>CM040762.1:8087552-8687552 GCA_022829145.1 Albula goreensis
TGTCGGTTGGTGCCACCCGGCCCCTTTCTCTCCATCCACCGCAAAAGTTGTATTTAAACGCTTCTTTGGCAATACGATTTTAAACGCTGCTTGCTTGCTGCAATCGGTTTAGTGGTGGCACCCTACCACAGAACAGCGTACATCCTGTCAGAGCAGCTCAGACCTTCTCAAACGCGCTAAATTGTAATTCAGACCTGCATGGATCAGCTTACTTTTGAGCTTCCTATGTGAACAGTGCCTGTTAGTGTGAGATGTGTTGGAATTTTTTTATTTATCTATTCTTTTTTTTTTTTTTAGAACAATCCTTTCTGCCAGAGAGAGAGAGACAAGAGAGTAAATTTACTTGAAGCATTACCTAATTTAATTTATTTGAACCTTTATTTAAACGGGAGGTCTCTTGAGATTAATCATCTCTTTTTTTTTTTTTTGCAAAGAGCTGCCAAGCCCAGAGCAGAAGCTGAAGAAAATAACACAGAACATTTAACCTGTCAAACAGCAAATCATACAGCTATATTTAAATAAGATGTAGAATTTATACTGATACTCATGAGACTGCCCTAGCGTTGTATGTAAGACAGGCAGCAGAATGACTCCTTCGTGCTGTGTTCATAGAGGGAGTCTGCACCGAGCACGCGGTCGGACGCAAGTGAAAATAAACAGAGTGGAGGGATGAAAGACGTGGCTGGAGTCTCAGAAAGCCCCAGTGCTCTTCCCTGCCACTAACCTACTCAGTCCTCCACTATTGTCAACATAGCAAGAGTGCTGAATAATTTAGCTGTGTGCCAGGGATAGTGGGCCGGTGTGTGCGTGCATGCGTGTGTGCTTTCACTCACACCCTCCTTTGTATGTGTGTGTGCATGTGCTTGTTCTTACATCCTTGTGCGTTTCTGTATGTGCTCATGCCTTTGTGTGTGTATGTGTGTAGATGTATTTGTTTGTTTTCGATTATGTTCTTGCATTTGTATGTGTGTGTGTGTGTGTGTGTGGTCACACCCTGGTGTGTTTGTTTCGCGCTCACTTGTTTTTCTCCATGTTCAGCGTTTTTTTGGCCGTCTCTCTTCACTTTTCTGTGAGGTACTGTAGGCGTTTAAATTACTGGCTAACACGCAGCACACAGCAGCAAGGCTGCTGAATCGTTCTGCTATGATTTCAGCAGAATTTTTTTATCACACTGCACTTTGTCTGAAGGTGTAATAGGCTTTCAGTGACACATCAACAGACAGTGGGGTTTAGGGTGCACCTAAACCTGATCCTAAAAAAAATCATACACAGAAAACAGCTTGGGAGAGGGTGGCAAGATGGGCTATGAAGCTACAAGCCTGAGAAGGGCTGAGGGACAATTTCACGTCTCACTCAGTGTCCTGTCCGTTTACTGCAGATACACAGTTACAGCACCTGACAATGGCTGTGAGTCTTGACAGCATGCAAGAACAGGGCTCTCGACTGGTGCTGTCATGCGCTATTTGATCGAGGAGAGCGTGGAGCTCGGCCGACAGCATACCCGGGCTCTCTCTCTCTGTTTAAGAAGCAAGGAATTGTGGGAAGGCCCAACATGATGGCTGTGACCTTCCTTCCTCCCTCGCTTCCCCGGCCTTGGGCCGTGAGCGGTGGCATATGTGCTGGCGGCGGGAGGCCCGTGCCCAGCTCTCTGCAGGGTCTGGAGTGATTCATACGCTCACCGCTCGGTCACCGCACTGATCCCCAACTCTCTCGGCCCAGCGCAGAACACCTGTGCCTGCCCGAGCCGACAGGGCCGTGTTTTTCAGGGCTTCACTCTGACTAAGATCACTATCACAAAATCGCAATTATGCACTCACTGGATGCATTTTGCATGTCATCACTGATAAATAAGAGCTATACTTACTAAAATATCATATAAGCTTGTTTACTGGATTGGATCAAAGGCAGTGCTAAGGGAAAATGTGCAGCAGGGCTGGGCAATCCTTGGCCAGGAGTGCTGGAGATGTTTCTGGCTTTTGTCATGTCTGAGCTCTTGATTACAGTTTAAGCTGTAATTAAGCGTCTCAGCCTGAAATTGTTGATTGTGAGTGGAGAAACTCTTCTGCCAGTTCCGTCACATATCCACCTGAATTCATTTACCTCGGTAATTAATAAGACCATGTGGTTATGGATCTGAATGGAGCAGAATCCAGGGCCTAGATTGCCTACAAACTGGCTTCATCTGTACAAAGTGCCTTTTTAACCTTAATATCATACAGCATGTGTGTGCAAACCACCTCAAGGCTGAATGATAAAACAATATTATCCTTGGCTGAATTTCATTTTGGTCATATTGAGGTGATATTTTTATATTGTGATATATTCTGCCCGATGTCAGGTTAACAAGAAAATCTTGTGTCGTCTTCCCCTCAAAATGAGTTTGAAAACATTTATGGTAGATGAACAATTGAAAATGGCAGAATTTCACATCATCTGGACTCCTGTCATAATTATGCAATGTGATAAGCCCCTGTAAACATCTTTCCCGAAAGCTGAAAAGTGAATTTTTGCAAATGCATAAACATATTGTGATGTTGATTAGCATTGTGAAAAGCTCAGGTAGCTGTCATGATTTCTGTTGTATTGGCCTGACTTGGGACTTGGGCCTCTCATGAGTGTGGAAGTGAGCGTGCCCGTTCTGGGTTTTCTGCCTCTCCGTGGCTGTGTGGCCGGCCAGTGCTCACACTCCAGTACCAGAGTGTGAAAGCGGAAGCAGAGCGCAGCAATCGCACCACACACCCTCGCCAGGCCAGTCCAACCAGCTGTGCCAGAATGGCATTATCAAAGCTCACACAAGTGTGAAATTAACATGCAGTTTCACAAGTAGCATCTTCACACCAGCCTATCAGTGGTAAGTTGACAGATCCGGCCATTAAATTAGCTGCTCGCAACAAGGGGCTTATGGGTAATGTTGTACATCTTGAAGGATTAATCTGAACCACTGTGGACTAAATTAGAGCCTGATTTGGGTTCATCTCAGTGCTGTCCACAATCACCTGTAGCCTCCTGTTCTGGTCTGTCTGTCTGGAGTTTTAAGAGCATTTATAAACTGTGCAATCTTGGCCGTGAGCACCAGTCTGGATGTATTTAACATTTGTACAGTACATTACAGCCATTTCACTGGTGCTCATATCCACAGGGATTTCCACATTAAACGTTTATACACGCTATCCGCTTACACAGCTGGGTAACTGCTGAAACATTTCAGGTGAAGTGCCTTTCTCAAGGGCACAATGGCCCAGACTTACCTTGGAATTTAACCTGTGACATCATATGAATGAGAGTGACTACGCTATGACTTTCTTTATAAAAATGAGCTACAATGAAAATTATGGATATAGCACAGACTGACAGAGTGATTATCATAACACATTTCATACAATAAAATATGATCAGTCAATCTCTACTTTTCCCTGTCTGTGCCTGCGGAAAGCGTGTGTGTGTTGACAGACAAGTGTGTATGATGATCAAACACTGTAGATGCTCGTAAGCAGTTCATAATTTATTTTTATAGTTCTCATTTATAGTTCAGAAATGGGTCTTAACCTGTAGGCACCCATTGAACTTCTGCCAGTTACTGCCAATTAAAATTAACTGTCTATTTTTACCAGTATTCAAAACTAAATTATTCTTTTATAATAAATGTACTGGACATTTTGCTCAGTATAAATTATGATACGTTTTTCTGAAAAGTCTCATATGTTCAGAGTGTTTCCTGTTCTTGCCGGGGATGTAGATTGAGCTATTCTGTTTGTTTGGCTGAAAGGTATCTGCGGTGCATTAATGCTTTGTGCTTAGAGATCAGACAGCTCGGAAAGCAGCGTCTGTTGTAAATAAAGTGTGATGTATAGATTGAATGTCTGAAGTAGATGTGGAACACATGCACCTGCGCAATATTGCTGTTGAATGGAGGTCTCCCTCTCGCTGTGTTCCTTGGGTTTGGATTGTGGTATTCTTCGTTCCAGGTTGTGACTTTTGGTTCTGGAGAGCTTGCCACAATATGCTGTCAGTCACTGACTTCTTGGAACCAATCAAAATGTTTTTCCCTCCACAGCTAAACACAGTGATTGGTTTAGCTCAGTCAGGCACTGGTAGCATGTTCCCTTCTCCACCTATCGGTGCTTTCACTTCACTGCACTGCACTGCACTGCACAAGAGAGTGGACTGGAGAAAGCAGCTGGATTGGCTGGCCACATGGTTTAGGAGGCAGTGTGGAGAAGCATCGGCTAGCAGCGGGACCATAGCTTGGAGGCTGCTCTGGGTCTCAGACACACTGTTGCCTGTGGAGCAGTGACTCTGAGCCCCACAGAAACCCCAGAAAGGCCTGAGGGCAGATTGGAGGAGTGGCAGTCCGTCTGTGGAGAGGGACGAGGGGGGGTGAGGGGTGGGGGCCACTGGGCTGTGTTTCCAATTACACCCCGCATACTGAGAGACTCCAGGGGCGCTGCCTTTTATCCTCCGAGGGGGGCTCCTCTCTACAGCTGGAGATGTTATGGTTTCACTGAGAGAGAGTACAAGAAAGAAAGAAAGAGAGAAAGAGAGAGAGAGAGCGCAGGCCCAGTCACTGCTGCACTCCACAGGCCCTCTCTGGGAGAGAACATGTGGTGTTTTTGTGTGCACGGTCCTCGCAGATGTGACACGGAACAGCTCTGTTTTGAAAATATCACTCTCAGGGCTGATATCGTGAAACTGCTGCAAACCAATCTACAGGAAGATATGCTGGTCAGCCCAATCTGAAGCACATTATGTTGGCGTGACAAATGGCGAAAGTACATTTTCCTCTACAGCCTGAATTTTGTTCGGTGGTTTTTATGGTATCCAGGGTCTGATTTATTTTGCAGATTGCTACTTTTGCAGTGCACTTCTTCACTTTCTGAAAATAACTGCTCTTTCTTTTTCAAGGTTTTGAGGTGCTGGATTTGACCCGCGATAAGTACCTGTGCATAATTGAAATGATTTTTAATATTTGTGTTGCTTGACCCATGGACTTAATTTTTTTCTTATTTTTTCTTCCTGCAGTCTTTGCTTACCTACCTGAGAGGAAAACAGGGATACAGAGAGGTTTCTATGTAATTTCCAACATGCAGTAGACTGAATGCATCCAACAGTGCTGATGCCACTTCTGAAGAACGGGAGTGTAAATCGTGATTGGTGTTTTCACTTTTCCCCGGAGCTGTGAGGGCCAATCACAGTCTCACCCCATCAGCTGGAGAGGCCTGAGGCCCCAGCAGCCCCACGGCGCAATGGCCGCTCTTCATCTTAGCTCGCGGTATGTTGTCAGCGGCCCGTCGCTCGTTAGTCTTCCTCCCCACCCCGCCGTTGGCGTGTGGAGCTGGGCCGAGCACAGCCGGCTGGCCCCCCCTGGTGTCGCAGAGCAGGCTGACTCAGTGCTGGTGGCAGCTGCATCTATCAACGGGCCTAGAGGAGCCCATTCACTAAACACACATGCCCCCTTCCCCACCATGCCTCCTGCAGGTATGTAGACAGAGAAAGAACTGCTCTGCTCTTGTAGTCACTCAGTCACCTGTAACTGTGTCACTGGGCGGTAATATGAGGGGGGCAAGTCCATGCAGGCCAGACCACCTTACACCAGGCCAAGGTGGTCTACACAACCGCAGTCCTTAGGGGCTCATTTTGTATGCTTGGTGTTTGATGTGTATCAGTACTTCAGTGTTTATGAACTGTAGCAGGTATTTTCATACGTCAACAAGTTAGCAGTGGGCGGTACCCTCTCCTCTGCTTGTATAGCATCTATAGGTGAAGCCACTTTATACTTCGGTAACCTTCACTTGTGCACTTGTTACAAAGTCAAGGGCATTGTGAGAATGACTTCTCAGATTTACTGTGGGGGATTTGATTAGGCGTGCAGTTTTACCCACTTCAATTAAGAGTAAGGTTTACTGCACCCCGTCCTCCCCCGACTGTTCTGTTGTTTTATCCCACAGTTTTCAGGCGGTGCCACAATCTATGGGGTTTTATGGTCTGGTTGACTCCTCTCTCTTTGTCTGTAGCAAGTACTCAAGCAGGTCTTTGAAAAGAAGCTGATGGCAGTGATCTGGACTGGCCGTAAAGTGGCTGATTGCTCATCTGGGGACAGCCCAGAAGGAGGTTCTTTACGAATGCACCTGTCTGCTTTTATTGGGAGTAAAACGGTGGTATGTGTGGTGGGGGGGGAATTACATTTGAGCGCACAGGGAACATAAACGAGCAGGAAATTAAAAGACAAGGAGTAGCAGATGAAAGTTCCCTTTCAAGTTCTGTTGCCGTGACGAGATTTAGGCCTCGACGACAGGCCAACTCTGGGTTTTCCCCTCCGTTTTTTTTTTTTTTTCAAGTTGCATCACGCCATCCTCTGCAGCTCATTAGTGTAACGTAGACACCAACAGGAGCTGCTGTTAAAGGAGTAGATGGAAA
Organism: Albula goreensis; assembly: GCA_022829145.1. Lineage (NCBI taxonomy): Eukaryota > Metazoa > Chordata > Actinopteri > Albuliformes > Albulidae > Albula > Albula goreensis. Next base: position 8,093,967 of record CM040762.1, read on the forward strand.
ATTATGGGTTGTGGGGGTTTGGAAAATGTTTCTTTAACAAATTCGAGGACAGGCCACATGGAACTGAGTGCAACTGCAACAGTATGACAAAGGGAAAAAAATGAAAAAGCATGTCAGACTTCTGTTTGGTTTAAAATTACATTTTAAAGTAACTGATGTTGAGGACAAAGGGTAAGAATCTCCCCTGTTGTTGTCTGGAAGATCTGATGTTTTCTGTAACTATAGCATCTCAGATTTTGGGGGGTCGCAAAGCATGTACCCCACATGCTTCCCCTGGGATACCAGAGTGCGCTGTGTTCGGTTTTTTTTACCGCCAGCAAAGTCATCTTTGATCTTCACAGGGTATGGGGGGAACGCTTGAGGAAATGCTTAGATTTTAAATCCAGATTTCCTACATCCTTTTGCATAAGTTGGTTTTGATTAAAGAGCACATTGCCTCGGGTGTCTCTTATTCTGACATTTCACCTTCCCCTAGATGCTCTCTTCAATTCAAAGCACTTGGAGAAATCTTCTTGGGTAATTTCTTGACAATATGTATTCCCACCTAGATGTCAGAGAGAACCCTTTGGTTGCCAACCACTTATATAAATCCCTTGCAATGGGGATTTGAAACTGAAGCTTGACTTCTGTTAAAAAAATCTACAGTTATGCCTATGTTTTTTTTCTTACACCACTTGAAAGTACTCATCCAGGACTATGTGTTGAACATTTTTTGTAAGTAACTGAACTTTTGAACAAGGGAAAAATGTACTGTAAGAACAGTGATTAGGCTTGTGATAAACTACACTGTACTGGCCACCAAACTCCCCATTTGATTGAGTTGAGTGGGCCTGTGAATTCACTCCGTGAATGCAGGCTGCTGAAATCTTTGTTCAGTTGATAAATGAATGGAGGAATGACAGTGGTATCAGTAATGACCTCACAGTATCATATAATGCAGCTTTGCAGCATTTTGCAATTCAGTTTGGCCACAGACATTTTGTTTGGAGCCAGTTCTATAAACTGAGGGATATGGAGAATAGACTGCAAATAGAATGTGATCTTTAATTGTTTGTTTCAAGCCTTTTAAATAGATCAGTAATTCAGATGGGTATTCATTTTTATTATTATGAACATGTTTTAATTCAGTGGTGCCTAGAGCAAAGAAATTGGGGGAAAAAATGAAGTTTAACTTGATTGAGACAGCTGCCCCAAATTTGTGCAGGAGGCCAATATTAACAAAGATAGGTTGTGTAAACAATTTTAATTTTTATTAGCACGCACACGCCTCCCAACAACACAAGTCTTTCACAAAGGATTTTTAGTAGTTCAGATTAAGAGATGGCAAACAAAGATAAGCGTTCAATTACCAGTTGAGTCGGATCGGCTGTAATTAATTCAGAGCTGAGCTGCAATGAGAGCTGGTGTATACGTGGTGCCCCTAGGACCAGGGTTGGGAAACAATGCGATTGGACTCGATTGTATCTGGCATTTTAGTTAATTATGCGTGAACGTCAGAACGGAAAGAGCTACTCTAACAATCAGATGTTTTCTAATCAGTGCGTTATTGTTTTCGGGCCTCATAGTCCAGTTTCCACCTTGTGGCATCTGTTGTTTTGGGGCACCGACTAGAATAAACCATGATCCACAGACTTGGTTTTTCTGAATGGGCACCAAGGACCCTTGTTCATATTCTGCTGAAAGAGATGCTGGAAAAATGGTTACAGATTAACATACACACACACACACACTCACACGCTCACACACACACAGACACACACACACACACTCACACACACACACACACACACACACACACACACACACACACACACACACACACACACACACACACACTCAGGGTTCATCTTCTTTCCATGCTTCTTTGTCCTTGCATTTCTTTTGTGGGACCACAGTGATGCTGGTCATAATGAGCCCCAGAATACATTTTTAATATATTTTACAAAAATGAACAAAGAAAATTCTGAACAAAGAAAAAGAAAAACTATTTTCTCAAAATAAAAAAACTACTCAAATTCAAAGTTTGTATGAAAAATTGAAGCGTATATATCTATTTACTTTTTGTTTAATGAGCCCTGTCTGTCTTTTTGCATGTAGTTGCAGATGCAGTCAGCACTGGACTTTGTCCAACTTCAGCAGTTTAGAGGAAACTGCTTCCTCGACTCAACCGGAGCCAGCTGATTTCACCTGCGTTAAGCTTATACAAGCCACGGGCTCTGTGACGTATGGCCACTTCCACTGGGAACAGTGCGGCCTCCTGAAATGAAACGGTGCTGGAGCAGACAGTGGCGTCCGTGCCACGGTTTGCACAGGGGGTGACAGAACCTTCCCTTTGTTCACGATGCCTGTGTTATTTCAGCGAGTTAAACGTCAGTTTAAAATTTCAAACCTCCCTTGCTGTGTTATGCGCACAGCCCCATGCAGACATCACTGTCTGCAAAACATGCATTGTGAATCACTGTGCAAAGCTCCCCTCCACATTTGCCTTCTATGGATGGAAGCTGCAGCAGTGACCATTTTTCTCAGTGCTAGCTTCATTTTAAAGTGGCTAAAAGATCATATTTTTAAATCTCTGGAGACTGTGTACCAATAGGAGTGTCTACACATGGGCTCGAGCTCCGCTTCGTATCGCAAAGCCAGCAGGAATCTAGACGTTGCACGCTTACTTATCATCTGAAGTTACCTGCATCTTCTCAAGGTTATATTTCACATTCTTTGTTGTTGTTTTTTGGTGCAGTCCTTTTATTGTTTTAAATTAAATCACAGCTTTCTTGTTAAGGCAGTCGGATTTTGTATAAAGCCACGTCTTAATAAAGCCAATACTGGGGGAAGCGGTGGCTTGTCTGAATTTGGTTCATCCTCTTAGTTCCAGGCTGTCCTTTGTTTGCTAATTTAAACAATGTTGACTTTTCATCTCTTAAATTACAACCGTACATACCAGAGGGGTCTTTCTGAATCCATGGCCTCTTTTAATGAACAAATACATCTTATGTGACTTACTGGTTATTAAAATTTACCATAGTGTGTGTTCAAATATGGAATGATAATGTTTTTAATAAAGTACATTTCTATGTACACCACCAGTTATGCAGTGGATTTAACTAGTGAGGTGTTTCATTTGACCGATGTGAGTGTCAGTGGAGTGTCAGTATGTACACAGTAATGTATGTAGTTTTCACAGTTTTCAGGCACTCCTGTGAAATGTGTGTAGCATGATGGTTTCAAAGACAATCTGTGTAATTATAATGTATTGCAGTGTATTGACTGCCTGGGCAGGAGGGCAGCAGCACTGTCTGAAATCCCAGTGAAGGTCTGCCCCTTGCCTTGGTGGACCCAGATTGTTAGTGTATGGCGTGAGTTGTACATGGGCCCTAGCACACAGCAGTGCCGGGTTAATCCCCCTCCGGATGACGGAGAGTAATTTGCTTACAATTCTTGGTGTGGCTTTGGTTTACATTAAGTAGTCGTGTTTAGCTCCAACATACGCAATGTCTACAAAACAAGCTACTTCCACGATGTCCAAAAGCGCTGGCGAGATGGATAGGGGATGTGTCTGGCTGTTTGGTTTCAGCTCCATCCCTCACCCTAGAGGGGCCCCTCATTTAAAGAGGAGGACCGTTTGAACCCAACCTCGCCGTGTGTTCCTCTCCCAGAAGGTTCCTGTCACAAGGGGATAGGCTGGAGGCAGCAAATTCCAAAAAAACAGCCCACCTCCCTGGGCCCAGATGCGTTCCCATCCTGGGGGATGGAAATGTGCGTCAGAGAGGCGGGGCTTGGCCCAGCAGCTGTCTCTCATAGGCCAGGGGCAGCAGGGAGGGGTTTCCTATGAGTTCTGTCAATACAGGTTTACATTGTACATTTAGGCATTTCGCAGATGCTGGTATCCAGAGCAGCTAACACAGCTTAGGCTGCTTTTTTTCATCTGATCCGTTTATCCAGCCACATATTTACAGGAGTCTTTCTCAAGAGCCTTGCTCAGTCATACAATGGCAGTGCTCCACCTGGAAATCAAACCTGTGACCAGCAAGCCTGAACCATTATGGATACAAATATTATAACCACTGCTTTGTCAATGCAGGCGTAGTGTAACACAATGGAAGTTTCAGTGCAACATTATATAGCTTTCAGTTAGCAGCCTTCTGGTTGTTTATGTCATCTATTACCCTCTCTCCATGTGGTTTGATTGGCCTGTAAGTGCGCAACTATACACCACAGAGTCGCTTCCTGGAGTCTCTTATGGCTCAGTTCATACTCCCCATTTGTTTGGCCAAACCCAGCTGTGGAATGAGCAGCTTAGTGCTGAAACAATGGCTGTACAACCAGCTTGATTTGTGTTTAATATAGGCCTATTAAATCATATGTTTGTGGGGCTTCATTTCTGCATTTTTAATGTGGTGCTCAAAAGCAAAACATGTTGACAAATACAAAGGCAGCTGAGCCACAAAAATCATGAAATAACTTCGATCCTATGTGGGTTGTGCCCAAAAAACAAAACATCTCTCTCCCTCAGTCGTTTGTTTTGACTTTGCCACCCCCTACATTCTTCTTTGGTTATTAACCTCTTCTTCATTCCACAGCCCTTATCGCTCACGGCTCGTCTCTCACGGTGAGGGTCTCACCTGGAGTGCAGGTAGAGATGGAGAATGCGATGGCCGTGGAGCGCACCGTCAGCTCTCTGCGAAACCTTCTGGGAAAGGCCATAGCGCTGTCTCTCCTTCTCAGATAAAACTGTGTGTGTGAGTCCGTGTGTGTGTGTGTGTGTGTGTGTGCCTATGTAGATGTGTATATGTGTGTTAATGTGTTTGTGTGTGTGTGCGTTAGGGTGGGGAATAATGGAATCCTCTCAGGAGTAAAAATTTGTGTCCATACCGAGAACTCAGTGCTCAGCAGAGAGAGTCTATTATAGTCTGACAGGGCTTGGGATAGGAGACTGCCATATATTGCTTTGGAAGCACATCTTTGTCAATGTGTCAATAAGGCTATTTCAATTTAAGAGAGCCGAATGAAGGTTGACAGAGAGCGGGCGAGTTTAAGTTACACTGACAGTGACTTGCGACTGGTTTTCAAGCCAAAAGCCTTCCCCCGTCCTTTTGTTGAGTTAGCCAAGGGGCCGCTGATACTTTACCTTGCAGGAGCTAGCAACGGTATGCGATGGAGAACATCATGGGTGTGATAGCTCCTGATTTCTACCGATTAATCAGTGATGTAAAGCACAGTGCATGTGGCCTTCAGACATGCTGGGTCTAAACATCATTATTTTGTGCTTAATCAGAAGAGAGCAGGAAAGATGACATCCGTAAACCATGGTTTAACATTGAGCACTGAGAGAGACGCAGAGTCCTTCAGTGCCTTTGATCCTGCAGGAGCTCAATGGTTTGCAGTATTACACCATTCATTCCCACAGGAATCAGTCATTTCCTTTCAATCAGGAGGCCGTTTTGTCCTTGGACACAAATCATATGCACTCTTTACTCAGTCTCAGTACCTTCGCCCTGAGCGTTAAGTACTGGAACGCACCAGATGTCAGCAGACGCTGAGGCCCTCCAGAACATGGGTCTGACACCCTTGCTCTGCTCACAGGGTTTATAATTAAGTCCGACGGGCTTTATTTTTGCAGGTTCGCGGTGAGAGAGGTTCTCAGCCGAGTCGCGCGGGGCCCAGCTGTGGAGGTGTGGACACAGCACAGATGGGGCTCATGTGGACCAGTGCGTTATCTGTCATCTCCGGCCCCACAGTTTACATTTGGATAAGAGGACGATCAGTGGGCTTGGACTCGGTTCAGAGGAAGATTTCAGTAAAAGTAAAAATATCTGGAGGTCCTTCCGGAATTGTAGAACAGTACATATTAAATGGTACAGAAGGGATACTTTGCCTTGGACTTGTGTTTGATTATCACTGTATCTCATTACTGTACTCCCTCTGTAATTAAATTTCCAGTTTAATGGGTCTAATTGGTGGTGATTGGGAAGCTGGGGCTGGTATTTCCTCTTTGTCCTTTCGGCTCGAACCGGCGACAATGAAAGACATATGCACTCCCCTGCAGCCCCTTAACACATCATGGGGGGTACAAGAAGGGGTGCACTCTGGGATGCATGATCCGGGGGGGGGCGCGCTTTTATCTGAGCGTAAAGTTTTACTGGATTGTTTCCAAAATTAGTTACAACCTCAGTTGTTCCTGCCAGAAGTCCAAAAAAACAGGACATGAACTAATAAAAATCACAGATTAAATTAAAGTTGAGTGTCTCTTTCTTCTGAGAGTGTGCTCAGTAAATAAAAGCCACCCTGTTTCATTCTGACGGAAAGAAAATGTAGACAAGTACATCTTGGCAGCGGGCTGCCGGATGACAAATGTGGCCTAGTTTTCACTGTTTTACAATCCAATAGAAGTGATTGTGTAACCCTCATAAAAACTGTGTAAACTTTATGAAATGGCAAATGCTATCGGGAGACGGAAACCGAAACGTCCTTCGCACTGTTCCTCACTAACAGCGTGTTACTTCGCATGTGTGGTGGTGGGGGAGATCAGAGCGGGGAAGAGCTGTACACCGGAAATGTGGACTGAATTTTGCTGTTTCGTTGTAGCGAGGTTTCTCGCCTGAGCTAACCCGTTTTTTTGGAGGATTTGCTCAGGTGGTACTGTACTGTACTCTATAGTAGCCTCCTGTGATTTTTTGGTTCCATTCCATCCTCACTCCCCATCACTAGTCAAGAACAAATGAATACAGAGCAATCCACCGGTGTGTATTGGTGTTTGAGCAATGGACCTAAATCCCCCAGCCGTATGTGTTTGGCTGCACAGCACAGTGGCCGTCTTCTGTGGGACATCATGTGACCCGCGTCGGGTTCTCAGGGGGGAGTGTGAGGTCAGCAGGAGGGTCCAGCTGACCCATTGTTCCAGGTTGACAGGATGCGGTTCCCTACACTTCCTGTCTGCGACCCAAGGCCAGCCACCCCCAAACGGCCTTGTTGTAAAATGTACTCAGGCTTCGCACGTGAGGCTGGTCCTGGTGAATGGGTCATTAAGGGTTATACTATAGCAGGAAAAACATCACTTTCAGGGTCACTACTATGACATGCATGGTGTGATGTGCTCATAACCCACAGACTCAAGTCTGCCATGGGGGGATTTCAGGATCTGCATAGTGTGCTCCACAGATGAAGCAGAAGGGCATTATTAATCCACAAAATGTCAGAGAGAAAGAGTGTGGAAGGCAATGGTTAATGTTCTTTTGTCGACGAAGCTGTTTTAGTTTTGCAATACCATTAGTTTTATAGCCATGTGATAATTTATGCCTTCTAGATATATTTATTTATTTGTATCCTATATATTTTTTGTTTCAGGATCACCCTTCTGTGCTTGTGTGTGTGTGTTTCTGTATGGGTGAATGAGTGAACCGTGTGTTATTGTTTTCCTCATGTTTGCCTGATGCTTGGTGGGTTGTGGAGTCTTAAGGCAGCTGTGGCCTGAGCTGCAGTGTCAGTGCTGTGGTGAATGACGATAGGATGCCCAGAGCAGTGGGGAAATAATGCAGTCACGTGTGGAGGGGCCATGTGTGGCTCAGATACAGTGATATTGTGTGTCATGTGTCTGTGTCTGTCATGCGTTTGTGCGTGATCGTATGCCTGTGGGCGATTTGTTTGCTCAACATTGAGCTGTATGTTATTACCACAGAGTCAGTGCGACATTGAGTCAGTGGCTATTTTGATGAAATAGATCAACCAGGTTTTATTTATTATATAATATAATATCAGTAGGTTCAACCCTTTATTTCATAATCATGGGCAAACACCAGTGTCATCAATTTCTGACTGGCTGCAGTGGAAGACAAGGGTCTACAAATGGACATGTATGTTCATTTTAAACCCGTCTAGAGAAGCTGTGCATGAGTCCTTACCTGTAGGCCTGATATTTGCATATATCAGAAACACATTGGTGAGAAATATATGGCACTGAAGAAAAATGTGAATTTTGAAACCTAAATATAGTGGAACAGCACCGCATAAAAAGGAGCAAAATTGTTCTGCTACTGTTCCACTTTATTTCCATTGTATTGCCAGAAATGACTGCCCTATTCAAACGCTCTTTATTTATAACTGTGGAAAACAAGGCTTCCCTCTGCTGCCGAGGGCGATGACTTGAGAGGCAGGAGAGAGCAAACGCGTGACTCCTGTGTCCGGGGCAGACGCCTGTGCCAGTAGGGCAGTGCTGTGGACCTCCAGCGTCTCCCAAAGTTACCGTCACATCCCTCCTCTGAGCGGAGAGTCCTTCCACCTCCACGTGTTCCCAGTATCCAGCATCCTGCGCTTTATACTGTGAACATGTATATATCCTGCATCGCTGCATTCACTGCAGTCTACAATGCAAGTCAGCCTGCATGTGCATTGTGCATGCATACACGCACACACATGTGGTCTGTCAGGTTTAAGTTTGAACAGACTATGCAGTCTGTACAAAATGAAGATCATATACACAGCAGAACAAGCAACTTGTGGGAATATGTTGCTGCAAACCACCCACATGAGCTTATTTTACAATGGTTGTCAGTATTTATATAAATTTAGCAATCAATATTCTGTACCTTTCAAACTGATGCACTGCACTGCTAGTCCAGACTCTTTATGCCAGTGTCGACAGCCGTAGCGTGCACACATGCACAAACAAACACACTAAGGCACACAGATAATTCATCTCAAGATAATGAGCAGGATCTCAGTAATATATATCATGATCTATAATGGGGAAATCTATAATAATTAATTATCTAACAACCTATTGCTAAACTACAGTGTGAGTAAATCAAAAGTAATTATTGATGGGTTGTCTCAACTTTGTTACAGTTTTGATTTAGATATCAGTGCTAATTAAGACACTAATACACTGTTTATTAACCATTTTCAGTCAAGTGACTGAGATCCATATCATTTTTTTAAATGACCCCATATAATCTGCATTAGATTAGCTTTACAAGATGATACTAACTAGTTCTGTGGTTACCAGTATACATCACAAAATGATAGCTTTATTTGTGTGGGTGGAAAATTTGAAAATTATTGGGAAAATTTTAACTTGGGAAAAGTTTAACTAATTCTAAAAGAAAGGACAGTCTCCAGCTTGCCCTGAAAATGCCTGCTATTTATGCACAGGTGTGGGGCGGAGCCTGCAGCAGGACCTGTACCCAGGCTGTGAGGCTGTCCACGTACACACTGTGAAAGAGCCATTCTCAAACACACACCTCGGGATTCCTGCAGGCTGAGCAGGTCTCTGTCCACACCTGTTAATGCACACATACCAGCCCCCTCTCACCTCACTTTCAGTGGGAGCAAACAGCCTCTGTGTCAGAGAATTCTGCTGATTATCGTACAGGTGTTTGAGAAGTAGAGTTAGTTTGATGAGCTGACCAGCCTCTGGGTAGCCAGTGAAAGGTGTGCTAAATCCTTTGTTCGTGCGCTTCTACAGGGCAGGTTAACGTATGTCTGACAGGCTCTGTTGGGGTTTGTTGTTAATCGGTGTATTATTTGCAAAGCCTGAACCTGGTGCAAATCCATATCCCCATCCTCGTATGTGAATTGCCATGCTGCAGGAGCTGGGTTTATTCCTCTTTTATCTTGCTGTGTAGGTGAGCTGAGAGATCATTGTTATTTGTGGCAGTAACCTGGGGATCAAAGCAGGCAGGGGAGTGCAAGTGATTTCATAGCAAATCAGTAGCTCTGAACACCTATTGGATGTTCTTGCCACGCCCTCAAAATGACCCTCTGTTCATTGGTTCCGTGCATTGACTCCGCCCCTCTGAGAGCGGTGGATGGGGTCTGGAGTAATGTTAACGGATCAGTGCTTAAGGTGCTTGAATCTCAGAGCTCTGCTTTTTTTGGAACTGTACATTATGTCACCCTTTGACAGTCTAAGGTGTGGTGAATTTCATTTTACACATTAGCATCTGGTTTTTCAAAGCACGGCGTCTCCCTATTAAGCAGACACCGGTTTCACGGTGTCCAGGGAAATCCGTTTCGCGGTAATTAATTAACAGATAAATTACTTTAGAAATTACAGGATAAATTACAGGTGATTCTGTTTGTACAGCACCTTCTCAATCCATTTCCAAAGCACACTGTCAGATGTGAATGAGATTTACTTTATTTTCTTCCGCTTCCCCTCCCTCTCAAACTGTCGTCAGTGCAAGGCCTCTCTCCATCCTCTGACCTTCCTCTCTCCTGTCCTCTCTTCTCTTTTTCCGTTCACCATCTCTCCTCACCCTTCCTCCCCTCCTGTCTGAGGCCTGGAGCCCCCCTCATTCTCCTCCTGCCCTTCCTCCAGCTGCTTACCTGTTTTTCCTCCGTGGTCTGGCTACCCTTCTGCCCTCTGCCCCTCTCCCCATCGTACAGACCCAAAATAACCCCCCATTAAACCCCCCCCCCCCTCATTCCCCTCCTGGCCAATCCTCATTTCCCATCTTCCTCTCTGTGATTTCTTTGTGGAAGAGAGTAAAGAGTGAAGGCCAGGGTTTATGGCCTATTGTGTGTGTTTTTTCTTTTTCTTGGAGGCCCTGCTTTATGGCTTGGCTGTTTCTGTATTATCCTTCTGGATTCACATTAAGGGAAATGGAGGAGCATGTATAGATTTTTCTGTCCATTTCTTTTTCAAGTTTCATCTTTATTTTTGGGTTACTTTGCAAGCTGAAGCCCACAGCTACAGATCTAGTTAATGTTAGCTGCTAAAATGTATGCATCTCAAATTTCCTAATGCTCAGTGCCTTAGGTAATACATCACAAAGTTGAGCATGAGAAAGCTGAACCCATTTCAAAGCAGGGGAATATCTTTAGCTATCTCCTCTCGACATATCTCCCTTTCACTCCAGCAGAATGAGAGATGAGAGTGAGGGAGTTTTTAGCTCTTTTTGTGGCTTGACAGTGGAAAGCCAAAGGAGCTTTTGTCCTGAGACTTACAGCGCCAGGTTATTATCCTTGGCACGGTGTAGCGTTAGCACGCCCTGACCTTGCTGGGTACTGGGAAGGCTATTGTGCACGCCGGGCTCTGTGAGTCCCTCTGCGGGCACAGTGACACAAGCTAACAGCAGGATCCATGCGTCTGCACTTTCTGCTTCAGCACCTCAGCAGGGAGGGTACAAAAGCAGTACATTTCCAGCCTGGTGCTGTTTCAAAGTGTTCATCCTTTTAAGCTCAGTCTGGTGGGAAACGACCCCGGGAAGACTCTATGGTGGGCAGGGTCATGCCAGCCCAGACTGGAGGTGGAAAATGCCGCGTGGGAGTGTTCATTTGCATTCTGCGCTTGCTAGCACGCGGCACAGAGCAGCGTCCACCGGGGGGGTTGGTGTGCAGGGGACTGGCGTTCTCTCCCACCAGCTCCAGGGAGAGCACAAGTGCTCCTGTCATCGCTTTGTCTCTTCCATGTAATATGCTTTTCTCTTGTTGTTTTTTATGTGTGCCTGAATTCTGTAAGTGTGTGTCTGTGTGTGCACAGGCTCTGTGCTTCTATGCCTGTGTGTTGTCATGCACTGTGTGTGTTCTTTTTAAAGGATGGTTGTGGCTGGTTGAAGAGGTCTTTAAGGTCGCAGTCCCAGCACACAGCTTCTCTGCGTCGATTAGCCGTTAGCTGATGCACCTGCTCAGAGAAAGTTACTACTCCTTCCACTGCTGCAGGAGGAGCGGGGTCAAAAGGTGGCCATTACTGTCACCTGACCATGCCCAGGACAGGGGGAGGGCCCTCTGACAGGCACCATCGAATGGTAAAGCTCCCTTGCTTGCCCATACCCCCAATAACACAACGGCGTCCACACTCGATTCATTACGCGGCTGTGTCATAATTAAGGATCTGGCAGCTGTCAGAAAGGCGCCTGCAAACAATTAGTTTGAGGCGGACGCATCTGTTTACACTCAGATTACAGCTGTCAGATGAAAAGTTTACATGCAGGGAAGCTGCGGGACAAGTAGGGGGTACAGTGTGGACTGCCCATCATGTGGTGTGCGGCAGCCCAAGGTACCAGGCTGATTGGCTGAGCCATTTTCTCTTGTCATCCTCATTGGGCAGATTTTTCTTGCCCCAAAAATCAAGCCTGGTTACAAAAATGCTCTGTTGGATTTTGTTGTGGAATTGTGCTCTCAGTTTGCTCTGATGACAAAAGTATGTATTCGTTGTCAAGAGAGTGAGCTTGATCAGATCTAGATTACATCCATGCACAGATCCGGTGTCAGTGGGGTTGGGGGTGGTGGGGAAGGGGGGTCCAAGGTGTTAATGTGTGTCAGTGGTTTGATTAGCAGGAATTAATTGTTCTTTTTGCTGCTCATTGTCTCATCTGTTCTGCCTCCCTCAGTTTGGAGTTGCTAATTGTGCCTCTCGAGTTAGCGCTAGCCTTCCTTAAGAACACACTCCTACTCTTCCCCCCCGCTGAGGCCAAGCTTTATGTCTGCAGCAGAAACACTTTCACAACATTCCGGTTCAGTTCTGCTTCAACAAAAAAAGAGTCTTTTATGTTATTTATTATTTTTTTTTTTGGTTGCTGTCCCCCATCCCCCGTCTTTTCACACATACTCCACAGGAAAGAGTGGCATTCACGCAGAACAGGCAGGAAGCTGACACTGTGTTCTCCTACATCCTCCTGCTGTTGCCGTTACATCACTGTAACTCTGCTACAGAATGTAGTGCGAGTGTCTTGGGCTTGTCAGGCTGTCACAGTACCAGCCTCCTCTCAAAGTTTCTGTTCCTAACGCAAACTAACACTGTGGCTTAGTCTGTAAAAAAAATAAATAAAAAAATAAAACCACTGAAAAATATGAGAACCCCAAAAAGAATAATATCCGGCAGACGGTTCAATAGTTGTGTGGCACAGACATGTCGACTAAGAGGGTCTTGGTCAGGTGTCCGTGTGGGATACTTTTTTGGGTTTTTGTATTATTTTTATTGATCTCAGTCACGTTCTGTAGGGATATACTGAGTTTCAGGTCTTAAAAGTCTCGAGGGCTGCAAGCATTTGGCTCTAATGCTGAACATTTTGTCCTGCTTTCAGCTTTCAAAGACTGCAGAAGCACTTGATGTGAATGCTAATGGAACGTCCAAGTTAAGTCATATGCCTCTGGTTGTGACATTTGGATAGTTTAAAAAAAAAAAAAAAAAAAAAAGTTTTTTTTTTTCCTGATTAATCAGGAAAAAAAAATCAGGAGCAAAAAAAATCAGGAACAGTTATGCCCTTGGCCTTTTGTCATTTGTGAACCCAGGAGGTCCTGTGTGCTGGAGACTGAGAATCCCTGTAGTTGGAGAGGACTGGTTTACATTTAAGGCATTCAGCAGGTTCCCTTCATTCATACAGCAGGTATTTAGTGAAGCAGTTCAGGTGAAGAGCCTTCTCTGGGGTATAACAACAGGGCTCTGCCTGGGAGCCAAGCCAGCAAACTCACGAGCTACGACACCAGCTCCCATCCCATAATACTACACTGCCAGGCCAGCCAAGCTGTGTGTTTGACATTATCTGAATGGGCCAAAGTCATCAATCATGTCTGATATTCTGAATGTGTGATTTTTTTTTGTTTGTTTTGTTTTAATCGGCATGATTATAAATTTATGTTGTTTTTTGCATATCGATCTGCGCCACATTCTACAGGGCTCTGCAAGTATTGGTCTAAATTAGTCTAAAAGAGTTTGACTATGTGTAGTTGTGGTAGAGATGACTCTTGGAGACAGTCAGCAGTCTGGGTGCAGTGGGTTTATAACAGAACGGTGTGCAGGAATACTTTTCTTGCTCTATCTTACTCTCTGCCTTTTAAATGACACCTTTTAAAGCTGACATTCTTACACTTATGGTTTACTTACTCACTTATCCCATTAAGAGTTTAAGTGCACACACCCAAGAACATGATGGACCTTTAAAATATGTGATGTTTTTTCCCTCTGACTCAAGAGTACTTAAATGAGTATTTTTCAAAATAGTTTTTGAATTCTCTGTGATTTAGTATGTAATTACAGTTGGCTTGAAACTCAGTGTTTTTGCTTTAAAAAAATTAAAAAAACCTTTCTGTACAGGGACTGGCCTCTTTGTTGAGTGCATGTTTAGTTTGAGAATTTGGCTTCTATTTTCTAAGTGGAATGTACTCATAGGAATTGGCCAGTCATGACTCCAACTGTGGAATGTAATTGTTAGAGATTACTGGTAATTTCAAATCCACACAAGCTTTGGTAACCATACTGTGTCTATCTTCAGTAGGCCTTTGTATATAAGTGTACATTGGTTACACTTGAGACTTTTAAACTAAAATTGAAAGATTCAGCATCAATTAACAAGTTAAATGAATTTATTGGCGTTTTACATTAGTGACTTTTATACAGGTCTTTAATAATTCTGTAGTGGAACAAGATATTTATAATCAGATGTTTCAGGAGAAGTGCAGGGTTGGAAAAACATGAGTTTATGAAAGCAGTAGCACTCTCAGCCTCATTAAGATTTAAGGGTTTCTAGTGAAGGCCTACAGAAAAAGGCTCCAGTGTCCAGTTCTATCAGAACACTGTAGTCGAGCCTGGTCCTGTCCCACAGAGGGGCCCATAATTGGGAACGGAGCGAAGCGGCGAAATGATTCGAGAGATTTTCAGAGCGGGGGATGTTGCCCCGGGAGGCGCCCGTCTCGGCTTCTTTCTCCCGGCCCATTTCACCCGCGTCCTCCGGCGGGCGCGAGACACCCAGTTTCATCCCATTTAATTCAGCAGAAGAACTGTTAGACATAGCGCGGTGATGCATGCGGCCGCCCCCTCACTCCGCTCTGCACCTACCCCTTTCATTCTACCCCCCCAGCATCCTCTAATATCAGCAGTGATTACAGCTAAAGATTAAATCCACTAAAAGTTTGAAACTGTTTATTGTGCAAGAGAAGTAGGGCTCCTTTTTAAACAGGACGGAGAATACATTATTACCGTTCTATCTAAACTGTTCTTTTTTCATGAGCTAAATCAAATGTTGAATTTGTTTTCCCCAATTTATGAAACATATGTATTTGATGTATTGTGCTTTTATAACCATGGATATTTACTCAATCAAATGGCCCTGCCTTGGAGATGGGCCAGCAAGGACTGGTAATTTTAGCCTCAAGATGGAACATTTTTTTTTTTGGAAACTGCTGCTGCAATTTAGTGCGACTCTTCCTGTGTTTGTCCCCTCTTATGTTACTCTCTCAGAATGACTTGAACAGCTTACATTTTCATGCACTATCCGTTAATAAAGCTAACAGAGGCAAACCCTCTGGTGTTTGACAGGACTGGTTTGTATGGAGGGCATTCAGCAGATGCCCTTGAGTTACTTAGACGCTATCCATTCATACAGCTAGATATTTGCTATATTTACTGGCACAGTTTAGGTTAAGCATCATGCTCAAGGCTACAAGGGCAGTACCCTGCATGGAATCGATCCTGCAACCCCTGCGTCACCAGCCCATCTCTCTAACCGCTCCGCTGCCTCTCTCCCCCCCCGCAGGAGGCAGCTCCACAGACAGCGACTGCGCCTTTGAGGGAGACTACACCGTGCCCCCGCTGCCGGTGACGGAAGGCATGCAGCACATCCGCATCATGGAGGGCGTGTCCCGCTCTCTGCCCTCCTCTCCACTGCTCACGCACCAGGCCATCAGTATGCGGCTGCAGCCAATGAAGAGGCTCACAGGTAAGGCTGCAATACCCTCCCCCCATCCGGGGCTCCGCCCCTCATCCCCAGCTTGGCCACACCCTCCACTCAGGTGGATCTTCCACCTGCATGGCAGGGAGCCCCGGTCCAAGAGGTTCACAGAGAGGTCTGTCTCAGGCCCTAACTAATTCAGCTTTCAAAATTCACCCCTTTGAAATGAGCAAATGAAACTCCACCCTGTAATGTGCACGGTTTTGTCACAAAAGCTTTTTGCCACTCTGCGCTCAAATAATCAGTTAAAGTGGTTGATTATCCCTCACCTGGTTTCCGATCTGGTGTCTGTTTCTAACGTGAAAACAAAAACCACCAGACACTGAGGCCCTCCAGGGTCTGCTGAGACTCTGTGCTCAAACTCTGGTTCAGAAATTAGGATTCAGCCATGTGCTGTAGCCATTTAATCTGACAACACCACCTGAAATAACCCAAAATTAATCAAGGTAACAATGAGAACATGATCCTAGCAAAGGTGTGACTCTCAGCTCAGCCATTAATTATTTTTATGGTCCTGTAAAACATTACTCAGTCACATTTGAGCTCAAGCTTTAAATGCAATCTCGAAAGTCACCACTAGGGTTCGCCATATTCTCTTTCCTGCTTGTTTTTTTCCCCTTCACCTCTCTTTTAATCACCCTCCTTTCAGCAGACTGAGTCGAATGACTGAACATTTATATAATGCAGCGTGAGAGATTTAAATGCTGTAATTGCCTATTTTAAAGGGCTGTCATTTTCACAAGGGCTCCGCTGATGTTGGGAGACGCTTTGTTTGCTCGTGCGCCTGCGTCTCTGGAACTGGGAGGTGGTGGCATGAGGAATGGAAATTGAATTTCACAGTGATCTTATCTCCGCCAGCCGCGCTCCTCTCAAATAAGGCTGACATCAACTTCTGTAGAGTCTCCTGTGTTGTTTTTGTATTCCTTTCACAGTGTTTGAAGCTGCCAGGTCTGCAGCACTTTCTGCATGAGTTAATTGGGTATTTCCGTTTTAATTTGGCACAAACCACAAAGTCGTTGTTTCTTATTCCATTTTTGTTCAGTCATAATTGATTTTATTATGGCAGGAAATTGAAGTCTCTGAGAATTGGTTGTTTGCAGATTGAAATGTTTATCAATGCGCCACATACACTATGGTGTATTGAATTCCTTTGAATGCTGTAAACACAGTTAGCTTGGGCCATAGCATAGCATAATGGTTACATTATGGCTTATAACTTCAGCTGAATGGCTACTAGGTATGCAAGTGTATACTTCAGTAAATTACTATGGATTGTATGTAAAAAATATAAGCTGTGTAAATAATTCTGGATAAGAGTGTCAGCTAAATGCAATTTAAATGTAGCATTACAGATTTTGGAAGTTGGAAGTGTATAGTAAAAACATTATCTCTGTTTTCTTTGTGTTCTGTTGTTTTTTGTAAGCCAGAGTGTGCAAAAAAAGGGGGCTGAATGCTATAGCAACCAGATGAAGTTGTGCAGAGCTCCTGTTTATTCCATCTAAGAGAGAGAGAAAGAGAGAGAGAGAGAGATGTCTGAGAGCTTCATCATTTAATGCCATTAGTCACGGATCTCAGGCTCACAGTGTCTGAGTGTTCAGGGGTAGTTCGTCGGGCCTGGAGGAGCCTGACTTGGCTTGGTATGAAATACTGATTAGGCTGTACACAGGCCTGGAGTCGCAGGCAGCGCTGTCTTCATGCCTGGGGATCTTTCCCCTTGGCTACAGGTATTGTTGTGTACAAATGTATGTTGCTAGGTTTATTAATGACACATGGTCACATGGAACCATCGGCTACCACTCTTCACCCTGTTTCTACACATTATCTCGAGTGTTGCTCTAAGGATTAGCCTTCCTGTCATTTCCCAGGTAAGGTACATTTTCAGGTATGTGATCTGTAATTAGAGAGCACCTGCCCCCCGCCCTTCTCTTCTGTGGCATTCCCAGAATTCCCTGGCATTCCCAGCACGTGGAGCACTTCTGTTGGTTCCCAAGGCCATTGTCCAAGGTGTTGTGCACAGGGATCGTGGTGTTCAGGTGTGGCTCAGAGTCCTGTACGTCCTGATCTGTGCTGTTCTATGCAGCCTATGCGTCTACGCTTCTCTACTCATCTCTACTCCTCTTAAGAGTCCCCAATGCTTTCGCTCATATTCCTATCTCTGTCTTTCTCATTATCAGTCTCCCTCTGCTTCTCTTCCTCCCTTCTTCCCACTCCCTCTCCCACTTTGTCTCCCTCTCTTTTGCTTTCGCTGGCTATCTTTCCCTCTCCCTCTTCCTCTCCCTCTCCCTCTCTCTTTCTCTCTCTCCTTCTCTCCCACCCCACCCTCCAGCAAGCAGGCAGAACACGGAGGGTGCCATCTTCCCACCTACCTCCTCTCCTCTCCTCTCCTCTCCTCTCTCTCTGTGTCTTACATAAGCAGAGCAGAGGAGTGCGCCTTACCGCCTCCCTTCAGCCGCTCCCCCCCACCTTCACTCCTCTCATTAACTATCAGCTGGCCCCTCTCATCCCAGTACATCTCTCTGTCTCTCGCTCTCTCTCTCTCCTTCATTCCCATAATGCACCAGTGCAGCTGTGGCAGGGCTCAGCGGTGGCCTGCCGATCGCTTAGTTTCTTTCTGGCCTGGCGTGTCTTTGATCTGTCTCAGGACCGATGAGAGAGGAGGTTCCGCTCCCTGGAGCACAGCGAAATGAAAGCTATGTGATGGCACTTACCTTTGTGCCTTTTGTTTTTTTTTGGGGGTAGTGGGCGGGGGTGGGGTGGGTCTAATTTAATCTCACTGACTTTGAGTGGAAGGCTGATCCCAAGGCTAGCCTGCAAAACAACTGCTGGAACATTTCAATTCAGTTCCGTTCAGTATTATGCTGTTAATCCCTTTTAAACTATTTAAACAAAGCAACAAAGTGGAGCGTTTGGACATGCAAAGAAACATGTAAAATCCATCCATTCACCAGACAGCACTTCGGCCTACATGAGCACATGCCTGTATGTCTACACAACCAACAACCAGCATAAGTGCATAATATGCAACTGTCAGATGCATGCACACACATTTGCCAAATGAGAGCTACAGGTACTGAAGATGAGTTAGTTTTTCTTTTTTTACTCTCCAAGACTGCATGTTAGGCAGAAGTAACTATGTCAGATTTCTGTCAGCTTCTTTTCTTCTGTGTCCAAACTAATTCATGTTTGATGTTAACTTTGAGTGTAATTGTCTTTATTTACTTTGTCCTTGATCGTAGCAATGAATTAAATAGCTGTTTACAAGGCGGTAAAGAGCATGAAGCACATGTTGGACATGGGCATGTTGGCATCAGAGACTGATGGCTGCGGATTAATTAATCGAATTTGTTCTTCAGTTGAAACATTTTAAAGACATCATTTTGGCGTTCCTCCCAGGGAAATACTAGATTTTCTGCTGTAATGACCCACAATCAATACAATTACTGCCTCCCTATAGATTTTTTTTTTTTTAAAGACTAGAAAATTACTCATGTCCTTTAAGACCCGTAAGCGAGTCCAACGCCATTAAATACAGCCACGCTCCTCAGTCCTCAGCCCCACCTTACACTGTGTTATAAACCCGTTAGCATTCGTGTATCTGGGACCCTTTGTCATGCGCCTGCTCAATTCCTGGAAAGGAAGGCCAGGCGCTCTTGTGCAGATCAGTGTTATCGGAAGGCGAGCTGTGAGTTGAGCTCGGAGGCAGTTGCTCTCTGATCGTGGCTCATATCTGTGATGGATTGAGGGAGTCTGGCTGGCGGCTGAGGCAGGCTGGGCCTTCCCACACAGGACTCCAGTGGCTGGGGAGGCTGGGTTTACCTGTGCAGGGTCAGGGCGGCTGCAGGTTTTCATCCCAACCGGGCAGGAGCACACCTGACTCTCCATCAACTGATTTTGAGGTGTCACATAATTGATCAGGTGTTTCAGGAGTGTTCCTGCTTGATTAGGTTGGAAACCTGCAGCCTCACCAGCCCTCTCTGGATACGATCAGCTGCCTCTGGTCTACAGAAACCTGATTGTCGGCTGTTGGGTTCCTGCCCTCCTGTTCTCTCTGCTTCCTAGTCTCGGATGCCAGACGGTTACATTTCCATCTCACAACATCTTACGGTACCCTTGCCTTACCATCTGGGAACTGCACCTACTATTGTAGCAGGCATTTGTAGGCAGCTCAGTCATTGGTCAGATTTAGACAGTGGGCAGTTCATGGAAGTGTCACATATTTTATATGAAAGCCTCCGTTCTGTTCAGTTTATTTTTGAATTGTTGCATTCTCCAGCATTCTCTTCACCCTCATTGAGTTCAAACTATTGGCTAGAGGATATCAGTTATGCTCCAAAAGCAGGCAGCTTCATTGCTCTGAAATGCTCTGCTTGGCACATGAGACTACTTTACTTCCTAACTAAAGGTTTGTAACATGAGTCCCTCTGCTATATTTGTAGTGTATGGATATTCATATTTCATTAACTGACACCATATACTTAAATAGGCTCCTCACTTTGTCGCTATAAACCTTTGTGTGAATAAACCAGTGATCAAAGCAATGCTAATCTAGATGTCAGTGGCCCATTATTTTTTAGCATGTTGGTTTACTGAATAATGAATCTCCTTTTCAATGACTCACTATCTTCAGCTCCTTTTACAGACTGTTTCATTTTGTTCTGGCCCTTCTTTAGAGGAAACACTCTTGCTTTTCCCACACTGTATTCTTTAGCAACAGTGATAAGACGTGCTCATTAGTCTGTTTTTTTAATCAAAGTGTGATTAGTTTCAGCTCAATGTTCCCCATTTTTCAACGGCGGTAATAAAGAGCCAGACGATGATTCATGCATAATTACTTATGTTTCCTCCGAGCTCGTACCACATTTAGCTGAGTGGTCAGTCAGTCCATAGTTCTGAAGTTCGAGCCTTTGCACCCTGTGGCCCCCAGAATGTGAACCTCACTCCTCTCTTCAGACGTGCCGTGCTGAGTAATTGGCCGTGTGGAAGTGAGGCGTGACCTTTTCGGCAGGCACAAAAAAAAAAAGCGATGGTGGGGCAGGAGACGCGCAGTACTACAAATGAGGGTCCGGAGACCGAGGGCCCACTCCAGCACTTGCTTAATCACAGCCTGTTGCAATAACATTAATAATGAAGATGAATGAATTATTGCTCGCGCACCAGTCGATAGCGGTGTAATGTAAGTGTGGGCAAAACCATTGCCTCTGCTGCTGCGGTTGGCACAGAGGGCCCCCTGAGAGACCCGTGAGATGAATGGAGGTGTTGCATGGGCATGGAGGATATTAAAGAGGTTCTCGCAGGGTGTAGCGCACCATAAAGCAGATTAAAGGCTGCTGTCCCAGCCCAGGGGCACGTTCATGTGCTTCCTGGTTTTTGTTCTGTTTTCAGTGTGAGTGCTGAAATTAAGTTTTTGGTTGGGTAAAGAGCCCACATGTCTTGTTTCTGAGGCCTAAATTGGTTGTGTGTTGAAGACAAACCGCATAGACACACACACAATCCCTCCAGGACTGGCGCTGAACACCCCTCTTCAACGCCTCTTTCAAACACATATGGCCGGACCATGTTCTCTAAGGATTTAATTTCAGTTTGGGAACAAGAGGCTACCTGAAAAAGCTGAGGCATTAGATTGTCTGTGTTTTGATCTTGATTTGGTGCTTATTGAAAAAAAACTACCAACCACCTCAAAAAGTAACAAATAACTGAACCACACCTAGTACCAAATGTCACTCAGACCCAAATTCTGAAAGTTCGTAATAAGTAGCTGCTTTCATGTTTTGTTATGTTTTAAATGGCTCTCTGTCTTTTTTCCCTGTTTCCCAGCTCAGTCAGTGGCATAGGGATGGTCAGCAGGGGTCAGCCAGGTCAAGGTGACTGGGTCACAGTTTCCGCAAGCTATTTGAATAGAGAGCATTCCTCTCTGTTTTATTACGGGACTATAAACAGACATACCGCTGTTTCTGTGGCAATTGTAGAGTTAACAAAACGAGGGTTACAGCAGACTGTAGCCAGTTATTGGTCCCCCAGCAGGAAGTACACTTGTCATGTATAAATAAATAAATAAATACATGAAACATGCTACTTGGCGCTAATTTGGGTATATGTCACAGTGTGTCTTAACCCTGTTTCGCTAATCCTGGAAAGGATGGCTTCATTCCCAGGCCTGGTGTTCTCAGTGCTAGTTCTCAAAGAGGAAGGAAGATTAGCCTATTATAGCCCATAATTATCCATGATCCTACACAGGTAATGCTGATCCACCCACTCAGCTCCCTGCAGCCCAAACCCCTGTCAGAATTTTGTGTTTTATTTTTGTTTATTTATTTAAAAATTAGAAAAAAAATGTAGTTCTTTCTCAGATCATTTGCCAGAATCAGGCAGTGGCAGTTCTCCTTTAATATCTCTTTCCTCCCTTTTTATTTTTTTCCTCTCTTCCTCCTTCCTTTTTTTACGCACCCACCCCTCAGCTCCGCCCCCTCCTCCCCCTGCCCCTCCTTTCCCCATGTGGTTGCCATGACAACTGCAGCACTGCACCATTCATCCGCTCCAGACCTGGGCTCCGTGCTCTCGCACTGACGAGGCTCCTGAAGAACCGACAAACGCACACGCGCGACCATTCGCATTCGCGCACCAGCACACACGCACATACACACACTCGCACCAGGAGAAACTGGCAGAACGGTAAAACCCAACGCTCGCTCTCTCCTTCTTCATCCTCTTCGTCTCTTCTTCCTCTCCCTCGCCACAGAGAGAGAGAGAAAGAGAGGGAGAGATAGCAGAGTGTGAAACCAACGGAGGGAATGACACCCCTGAGTTTCTTCTCCCTGGAGACTCGGTGACTGCCACCTGGGTGCCCTTCTCCTGCGGCCTCCGCAGCTTTTTTTTTCTGGAAAATACAAAGACAGAAAAAAGAGGATTTTAAACTAGTTGAGATTTTGCCACAACCAAGAACTTATCCCTGTATGTATTTATCCATTAGATTTTTTTGTAGTTGTTTTGCTGGATTGTATGGGAAGTGCCGGCGCGGGTTGTTTTGATGAACTGGTCACCGTACGGGGAGGAAGGACCATTTGTGTCGCTCGACGGGGAAGGTGGGGTGCTGGTGTCTCTCTCCAGCTTGGCAGAATGTGCGTTGTGGTTTGAGAACGGTGAGCCCCCTCTCTCTTTTTTTTTTCTTTCTCTCACCCTCCCTTTCTTTCTCTCTTCTTGTAAATTTCTCTCGCTCTCTTTCTCTTTTTGTGTTGTGTGATTGGTTCCTCACGCTGACCCCAGCCTTAGGCCTGTCCCTGTGAGCCTCAGGCAGAAGGAGTGGTGTGATAGGTGGGATCACTGTCCCCGGCCATGTGATGACAGGGCGGGTGTGTCAGCTCCTCGTTGAGCCGACCCCGTCTCCGGTCCGCTGCACTTCTGCGTGGCCACGCCGTTAGCCCTGTGTGCTAAGAATGCTAAGAAGGCCCCTGCTTGTGGGGTAGGGGAGGATGGAGGCAGTGCAGCAGGTGACAGTGATGGAGTGATAGCGTGTTTGTGTGGGGGACTGGGAGAGGAGGCTCTCTGCATTGCAGGATGGTGGAGCTGAGATTCTACTTGCGTCTGTCGGTTGTTGTCTGTCATTCGCAGTGGGGGTTTTTAGATTCTGGATTTCATAGTGTGGGGTGAAGCCTGTGTGTGTTTCTGTGAGTGTGTGTTCTGTCTCCAGTCTCTCCTGTGTTTGTTTATGGGCGCTTGTGTAATATCTACATCTGTCCATTCTGGATATATGTGTGTTATATCTCTCCTCTTCTGTCTTCTGTGTATGTGTGTGTGTGCGTGTGTGTATGCATGTGTGTGTGTGTGTATACATATGTGTGTTGTGTTTACTTCTGTCCACTGTGTGTGTGTGTGTGGTGTTTACCTCTGTCCACTGTGTGTGTGTGTGTGTGTGTGTGTGTGTGTGTGTGTGTGTGTGTGTGTGTGTGTGTGTGTGTGTGTGTGTGTGCATGTGTGTGAGATATCTCTCTACTTCTTTCCACTGTGTGTGTGTATGTGTGTGTGTGTTTTATCTCCACCCTTCCACTGTGTTTGTATGTGTGTGTTCTGTCTCTTTCTGCCCACTTTTGTGTGTGAGTATCTGTGTGTTCTGTCTCCATCTTTCTGTATTTGTATGTGTGTGTTCTGTCTCCTTCTGCCCACTGTGTGTGTGTGTGTGTGTGTGTGTCTGTTCTGTGGGCGGGTTCATCGTACGTGCGTGGGAATATTCACTGCGCTCTCACACATTGATCTCAAGAGCACAGAGAGCCCAAGGTTCTCCACTGAAGCCCACAGTCGCTTCCCTCGCTGGAGAGAAGGAACAGAATGTTTCAGGAGGGTGTCCATGGGAACGCACGACATCATCAGCGGCTCACGCCGGTCCCCCGGGGAGTTAGCGACTGAGCAGAAGAACACAGGCAGCCCATTAACTGCGACGTGCTGTCAGACACCCGCAAAATACTCACCTGCTATGAAAGCCTTAATTGATGCTGGAAATCACAGGCAGGGTAGCCGTCAGCAGGACTAGCAGACAGCTGTCCACGGGAAAGACCGAGTCGGACTGGAAGGCGTCATCCTGGGAACGCGCGTGTGTCCCGTTTATCTGTGACAAACCACACAGAAGGGCTTAGAAACATCAGTGACATCAGTGAAGGGGAAACCCCTCCTCCTGACCTGCCTTCATTCCTCACCAAGGGTCTTTCCCTCCCATGTGACCTGCACTCAGTGATGACACGGCCCTGTCCCCCCTGCCTCCTCTTTCCTAAATAAGATCCCCCCCCACCCCAATCAGCTGATGTTCTTATGACATGGCTCCCCATATTATGAGCAGAACCCAGCTAAATGTATTTGTGGTCATACTTCCTGTGTCCTGGGAGATGGACCTTTAGCCATATTTAACAGCAAGCAATCATTTCATATTTTTTCTGAGGGTTTGTTTTATGGAAATATGAGAGTCATTGTTATTCTGAGATCATAGGCACCAGTTTGAACTTATGGTCTAGTGGAATTCAGAGGATCTCACCACCAATAGGATAGAGCCAAACCTTTCCCTATGAGGCCTGCTCATCTCAGAGCTGCCTGGAGGGAAATACTGCAGTGTTTGCCCCAGGCATTACTAAGCCCTAAATACTTCATGCATTGTGAGTCTGAGAACTGTAGTCTTGCAGTAAGTGGCAACTTTTTAATGATCTTTTTGCTTCACCAAGGCAACATTTATACATTTTATGTGCAATCCATTAATGCAGCTGGATATTTATAGGGAAAATGTTGGTGATTCACCTTGATGAGGAGCTTACAGCATAAATACCTCTTCTTACAACCACAGTTTTCCCACACTTCTCCAGCTGTCAAAGCTACCTGCTGTTCTGTATTTCATTGTTCACATTACAAAACAAGGATAGAAGCACCATTTCACAGTTTAAAAATAAATGTTTAATCATTGATGCATGTTTTTTCATTATTTTGTCAGTTTAAAAACATAATAAGGTTTATGTGTAGAGAAACCTTGTATGTGTTTATCTATTGTCATAACTAATGTGAGGCTCAGAACCATAGATCTTCTCAGCAGTGATGTCATAAAATATGCAAGTCATTCCGGAACCCTCCCTCCCCAATGCCCCCAGCATGAAGAAATGAGTGTGTTAGGTGCTCGTGCCATATGGGCTGCCAGTCTGGGGTCCGCCGAGCCCCCTCCGCCTTTTTGTGGGCGCTTGCTGTTTGTGCCGGAGATGGCGAGGTAGAGGCAGGCAGCTCCACTCCTCAAGGACAGCCTCTGCAGGCCCCTCTCAGGTAACGAGAGATCGTGGACCGCAAAGTTTGTCACCGTGCACCGTTTGATCTCTGATCCCATTAGCCAGTCTGACGACAGAGCCGCCGCCCCCGAAAAGCAGGTTTGTGCGTGAAGGTCTCCTGGTGTAGTATGATGCGGCGGAGCACAATCCGGAGAGAGGAAGCAGCTCTGGAACTCTGCTTGAGAGTGTTAGGCCCGCTATCATGTTATTTATATCCTCAGCTATTGTTTTCTTTAAACAAACAGCAGAGGTAAGGGAATGCATCGTATTGCCTCTGTGCTCCGTGGCATTCTGAAGTGGCTTGCGATTGGTGTTGCCATTCTTCTGGTAAACCCTAGGACAAATAAAATGAAAGTCCATCTAAATAACAACATTCTGAAGAGGCCCTTTAAGCTGCTCAGGTGTTTTTCCGTGAGAGTCCTTGTAGATCACCTTACATCCACATTTTATGTAAATTATGTCCAAACAAACAGACCCCAGACCAGAATCCACAATCCTCACAAAATGGATTGTGGGTTTGTTTTGGGATTAAAAAGCTGTTCTTGGAACAGTGTGAGGCATATTTGTGGCCCTTTTAAAATTGCATTCAGGTTTTGTTTATGGTCTGCAACACTTATGATGGAGGCTGCAGCTTTTATGGGTCCTTGAATTTCAGGGAGAGGGACCTTGGAAGGGCTTGAAAAGCCCTTGAATCAATGGCACAGGTAACTGCATGAGGAAAACACTGTCAATGATGAGTACGTTATCTTACAGCAATGGAATAACAAACCTTTCATTTTACACAGTTATCCGTTTATTTGGCTGGAGATTTTTGCAGTGATTCAGTTAAGGTACCTTTTTAAAGGGCAGTGCCCTGCCATGGTATTGAACCTGCAACCTCTGCATTCCTAGCCCAGGCTCCTAATCATTATATTACACCGCTGCCCCTGTAAAACCTTCACGGGGAAGTGAGGCAAGCCTGTGTGTCAGTAAGCGTTGTCAGGGGCCTGATAGATCTGGTACTGTCCACTGCACAACATGGCCGCATCCCTACAGCCGATGAGCCTGACGAATCACATTAAAGCATCAAGTCTCGCCCTCTCACACCTTCACGTCCAGCTGCTCCCAGTGGCTCTTTAATAGGGTGTCAGACAGGGTTGTTATTGGCGACAGCTTAGCGGCGGTTAGACAAGATGCAGTACGTGGGCCAGGTTCATTTGCAATAGGGATGTGTAATGAGAGGACAGACCTCACGGAGTCATTATGTAACTTGCCGTTCGTGTGTCATCTCTGTCTATGGGAGATGAGACGTGTTTGAGCCACGGGGATCTAAGACTTCCTGTTTTCTCATGCTGATCTTCTCTACGTGTGAAAAGTGACGCCTACCACATAGTGAGAAGCCAGATGCGGCATGTCCCATTTTTGACTTTTCATGCAGAAGAAGCTGTCCCTCAGTTGTAAAAGTACAGAGATCTAATGTGTTGCAGTGAGGGCATGACACTTTGATGATCCCCACCTTGGGGGGACATGTTAGTGTTACTGGGAATGGGGGAGGCATACCATCAGAAACAGGTGGGGGTAACACTTGTAGCACAGATTGTATAGAGCAACCAGATAGGCAGAATACTGTGTTTTACTGAGATTGAAACATCTTACCTGTCCAATTTTATGTATTTTATGAATATTCATGATAAGAATAATGTCGTAGTAATGGATGTTTGGCCTTGGCGATGCCTCTTCTGTATTTTTTAAAACTACAGTAAAGTACCAGCAGCAGAAACTGTGGTTATGAATTTGAAGACTCTCGAGATAATGGAAGAGGTGGAATCTGCGCTTATAGCTTGAGTATCACCAGCGGAGGGGCTGAGCAGGGGTCAGAGGTCAGGACAAGGCCGCTGTGCTGGAGGACGTGTGATTGGCAGGAGCCGGCTGTCTCTGTGGGGTGGGTGTGAGTGCCACCCCCCCAGGCCTCGCCATGTATTTGCATCATGCTCTGCCATCTCCTGCCATTGTGCGCTGGTCTGGAGCCATGTCGCATTTAGACCTGGACTCTTGATTGAGCAGTGTTACTCGTGATGAGGGTTGACATCCGTCTGACCGGCACCTCTTCCTGAGATGTGCCATGTCACCAGTGTGCATTGTGCTGCTGTGCTCAGCGAGTCGTGCTGGAGCTGGAGCCCGCGTCGGTGCTGGTGTTTGACTCATGTTTGATCTCTGCTGCGCTGTGGTGCCTGAAGCGAAGCTTTCTCTCCGGCCAGAACAAAGATGGCAAAGTGCTGCATGATGGGTAAGGTGTTGTGTTTGTGTGTGTGTGCGCGCGTGTGTGTGTGTGTGTGTGCGTGTGTTTTGAGTGACCAATAACCAACTAGCTAGCCATCCATGTACTGTAAGTTGACAGCGTCTCCTTGCTGCAGTGGTGTCTGACTGGCAGTGATGCAGCTTGTGTCACAAACATCATTTACTTGCGTTCCTCAGGTGGTGGGGGTGCCGTCCTGTTCTCCGGTTGCCGTGGTGACCGTTCCCATTCACTCTCCCTCAGCGACAGCATTGTGCGGGGCATGCTCTGCCTTCCTCCCCGCTCTCTTCATCACTCTCGCATTCTCTCCCGCAGACTATTTGAACGCAGCAGTCCTTACAGTGAGATAGGGGCTCAGTGTGAGCGGCAGCCATGAAAGTGTCAGCTCACTTCCTCCCTTGAGATCTTCCCCTTTGGTAGCCGTGTTTGTTCGCAGTTATTTTTTCAACCTGTTAGCTAACATTCGTAGCAAACAGAAGAAAAGCTTGATTACATTACCGAACAGTAGTTAACGTTTGCCTTCTTGAAATGAAATGAGACTTCGCGCCGAGCACTGTGGTACAGGAATGTGAACCAGGAGGCATCGCAGGGGCATCATGTGTACGAGCTGCCAGCAGTGAGGGAGGACCCAAACCAGGCCTGTGTGCGGTGAGGCGTGCCGGAGCAGTGTGCAGCACTGCACTGCATGACCTGGGGTCCGAACCAGGCCCAGTGTCGACACAAATCTGGGGCAAACTTTGGCCCGCAGGGTCCACTCTCACTGATACCCACTGCTCTCTCCGTTTGAGACCTAAGTAATTGGGCCGCAGATTCCGCAGATGGAATTTGTGCCACCCCTCAGTAGACCACTGCCCTTGAGTTAACGAGCAAAGGTAATGATGATGAAGCCTTGCCCTTAATTTCATACTCAATTTGACAGTGGTGGGCTTCATTAGCACGTTATGTCATCCGGTAGCTCAAAGCAGTGCGCGCTACCTTTTGATTTTGCTGCGGCTGGAGTGTGGCTAACGCATTGCGCATTGCTGCAGAGGCTTGTGCTAAGGTGGAATAAGCTAAGCACTGAGAAAGAGAGGAGGAGACTCCAGTGAGTTGAGGGAAGTTCTGCAGCAGTGGAATCCCAAGCGGGGGCTTTGAGCTGAGAGTTTTATGGTCAGGAGATAAAGCCTGTAAAGTTACTACTAACATTATTGAATTCTACACCCCGCATATGGGCACACTCTCCTGGTTGTCTTATGTGTGTACAGGCCCTTATGTATGTGTGTGTGTGTGTGTGCGAGCACATGCCTATATACCCGTGTGTGTGTGTGTGTGTGTGTGTGTGTGTGTGTGTAAATGTGTGCATATGTGAGTATGTTTGTGCACATGCTCACCTGTGTGGTTGGTGTGTGTGTGTGTGTGTTTGTGTGTGTGAGTACACACCTGTCTGCACCTGTCTGTATTTAACCTCAAACTTCTGTATATCTGCACAATACTAGGTCCTGTGCCTTTTATTCCTTGTAAAAAGAATGAAAGTGGCCTTCAATGAAAGCAGAAGTGAGCTGCATGCGATTCATATTATGTAATCTGAATGTGTTTATGTCTGTGTATGTGACCAGGGAATTAGTTACATGGATGGGAGGCTACAGTCTTCAAAGCACTGCTCATTGGAAACCTGTCTAAAAAACTTTGTTTCATTTGTACCTGGGATTAGGTCACAGCCTTTGCTGAACAATAAATGGTTTGTCAATATTTTAAATTAATTTGTAATAATTATTAAGGTGAATTAAGGTTTGTGTCCCAGGGGATCTCATCTTCTCCAAACCTCACAATTTTCAAAACACTCAGACCGACACACAAATACACTCACTTGTTGTAACTGAAATACTTCCCATACCTGGATGAACTCTGCACATGCCACAGGGCCCTGTGGGCCCACCTGTACTGCCTCACTGTCGTGGGTCTGTGCTGTGTCTCTTCATTAGTGGAGTATGTTAGCCTGCAGCCAGTTCACCAGGTCATGGACATCTGCTGTGGCCTGTGTCCCTCCCATCTGCTCGATCGCTCTGTCCGCCACGTGAGGGAACCCCAGGTTCGGAGTGTCTTGTCCGTCTGTGTTGCCATCCCATCTGCTGAGATGGAGTTTCGCTCTGTCCGAGTCCAGCATAGCAAACTGAGATGGTAGGATGGAGAGAAGCAGTGGAGCATTCTGGGATGTCAAGATGGAACTCAGAAAACAGCATAGGAATTCGTCCCTCAAACTCTTACTCCTAAGGCCATGCACCTGATGTGTGTGTGTGTGTGTGTGTGTGTGTGTGTGTGTGTGTGTGTGTGTGTGTGTGTGTGTGTGTGTGTGTGTGTCTTTCTGTCTGTCTGTCTGTCTGACTGCCTGTCAACAGTCATCATACAGTGATGATTTTGGGAATCAAAGTGGGTAGGTGTAGCCAATGAGATGTTGGAGATAACTGCAGTGAGTCAGAGTGTTAGTTATGAAACATATTTATCAAACCTTTAAAAAGGAGGTGGTGATTAATTGTACAGTTTAAACATAATTAATCACAATCTTATTCACACATTTTAGATAATACTGGAATAACATTTAAGCTATATTAATTGATGATGCTTGAAAGTGCTGTATTTGAGAAATAGATGGCGAAGAAACAAAAGGCACTCGGAAGGCTAAGCAATTATCAAACAGAGAAAGGAGCAACCTTTTAATTACAATAAGCGCAAAGCTAACTAATCCTTTTGCCGCACTCAAAAAATGTAAATGTGCATCGAGCACAGTGACTGACTGTGCTTGTTCCTGCACTCATTACTCATTAGACATCATTAGCTTTGTGCTGATGTTTGTCTGCTGCTGTTCAGTAGCTGATCATTTATGTTACATTACATCATAGTCATTTAACTGATGCTTTTATCCAAAGAGACTTACAGTTGATTGGGCTAGCCAAGGGCCAGTCCCCCCTGGGAGCAAAAGGGGTTAAGGGCCTTGCTCAAGGGCCCAACAGCACTGATGTTCTTGCTGTGGCTGGACTTGGGCTTGAGCCACCAACCTCAGGGGTCCCAGTCATGTACCTTAGCCACTAGACTACAGGCTGCCCCTTTATGTATTTTATGTTACAGAGTGAACCAAATTAAAGTTTTGATAATTTTTTTTCAAATTATAATAACTGAAAAAAATCATTTGCTATTGCAAGTTCATTTATAGAAATTAAAGAATGGACTACCGAATATGGGTGCAGTTCAAATCTATCAATTGTTTATGTATAGTACAGTATAGTAGTGTAAAAATGACAGATTAAATACACAATCCCATAATCAGTGCTGTGCAGTTAAATTACAGTATATGCTACTGAGTATCGTGTAGATACTTGGAGCTGGCTGGAAAAGTCTTTGAAACCAAATTAAATAAGAAAATGAGTTTTCAACATTTTGAAAATAAAATGAAGAAAATTAAGGGTTTTTTAATATGCCATGTAAAAATATTCATTATAATACAAGACAGTTACATTCCTTGTTCCTCCCATAAAATAAATACCAACAGTGTTATAGCCCTTCTACTTCAGCCTGTTGCTAAGACAAACTAGCTTGTAAAAAGTTTCATGGAATAATGTAGCTGTCTTTCTCTGTACAGTAATAACCCAGAATGAGCAAAGCCATTCACATTTGAGCATTCCATCTTCTACAAAATGTTGTACAGTTTTGAACTGCCTACAGTCCAGTGTCTGTTATTCCCTTTCTGATAGTAGCTGCTGGATTAAGATGTCACATTTGTCTCACTCTGTGACCCTTTGTTTAGCTGCAGTGGAGTACCCAAAGGCCTGTCTGACTGGAAGACCCTGGTCGTTCACAGGTGAAATTACCTGAACTTAACACGCTGCTCTTTGGTCTTCGGCGCAATCCTCTGACCGCTGGTCCCTAGACACAAACAAACAGTCAGACTGTAACATACCTTTTCTGTGGTCTACTGGAAGATCTCCACCTGGATAAAAGTGTTTGCCCAGTCATATTTTGCTTCTAGATGTGTAGGCTACAATATTTGGCACCGTGGTTCTCCGGTGAGCTAGCCTTGCTCAGGGAAAGACACATAGTGGTGTTCTGAGAAGGGGGATTATGGGAAGGGAGTGTTACCAATTCTAATCATTCCACAAGATAATTCAGCTGTTGGAACATAACAAACACCTGTCCGCAGTGCATACCTCTGTGTGTGGAAATGCAGTTTCCCATCCTCTGTGTAGCCTTGTGAATCAGACAGTCAGATCTAAAGACACTCTCCCTTCACTGTCAGCAAAATCCTCTTTACTGTAGCAGCCAGCGCCATCACAAGGGCGTGGCAGCTTAAGAACTGGTCAGATTTTCATGAGGCGGTTTGTGAAAGTGTGGAATATTGGGCCCACCCCTGCCCTCGGTGCAGTTTATTTTATGAGAGGACACGTTCGCCTGCATCCACTGCATAGACTTGATTGGCTAGAGAGTGTGAGGTTCATCCCCACAGTGTGTGGGATTGTCTACGTGAACCACGCTGGAGAGGCATACGCCTGTCACACAGGGCTACTCTCTGACAGACATCTTGGTGAAGCGGAGAGGCAGGCCTGTCGTTCACGTTGCCAGGTTTGTCACGATGCACAAGGAGCCGGGGTGCGTGTGTGAGCTCCAGCAGGAGTGGGGCGCTCGTCACAGAGACATAGCTGCTGATCCAGTTTGTCACCAGCTTTTACTCAGAAAGGGCTGGCAGCTACCGGAGAGCGGGAGCGTCCGCCCCCTCCGCAGCGCCGGAGACAGGGAGAGGGTGTCCTCACCCACCTGCTCTCTCACTGCCGCACCAGTCCTGGGAGGTGACTGCTCTCAGTGTCACTCAACAGAGCTGAGAGTGTGTGGATGGTGTGTGTGTGTGTGTGTGTGTGTGTGTGTGAGTTTCTTTGTGTGTGTGTGTGTGTGTATGTGTTTGTGAGTGCGTGTGTGTATTTGCGCAAGTTTGTGTGTCAGAACGTTGCACTGCAGAGGCATTTTTGGAATCAGCGCAGTCGTCCACCCAGCACCCGCCCGCAGATTCTCCAGATGGAGCCGCGCTCGCTGACTCCTAAATTATCAGCACAATGGCAATGTGACAGATTGACACTGCATCCAGACCCCTTTGTCAGCCGTGCATTCTCATGTGCCACCTTAGGAAAGATATATAAGGCGCCATTCTCGGTTTTAAGATCCCAAAGCAGTGCTGGTCGGGAAGCTCTGCCCACAGTGGAGTGTATGGGAGGGGAGGAGGGACCCGTTTGAAACATCGTGTTCCTCCAGCACTACTGTCATTTTTGGAGCAGATGGTTCTCTCAGAACATCACCAGTTTCACCAAACAGCTCTTTGAAGCCGGGCCAGCCTTCAGCCTCCACACACACACACACACACACACACACACACACACGAACATTCACCCAGACATGCTCTCACACACACACACACACACACACACACTCAGCTGTCTCTCTTCACTGAGAATCATGCAATAACACTGTCATCGGTGAAATAGCCAGACTTTAAAAAGATCCGTAAAACATTGAGTAGATGGCTAGACTTCAAGAGGAGGACCGTGACACTTTGGATAAATAGTGGGAATGTTAATAGAGACCCATAACCTGAGATGTCCGTCATGGCAGGGTTATGAAATTTTAACTCCCCAAGTGTCACACTGCCTTTCATCACTTACAGGGAAGTTAGTGGCAAGCTGTAGTAAGAACTCATTTCTCTCCTTCTTATTGATTTTGTCTACGTGCGAGTCCTGCATCGGTTCAGGGATGCAGCTCTCTTGAAAGGTGACAAAGTCACTCTCACAATCCAATCTGTCGGCCATTTTCTGACGCAGGGTGAGGGCTTCATACTGCATCTTAATACAAAGATGATGAGGTTATGGTTATGACTTGAGGTTAGGTTTTAGGTTATGAATTGTTATGCCTGTGGTTATGGTCCTCATGGTTATATTTTTCTCACTAAGGCTTATTATGACTATTGTTTGTACGCAGAGTTATTTTTACTTATAATAAGCATAACCTGCATTAGTATTTTATTGATGGTACTTACATTCTTGCTGCTATGGGGATACTGTTAGTCCAGTCTGGCGCTAATGTTCATATTAATCAGGTGAATGCAGTTGTTTTCTCCTGCACTGTAAATCTCTTTGTGTAAGAGGGTCAACTAAACAGCCATAATGTAATGTAATGTAAGGATTCCGGTGTTGCATGCTATCATGGACTGCATGTCCTGTCATACAAAGGGTCCCGGGGTCATTCTTTTACTGTGCAGTAGGAGGGTCAACGATGCCATCAGCTGATGAAAACTCTGATGCACTTTTGTCATCATCGGTAGACATCAAATCCATTTTTGGAGGGGGAAGTTGCAGTTGGCAATTCAGGTGGCTACAAATGTAGCATTTTGGATATTTTTCAATTTTTTCCTCTCCAAAACT
Organism: Albula goreensis; assembly: GCA_022829145.1. NCBI lineage: Eukaryota > Metazoa > Chordata > Actinopteri > Albuliformes > Albulidae > Albula > Albula goreensis. The sequence continues at coordinate 8,128,123 of CM040762.1, forward strand.
TTAAATGTCCAAATCTGGAATTGGAACTTCCATTTGAAATTGGAGGTGGAGGAGAAAATGAATGAATGAGAGATGACAGCCTGTTTTTGTTGAACTTAATTCACCAGCGTATGATTCCCAACAGTTTGTACTGAAAATGGCACTAGTTCTTCAGTTATTCAAAAATGTTTTTCCAGTTGTATTTCAGTTTTTTTTATTATAGTTGTTGCACTGTGCTGTTGTTGGTCATATCATTGATTTGTTGGGAGGTTGTGTGAGTTTATTGCATGGGCTGGGGGGATGTTGGTGTTTCTAAATTGTGTGAAGTAAGTTTGTATATCTCAGAAACAAATGATCTTGGCATAACTTTGAACCAACCCTTCTGTACTGAACATGTACTAAATGTTTACAGTATCTTGGCTATTTAGTCAATACAGGCAAACTGCAGTATCCCATATAGCTTTGATAATATGGTGTTTGCACAACGTCCAAATGACATAACGTCCTATTTCACAAAACGTATTTTGTGGACGTGAGGCATACCTGTATTATCAGTTGGAAGAGGTGTGTGCTAACACGGTGAGGGAGCTCCTGACTCGGCTGCTGTGCTCCTTAGTGAGGGGAGCTGTTGAGCCTGTATGTGGACAATGGGGGGACAGCATGCACAGGAGGAATCAATAACGGGAACAAGCCTCTGGTAATGGAGCATGTGTAAAGATGAGGGACTGTGTGTCTTTCACAAAGTGAGTGAAACCTAACCCCAGAACCCCCCACACCCCACCCCTTACCCCACCCAATTATGACCCACCACTTCAGACAGTGAACAGGCCAGCGGGGTCAAAGGGCGTCGACCTCCCGGCCCCAGGTTCAACTAAGGCTCACGCCTGTGACCCAACAACTGGGAGTAACCCAACTCCCTGCCTGCACCCCCACCCCGCTCGCCACACTTCCGACAGGCATTTCCATCTGTGCTCCGTTCCTGCCCTCGCTCATGACCCCTTCCTCTCTCTCTCTCTCTCTCTCTCTCTCTCTCTCTCTCTCTCTCTCTCCCTCTCTCTCTATGTCTTTCTCCATCTCTCGCTCTCTGTGCCTCTCTCTGTCTGTCCCTCTCTCTTGCTCTCCCTCTCTCTCGTTTGTCTGTCTGTGTATATGTGCGTTCTCTCGCTCCCAGCCCCCCTGCGGAAAGCAAAGTTTGTGGAGGGCCCTCGCATTCCAGACTCGGAGCTTGGCTCCCCTACACACACCTCTTCCCCTGCCAAGACCCCCAGCCTGGATCCCCACTGCCCTGGTAAGCGCTCTCCCTCTCCTGCTCCGAAACCGTGCTCATTCCCTGCCTTGCTACATTCTGATTGAGCGTCTTTGTGTGTGTGTGTGTGTGTGTGTGTGCGTGCGCACTCTTTTTAGTGTGGTGTAGTATGACTGTCAGCTTGTGTGTGTGTGTGCGTGTGTATGTGTACGTGTATGCATGTGCTGAAGTGTGTGTGTATGTGTGTATGTATGTATGTGTGTGTGTGTGTGTGTGTGTACTGGGCTGTAGTATGACTGTCAGCTTGTGCGTTTGTATGGGTATGAGTTGTGTGCCCTGCTCTCTGCAGCATCTGTAGTCAGAGCACTGAGCAGTGCTGAGATCCCTGAATGGGTTTGGTGGTTTTTCGCCACCCCTCTTTTTATTTTCCTCTCCCTCCCTCCCTTCATCCCTCCCTCCTGCTGTGGTACTTGGACCGAAACTTTCCCTGACTTCTTTTGGCTTTACGCTGTGATCGCAGCCAGCAGCACATCTGAAATCCCGTGACAGTGGGAGGGTGGGAAGGTTTTGGATAAAACGGCACAGCTCGGCAGCTCCTGGTGGGATCGCTGGGACAGGTCCGGCCAGGGAGCATTTCCACGGGACCCACTCAACCCGTTTGCTCTGGCTCGGTCTCTGTGTTCCTGTATCACCTTCCATTTGGATCTTGCAGCCAGATGAGGAAGGATTCCGGAAGGGAACTGAGCAGGTTTATTACATCGGAGAAAGTTGGGATTTGGAATTTCTGATCTGAGGGTGGTGGTATTGAGGGGGGTGTGGCAGGTGCCATGACGACCAGACTCACCCACCCGCCCCTCTTCCTCCAACAGCTGGCGGGGCTCTGCTGCCCGGCGTGTGTGTCGGGCTTGGCGGCTGCAGCGGTGGGGGAAGGAGGTGAGGGCCGCGGGTGTGGAACACGTCCCAGCGCCCCGTCTCTCACCCGCTGTATTTATAACCTCCATTCTTAGCACCTCTATGTCATCAGCCCTCAGCATCGCACCTTTAGAGAGAGCCTCGTCATTCAGGGAGGTGGAGCCGGGGATGGGGGGGGGGGTTGAATCATCATGATCGATGGAGAGACTGAGATGCGGAGCTGGGTTTTGGGGGGTTGGTATCATAAGAGGGCTGGCCCTTGTTACTCAAGTTCATGGAGGCAAAAAGGAGAGCTTAGCTGGCATCATCAGAAAGCGACAATTATATCTCATGAGATTATGTAACAATAATTGTTCAGTTCTCTCTGGTTGCAGTAGGGATGTGATTAATGTCGGCTGTGTAAGTGCTAGGTCTAGCAGACCTGGGTTTTTCTTGCCTTGATTAATATCCGAGGATGGACTCCAAATGGAGTTCTAGAGCGTGCCTCACTTTTGGCAGCAAGTCCCCATAGTAACAGGACGGACTGTCCTTGTAGCCGTATGTAATCTCTCCTGGGGAAGCTTTGTAGTACAGTGGCTAGTGAGGTGGGCTTTAATCTCTGAGGTTGCATGATCAAGTCCCAGGTTGGGCACTGTCACTGTGGCTTTGAATGAGGCACACATCCTGTGTGTCTTCAGTGAATATCCAGCTGTGTGACAGTGAACAACAAATGTAACTTGTATAAGTCACTCTGGTCTGGATAAGTCTGTCTGCAGAATGCCAGAACTGTCAACGGCATGTATTTTAACACATCCTTAGTTTGATTGCTGCTGTTTTAACGCCTGTGTTCATTCAATCTGTGTATTCTTATGGGTCATATGAGCTCTGCAGTGGGGAATAGGGTGATTGGCAGAAGGCTTCGTTCGAATGCTTTCACACAGAAGCAGGTGCTGTCTCTTGTTAGGGCTCTAGAAGATTCTCATTGAAAGGTAATTCATATTTGCTTGCACTGTTGATTCATGGATAGACTTATATCCATTATTTTCAGGTCTATTCTTCGGTTTAGCCTGAAGAAGGCATACAACGTCAGATGGTATACATCCCTGGCTGTATTATCAAAAAGCACCAGCATATAAAATGTATGCTCTCATAGAGAATTTCCAACATTCGGTGGTTTTGTGTCTGGTTTCTGTAGAAGAATGCGTATGGCTGTCAGAGCGCTGTGATGGAGGAGGTCCATTTCAAACAGGGGGGAGGTCTGCAACAGCTGCGCAGCAAGTCTGTCAGACATCAGTGAAGAGGCCTGTAATGAGAGAGGGGTTCCACGCCGAGCAGCCAGAGGAAACTTGTGTCTCAGACGGCCGCTTCGACCTGAGTTTTACTGCCGCCTTTTACCACGCAGACGTCTCCCTGCTCGCCTTGGCCCGTCCGTGCCATAAACCTCCCCGCTCGCCTCTTCATCGCTGGGCAGGGTGAGATGATGAGATTTGTCTATGCCGTTTTCCGGCTGAGCAGGCACTCGCGTTCTGTAATTCGGCCCATCTCACAATGTCTCATTGCAGGGAGATGGGACATGCCCTTGATTGTACAGGGATCTGGTCTCTCACCTGAATTGACTGTCTTTGTCTTTTGTCATTGTTTTACAGTAGAGGTGTCAAACTCAAATACTGAAATGGTTTCTTTCGATGAACAGTCAGTTAAGGCTGTGGAAACGAAGTGCGTGGACTCTTCCACTGAAAGTGACATAAATATAGCTGAATGCTAATAACACGTTAAAAACCAGACTGCAGTCCTCCAGAACTGGAGTTTGAAAAGCTTGTTCTGTAGCCTAATATCTGGGTTGCAGTTTGCTAGTCTTTTGTGTGGCAAAGTACATTTACAGACTTTTCAAACAACTTTTAATAGTTTAATAGGTTTCTCTTAACATTTGTTATAAAAGACGTAATGCTGACACAAAGGAAAAAAAGATTAAAATAATAAATGAAAATAAACTGCCTTGTATGGTATTTCAAGGACGGTTTTTTTGAGTTCTGAAGTAAATAAGAATGCTGGTGGAAAGCCTTTGGAAACTGTGCCTTAGTTGCATTGGAATGATGATTACTTTATTAGATTTTTTAAAAGATTTTCTTCAGTTCTCTGTAGTTATTTTTAATATCGTGTGTTGGGTTTTGCAGAGGCAGTCAGTCGCTGGTCGCCACTGAAAGGGGCGGTGTGTCTACGGTGGCCAGCACTCTGAGGGATCAGAACGGCCAGCAGGTGAATTGAATTAGTCAGTTAGAGCGTTGAGCCGCTGCCAGTCCCAGCATCCCTCAGCCAGTTGGCATGGCAGCCGCAGGGTATTGGCCGCGTTCTGAGGGATGGAGGTTACAGACGTAAAACTCGGTGAGAGGCGTGTGTCATGTGTCCTTTTCTCTCGCAGGAAAAAAAAGATGAAAAAAGAGCAGAGGAGGCTGGAGAACAATTTGGACAATTAAACTTCAGAAGCCAAAAAGCAGCCGGCCAGATGTGAACTGTTAGTTAATGGACACATTTTTTAAAACAATGCATTCTAATACTTTATTTCTTTTCTCTTGTGTCTGGGAGGGAGTAGATGGGTTGGTCAGTTATGTGTCACAGTATTTTAATAAGGGCTTTGGTGGAGTAGAGCTGTTTATGATACTCTGTCGCTCTCAGTGCAATGCTCAGGGTTTATCCTTGGACATTCTGCTCCATAGGATTTGTGTTAAATTACATGCATTAATACAGTTACAAGCTTTTTTAACCATCCAAATTAATGTCTAGTAATAAAACGTAAATGCGTTCGTTAACTGCTCTTTCTTTCTGACTGTGTTGTTACTAGAGTTGTTGTTGATTATTGTTCTTTCATTTGCCGTGAAGCACACTGCACATTAAAATAAAAAGGTGGGATAGATTTAGAAACACCATTGCTGGACACGGTTGTGGAGTTCTCACAAAGTTACTGGCAGAAAGCACACTTAATTGGAGTTTGGGGAGTGTAGACCTTGACTGCTCTATCAGCCCTCGGCCACACCCCACCCCACACCCTGCCTGTGGAATTTTCCGGAAGGGTCCCGTGGGATGTCTTTCCACAGGCAGCTATGAGTGTAACACCCAAACTGTGGCCACGCTGTCGGGTCAGCCTGGAGCTGAGCTGTTTGGACAGCACGGTTCCTTCAGGCAGAATGTCAGGACAGGCCGTCACGCTGTAATTCGCGGATCCTCCGTTTCCCCCCTCGCCCAAACGCAGAGTGACCTGACCTGACCTGACTCTTAGCCTCTGTCTAGGGGTCCATTTCTTGTCCTGTTCCAGGTTTTCTGGGCGTAGAGGAGGGTTTCCTGAACATGGAGGAGATCGTGCCTACGGACTTGGGCTTGATGTGTCATTTGGTAAATCGCAACGCCCTCCTCAGGACTGTTGACTGCGCTCACAGTGCAGTTTGTTCTAGCTGTGAGTGTTACTCATCATTTTCAATAGAGCTGCTGATATTTATTAATCTGTTTGAGTGCTTTTTATTCACTCTTGATATGAGCCTCAGCTAAATTCATGTAGTTGAATGCAATTTATTGTTTCATGTAACCAGGTGGTTCCAGGTTCAGGCTCAGTTGGTCAGTGGTTTCGCCACACTTTAAACAGGGCGTCATGGTGACTGGAGAATATGGCTTCCATTTTGGACGGAGCTATTTGCTTACTCGTTTGATGTAATGTAAATGTTTTGCATGGGGTGTAAAATACATAATCAGAGCAAATAGCCACCATGATGTCCTCATCTGTTGTGTATCCGTCTCGGTGCGCTGACCTGCGCAAACGCATGTTAGTGCTGCGAGGTGATTAGCCCGAGGCTCAGTCCTCAGCCACTGCGGCCCTGTGTGTATACCAGAGCGGCTCGGTCAGGCAGGGGTCGGAAGGATGGTTCAAAGGCTGTCAGATATGAATCAATCAAACCAGGCCCAGCCTGGCCCCTCATCACATTCCTGGTGCCGAAATCTCCCCTCATCAGCCTCCCCAGAGTCTCCAGCCCCCTGCAGTTAGTCTGAGGCCTTTACGAGCCTCTGTCTGTGTCCTGTCCCCCGTCTCCTCCCTGGAAGGATTTACAGCCTTCTGTTGGCAGAATGACTTAGGGGTGTGTGTGTGTGTGTGTGTGTGTGTGTGTGTGTGTGTGTGTGTGTGTGTGTGTGTGTGTGTGTGTGTGTGTGTGTGAGTGTGTGTGTGTGTGTGTGTGTGCGTGTGCGTGTGCGAGTGCGAGTGTGGAGTGCGAGTGTGTGCGTGTGCGTGTGTGTGTGTGTGTGTGTGTGTGTGAGTGTGTGTGTGTGTGTGTGTGTGTGTGTGTGTGCGTGTGCGTGTGCGTGTGCGTGTGCGGCGTGTGCGAGTGCGAGTGCGAGTGTGTCTGTGTGTGTGTGTGTGTGTGTGTGTGTGTGTGTGTGTGTGTGTGTGTTTGTGTGTGTGTGGATGTTACCCTAGTGTGACAGGCAGATTAGATACCACTGTGACTGTGCTCATTTGGCTTGTTGGTGGAGACAGGTGGTGGTCCCTGATTGGACGGTGCTTCCAGGGGCTGTTGTGTATGTGTGTGCGGACATGGCAGTACCTGAGTGCAGCAGGAAGATTAGATGCCACTATGACTGACTGATCTTGTTCAGTGTCAGAGGGTCTTGTTCAGCCCTGTACAGAGAATCTGCTCAAGTAGGGTTTGACAACCCTATAGTGCAATATCCGGTGTGCTTGTCAGGTTTGTAATTGTGGGATGACAGAGGTAGCTGTGTCAGGACATTACCTGCTTTTGACAGGCAGATTAGATACCACGGTGACTGCATTTGCTCAGTGACAGTGAGGTGTGTGTGACTTAGTGGGACAGCTGCATACACTGAACCTCTCCAAAACTACAGTGTTAGAGGCCTTGCAGTGAGTGCGCTCTCCAGGCTGCTTCTCAAGCTTTATAACTATGAGAAGGTAAAGGTAGCTGAAGGTGAAGTGTTTTTGTGCACGGCTGGTGCTAGTGGAATAGCAAACAGGCGCGATGCAGACTGAATGTTCTGCAGGGGTGGGTTTGAGGTTAATGTCCCGTCCTGTACCCACTTTGCATAGGCATGGAAAGATGTGGCTGTAAAGATATGCTCCACTCCTCATATTTGTTCATGGTAAGCCCCCCCCCCACCCCACCCCACCCCCTCTCTTGTTGGGACCCTTATTCAGTGGACAGGGGGTGAGGGGGGGACCTGGGACCCAGGTGCAGAGATCTATTGTTCAGGCCATTTCTCAAAGCATTGTAAGAAGGATGGTAAGAAAACAATTGCACTAAAAAAAAAAAAAAAAAAAAACAACAATTTGCCATGCAAGAACACATTCCTTCGCGGACTGATAGTTGCCATGACAACCATCTGTCTCCTCGTTTTCACAGTACAAGAAGCTATGGAGAGAGAGGGGGAGAGAGAGAGAAAATAACATAAATTTGTTCTTTGTGGTGTTCCTTCATATATTACATTCTGTGCCGGAGGGAACGTGCAGTAGGTAGCGTTTCATTGTGCCAATTGATTACAGCGATAATAGCACATATTAGCGTTTTACATTTGTTTGCTGTGAAAGGTTTTCTTTTCCTTTTTTTCTTTTTTGTGCCTGACAGGTGATGGCAGAGACAAATGGTAGGGAGTGATGGTATTTGAATTAATCACAGTATGCTGATTGAAATGTGACACGGGGCCCTGTGCGGAGGGAAACGCGTGCATGGGAAAACGAGAAAGATAAAGCCCATTGGCTGAGACTGGCACTGAGGGAATAATAGCTGTGTGCAGACATGGGTGCACTCAAGCATGTGACTGTACAATGTTTTGTGTCTATAGATTGCCTGTGTACAGGCGAGGTGGGTGCATGGGAACATGCAGCAGTGCTGCACCTACCGCCAACATAGCTGTAACGTAGCTGACAGCCATCTTGTAAGCTTGACAGCAGAGCAGCGTGAGCCCAGATTTAAGCTATTCAAAATTTTCAAATTATGTTCTGAGCCCCACTATGGGTGGAGCTACTATGGTATGTCATTCACTCGCTTGTTTGAACCAATCAAAAGCTTTTGGTCTTGGCATCAAAGCACAATGATTGGTTTACATCAGGGAGTTAATGATAGCCTCCTGTAGCCTGACTGATGTTTGGTATTTTGACATCTCATTGTTCAACCATTAGCTTTGACTTAAGGTTTAATTTTTTTCCATAAGTTCAGTTTGACTGATTAATTTTACTGATAACAGAACAGACTCTTTTTACAAGTGATATAAATTAAGTTTAACTGTGAGTCAGCGTTAAGGAAAAATGGTTGTTAAATGCAGTTATTTAGCTGTGATAAACGTTATTGTGTGCTGACTATAGTGATGGAAGAGTAAGAATTCATGACACCAACAGTGGGTGGCACTATCAAACGTTTTAATTTTGTCTTGATCTGCAGAGCAAAACCTTTTCACTAGCTAAAGAGAAATCAGAGGCTGCAGGGCTTTAAGCTTCTTCCTTAATATGGTTCCTGAAATCTCATTCCATCATCACCAGCTTCACTACCTGCAATGGACTTTTCCTGTTGATCTCTGGTTCTCCTAATTCCCTTAACCGCCATTATGATCTGTGATGAGCAGCATGTGTCTGTATTAGCCTGGCTGAAAGGGATTTGTGGGCATCAAGAATTTTTCAGAGAATGACCTTTGAGAACACTTGAGGTGTATGAATTAGCTGCGGCTTGCTGAATAGCCATGGTTGAGAATTTGTGATAGTGGTATTTCAGTGAGCACACATGCACTTCCAAATCAACAGCTCTTATGCTGATCCAGGTCTTTTGCGTCCTTGTATGTTTTATTTATTCTTCATAATCTGACAGACGCCTCGGTAATATCAGTGAGTAGGAAAAGAGGTCCCTTGTGTTTTTTTTTTTTCTTTTTTTAGCTGCCATTTTTAAGAGTCAGTTCTGTGAATTTAGTGTATGGGGCAGCTGTTCTGTTTTATCTGCAGTGAAGTTATGACATCACTGATGCTGATTCTGTATGTTGATGTTCTGCATTTGCATAAGCGTTCCTCTCAGAGCCTCAGAGACCCGCCCACACAGAGAATCGGGTGTGTGTGTGTGTGCATCTGTGTATGCGTGACTGTCTGTGTATCATACATACACATACATGGGCATCTCATTTCATAACACATGCATACACACACACACACTCACACGTACACACACACACACACACACACGCACTCTCGTGTTCCCTACTGAGTGACAGTACAAACGGATGGCAGCTAACGAGAGGCGTCATGTCCAGTCCAGCGCCGATTGCGTCACCGAGTCCCTGCAGGAGCCGCTGACTAATAAGTAATAATGTATTCACCGCTTGCCACCCCGTCTGCCTGCCGAAGGATGCCATTACTGCAACAACAGCAACCATTTGTCACTGCGCGACATACAGCCATTTGGTGTGTGCAGAACAAGGTGAACTGTGGGGATAATGAATGCTCCTGTGTGTGGTCAGAATTACTTTACTCTGAGGATAAAATCAGAAAACAGGCTGGAACTGTGTTTTCAAAGGACTTGTCCTGAACTGATTAAATATATGTGTGTGTGTATGTATGTATGTATGTATGTGTGTGTGTGTGTGTGTGTATGTATGTATGTATGTATGTGTATGTATGTATGTATGTATGTATGTATGTATGTGTGTGTGTGTGTGTATGTGTGTGTATGTATGTATGTATGTATGTGTGTGTATGTGTGTGTGTGAGAGATAAAAAATTACGGTTGGCTACCTGAATCAGTCCGACAATGCTGAGGCTGCTTGAAAGTGGAGAAAAGAAATTGAAAATGGGTGGACCGTTATGATGGCGTTGTATGCCTGGCATTTGAAAGCTAGGTTCACTATACAGTTATGGAAAGCATGCAGAAACACTGCCAGGCTGTCAAGGCTCTCCCACCCCCCACCCCCCATCACCACCCCACTCTCTCTAAGCCATATGGGTCCGCACCCGGCTTGTTAGCAGGGTGGACACTGAACCGCTGCACCTGATTGGCTGCCATTGACAGAGCTGCGGGGTGCCAGCTGTTGCCACGCCCACTGCTGTTTTCTCTGGCTGCCTATCCTCCCTGTCTCCTCATTTCATCAGGTTTAAAACAAACACGTTACTCAGCTGTGCGTCTCTGGCTTTGGAGTACTGATGTACTGCATTGGGATTGAAAGACCATCAATTTTATACAGATCCAGTGCTTTGTTGAGCAGGGGTCAGAGGTCAGGAGCATGGGTTTTGTGTGGTCGTGAGGAAGCAGATGGTCCTCTTCTATTGTACTTCCTGTTTTTCCAACTGTCTTCTGCAGGAAGTAACAGGTCTGATACTGGTGTAGCTATATTTGAGGCCAGTATCAACATTTGTAGCAAAATATTGTTTTGTTACATAACTATGAACACTAGAGATTTCAAACTGATGTAGAATTTAATCAATAACTATGGTTGTAGGTTGTTTAATGAATAGCTTAATGCAAAACCATGTGATTAAATAACATTCTCTGTAAGAGACAGTTTTCACATTTTTTTTTAATGGCTGTTGAGTTGTTCACAGATCTGCCCGCAGGTAGCAGCAGAGTTTCACAGCAGAGAGTTGGCAGCAGCGTTTGACAGTTCCTGACAGTGTCAAGTTGTTCCCGACTCATCATGACTCTATTTTTGGGAGGGTTATTTCTCTTGCGTTTTCTTGCTATGAGGGTTTTTTTTGGGTCTCGGCAGAGGAGAAAGGTGCTTAATCCATCCACCCAGGCATTTCCTGAGAGATTTGGGTTTGGTGGTTTTGCTGTCACTCCCATGATATATTCCGGGCCAGTACTGCCTTTAACAGGACTGAGCGTCCACTAGGTACCAGTCCCCATCCCAGCAGAATCAGCCATTATTTCTAGTGTATATTAAAGAAGAATTTGTATTGTGGCATGAGTTTGATTATAATTTCTTTTTTTTTTCATTCTTTTCCCTCAGTATTTTGTTCTGTTTTTCTCCTTCAAAGGTTAACTTCCCCTTCACTCCTATATTTCAGCTATTAATAGAGTGAAACTGCCATTACTGCAAATTAATTGCTGATGTGTTTGTAAGTCAAATTTAAGGACAAAATGTTGACTGAACCAAAGCATTGTGTTTCCCAATGTCGCTGTGAAGCGATAGCATACAGCACCCTGCAAAGGTACATCTACAGGTAATGTAAATGCTCCGGAAACCTCAGAGAGCGTTAGCATGTTAGCACAGCTGATTCTGGGCTAGTGTAAACAGCACATATGAAAGCCGCGCTGTGCGGGTACCGTGACTCACGTCCCGCGGCGGAGGTTGTGGCATTTCTCAGGGGATTGTGACGGACAGATTTAGAGCAGCGAGATTAGAAACGCAGCTCGCTATGAATATGGATAACGTGGGCGTTTTTTTTTTTTTTTTTTTGAGAATTATGTGCACCATGCTGCCATGTAAGCCGCCGCCGCTGGATGTTATACTGCGGGTTTTTAGATGGATCTGAACGTCTCGCACATTCGCTGACGTTCAACCGTGCAGACAAATACACCTCTTCGATGAGACCAAATTATGTGGTGACAGAGTATGACTGTGTCCTCTTGTCTCATAGATCTTGTCTTTGCCAGGCTTGACAATGCCATTACCCAAATGGCTGGTTCACAAAGGGCAAAGCACACACAAATTATTGTAGTCTAAGGAATTATTTGTACAATGATTTGCAGCGAAGGATGAATGGTCCAATGTCTATTCCAGTGCCACAGAGTTTTGTTACTGTGAGTCCTGGATTGTGTTGAGTTATTTTTCCACCCAGCTGGTTAGCCAGTTGTTTACTTCATGAAACAGGTTTGTTCAATCACAGGCTTGAGTCTGTTCATTAGCTAGAATACTACCTTTACCATCTCTTTCATTTTCCCCAAGTACTATTCTTTAGTCTTGTGCTAAGATGTTTACATTTTATCAAATATTAATTGTTTTTCTTTTTTATTCAATTTACTACAAGGTTGATGCCATTCCGGTTTAACACTTGCTCTGAGTTTTAAATAAAAAAATTGCAATTCTGCCTCCAGGTTTATATCAGATACAGGCAATCTGTGTTTCCATAAGTCCTGTATGTATGAGTGTGTTTATATTTGTGCGTTTCTGTTATCGCTTCCACTTGTATTTTCTTTATCTGGTTCAGTAACCCACTATTAGTTGATATCTGTTGTGTCTCTATGGCTGAAAATGTCACAGTGGAAAGACTTGATTTGCTCTCATCTCTGATTTTAACGTACCATGGCGTCCCTGTCTCTCTCCCCCTCTCTCTTCCTCCCAGGGGAGGCGAACCCGGAGCTGGGTCCCCCTCCGTCGGTGGACGAGGCGGCCAACACCCTGATGACGCGGCTGGGCTTCCTGCTGGGAGAGAAAGTGAGTGAGGGGCCGGCCGGAGCGCAATACAGCATGGAGGAGCAGGACGACAGCCAGGTGCGTGCTCACCAGCCTCTGTAAGACTGGCCACCCCAGCTTGGGATGGAGGGAGGAGATGGGAAGGGGCGGGGGGGATGTGGCCATTTTGTACGTGGCCATTGGAACAGGAAGAGCTGGATGCTCGAGTCCTCGATGAACTGGGTGCTCGGGAACTGGGTGCTGTAGTGGCATCTTGGTACTAAGAAGTGAGTAACGGTCTGAAAAATAGGTTGGAAAAAAACACGGGACCCTCTTCATAGCATCTCCCAATTGTCCTCTCCATACTGTTAATGGATTCATTTGGACATTTCAGGACGCTATGCTAACTTTCCTCCCTGTGGCCCAAGTGAGATTAAATCCTGCAGCTGCCAGTCATGAGGTTCAGTCCCACCCGACCGCTAAATGGGTTCCCCATCACCGCATGGTGAGGCCCCCCGTCCCTTTGTCGCAGGGTTTTGAATGGCATGTGCTCGCAGCTTCCACAGTCGAGCTCTCGCTTGCCTGTCGCAGTACCTGTCTGGGGTTTTCCCGCGGGAATGAGCGCAGTAGAAAGGACGCGGGGTGGAATTCCCTCTCCAGGTCCGGCTCATTAGTGGAGAAACGGGGGAAGGAAGGGAGGGGTTCGGAGGTTTAAGCTCAGACTGACAGCCGCCCTGGAGAACGTCAGGAAATCTCTCCCCATCTCTCCGTGCCCGGCGATAAGCGCACATGTGTTTTCCATTAGCGCCCCGGGGGCTCTGGGGGTAAATGTCTCGCCCCAACCTTCTCAGGGAAGCGCGGGCAGGGTGCATTCGGCCTTCAGCTGTGATCTGAGGGGAAGATAAACCGCAAGCTGACCTACAGTGTATCACCTTCAGGATGTCTGCAGAGCGTTACGGGGATCTGCGGAGATGAAGTGTGGGCAGGGAACCCAATAGGTCAGATCCCGAGATGCTTCTCGCCTTTCTGTCTGGGAAACGTACTTTCTGTAATAGCGATTGCCAAGCCAGGGCACGTGACGGCTTAGACAGGTGAGGCTGTCAGAGGGCAAATTCTGTATTTGACACCTGTCTTCTCAAACTGTAAAGTTTGTCGCCTTGACTTGCTGAATTATTAAATCGCAACCTTCTCAACTTGATCTACCTAATAAGGCTAAGTGAGATGGAGAAAGAATTCTTAGCACCATAGCCATATGCAACACTGCCAGATAGTGATGGGAGAATAAGGTGTTCTGACACAAAAAGTTGGTGGAGGTCTCATATACTGCCTGCAATACAGTCATTGATTTTAACCAATCATTTGGTTGCGTTGTGAGGAGCAAAACCTTTTGATTTGGTTGCAACAAGACATTGATCTTCAGGTAATTGTTGCTTCACCCAATTTTGGTTCATAGATCACCATTGTCAGGCTACGTCTGTCATAACTACTCATGTATCCCGCTTCCTGTAAAACGGTATTACAGCACCCTATTGCCAGGTCCAGCAGATCCACCACCTCTTATACAGGATGTCTCTCTTGACTGCATTAAGGCCATGTGTTGCGTCAAGCTCTGTGGGGATCGTATGGAAAAATGAAAAAGGACAGCACTTACTTGTGAAAGGCGGACACAGTCGGCTGGACAGGAGCAGGTTCTCCATGGGGATGTTGCCGCATGGTGTGGGTATAGTGTGGAGAAAATGCGGTTTCAGACAATGACTCACCCGTACCCACTGCTCTGTATGTGTGTTGTCCAGCAGGGCCAGGCTGTAAAAAGGCACAGCAGGAAAGCTGGCCTTCAAAAGGACCAGCAGGGGGTGCCGTGTGCGTCAGCATATCAAGTGATTCACAAGCAGAAGGTCGGGGTCCACCAGTGGGTCATGGACTGGTTGGAGATCGGCAATGACATACATGAAAAAACAACTTACTGCAAGATTTACACTTGACACTCACAACAGTCAGAGAGAACTCGTATCCTGATGCAGAACTAGGGTACAGCACATGAATTTGCTTTGACAGAAGTTTATAAAAAGTGTCCATAATTCTGGGTACATTGTCAAAAGGGATGGGCCACAGATCATTATTCAGCTGTTATGGGCTGTAAAAGTTTGGGAACATCTTGAGCCTGGTAGTGTTCCCTAAATTAGCAGGGGAGTTACAAAGTGCCCTCTGTGCTTGCAGCTGAAGCTGAAGCTCAGTGTGGATGTGAGTTTGGTTGTAGGTCACTGTGGTGTTTGAAAGCCCTGATTTCCCCCTGCCTTGCGTTTGCTGGCGGGCGGAACGATGGCTAGAATGTCCTTGACGCCCCAAGACTTTTTTCCATCGCCACGCGGGCGTACTCCTCATGTCTTCGTGAGTCATTACCGTTTTACTGCATTGGCGACAGCACCCCAAATTCCCCGGCCTCGCGGCAGCCGCGAGCTGGGCACATTTCGCATTTCGGCTGCTCCAAGCAGGAGGGGGGAAGTTAACCAACCGTCGCCACGGCGAATGAGCACCGCTACCGGCCGTTTGAAGAAGGTGACCCCTGCTGTCAACCATGAAGGGCTACGGTGTTGTTCAGGGAAGGGGGTATAATAGGTCCATGAAAGAGCCTCAGTACCTCACACTCTTCTTGGAGTCAACTGTCATCCCCCCTTCACCCCCCCTCCTTCCAAGGATAAAGCCAGATGTGCAGGATTTGTATCACAGTCCATCTGCACTCGTTAGTTGCTAAACCAATAAGACTTACAGAGCCACAAGCATCCTGCCCCTATACCAGTCTGTCCCACAATGCACTGCAGCAGATGATGTCATTTAGTTAAAAGTAATTAGCGGTAATCGGCATGACGTGCAGTAGCTTCACAGCACAGTTCCACATGTTCTCCCTTGACAGGTGAGGATAGACAGGTGTGCATATGCCACCATGAGGGTGTGGCTTCACTGTCTGCTTAGCCAGTCCACTTTTCCAGGCTTGTTTAACTTAAAGGAAGAATAACAGAGAATTCTCAAAACCTTTATAGTTCAGCGACCTGCCAAGAACTTCCATTACAGTCTCTGTGCACCTGCTGTGATGAATATTTAGATTAAGGCATTTAAGGATAACTTATTTGCAGGTAGTCAGCCATTAAAAGTGTAGCTTTGTTCCTCAGCCGAGTGGCTGGATATCAAAAGGAACAGGTTATGCCACTGGTTATGAGATAACTGTGAAATCAGCAGGGCTACAGCGTCAGATCCTCGGTCTCTTGTAAGATATGAGTGATAATGTTCTGATTTCAAGGCTCCCCACAGCCTGTGCCCTGCAGGTCCCTATCCCCACCAACCCCCCAGTGCAAGGCTGAGGTCCTGAGCACGTTGAGCTGAGTAGAGAGCAGTCTTTCGAAGAAGGACCATCCTTCATTCAAATGACCCATAAAGCCCACTCCCCCCCAAACCCACACCCAAGGCAGTGTCACATGGGGCTCCTTGGGGAGACATCGTCACTTCAGCACCCCCGTGGGTGGGGTGGGGGCACAGGGGTGGGGGTGGGAGCAGGAGAGCCCTCCCAATGAAGATGGATACTCCTGCAGGAGGCTGAAGCTAGCCGCGGTATTGATATTAATCTGTGCCAGGTCAGCAACTTTCACATCAGCCCAGAACCCAGGAGTCACACCGAATTACACAGGCCTTCAAGCATCAGGCACTGTGAAACGACTGTGTGGAGGAGAGCCATCCATCAGTCAGAGTGGCGAGTGAAATCTGGGCTACAGGGAACCCGAGGAAGACATTGTATAGCATGTTCACTAGGGTTGAAACCAAAACTAGCTCCTACACGGTGCTAGGAATTTAAGCAATGTGTCATTGCTATCAAACATCTGTAATGCAAGGTGTGACAGTAACAATCTTGTGTTTCTGTACATGCTTTACCCACCTATAAAGCAACACCCCTGCATTAACACATTGTTGTGATTGATCATGCTTTAGCTGTCTGTTAGTGTTCATGTTCATAGTGTACTGTAGCGTTATTGATAGATGCACTTTTAGATTTGTTGATGACTGTATCTAATCCTTGTACCTCGCTTTGGATGAAAGCATCTGCCGAATGAATAAATGTAAATGTAATGTATAAACGTAAATGTTACAAGTAACATTTATTAACATTTCTTGAGTAACACATTTTGAAGCAATACTTTTGTGACACAAGTAACAGCAGTAGCAGTTGTAACAGTTACTCTTGTAACACAGTGTAATAGCAGTCAGGTAGCAAAGTACAAAGATAATGTTGTAATTATGGGTTTTGTAACAGGACTTCTGTGTAATGTATTAGAAGTTTAGCCTTCTAATACGTGGTGTTTGTGTTGTGTGTATGACAGGGCCTGTCCGTGACCCAGAGGATCAGCCCCTGCTCCACCCTGACCAGCAGCACCGCCTCCCCGCCGGCCGGCAGTCCATGCTCCACCCTGCCCCCCGCGGCCCCAGGGAACCCTGGCAACAGAGATTGCACCTATGGCTCCGTCACCAGCCCCACCTCCACACTGGAGAGCAGGGACAGCGGCATTATTGGTGAGGCCATGCACACACACATACACACACACACACACACACCACCTGTGCATGAAACTACAGAACACACCAGCTGATTGACACAGTCTTACTGCCAATCAACTGATAATGAATGTGTGAAATGAGAAAGACCACTCCAAGATCTATTGATTACCAATGAAGTGCAGACAGTACATTGTAAAACCACGTTTTGCACATCCACATCACCCACAGACTGGAGATACACATTATGCATTTTAAACTGACTCCTTTGAGCTCATAAAGCATCAAACAGAATGAAGAAGGGTAAACAATGAATTACCATGGATGAAATAATATGCTCTTAAAAATAGTGACGAGCCACAAATAAAGTTATTCAAAGTCCAACTAAACACTTAGATTGCCTCATTGACACATTGACATTCATTATCACCAAACATACTTTCAGGCAGACTGTCTGTATAAATGAATAATAAAATGCCCTGTAGTTAAATTACATTTATCCTCTTAAACAAATTGTTTCTTATTTTAAAGCCTCTTAGACTGTGGCTTTTGTTTAAACATCTTCTTAGCTTTTAAAATATTTTGAGAGCATGTTAAGTATTGAATAGTACCAGACTCATTTGATAGATTACAGGAATACATTTCCAATATTTCAAATACATATTCATGTATGTATGTATTTATAATACATAGCATATATGAAGTAAGCACTATGCTTTTACTGTTTTGGAACTTTAAGATAATTCCAGCTATGTCTTTGGTTATTTATAGCACTGCTACCTTTCTTCATATTGGTTTGTAAAGGCACTGCCAAACAGATCCATGTCTACACATGTTAACTGAGTGTTTTGTCGACTGCGTAGCCACACTGACCAGCTACTCTGAGAACATGGAGCGCGGGGGCAAGCACGGCGAAGGCTCGCGGGGGAACCTGAAGCTCTGGCAGTCTCAGAAATCAGGCATGGACTCCTACCTGTACCGCGTGGACGAGAACATGACTGCCTCCACCTACAGCCTCAACAAGATCCCAGAGAGGAACCTGGAGACCATCTCCTCCCACTCCGTTCACTCCATCCCTCTCTACCTCATGCCCCGCCCAAACTCTGTGGCAGGTGAGTCCCTTAGCCCGCCCACTGCTCCTCTCCACATCCTGCAAAAATATGATCATGGAGGTCAGTGCCAAATTAAGAGAGAATGTGTGTTTGTCCAAAATATTTTGGAGGCCGCTGTATGCCCATTATTTTTTCCTATTGAAAGGCAACGATGCTCCCAGTTACCATGGGCCGCACCGTTGTAGTGCACACTTCCTGTCCCGAAAGGACCCTCACCCTGACAATCAAACAACATGGGCGGAACAGCCTCCTGTTTTCATGTACTGTGTTTAAAAAAAAAAAACCTCAGTGTGCCATAATTATTACTAAGGAAACAATTACGGGAGTTTGTGGGTTTTAATGATACAGGAGAGAGCTGTGGCAGCAATTGCCACCTGCCTCAAACGGGCTGGTACATTTTTAATTCTGATGATGGCTGAAGAATACAGAAAATATCAGTCATGTAATCCCCATCACCTGTCATTGTGTGCAGTGATTGCGCCATTGTTCCGTGAGTCAGAGCTGTCGTGTTCATTAGAGGAGAAGGCTGTGTTTTCATGCATGTGCGCGCGTGTGGGGGCGTGACAAGCAACTCCTTTTCAGGTGAACACAAAAAACCACCACCTACTACCATACCCCCACCCTTCCTGTGCCCTCACAAATTACTCAGCAGGCTTGTGAAGTTGGTGCACATGCAACAACATACCAAAAGTAAATGGAAATTTCAAAGAGCTTGTGAATGTCTTACTCGCAGGTGATTATTCTCAAGGGGCATTACTGTCAATCCATCTTTCAGATACAAAGTTAAACAAGGGGTGAACAACTCCAGTTATGGAGGGCTGGTGTATATGCTTGTTTTATCTGTGTTTCAGCACACAAGAACTGAGTTTATGTAATTGATTGACTAAAGAATGTACACAAGGCTTAAAATGGCTGCTTGTTGAAAGAAAAACCGCAAAAATCAGAAAGCACTCTGGTCCTTCAAGACAGAACCTGTACACACCTGTGTTAAACCACGGCGATTACTCACTGAGGTCTTTAAAGATCCTTTGGTGCTTATCGCAAAGAGCTGGGCCATTAACCCCGGTGTTCTGGTCAAACTCCTGCACAAAACAACCAGCTCATTTACATCAGGCCTGTTCATCATCCCTCCCTCATATCGTTGTCTTCGCTGCATTCCCCACTGATTCCCCAGCTCTTCACTGCAAATGAGAATTGGATTTCATTTGACCTACCTAGTTAAATAAAGGTAGGGAAGAAAATGTGCACATATTGGCTCCGACTGTTTGAACAACAATAATAATTCATCGGATTTGTAAATCCTCTCAGGCTTTCAAAGTGCTTTACAGTAGAAGGGGACTGTAGCCACACCACATACACTCTCAGTTTGTAGCAGCCACTCGGCCTGACAGCAGCCATTTTGTGTCTGAAAGCTCAGCACACATCAGCTGAGGAGGAGGAGGAATTGTTTTTGTATTTCAAACTGGGGAAGATTAGATCAAAGTGGTGGTCCAAACTGAGAAGAACTAGTTACATCAATGGTGCCTGGCACAGGAGGAGCCAGCACCCAACATCTGCTGTAGGAAGCAGCATGACTGCAATGCCTTCAGTGTATCCAACCTCACAGTGGATGGACAGGGAAAGAGAAGGTGTGATGTATTGAGTTTCTTATGCAGCCTTGAAAGATTAAAGCTGTGCAGATTCTTCCTCTAACAACTAATTTTACCTGCCTCCTCTTCTGATGTAGGAAATATTAAGAGAGAACCCAATGAAATGAGTTGTTTTCGTTTTTTGTAACGGAGACTGCCGCCATTGTCAGGCTGCTTTTCTGTTAGGAAAGATGTTCAACAGCGGTTTTGTTTGCAGCTTAATCAACTGCAGAAGTGAGTGCGCATGCAGGTAAATCACCATGCCACAGTGACGTGGTCAAGGGCGTTTATCATCCTGTGGGTTCACACGGCATCTGGTCGGGTCACTCCGGTGCCACGAAAGTTAGGTGCCAACGATAAGCTCACGAACATTATAAATACATGGAATTCCTGGAGATTTAAGTAAGCAGTTTGGTGCCTTCATGAGTGTATGTGCACGTGTTTCTAATAAACCCGAAGGCCAAAAGAATGCATGCCCATCACTCACAAAATGATGATAGAAATGCTGTTTTTGGTCATTTGTTCTGGTTCTTGAGCCCATTGGACCTCCTCCAGCTGGTTTTGTATATAAACCATGGATTAGACTGATAGTTCCCATAGGATTTCTTTTCCCGTTAAAAGCCTGGATATTCCCGCATTTCTCTCGCTTTCAGACGTGGCCTGCACAAACAAAATCGCTTAAGAAGGGCAAGACGCAGAGGAGACATTAAGAGCTTTGAATTACCTATGCCAGAGTCAGAGGCTTGGGGGAGATGGAGGGAGAGATAGTGAGAGATGGACAGAGAGAGAGAGTGGGAGTGAGGGAGGAGGTAGAAAAGAAGGATAAAACCAGGTGTGGATCGACTGAGCCTTGAGAGCAGAGAACATCAAAGCTCCAGCACTTAACCATTTCAGTCCTTTCCAAAGAGAGCAGGCCCAGCTTTAAACTACAGGGGCATGGGATTAGGTGCAGAGGGGAAGTAAGAACGAAGAAATGAAAGAGAGAGGAGGAAGCGACAGGGGGGCTGTGTTAACCTTCCTAATGAGGGGTACACGATGAGACAAAAACGGAGCGAGTTGGTGGTCAAAAGAAAGAGAACTGTGCTTTCCAGCACAAGAGAATTTATACCCACAATCCTTTGCCCGGCGAACACCTGTCAGCACATCTGTATTCTAACAGGGGCTTGTGCTCTGCTGGGAAAGAGCTTCCCTTTGCTTTCCTCCATATTCCTGCATTTGATCTGAGCAGCGTACCTGTGTGCTTGTGGGGATTATTTTGTCTTTAAGGAAAGGAAAGGGGATTATCTTTTCTCTCAGAGATGGATGTAAATATCCTGTTTAAGCTGCCCTGCAGTGGCCTGCACACACAGCTGAATTCACGCACAAGTAGTTTGATAACTTTTTTACACGTAAAAGCATAACAGTTAGGAGGTACTGAAGAAAGGTACCTGCTTCCAAAATGGATTCTTGATACAAGATTCTTCATGAAGTGTCAGAAGCAGACCAGCTCATCTTTTATTTCAAACCATAACACTGGCATCCCTAAATCTCTGTTAGAGCCTGCTTGTTGCTCTCACATCCTCACTGTCTGTGTTTCTATCTGTCATATGATCTCGCCCTCTCTCTCTCTCATTCTCTCTCGCTCTCTCTCTCATTCCCTCACTCCCAACACCCCTCCCCCAGCGTTTGCTTATTTTCAGGTCCATGTTAAAAACGCATCTGATTCTCAGGGCTTTCAGAGGGCTCACAGTTAGCAGTACCGCTAACCCTGTCATTGTGCCAGGCACACATGCACAGCCACACAGATACACACCCACACAATGCAGACATGTACAGATGCAGATAGATACAAACACAAAGCTCAATAAGCTCGATAGCCACCAACACACACACGCGTGCGCCTATACACACGAATCCGAGATCAAATGTGTTAAGGAATAAGATGCAGGATCTTTTAAGTCGGCGGTGAAACGGGGAGCGGCTGGCCTGCGGCCCAGCTGCAGTATTTAACGCAGAGACGCTGCTGGCGGCGCGCCACCTCCGCCGCTGTGAAACACCATCCCCCTGATTAAGGCACCGGCGCTCGCAAACAGCTGAGGGTCTCCACACCGCCGTTGAACACAGGGAGCCGCTTTTACGGCGATTTTCACCGCCCAGTGTGGTGGCGGGTCAGAGCCTCTTCATGCAGCCCCTGGCGATGCGAGCCGCTGGGCTTGCTGCAATGCAGTGGGAGCCTGGAGCAGCCGAGCCGTGAGGAATGGGAGGGGCCAGGGGGAGGGGCCGCAGTGTAGTGTAAGGGTTAGGGAGCTGGGCTCACCATCTGGGTTTACTACGCCCCCCCAACGGGGCACTGTCCATTATCCCCTCAGCAAGGCAGTGAACCTGGATCACTTCAGCAAATATAGTATTAATAGACAGATGCATCTACAGGCGTAAATCTTTTATTTATGTGCTTCAGTGTCTCTGAGGTCTGCATTTTAATAAGATGGTTAATAAGTTGTTCATAGAAAATGTATTCACTCCTTGAAGTGGATCTGGGGCATGGAATGTCATTTCGGAACCCCTGAGTGTTCCGATCCTGGTCCCAGCCCAGCTCAGTCAAACAGGACACTCCTTCCCCATAGTGCCCACAACACACCACTGTTCCTAAAGGCAAGCTCTTTTTTCTGCATCTACTTAGTTCCACAGTCCCACAATCCCTTTCTTTTTTCAACCCCTGCCTCTCACTTTCTCACTCCCTCATTTCATATATTTTACCATTTTTATTTTATTTACCTGGAGATTTCAGTTGCCACAACAGCTCAGCAAATCAATGTAGGTAGGGAGTGCCAGATATTGTATAGCCAATCAAATGTGGGAAGTTGACCAGGACACCTGGACTAGCACCTCTACCTCTTCCAAACATGCTGTAGGATTGTCATTCTCATAAGAGCATATGTATACATAATGAAGAGAACAGACTGTTCAGCCAATATAGGGTCATCATTCACTTATAGACTAGTTTGCCCGGCACTGCATCAAGCCTGACCACCCCATGTATTCCTGCCTCACTCCATGGGACTCTGCCTGTCTCTCTCTCCTCACAGCCACCAGCTCGGCTCACCTGGAAGACCTGGCGTACCTGGATGAGCAGAGACACACTCCGCTGCGCACCTCTCTCCGGATGCCCCGGCAGACCATGGGAGCAGGGCGCGCTGGACAGGACCTCAGAGGTAAGAGCCAATCCAAATGAAGCCCCCCGTCCGCATTAGAGTTGAGGTTCCCAGCCTCTGCCCTGTCATCTCCTTTCTTTTTTCAAACCTGAGTAGCAGTAAAAACATGCGGACGCGGTGGCTCAGTGGGTCAAAGGATGGCAATGCCAGCCTTAGAGGTAGACAGAATCCCTCCCACACCCCTTGTGTGTGAACATTTAAACTGTTGTGAGGGGTAATGATTGTATATAGCAGGCGTGGGGTGCTGATAGCCAGTCTGTCTGAGATTGCAGTATTAGAACGCCACTCAGTAGCGCCTGTATTCCAGAAAGGCCTACATGATGATGTCATAAGTATGATGTGATAACCACTCAGGTTAGCATATCACTGATTATGACTAATGCCATAACACCATCATAATGTCAGCCCCCGAAAAATAGAACTGATTATGGTTTGTGTCTTATAAAGTTAGTGTAATACATTAGGACATTGTAATATATTTATGAATTTATTAATAACCTGTCATACACTGTCAGGACTGGTGATGATGGGGGCAGTGTCATGCTAATGTACGGGTTATGTTGGCTTTGTGCCATATAGATCAGGAAAGTTCATCTCCTCTCAGCCAAAACTCTCCAAGATTACGCAGATCCCTTGGACCAGAGCCAGCTGTTTGCCCTGGGTATTACTCCTGTTCTCTCAGGAGTCCGCTTTGGTATCGGCGTAATCGTCGGACACGGATGACAGAGCAGTAAATGTGCTGGCTTGCTCATTTCATACACGCCCAAGGCCGCGCTGGGTGGCTGTGCTATGAGTTGCAGGGCGCTCGGTCAAGGGCAGCCAGCAGTGTCTGGCAGTGCTTCCTGTACTCAAATGCGACTCCATTATGCTCTGCCCATTCAAAGTGCAGGGTTGCATGTTATGGTGGCCCAAAGCCCTTTTTTGGGTGGGTAATATTTAGAGAGGTTTTTTTTCTTCTTCTTTTGGGGAAGGGTTTATTGAAGCCTTTTCGCTTGTGCGACACGAAGATTGCAAATTCTCCTTTTTTAGGTTTTTTTGTGGATGATCATAGCGATCAATCCAAATACTGCCATGATGAGTGTTAATGCTGGTGTTTTGACATTTAGAGCTCTATTTTCATAATATACTGCATTCCCCTGAATAATTGTTGCCTTGTTTATTTCAAAACTATGTTCCCTTCAATTTCACACAAATTGAATGCGGCATTTACTTGGCTGCAGCTGTTATATTCCAAACTGCTGTAAAATGAACTTCCCAACACAGGTATCAGTTTTTCAATTATAAGTGGACCAGTTATTTAATATAACGTGGTATTTTTTCGAATCATTGTGCCATGAGTCTGAGCAGTCCAAAATAGAGCAGATACTGTGAGTGTGCTTTAGTGGCCTAGGGCACCCTCGTCCCAGCGAGCTCCCTGACGGAAGGACTCAGCGGCAGACAGATTCGACCTGCTCCTGCCACTGCCGGGAGAGGCCAGGCGCTGCCGCCACCGGCCCCATGTCAGGTAGATTAGAGAGCCAGGGCAGACGGACGTGTGCACAGGCCACAAAGAGCTCTCCCAGAGCAGCCACAGAGAGCCCTCATGTTTGTCACGGCCTGCTCTGCCCCTCTCAGCCCACATGTGTGAGGTGGGGAACGACCGAACATGAATTCCAGCAAACTGATGTTTATTTGGGAGTCACTGCTGAACAATTTCAGATGGAACATTGTCTTTTTTTCCCAGATTTGCGTTGGTTTAATTAGGAAGGAAGACATGTTTCTCCCCTTTTTTGGTGAAGTGATGGACAAATTACTTTCAGGCTCTTCCTTTTGCAGCCTTTTTTTTACTACATGCTACCTTTCGTGAGCTGTATTAGTCTATGAACACTCATAACCTGTATAACCTTATACATACAGTATTTGTTGCCTCCAGTATATTCCCTTTTATGTCACTGAAGCGATTAATAGTTTTATAGAAATGACACATTTATATTTGCTTATGCATGTATTACTTGGACAAGCTCAATCCTGAATAATATACATAAGGTGAATCAAATTGGAATGTTTCACCCTCAATGGTAGGGAGCTAGGACATGTATTGTTAAGGATCGGGAGTTGACCATCTGGTCTTTAGGGTCTTGTGTGTGGGCTCTTGCTTGGTTCTGTTGACCCATCAGCTGAGTGAGACTCGGGCTGGGGGACGGCTGTCGCCCTGAAACAGACAGAAGGGGTCTCAGAGGCAAAGTGGCAGGGGAAAGGGGGAGGGGCTACTGAGCTTTTCATAGCGAGGCCAGCATCAGCCAGTCCCCGCCCACATTCTCCCTGTCTCCAGCAACTCACTCTCGCCCGATAAATAATTCAGTCGACTGGCAAACGACTCCGGCGCCTCAGCCAGACTTACTCCCACCTGCGCAGGTGGAGCAGCGAGCCCTGCGTCTCCCCTGCTCCTCTCCAAATGCAGCTGCGTCTCACAGCTGTGCTGCGTCTTACAAAGACATGCGTCTCTCCACCCCCCCCAGCACAGAAAACACGAGAGAACTCCCCCAGCAACCCCCACCCTTCCAGACTGTCTGTCGGTTCTAGAAGCTGAGAACTGCGACACAGATTCTTTTTCTTTGTCTCTTCCTTCATCTGTTCATTTCCTTGCTTTTTCATTTGACCAATGGATGGTCAACGAAAACAATCTTTGCTGCTGGTGCTACTGGTGCATCCAGTGTTTGTTATGAATTAGCTCAAAGGCTACTTTATCTCCAGGGTCCTTGGGTAGGTCTCCACAGTGCTGCATAAAACTGTTTGCTTAGCTGACTGACAGTCACAGGTGGGTCAGGGTGTGGTCTCACAGTGGTTTCTCCGCAAAAATCATGGGAAAAAAAGCAAGTGACTTTACCAATATCATTCATCTCAATCCCCCAAATGGATCGATCTGGATTTTCCTCCTGCTCGATGATCAACGTATGGCAACTACGCCATGCAGATTTCTGAAACCTTATATCATACATTCAGCACCACATTTACTACCAGAGAACAGAACTGCTCGCAGCACCACTTTCAAATCCTTCCCCTCCCACAGTGGAAATGAGATGCAGAGCTATGGCACATTACCTCTGCTTTTGTCTTTCCCCCGTCGACCAACACAACACAGGGAATGTATGCACACATACACAAACACACAACTGATCACAATGGATCTGTGTGGGAATTTTATTTTCTAGCAGAGTACTGAGCAATTCTAATGTATGGTGGACTGGATTCACTGCTGTTATGTATATATATCCTGGCCAAGATAAATTTAGCTTATCCAGCAAATATGTCACATGGAAAGGCAATTGATCTGAGCCAGTCTAAGCCAGATTTCAAGGTGCCCTGTCTGGACGGTGTGATTGATTGAAACCCTGTAGTTCAAAGGTCAAAGTTGGCCTTTGACCTTTGGCCAGAACCAGCTTGAAAAAGCTTGTACCGTAACATTGCTAATCGTTGATCAACCTGGCTACGTGACCATCATGCTGATACGTTCTTGGGAGTGGGGGTTGGGGGTTGCGAGGCACAGGCGGGTGTGAAACAGCTTTCCTCCCACGGCTCGCTTCCAGCTTCCTCTAAATCCGCCCACCTGTGATGATGTCACTGCCAACGGCTGAGTCCGCGTCACTCTGTCTCGCTCTGCCCTGTCTGCGCTCTCATGCTCTCTCTCTCCTCTCTGCTTTGTGTGTCCCATGTCCCCGTCTGTCGCAGCTTCCACTAACATCCATGCCTGGCAGTCCCAGTCAAGTAAGTTCCTTTACTTGTGTCCCGTTTTCCGAAACGCTGCCCCCCCTCCCCACCATTATTCCCCACCTGCCTTGCACCCGTCATGGGCCTCAACCCAGAATGTAAATGCAAGTTTTTCAAAAAGTCTTCAATTTAAATTCAGCAACCAGTTTAGACACATGAAAGCAGGTGAGGTTAGTTAACTATATGAGCAGAAGCTTTGACTGAGTTACATAAATACTCCCCTGGAATAGGGATGGGAACCACTGTGTTAGATCTTAATCACAGTGTAAGCAAATTGACATACATAGATTTTATATAGATTTGTAACAGTAGTTTAATCACATTGGACAGCTCCAGATTATATTATGGTTAAGGCAACCCTGTTCCTGGTTTGCTGAAAGTGATTCTGGTCTTTGTTCCAACCAAACTCCTATCTACTTTGTGGACTAATCATTAGGGTTAATGAGTATAGTCAAACATGACAGTTCTGGCGGAACTCCAGGTTCCACCATTGAAAACTGTAGTTTAGGGAGTCTTCAATTTTACCCACAATGGGCTGGTGTTTTTATGGCCGGCCAGAAGAAAAGTGTGCACCCAGACTGGCCTTTCTCAGATAAGATTTGGGACCCCTACTCCACTTTGTTCCCTTGAGAAATAGCTCCCCCTTTTGGCGAAAGAGCATTCCAGCAGCCCAGTTAGAATGAGCGTAATCCGGCAGTAACACGGCCTCCGAGACATCAGCCTGTGAGAAGCGTTTAGACATCCTGTCTTATCTTTTGCTCCGCCGAACCCCCGAGCAGAACAACGTGTCATGATTCATTTACCAGACATGCATGTTAAAAATTCTCAAATATTAAAATGAGCGCCGTCTGCCTGAAGGGACAGGGCCGGATTTATTTGTGCAGATACATGTTATTCTGCTATTATAGTGCAATGTTTGGAGTTCAGAGGATATCGATGGGGCTGTTTTACATTGCAACAAATGCAATATGAGCTGAAAGCACAATTTCAATACAGCTCATATTCCTATGAGATATAAACATGGTTGTGAAATATCTGTAGGTATCATAAAAGTAAAAACTCAGTCTAAAAACTTTTAGATTGCGTGTGCCATAGTTTTATTATTATTATCATTATTATTATTATACCTTTGATGAACAACATTATGTTCCTTGCTTGCAATCTGTATATGCGAGGGGGTAATTAGGTTTGTCTGGGATGTAGGACAGTTTTACTTTTTCCCATAAACATACATTTTCACTAACTCATCCTATAAGTCTGTTCAGCTGGGGTGGAATATACAAGAATTAGATCACAGTAATATCTGCCATTGTTAATTACTTTGCAAACGAAGATTCTTGCAGTCTGAGGATTAAAAAAACACATCACCTCTGAAATTTATTTTTTAAATTATTGCTCATGCAGCAGTGTTCCAAAGAAATGTTATTAGAAGCACTGAATTACTTTACTGTTACAACATAAAATATTGGCGTTAATTAAAGATGGCAAATCTGTAAGAAAGTTATTCACTACACAGAGTAAATTGTCCACCGTATTTTCAGTCAGCCTATTATACTTCAGAGCCACAAATCTTTAAATCCACATTTGTTCAACAGTCTTGCAGAGGAATGGTTTTGTGACTCCTTTCCCCCTGTCATCCAGTGCGCTTTGCCCCCTACCGGCCCCCAGACATCTCTCTCAAGCCGCTGCTGTTCGAGGTGCCCAGCATCACCATGGACTCGGTGTTCACCGGCCGTGACTGGCTCTTCCAAGAGATTGATACCCAGCTGCGCAGCACCAACCCCAGCTCCAACCGGGGCGTGGTGGTGGTGGGTAACATCGGCTACGGCAAGACCGCCATCGTGTCCCGCCTGGTGGCGCTGAGTTGCCACGGCACCCGCATGCGCCAGATCGCCTCTGACAGCCCCCACGCCTCGCCTAAACGTAAGTGACCTCTTTGATTGAAATTCTGCTTTGACATGTAATGGGTTAGATCTGCCCTGAGTTCCCTACTGCTCCGCTCAACAAGAGACACAGTTAGCCACCTGAGGTACAGATCAAGGTTGTGCCAGGCGTGACGTCACAGTGCTGGATGTCCTTGTGCTAACCTGAGTCTCTGAACTCCACTATAGACACTTGTAACTTAATATGTAGCTCCTTTAGTAATGTATTTCATGCCTGTAAAGCACAGCTTTTTCTGGAACATTCTTAATGAATGCTGTATGGCTGGCATTGGGTGGACACATCTGAGTGTGATTTGCTGTTTAAAATGGGCCCACTGAATCAGAAACCTTAGATGTGTGATAAAAGATGATCAAAGTCCTTTGAATGGTTGAAGTGGTCACATTCTTTGGCTTAGTTGGCTATACTTATCCATCTCTTTTGGGTCTAAAATGTAAGTGTGTGTATTTGTGTGTGTGTGTGTGTGTGTGTGTGTGTGTGTGTGTGTGTGTGTGTGTGTGTGTGTGTGTGTGTGTGTGTGTGTGTGTGTGTGTGTGTGTGTGTGTGTTCATGCATTATGGTGTGTGTTAGTCTGTCTGTTTGTGTACCTGTGCTTGTCTACACAGTGTGTCTATGTGCATATCTATGATGACTCCCGTCTGTTTTCCCTTCAGACACAGAGGGCCTGCCCCTCAGCCAGCCACAGCCGTCCCATGGTACCCTGGGTGGGGGAAGCTGTCCAGGTACACCAGAGATGCGGCGGAGGCAAGAAGAGGCCATGAGGAGGCTGGCATCTCAGGTACAGTACTCGCTTTGCCTGTCTACATATGTCCCATTATGACATCGCCACTGCTGGGTTCTAAGGTACAATACTTCCTTTGCCTGTCCACCTATGTCCCATTATGACATCATCAGTGCTGGGTTCTAGGTAAAAAACCAATTCCATACCATTATGACATAATTGCTGCTGTGCCCTAATGTGCAGCACTGCCCCAGCCTTTCCACTTCTCTCCTGTTGTGACAACTGGTAGAATCTCTCATTCTACCCATTGTGGTGTCAACAGTGCCCTGAGTGTGTAATTGAAATACCGAGAAGTAAATGCACATAGACCAAAAAAGTGCCTTTGTAGACAATATACAGCCTTTTAACCCCCATGAGAGGGCTTAAGATGTGGGCCCTTAGCCCTCTCACTCGCCCATGTCCACATGTCTGTGCTCCTCACTGCTTCATTATGCACATACCCCCGAGAAAGAGCAAAGAAAACGCTAAGAAACCTTAATGTAATATTTATAACTCCAGAAAGCAATTTCCAGCCAAGCTATTAGATCTTGTTAGCACAACACATAAATAACTTCTTTTTATATTCCCCCCCCCCATCTTGTTTTAGCTCTGTGTCCCGAGGCATTTGAAATTAGCATTCTATTATGAATGTTTGGCTGCATCCTCAGCACTCCCATTTAGATATTTCCACCCTTTGTGTTTGAGCTCATGCCTGTTTCCTTTTTACGTAATTTCTATTAGCCCTGCTGCTCTCTCCCTGCCCTCGTTACCTTTCTTAGGTTAGCTCCCAGCAGCTGGTCTCAGATCAGCTCATTCAGAGCACTGATTACGCGATTGCTTTACATCTGGCGTGAAAAGGGCTTCTATTCTTAGAATGTTTGCTCTCCTTTTGCATACAGTGATACAGCTCTAAATTACAGCAGTGTTAAATAATTACAGTCTCTGGCTGCTAGGTAGAACCACAGCTCTAGCTTAAAAAAAAAAAAAAACATGTTCTTTCATTTCATAACATTTTAATCTTCCCTGCAGGATGATGTTGCAGTTGATTAGATGAAATTAGATTAGATAATGCTTTGTTGTCTTTTGTTCAGGTATTAGTTTCCTGTCTCAAAGCTTCTTTGTTTCCACAGTGCAGATAATGAGTGCGTTTGTGCAGGTAACAGTGCAGGTTTACCTTCCACTACAGGTTATAATGGAGCTAGGAGAATGGCTTTCTTTTCAAAAGGTGTCCATATTCCTTTTTATAAACCTGGGTTCATATGCATAAAGCTTTTTAGAGTAGAAGTGCTGATCTAGGATCAGTTTTGCTCTTAAATTCACAATGCAGAAGGTATGGAAATGGACTGGGGAACCATGATCCTAGAACAGGAATCTGAGTCTGACACACAATGTGAAGGCGTTTTATTTTATTGTTATGTATCCTTGTTTAATCTGGAACATTTTGGCTGTATCATTGAGAAATGCTTTCATTTTGTTTTCAAGAGAGACCTGGCAAAGAGGCAGCAGAACAAGCCCATTTAGTAACAGGCACATTCCGTAAACAGTTGGTAAACAAACTTAAACCAATGGAAAATACAGGAGTAACATAAAATTATATGCATCTGAAATATGATGGGTAGCACCATTGATTATAGCAGGTACATAGTTTGGTTAAAGGGCCATCCATTAAAAATCTCCCAAATGCACGACAGATTCATGTTTAATGCATTTGCTTTTCCCTCTGGCTAAATCTTTTTCCTCGTCTCTCTGCTGCCCCCAGGTGGTGGCATACCACTACTGCCAGGCAGACAACGCCTACACCTGCCTGGTGCCGGAGTTCGTCCACAACGTGGCGGCGCTGCTGTGCCGGTCGCCGCAGCTCCTGGCGTACCGGGAACAGCTGCTGAGGGAGCCGCATCTACAGAGCATGCTCAGTCTGCGCTCCTGTGTGCAGGACCCGCTGGCCTCCTTCAGGAGAGGGGTGCTGGAGCCCCTAGACATGCTCTACAAAGGTCAGGGAGCACCCCCAAATCTCCCCACCCTGCTCCTAGAGGGACCCCACCGTCCCTCTGGCTTTGCCGCAGCTTCCTCGCTTTAATGCCAGGTCTTATCTAATCAAAGCACCATCCCACTCTCTCATCACAGTATTGAGAGCTCGCTTGATGGGCTGTTCTTAGAACAGAGAGCATCCTGGCAAATGAGCAAGGTGGCTCTTTAACGTTTTCACTCTGCCTTTTTTCCTCTTTCCATTTTTTCCTCATTGCTTGTCTTACATTCAGGGTGTTTATGTTCAGCTGCTTTGCCCATGGTTGTAACCCTGGGTTCTGCCTCAGCACAGTTTGCTGTGTTTGGGGAAGGGTGGGTGGGGGGCAGTTGCTCAGTGTTGCTGTGTGCGTAACAAAACTTTTTGGGTGTCTGCAGAGAGAAAGATTACCACCGAGGAAGACCTCATCATCCTCATCGACGGGCTGAACGAGGCGGAGTTCCACAAGCCTGACTACGGGGACACCATCGTCTCCTTCCTCAACAAAACCATCGGCAGGTTCCCTCCCTGGCTGAAGCTGGTCGTCACGGTGCGCAGCTCTCTGCAGGTGAGCTTTGGGGAGCGGGAGATCAGCAGGGTCACTTCCACACACACCTACCCCCCATCTCTCCAGCCGTGGGGGGATAGACCTTCATGGGCATGGGCACATCCTCATGCCTCTGCCCCCATTCTCCCTCCAGGCAGGGCGGATCAGCCTTTATGGGCACGGCCCCTAATATCTCAGACTCAGACATCTTCTGTCTCTTTTTCTGTTTGGCTGATATACAGATGGGATACACAGTCATTTGAACTCCCTAACCACTCTCAATCCCCAGGTAGACACTGCAAATGAGAAATGGGTTTTCAGGTGACCTATTTGGTTAAATGAAGCCTTAGAAAAATTAATAATAACAAATAATACATTTTCTAGTGCAATTTCAGCTCTTTATTTAATATTAGATTTGTTGTCATGTTCGCTGAATATATTCATAAGGATAGTTCATTAGCCTAACAGTATAATTGATTCTAGCACTTTTTATATCACTATTGGCCCTATGAGTGGTAATTATCCTTTTCTGTAGCACCACTGCTCTTATTAACCTATCTGCATGCTCTTAAGCTCTTGGTTTTGCTGTAGATTGGAGTGTCTGCCAAATGGATGCAGTTTAACATTATGCAGTACACACAGACTTATCTTGAAATGAATGAATTTACAAGGCAAAATTTCCTTTATATTCCTTTATGATTAGTCTTACTCTTATGTACATGAGTATGCATGATGCACATAGAAAATGTATGAAAAACACAAATAAATGTATAAATATATAATTAAAAACATTTAACGTTCCAATGAAATAAAGTGGAATAATACTGGCCTCAAATGTAAGATCGTATTTGATGTTTTAAAGTTCCTGGCTGGAAAGGAATTGAGTGTTTAATTTGTTTCTGATCTTGGCATGGTGAGCCCCTGAGCAGATGGCATGGAGACGGAATTGTTGGTCATATTGTGGGTGGGGTCATTTAAGTATGGCTGTCATGGAGAGTCATTATGTTTGGACACTTTACAGATGTAATTTTGCTCGCCCAAGTGCTTGTTTTGTTGAGTTTGTTTCTGTTTTGAGTGGATTTGGTTCCGCCCAAAGCATTGAATCCAGGAATTAAAACCACCTTGGACGCAGCTTTTATGAAACAAAGACAGGATTGTTTTGTCAGTGGTAAAAGATGGGTGCTTCCTCATAACATGTAATCACTGCTGTGTTTTCTCATAAAGTGCATCAGCGTTGGCGCTCCAGTTAAGCTCATGATCGATAAATATTTGTTGTGAAGTAATTGCACTCTTTGAGGGTCTGTTTTTTTGTTCCACTTAGTTTGACTGGTGATAAGTTGTCATTTGTGCTAATATCTATGATCATCTCCTCAGTTGTATTTACTTTTTTAATAAAAACCGATAGATGGCTGTTGCCCACTGTTTAATGTCTCCTATTTCCTCTCAGTAATTCCACTCACAGCCTGCTCACGAGGAAACTGTCCCTGCATCATCTGAGAATTAGGCGATCGAACGGTTCGATTAATTGCTTGTGCAGATCTCAGTGTAAAAGATGAAGAACACAGACATTGAGACACAACCTGGATATACGCCTGCATGTTCAGCCAGCTTGGAGGATTTAGCAGACATGTACATTGGCATATGCACTGTGGTCTTTCTGACAGAAAACTTCTAAGCCTTGAAATGAAAATTTCTGTAGTCCCATCTGACTGAGATCTGTGTGTCCATTGCTGCGGAAAGCACAGCAGTACCTCTTACTTCTGTTTCTCCTAATTCACTGCCCACATCTGTTAGACTTGGGTATATGTATGCTGTGTGTGTGTGTGTATATATATATATATCATCAGGTGTTTCAGTTCAAAAGCTTTATTATTTGTACATTACCAATTTCTTCTTCACCCCTCTCTCACCCTCCCCCCCCATGTGTAGGATATCACAAAGCTCCTCCCCTTCCACCGCGTCTCCCTGGACCGCTTGGAGGAGAACGAGTCGATCGACCAGGACCTGCAGGGCTACATCCTGCACCGGATCCACAGCAGCCCCGAGATCCAGAACAACATCTCGCTCAACGGCAAGATGGACAACGCCGCCTTCAGCAAGCTGAGCTCCCACCTCAAGGCCCTGAGCCAGGGCTCCTACCTGTACCTCAAGCTGACCTTCGACCTGATCGAGAGGGGCTACCTGGTGCTCAAGAGCTCCAGCTACAAGGTGGTGCCGGTCAACCTGGCCGAGGTGTACCTGCTGCAGTGCAACATGCGCTTCCCCACGCAGTCGTCCTTCGAGCGGGCACTGCCGCTGCTCAACGTGGCGGTGGCCTCGCTGCACCCGCTGACGGACGAGCAGATATACCAGGCCATCAACGCCGGGGCAGTGGAGGGCACGTTGGACTTGGAGGACTTCCAACAGAGGCTGGACAACCTGTCTGTGTTCCTGGTGAAGCGGCGCGACGGGACACGCATGTTCGTGCACCCCTCTTTTAGGGAGTGGCTCATCTGGAGGGAGGAGGGGGAGAAGACCAAGTTCCTCTGTGACCCCAGGTGAGGGGGGGGGTTTGGCTCAAATAGAGGGGGGGCCATGCAAATCTAAGGTTGTAGACTCTAGTCATGTATGGCTGTAGTGCCTACATGTTTTTGTACCACATTTTCAATCGGTGGCCAACTATAAAGCTTCAGAGACAAGGTGTGTGGACTCACTCAGCCAATCAGTGTCTTGAAAGAAGTGCTCAAGAAATGACATCAACAGAAAAACACCAACAGACCCTCCATGATAGGAGTTTGACAGTATCAGCCTAAAGCAGGGGTGTAAGTTTGGTAGCCCTCCAGGAACGGTGCTATCCATACCTGGTGTAGAGAATCCATGACCGTGGGGACGGGCTGTATGGAGACTGACATGTTTGCAGTGAGTCCTGAGGCAGAGAATAGGGCTGGAAGACCCAGTAACAGCTGCCTCCTATGTAAGAGGGCTTATGCCATTGGCTAACACTAATCTACTGTTTGCAGCACTGTCCTGCTGACTGGCTGTTTGCATCAGAAGCTCATGGCTGTCTCTTCCCTCTCCCCCTCCACAGGAGTGGCCACACGCTCCTGGCCTTCTGGTTCTCCCGGCAGGAGGGCAAGCTGAACCGGCAGCAGACCATTGAGCTGGGCCACCATATCCTCAAAGCACACATATTCAAGGTACCTTGACCCCTGCATCCTCTCTCTCGTTCATGTGATTTAACACACAAATGTAGACCCACACACATACAGGACTGCACGTGTGTTCAGAGTCACAGCTTTGCAGTTCCCTGTCTCTCATACACACAAACACACGCACATATACACACACACCCACATGCTGTCTTTGCCCTGCTTTTTTCTATTACTTCCTCTATAAAATATGACTGAATAAGTTTGAGCACATAACTGCTGTACCTGTATGTTCCGCATTCAGTTCATTCTGACTTTCCTTCATTTCAGGGCCTGAGCAAGAAGGTCGGGGTTTCCTCGTCCGTACTGCAAGGGTTGTGGGTGTCCTACAGCACAGAGGGGCTCTCCACTGCGCTGGCCTCCCTGAGAAACCTCTACACACCCAACATCAAGGTACTGTCCTATATTATCTCCCAGCAATAATGCTATAAGGTGCTGTATACTTTCTGTTCCAAGGGTTTTTGCCAGTCCTGGGTCAAATCTGAATTTTTTTCAATACTTTGGCTGTTGTAGATTCTAGATTACTTTGATCCCAGTGACTGTTTGATTTGTAAACCTAATCTCTGAAAGTCATAAGCCCAGTTCCAAAACCATTATGCTAAACTTCCCATCATGCGGAAAATGGTTGTTAGAGCGTGTTTAGGCAGCCAGGCTGGGCGGTGACCGACTACGTGTTCCACACGCACAGGTGAGCCGGCTGCTGATCCTGGGCGGAGCTAACGTAAACTACCGCACTGAGGTGCTGAACAACGCACCCATCCTGTGTGTTCACGCTCACCTGGGCTACGCTGAGACCGCGTCCCTCCTGCTGGAGTTTGGAGCCTCTGTAGACTCCGCCTCTGAGACGGGCCTAACACCACTGGGCTACGCCGCGGCCTCCGGACACCTGTCCATCGTCACGACGCTGTGCCGCAAGAGGGCTAAGGTGCATGATCCAGCCCTGTTATCCGCCCTGCAGGGGAAACCACCTGTAACCCGGACATTTAAATAATACTTTTAATGTCACTTTTGTGTCTATATGTGTCTGAATGCACGTTTGCTCTCTAACGCGCAGGTGGATCACCTAGATAAGAATGGGCAGTGTGCGCTGGTGCACGCGGCCCTCAGGGGCCACCTGGAGGTGGTGAAGTTCCTGATCCAGTGTGACTGGACCATGGGGGGCCAGCAGCAGGGCGTCTTCAGCAAGAGCCACGCCGTTCAGCAGGCCCTTATCGCAGCCGCCAGCATGGGCTACACTGAGGTAGGCCTCTCTTCATCTCCCCTCTCAGCCAATGGATCCTGCCCGGTTTCCCATGATGGAATTTAGTCCAGCAGCAGAACTGTACTGAAGTTTCTCAATAGACTTGACTCTGGACAGTCATTCAGAAGAAAAACATACACAGACCCAGGCTGTTTTCTGATGGTGGAATTCATCTGTGTGTCTGTTTATGTGTTACCATGTGTTCTGTGTGTGTGTGTGTGTGATTGGTGTGTATGTGTGTGTGTGTGATTGGTTGTGTGATCGTTCCCCGCAGATCGTTTCGTACTTGCTGGACCTGCCAGAGAAAGACGAGGAGGAGGTGGAGCGCGCTCAGATCAACAGCTTCGACACCCTGTGGGGTGAGACAGGTGAGCAGGACCCTGAATCAACACCTGTAGCTCAGGGAGCAGTTTTCTCTCTGACAGCTGTGAAAAGGACCCCTCCTCAGTGTCAGACCGCATGAAGAAGACGAATTTGCCTACACAGCCGGTAGCATCATTAGATCTTCTGATGGTGTCGTGCAGATCTAATGATGGAGTGGGCGAAGCTACAGGCATGCTTCCCTCATTACTCTGCTTCTCGCTCTCCCACAAGACAAATGGTCCTGCTTTAAAATTTAATTGCCTGGTATTTAATAGCATAAAACTCTGATACTCTCATTTACTGAGGTGTGAAGGGAAGAGAAGAGAACCTTTAGTGTCAGTTACTCAGCACTGATGTGTCAGTAGATTTTTTGTTTTTTCTTTTGGTTTTTGGCAGTTTTTTCTGTGTTGATTAACAGTTGTACCATCTGTAAGGTAGGGAATAGGGAATATATCAGAGACTTGTCAGAGACAACATAACTTCAGAGACAGAAGAGTCCCCATACTTCTGTTTGCATGATGTCAGTACTCCAGAACTACAGTAGCCCTGTAGTCACAGTGTCCTGGGAGCGGTGTGCTGTGAAAAGACTGCTTTGATCTGATGGTGAGCTGACTTGATGTGCCCAGTTAACTGTAGGCACTATAATCGGACAGGTCTCCAAGAGTTACAAATGTTTTACTTTCATCATATTAAAAAGTTGGTCACAAAGAAATGTTCTCATGTGCATATGAATTGTGAAATGATATTTGTATCCTAAGTTTCTGACAAAATCGATCTGAAAAGGTATTGAGGATTTTAGTGTTATGGTTTATTGCTCCTACCCCTCCTTGCCAGCTGCAGGTGATATTTCAAACGGTGCCAGACGGCACCCAGGTGAGTCATTTGACTGGCAGCTCAGGGTGTAGGTAGGTGTCGGCCTATACTGTAGGCCCTGGAACGGTACAACGTCCAATTAGCACATTTATGTAAGTCAGGAGTGGGTTGAAAAGTCGATGATTCGTTCAAACGGGTTTTTTT
The DNA here is from genome assembly GCA_022829145.1 of Albula goreensis. Lineage (NCBI taxonomy): Eukaryota > Metazoa > Chordata > Actinopteri > Albuliformes > Albulidae > Albula > Albula goreensis. The sequence continues at coordinate 8,165,876 of CM040762.1, forward strand.
ATGATTTGACTTTTTTCAAGACGATCTAGACAGATAACGTTATCCAGCCGCTGTATCAATTGTGGTGAGCCTGTTGTGGTTAAGCTTAAAACAATAGCCCAAAATGTCTCCTTCAAGTGATATACAGTAATTGTTCGCTTATAGGTTGAAAGTGTGGAGGTTAATTTGGCCCAATGTTCCCACCAGTTTTCTGATTGCATAAAGCGTTCCTTCGTACAGTGAAATTCGATACCCGCTGTGGCAAACTTCATTAGGAGCAGAGGAGAGAGGCAGTTTCACGGTGGAGTGGCAGTTAAATGGAACTCTAAATGTGATCTTTTTTTTCTGTCCTCCTTCCTCCTCTCTAAACGCGGTCTCAGCTGTTTTTGATCTGGTTATTGTTTCATATAGCGGGGAGTGCAGTTACGGCCGAAGTGCGGCGTCAGCCTGGAGCATGCAGAAAGCCTCCTGCCATTGTCGATGTAGGGGCTCATGTTCCACCGTGCTCCGCGCAGCTATATGTGCCAGGGTGTCAGGTGACCTGTGCGGAAAGTCACAGTGGAAGTGGCGGATAATGCACTATAGGCAACGGTTTCCACGGCAATGGGAGAGTTATTTCCAGGTCGGTGACCTCTCTGCACTGCGGGGGCTGACCGGCTCTGGCCCTGGAGAGCAAGCAGACTGTGCTGGATATTGTCATTACTCAGCACTTAATCAATTAAAGCAGTGGAGAACACTGTTTCTCGGGACTGAATAGGCTACTGATTTTAACAGCTTAAATGGCACATCAAGGAAAAGAAACAAAAATTCACAGAAAAATAGTCTCCTTGGTTAGTATATATTAATATATATATATATTAATCAGTCCCATGACAACCAGAAGTGCTTTATTATCAGTAATATTTTTCACATGTTTTCATTTTTAATTATCAAGGTGATTGAGACAATAAAAAGAGTTTGGGGGGGGGAGCAGGACTAGCATGTCTAGTAGCAAAGTTAGGGATCCCTCTTTAGTGTTACCACGGGGTATAGGGGCTTCACGTTATGTCACAGTCTCTCTCTCTCTCTCTCTCTCTCGCCCTCTCCCCTCCCGTAGCTCTGACCGCAGCGGCGGGGCGTGGTAAGCTGGAGGTGTGTCGGCTGCTGCTGGAGCAGGGCGCGGCTGTGGCCCAGCCCAACCGGCGCGGGATCGTCCCGCTCTTCAGCACCGTGCGGCAGGGTCACTGGCAGGTGGGTGGGCCCCACCCACACCAAAATAACTAAATATGTGTGTGTGTTCATGCATATATATATATGTACAATGGTGAAGGCAGTATTTGAAACCTATGAATCTTTTGCCTCATCTCACCTGAGAAATGTTAAATCGATGTATTTTTTATATTTCATCGACATTGTGACTGTTTCAGAGCTCAGTGATGTGCAGTTACATAAGCCAAGTCCAGGTGTGTGGGTTGCTCTCTCGTTTTTGGGTTTTTGCTTAAAATAAATTTCTTGAAATAAACCTCTGCCTTCCCCCTTTCTTGCTCTTTTCTTCTCCCTCCACCTTCTCTCTGTTTCTCTCTCAATTTATTCTGTCCCTCATAATCTGACTTCCTCCTTTCTCTCCTTTCCCCTCTTATAACCCGTCTTTCTTTCTGTTTTCTTTCTTTCTTTCTCTCTCTTCCCCCCTTCTTCCTACCTTCACCCTACCTCTCTTTTTCTGTCTTCCCCTCCCTTCCACTCCCTCCCTCCCTCCCTGTCCCTCCTTCTCTCTATCTCTCCCTCTGTAGATTGTGGACTTGCTGCTGACCCATGGAGCGGATGTGAACATGGCCGATAAGCAGGGCCGCACCCCGCTAATGATGGCAGCATCCGAGGGGCACCTGGGAACAGCTGAGTTCCTGCTAGCACAAGGTCAGAACAGGCCCCACTAAATCTGTCTGCTCTTATAACAGAGGCCACTACATTACAGTCTGTCTGCTCTTATAACAGAGGCCACTACATTACTGTCTGTCTGCTCTTATAACAGAGGCCACTACATTACTGTCTGTCTGCTCTTATAACAGAGGCCACTACATTACAGTCTGTCTGCTCTTATAACAGAGGCCACTACATTACTGTCTGTCTGCTCTTATAACAGAGGCCACTACATTACTGTCTGTCTGCTCTTATAACAGAGGCCACTACATTACTGTCTGTCTGCTCTTATAACCGAGGCCACTACATTACAGTCTGTCTGCTCTTATAACAGAGGCCACTACATTACTGTCTGTCTGCTCTTATAACAGAGGCCACTACATTACAGTCTGTCTGCTCTTATAACAGAGGCCACTACATTACAGTCTGTCTGCTCTTATAACAGAGGCCACTACATTACTGTCTGTCTGCTCTTATAACAGAGGCCACTACATTACAGTCTGTCTGCTCTTATAACAGAGGCCACTACATTACTGTCTGTCTGCTCTTATAACTGTCTGAGGCCACTACATTACTGTCTGTCTGCTCTTATAACAGAGGCCACTACATTACTGTCTGTCTGCTCTTATAACAGAGGCCACTACATTACTGTCTGTCTGCTCTTATAACAGAGGCCACTACATTACTGTCTGTCTGCTCTTATAACAGAGGCCACTACATTACTGTCTGTCTGCTCTTATAACAGAGGCCACTACATTACAGTCTGTCTGCTCTTATAACAGAGGCCACTACATTACTGTCTGTCTGCTCTTATAACAGAGGCCACTACATTACAGTCTGTCTGCTCTTATAACAGAGGCCACTACATTACAGTCTGTCTGCTCTTATAACAGAGGCCACTACATTACTGTCTGTCTGCTCTTATAACAGAGGCCACTACATTACTGTCTGTCTGCTCTTATAACAGAGGCCACTACATTACTGTGTTCTGTTACAACAGAGTCCACTGCTCTGTCTCTGTGCTGTTATGAGGGCACAATGCATCAGTATTTGTGTGGTGTTACAACAGGGCCCCACTGTACCGTTCTCTGCCTATTTTCATATGACATACGTTCTGTATCTACCACATAGAACCTACCATGACACCATGTCTGCACCTGTCATTTGTGACACTGATGACTGTACCTTATTTTGTTATAATCTTCTCTGCTCTTCTTTGCCGTTTTATTTTGTTTACAATTTTATAAGATGGTTTTAAAAAGCGCATCGACTATTTGCCTAAACATAAATACTTTCACAGTCCAGGTGAAAATGAGCTTGTCTGTTTAACCCTGGCACATACAGAAACATTGATCAAGTTGAGAAGTTAAATCTGGCGTAAGGTCTTACCCCTGACCTTTGACCCCTGGACAGGTGCATCCCTGCCTCTGATGGACAAGGAAGGACTGACAGCCCTGAGCTGGGCCTGTCTGAAGGGCCACCTGCCTGTAGTGCGCGCCCTAGTGGAGAGGGGGGCCGCCACAGACCATGCCGACAAGAACGGCCGCACGCCGCTCGACCTGGCGGCGTTCTACGGGGATGCGGAAGTGGTGAGTCTGGACCTATTAGACCAGAGCGATGGACGCTGCTGAGACTTGTATTCGTAGCAAATGTTTATCACGATTACACAAGCAGACTGAAGGGCTTCACAGTGGGGGGAAAACACACAGTAGGTTTAAAAAAAAGAGGGTCAGATGCATAAAATATCAAATACTTATACAATTATACTTAAAACAGGAAAAGAGAGTAATAACATTACAAATAAACTGGTTTGAACAATTGAGACTGCACTGGATTGTGCATTCCTTTTGTAGCTCAGATATCGTTACTTGACACATGCATCCATCTCTTGCTATCATTCCTCCTCTGTGTTCTTTGTCCTTATCCCTCCCCCCTCCTCAGGTCCAGTTCCTGGTAGACCATGGGGCAATGATTGAGCATGTGGACTACAGCGGCATGCGCCCCCTGGACAGGGCGGTGGGCTGCCGGAACACCTCAGTGGTGGTGGCCTTGCTGAAGAAAGGAGCCAAGATAGGTAAGGCCTGTGCTGCCCCGACAGGACGGACAATCAGACAAGACCACCTGATGTGAGACAGCTGTCACCATAGCAGCACACCATAGAAACACATGTATGGAAACACGCCAGCCATGTTTATTTAAGCTTTTGTAGCACCACACTGGTACGTGCTTTAAGGGAACGGCTTTGTTGAGTGTGGCGGACTGGCAAAATAAAATGCAGTATTTCCTGCAGTTAAGGAGTTTCGGAATCTAACTGGAAGTGCCAAGGCAGAATGTATGACGTTCACTCCTCACATTCTTGTCTGTTATGTGCACACTTAAGACAGCCTGTTCTGCACCCAGCCATGAGAAAAAGTAATGTGCCTGTCAGAGGTGGGTACATTTTGGAGGGAGTTGGCATTTCAGGCAGTAGAGACACTGGTATCTGTCATTAGTGGTACAGAAGAGATCTAATAAAACCCTTTGAAAATGTACCGATTTAATGAATCCCTGCATGCGTCTTCACACTGGGTTCCACGAGGTGCTGAGGGGGAAGCTGGAGACGAGTCGCAAAATCACCACAGCTGGAGAGGGAACCCAGCCAACGCACAGAGTGTCAAGAACATTGTGGAACATTCCAGTTAGATTTCCATTTGGTCGTGTGGTAATTTTAAAGCGAAAACATCCCCTGAACTGTCATAGAATGTAAGCTTTCACAGAAAGTTTGAAGAATGTTGTGGATCATTCTCGCTTAGATTCCCATTTGATTCTGAAGTAATTCTAAAGCAAAGACGTTCACCAAACACTTCTCGAATGTATGTATTATTACGAATTTGTTGATTGTTATAAACAGTTAATAAACATGGTTATCATTGAGTCAATAATGCCTGATGCATGTATATTGTTAAATTTATTGATTAAAATAGCATGACCACCAAATTATTCTTAAATTAAAATAACAATCATAACACTATGGTTCATTGGACATCCTGGAGACTTGACAAGTAAAAAAAAACATGTTATTTGGAGCTTTCTCCAGACAGAGTTGTACAACTCATTGACATTTAGCTGTTACCTATTAGCATGCTGGTCCACATACATTCAAATAGGTTGAGATGCACATCTGGTATCACCCAGTAAATGGATAAGACCCCATGGTCTATGAAGGCCTACGCCAAAACGAAAGTGATCTCGTCCCTCCCTCCTCAGATCCTCAGGGTTCCCATTGGTTAGAGCCTCTCTGGGCGTGTGCTGTGCAGTCCCCTTCTCCTTCCCCTCTTCCTCCTCCCACCTCCTGCACGCAACGTCTTCTTCCTGTTGTGTGCTTTTGCTCTGGGCCCACTCGCAACTCCTGTTTAGTGTCCTGTCCTTGCTGCACTCGCGTGGCACGACTGTCGACCGCAGGGCAGCGGCTCTTGGACACAGGCATTTGTGTGTGTGTGTGGCCGCAGGTGTTTTTTTGTTTGTTTGTTTTCCGGTTTGTTTCGCTGAAGTGCTTTTGCCCCGCTTCTCACGGCTGCCTCTTTCTGTTCTTTTTCTCATTCCACCACTCCACCTCTCCTGGCTCTCTGTCTCTATTTTTCTCTCTCTTTTTCACTCTGTCTGTCTCACACATTTAACTCTGACCTTTTGGGTTGCTCTTGCCATGTTGCTCTGATGCTAACTCCTCCCCCTTCCCCTCACACTCCCATCACTCATGGCTCCACCCCTCCCTTGGCCACGCCTATCTCTCTGGTACCAGGATGTCAGACCTTGCCCAGTCGGCCCCGAGGTAAAGCCAAAGCTGTCAGCGTCTCTTCGCCTCCACCAGCCATTTCGGAAACTATGTCCTTATATGTGTTTGTGTGAGATCATGAAAGAAGTTAGGCAACCAGGCAAACTTCACAAGCACAACCACAAGATATTCCATAAGAGATCAGACAGTAGGACTGTAGGCACCAGCACATAACAATGAACAGTTCAAGCCTCAGTTTCCTCAGATCTCCCCCACTCACCTGAAGTTCCCAGGTTGTCTGTGAATGCTTAATGGGCTTGGAACAAAAGGACAGGTACCCTTGGGCATATTGTACCTCATACAGAGAAACAAAAGCTCAACGTTCCTCACAGTCACATTCATAAAATATCATGAATCCTCATCTGCCCTGAATGATTAATCCAAAAATCAGTATGAGAAAAAAACACACATAAAGTGAATGTAACTTTTGTAATCCAGACCAACACTGTCAGAACTCTCACAAAATGGCGGTAGGCAAGAAAAATGTATTCACTGAAGAGCAGAAGGTTAAATTCGGTAGTTCAAGTAAAGGGGGGTTGTAATTGATTAGAGCTGCATCTCCACTGACTTCTCACAGATCAGACCAAATTATATTACATTTTAATTCTTTTCCTGCCTCTATGCCATTACAGTAATGAGGCGAATGTGATTTGTCACAGTGAAGAAAGCAGATCACCAAATTATGCACTGTAGAGGAACTTTGTAGCCCTTTCCCACAGTCCTTGTTACTTAATTATTACAAATTATCGCCCTGTGAAATTAAACATGTGGATCACAAATTCAGTGGAGCAGGGTCTCTTCGTGACATCGATTCAAATGCATGACTTTAACATAATCACATATGTGTTCTTTTGTCAGTATATGGAATTGGCGGCAGCCATTTTTCCTCATCTTAATTTTTGGTCTGACATTGGCAAAGTGCCTTGTGGTGCCCCCACCTCTTGGTGCAGATTAAGACCATGCCAGGCTGGTACTATTCTGAGCCTTGTACCAGGCACGGAATCTGTATTCACTGCAGCTCCGCGCCGCTACTGGAGCCCGTGAATAAAAACCATCTGTCGCGTATGCTAATCGCTCTCAGAGTGAAGCCAGCGCGGGGGAGGCATGAAAGTAACGTCCTTCTCTTCGCCGCCATTCACAGTAGAATAGAAAATCATAATTCGCCGGTCAGATGAAAAAAGGTCCTGTATTATGCATGGATAAAGTCTTCTTTAGGTGCACTCAAGTGGAAAGGGCAGTTTCCCATCTGCCGAGCATTAGTCACCCATTTCAACTGCATGAGCATTAGCGTTAGCCGCTTGTAATGGAGACGGCCTTGAGCACATGCCCTCCTCCCAGGAGGGATGCAAGTGAGCCGCGCTAGCACATGCACCAGTAGCAGCATCTTTGCCGCAGCATATCCAGTTGACCAACATTTCAAATAAGAATAAAGCTAAAACTTCTTTTTATCCCCTCTTCTATATTTTAAGCACATTCTAAAAAATCTCAGAAACAACAGGGGGCATAAAATCCCGTGTGTAACACTAAGTATTGATCTTAAGAGTTGTTACTGTTCAGTTAGTAACAGGTAGTGTAGTTGCAACATAACTGGCCCACTTCTCTCTGTCAGCGTCACAAATTTATGGTGATTTCTTCAAGTTTATTTAGTTTCCATCCTTTGTCTGAGATAACTTGCATTCTCTCTCACCTTATTTCTCTCATGCATGTGTTTTTCTTTTATTTCCCCCCGACCCCCTTTTTTTTTTTTTTTTTTTTTTTTTTTTTTTTTTTTTTTTACCCATCATGCATTCTGTACACTGCAGGTCCAGCGACATGGGCAATGGCCACCTCCAAACCTGATATCATGATTATCCTCCTGAGCAAGCTGATTGAAGAAGGAGACAGCTTCTATAAGGTTGGCTCCGCTTCTCTTTGCTCTTAACTCCCTCCCTCTCCAGTTAGACTTCCGCCTCTCTGCAGAGGATGGAATTCAGTTCCCATGACAACAAACTGTTTCACTTTCCTTCTTCAGAAGTATTTTTATTATGGAGTCTTTTGTTATGGTCAGGTAGTAATAGGTTAATGAGGTATCATGACATCAAAGCAGTTGGGGTTACAATTAGATGCTGAGCAATGAATAGTTTCATCCAATCAAGATGTTTTGCTTTTTTACAAGAAAATATGATCAGTGAATTACTGCCGGTATAATAGAGTAGCTCCACCCGTTTTTTGTTTAATGTCATGATAGTTCCTGTGGTCTGATTTTATTTTGATAAATAAAAGCAGGAGTGATTGAAATTCAGCAACACCAATTAAATGATGAAAGCACAAACCATTTGACAAATATATAAAAGGCAAATCGTGCCCCAAGGACGTGGTGAGAAATGCAGTGGGAGAGGCAGCCGCCAAAACGAACACACCAGGGATCTGCTCACTCACTCAAGAGCTGAAGACTGCCTGTGCTGTCAGAGTTAACAAGCTCATTACGAGTCCACAGCACTGCAAAATAAAAGTGCAATTTCATCTCCAGGACAGATGTTTGTGGGGAGTTCACTCAACTGCATTGCAAAAATAATTTGTACATTCTGCCTTGGTTTGCTTCGCTGGACAACCATTGCATATCACAAAGGATTCAGTCAAAATTAATTATTTGACTAAAAATAAAATAAAACAAAAGAAATGCCAGTGTGTTTTTTTAGTTTGATGAATTCAGCAGTAGACATATGAAATCAATGTGCTGAACTGTGTTTGTGAACCATAAAAGAAGTTCCAGTGTATTTGTAAATGAAAGTTAAGGAGAAATCTTGATTAAAACCAGGCCTTTGTGGCCACTCAATACTGCTGAGTGAACATTTGGAAAAAAGACAAGTCTAGCTGGAATTCTCTCTGCCCTATCCCATACTCTCTGTCTAATCCATGGGCATTGTATTGAATTTCCCGACAAATGGAAAAATCCACTTAGTTTTTTTTGTTTTGTTTTAAAAAAACAGATGCACCAGTGTATATCTGGTGAAAAACAAGAGTTAGTGTGTTTAAGCATGTGAATGAATGTTTAACTCTCCAGAGCAAAATTGCTTAAGATTATTATCATAATTATAATTTTAATTTGGTATATTAAGTAGCTGCTTTTCTATTACCTTATGTGCTAGACTGTGTGGTATATGCTTTGACAGCTGCTGAAAATGAGCTGTCAATCATAATTTTATCTGAACCAATCAAAATTTGTACCCTGAACTGAAAAACGCTGTGTTTAGTTCAAATTGTGGTGTCGCTGATACATTTTGATGACTGTATGCATTTGCTGGCTTTATGATCCCTCATTCTCCCATCTGGAGTTTGCGGGAGTTGCATGCCATGCCTAAACGCCTTTCTGTGTGTGTCCGACAGAAGGGGAAGGTGAAGGAGGCTGCTCAGCGCTACCAGTACGCCCTGAAGAAGTTCCCAAGAGAGGGCTTCAGCGAGGACCTCAAGACCTTCCGCGAGCTCAAGGTTTCCCTGCTGCTCAACCTGTCTCGCTGCCGGAGGAAAATGAATGTGAGTGAGGCTTAGGCGTCAGAGAGACTCTCCCACACACCCCCAGGACGGTTAGCGATGGGACACTGAGGCTTCATGAACCCCATAATGGGTGGTGCCACAATGACCTGTCAATCACCGATGTCTTTGAACCAATCAAAAGGCTTTACTCACCATATGAAATCCCAATGATTGGCTCAGTTCAGTCAGGTACCAGAAATATATGGTGGCTCCACCCATTCGGCAACAGCCTCATTCTCCAATCACCAGGAACGGCCTTCTACATACTGTTTATTTGTTCATAATGCTACCCCATAGAGGCTGATAGTTCAGCCCTAACAAAGGAAACTGTCCTGGAGAGCTTGTGCTGACATGAAGGGACACCATTTTGGCCCTTGGGCTGTGACACCATTCTCTGTGTGGTTACAGATGAAGCTTAGAGATCCCTTTTTTATGAAAGACAATCCAACACGAGATCTTGCAGGCAGGAAGTTCCTATAGCTGAGATCTCACTGACAGAACAGCCTGTGTTGAATTCAGGAGCAAGGACTACACATGGTAGTGCCAGTTTTGAGTATATTGAAACTTATTGAGAATGACAGGCTTTCAGAAAAAGTCTGTTTCAAGCCAGAGCAGTAAATGAATTGCTTTATTAATTCAGCTCAAACTCATGCTCTGGTCTACCAGTTTGTGAATTTTTACACATTGAAAGTGTTAGCAACATTGATTTTCAATGATCTCATCATCATCGTAACATACTGCATATGTGCATTTAGAGAAACAAACCCATGGAAAAGATGACATAGTAAACCATAGTAACTAGACTAAAGTCAGGAAACAGGTTGACCTAATTTGATGCTTTACATTTGCCTCTGGAAAATGTGAATGTAGTAGATGGCCATGAATGAAAGACATTAAAACTCAACTGGCCAAATTGTCTTTAGGGAACGGCAGCCATTTTGGAATTGCTTCAGTGTGCTTGTACATGTACTTGACTGTGTGTATCTATGCTGATGTGATATTGTGATTTTACTGTATGTACATGAAAAGGAAAAAACCAAAACATAGAGCCTTTATATACAGTGGTTTCTAAACTTTGGGTCATAACCCACTGGAAGATCATAAGATGATTAATAAAATAAAAAGCATTATGGACTGTTGTGGCCTTATTTATGTTAATATCAAAAGACCATAACAGAGCATATCAGCCCAACTAGGCCTGTCATTTACTTACAGTCAAGAGAATATTCAGCTTTGCATTAAGCCTGGATTTGAACACTCCAGTGGTTTCTGTCTCTACTGTATGGTCTGGCAAGTGTTTCAAACATTGTAGTTAACTTCAATCACTGTTTCCACTCAATGGACCGCCCTAAATTCAGTTCACATGCCAGTTTTGTGTCATACCTAAAGTATTTTAGTTCCATGTTTGAAAATTTGTCCGGCTACATTTTATTACCAGATGGATCCTTTAAAATGTCGAATGAATTTGTTCATGTTTTCAAGTGGGTTTTGGCCTCCAGAAGTTTGGGAACCACCATTTTAAAGCATTATTAATTTAAATAAGAAACAAAGCTCCATTCCAGGACTCTGGTTCTCCCCATTCCTGCATCTCATCCCTGTTCCTGTTTGGTTTGGTTCCTTTGTTTGTGTTTTATGATTTTCTGTGGGTGGCGGGCGGGCGGGCGGGCGGGCGGGCGGACACATGGGAGGGAGGGTCGGCCGAGGAGAACGCAGGGTCAGAAGAGAGTCCAGGCAGGCTCGGATAAAAACACGGGCTGTGGCGGGTTCTCCCCCAGACATGCCGAATCACCGACTTATCGATTAACAACGCCGCGGTTAATGCTAATTCGTTAACGGTCCAGTGGCCACAGTGTCAGCATAGACTAGCGCAGGGTTTCCAGCTGTCTGCAGACATTATCGGTCAATCGATCAGTCTAGCTGCAGACATCAATAATCAGGAGGATTAAGCAAAGAGCCAAGGGATAGATGGCGTTACAGGTGTGTGTGTGTGTGTGTGTTTTTTATGTGTGTGTTTTGCGTGTGAGAGAAAGATTTTTGGATATGTGTGTGTATGTGCTTCTGCCGTATTCGGGGGAGTGTGCTGGACCTCTTGATTTCCTCCGTGTTGCCTCGGTGAATGACTGTCGGCCCTGTTGTTGCTTGCAGGACTTTGGAATGGCTGAGGAGTTTGCCACCAAGGCTCTAGAGTTGAAACCAAAATCATACGAGGCCTATTACGCCAGAGCCCGCGCCAAGCGCAGCAGCAGGTAACCGCAGAGGGAGGGACAGAGAGGCAGGCAGCGGGCCCTAGCGCAGGCCACGCCCCTTCTGTTTGCCGGAGCTACCAATGGGGGTCGCCCGTGGCGCAGCTCGTCTCTAGCCCCGCCCCCAAACTGTTCCCCAGCCCCGCCCTAACTCCAAAGCACCGCCCCAGCCCCATAGCACATTAACACTACTGCACCATACCCTCCCCCACTTCCCCATATACTACCAATAACCATATTGTTAGCATCGTAAGAAAAACCTTGCGTCTCCATTTTTGCCATTACTGACTTTCATACACAACAAGAAAGCGTGTGTCATAAGTTGTGTATTGTCACTGCTGCTTGACTTCTTAATTCAGAATAATACATGTGAATTACATTTGAAACATTACATATGATACACTTTTCTCACTTCCTGAGAAAAAGTTGTCCTTATGGAGATGCAGGGATTTTTTTTTACAACGCTAACTATATTTTCTATCATTGTTGTAGATGTTATAGATGTGATTTTTATTGATAAATTACTATTCGTGCCAACCTTACTCTATACATTTTGGACACCCAAGTTTAACGCCCCCAAAATCCTTTTCCCTCTCAAAACACTGAGCAGACATTTACATTAAGGGCAGTCATTACTCCCAAGCTGCGCCATTTCTGTGGCAGTGAGGAATGTGCTTACGTCATATTTCCTTTCTCAGCTTTTCTTATATTCCTCTGTTCAATCATACATTGTGTACTTTTTATTTTATTTGACATTTTTAAGTTCTCTGCCCCCCCATGTTTTTGGGTTACTGCTTTATGAAATCTATAAATGAAAGCACTAGAATGCATTTGTTCTATATTCATGATATTCTTGATGTTCTTATAGTGAGTTTTTTTTTTCCAAGCAAAATACAAGTACTGTATTGATAATATTAACTGTAAAAATGATCTCTTTGCAGATCAACTTCATAGTCAATGAAAGGATATTTACACTTCAAATGATATACTGTATCTGAAAATATTTTGACTATTGCACTATATCTTGGTTTATGTTATCTGCTAACCAGTCCCTAGTCGTGTGCATTAAAGCACCATCTTTTTCTCCTCTTCCTACTCCTGTCTTTTCTCTCTTTCGCTTGTGTGTTTCCCCTCACTTTGGCATCTGTCATTCATTGTATATTTGTGTCTATTAATCATTCTTTCTAATTTGTCTTATCGTTTCTGTTTGTTCTTCTCTAACCCCCTTCCCTAACCCTCTCTGTATTTAAACCTCTCTCCTGTACCTGTTACCCCTTATGTTTGCTCCATTTCTTTTTCTCCTCCCTGTTATGCCCTCCCTTCTCTTCTGTCATTCTGTCTGTCTCTGTCACTGTTATTCCCTCATATTTAACATATTTCCATCTGTTATTTACCTTTAACTCTGTTACCCTCAACTGTCTCCATGCCTGTGTTATCCCTCCCTTTGTTATCCCTCTCATTTGTTCCCTTTTCTTCCCTCCCTTTGTTATTCATTCATGGCATTTGTTCACTCCCCACTCTTGCTCTGTCTCTCCCTCTCTCCCTCTTTCTCTCTGTGACTCCCCCCATGCAGGCAGTTCCCCGCAGCCCTGGAGGACCTGAATGAAGCTATGAAGCAGTGCCCCAACAACCGCGAGATCCAGCGCCTGCTGCTGCGAGTGGAGGAGGAGTGCCGCCAGGTAACCCAGCAACAACAGGAGCTGGAGCTGGAGCCGCCCCCGCCACCCCCGCCCCCGCCCCCATCCACTGAGGAGTTGCTGGCCCCACCCCCGGAGCCCCGCCTGGACGACATGGAGCCCGTGCAGGACCTGTTCGAGGACGACGACTACCTGGAGCAGGACATGGAGGGCGTGCCCGTGGGCCTCCCTGCCGGCCTGCCCGTCATCCAGAGCCCGCCCCCTTCCCCGGGCCACCACGACTCGGCCTACCTCTCTGGGGGGGGTCAGGCCTTCGACTTCCGGCCCAGCCCGTCCTCCATGTCCTCGCCCACCCGGCAGGGCTACCAGTCCACCTCTCCCAACTCCCTGTCCCCCACGCACCAGAACTCCCACTATAGGCCCAGCCCACCTCACACCTCCCCTGCACACCAGGGTCCCTCCTACCGCTTCAGCCCTCCGCCCCTAGGCGGAGCCGATTACGGGAGTCCCCCACCCTCCCCGCTCCGTCGGGGGCCCCAGTACAGGGCTGCTGGCCCGCCCTCCTCAGCCGAGAGCGTGGGCCTGTACCGCTCCCAGTCTGGCTCCCCAGTGCGCTACCAACAGGAGACTCCACTCCAGCTCCCGCCACGGCCCAAGTCGCCCCTATCCAAGATGAGCAGCCAGCGCTCCTTCCAGCTGCCCTCCCAGGTTCAGCCCCAGCAGGCTGGCCACCGCCTGCAGCCCTCCAAGGCCCACATCGTCCGCACCAGCCAGCCCGGCCTGGGCAGCAGTGCCTACAGCCAGATATCGCAGTCCATGAGCGGGCGCTACCCAGGCGGCGCGGGGGACATGGAGGGAGGCAGCAGGCTGGTGTACCAGCCCTCTCTGGACGGCAGGCCCATGGCGCAGGTGCAAGCCAGCCTCAGTGCCGGAGCCCTGTACCGGGCCGGGACCGGAGCCGGAGCCGGAGGTCCAGAGTCCGGCCTAGTGAAGGATGAGCTCCCGCAGCGGCCCTCATCAGCGTACCGTGGGGGCGGGGGCCGCTACGGCCACACCCCCCAGATCAGCCGCAGCCAATCGGCCGCCTACTACCCAGTGTCCAAGCACGAGCTGGTAGAGCGGGCGCCCGAGAACCCGCACCTGGCACCACCTCCACGCCGGCCCATCAGTGCCAGCCCCGGCCCCACCGAGCCCAAGCCCCACCCGCCGCCCCCACGGCCGCTCATCCACTCACAGAGCGTGGGCCTGCGCTTCTCGCCCTCCGCCAGCAGCCTTTCGGCCAGCCCCCAGGCCTGCGGGATGAGCCCCAGCTTCCGGCCCATGGAGATCCCTCTCAACCCGGCCTACGAGAGCTACTGCGACGACCTCTCGCCCGTGTCCCCGCCTCAAGGGTGTGACGGGAGGGCCGGGGGGGCGTACCCGGGGGAGGCGGCGGCCCGCTCCCGGACCACGCCCTTCATGGGAATCATCGACAAGACGGCGCGGACTCACCAGTACCTGCAGCAGCCTTCGCGGCCTTGGGCTGTCTCCTCGCTGGACATGGTGCTCACCAGTCCCACGTCCCCCGGGAACCTTGGCCAGCAAGGGGGCCCCTCCTCCTACAGCCCGCCCACCTCCCTAGGCAACATCGCCTACTACAACAAGACCAACAACGCCCAGAACGGCCACCTCCTGGAGGACGACTACTACCACTTGCAGGCGGGGGAGATTTTGGAGCGGGTTAGTCAGGCGCCCACCTATCCAGACGTGAAGGTGGCGCGGACTCTGCCGGTGGCCCAGGTCTACCAGGACAGCGTGTACCGCCAGCTCTCGCGCGACTCTAGGCAAGGCCCCACTTCACCCATCAAACCAAAGAGACCTTTCGTGGAGTCAAATGTGTAAGAGGACTCAGGGCAGAGGGTGCCAGATGAGGTGGGGGTGGGGTCGGGGTTGGGGTTGGGGTTGGGGGCAACAGAACAAGGAAAGGGGGCGGAAGGATTTTGACTTCATGTGTATAAATGAGGCCAACGAATATCTCTGGAGTGCTTGTGAGATGTGCAACATCAAGCTCACCCCAAAATGAAAAATAAAACTACTCGCAAAAAAAAAAAAAAAAACAAAAGAAAAAAAGCAGGTCCCCTAACATGAACTGACAGTTTCGTAAGAACTTGTTATGACCCAGGTCCCTTTGGCTTGTGTGTAACACACCCATTGATTAAAGACTGCTGAGGAAAAAGTTGTCTGTAAATACAAACCCCCGGCATGAAGAATGTGTCAAACATAAGTGTGCTTTTCATAGGATCGGGGATGGGGTGGGAGTTGGGAGTGGGGGAGGGGGGTGGGTCTGCGAGGGCTGTCCTTACAAAGTCTTGAATCTTTTAACATCGCTGCTGTCCTTGCTGTCAACAGCAGGTTCGTGCTGCTGCGTTACAGTTCCTTTAGCCTGTGCACACAAAATGGCTGCCGTTAATGTGTTAGGTCTCCATAGCAAAAGCCAAGAGGAAGCACAGGGCTCAAAGCCCCTGTCGATCCCACCAGTCTGGTTTTCCGGAAGCCTCCATACCTCCTCTAAGGCTGTGAGCCAACATCCACCCACCCCACCCCTGTCCCCCTTTCCTGTGTGCACACCCCAGTCCCAAGAGTGGAGCCGGAGCACACCCACCCCCCCCCTTAGGTACCCACCTATGGAAGACAAACTCAAATCCATTTTCAGTCCTTAAACAAAAAAAAGAAAAACAAAAAAACTAAGATCCATGTTCTAAACTGAGATTGCTATGTTCTGTACTGTAAGAGATTGCTATGTTCTATACTGTAAATGTTACAATGAAGATTACTCAATTCAAGCCTGTATTTAGAAAAGAAAAAAATTATCATTTTAAGTTATGTATAAATATATATATATGCATATTTGTTTTGCTGAATTTTTGTTTTTCATTTGCTTATTTTCTCATTTATTTTGTTGGAAGATGCATGCAGCTGGCTTCGGTGGGGTGGAGGCCATTTACAACTTTCAGATTACTTGAATACTTTCATCAGGTTTTACAGTATAACATGTCGTACCTTATTTTTTAAGTTGCTCTTTTATATATACTGAAAGCTAAAGTGCTTCAAAACAGTGTTTTGTATAACAGGTGACAGATAGTTCTGATCACAGACTACACGTGCAGCTGCTGGTATGCTGTTTGAGATGACGTGGAAGGATCAGGGAAAGCAGCCAGCAGTTGTTCTGCTTTCCCCCTCCCTGGCAGACGGTGAGCAGATGCGACTGAAGGATGATTGTGCTGGTACTGCTCGGTATGGAGTCTCGAGAGGTGGATGCTTTCTTGGTCACATTGGGCTCAGTGCCAGGTCATGTCCCTTCCCATCTCTCAAACTCTGCAAGCCCGATGAAATAGCATGCATTGTGATGATAGGTGTTTCTCAGTTCCTTCTAGTTCCCAGTTCCATGTTCCTGTTCTTTAGGGATGGGCATAGTTGATTATTGTAACAGGAACACAAAATGGTTACATAAAGAATTAAATGAAATAAAAAGAAATCTGGATAATGTAAAGTTGCTGCATTTTTTAAATTTACGGAACACTTTGTCAATAGCCTCCAGTCCACTGGAATTCACTCTGCCATTCAAACACTAAGCAGTTACATTAACTGTTATGTTAAATTTAGTTATATATGTTGGATTTGTTACATTTATCAACATCACCTTCGCTATGTAGAAAGGCATCACCGTATACATTAGCCTAAAAAACTGATTACTAAAATCAAAGTGTAGAGTAAATACACAACATTATGTGTAAGTTTAGGGTAATTAATGGTATGATTTTTAAATATATTGAACACTAACAGGAACACTAGCAGTTCGTCACACTGTTGATTACCTTTGCCCATCCCGACTATGAATTTACCCCATCTAGGTTGGAAAAAAGATGTGATACTGTGTTTTTTCAATAAAACTTTAGACTTCCTAACTTCACAGTCAGAGACACACTCAGCTGAATTTTAGTTTCAGTTCTGTTTGCAAATGGCCTGATGTCTCAAGTACCAAAGTTTGGATATTCCCCCCTTTAGCACTTACAGAAAGGGAGAAGGTAACAGACATGAAGATGTTCTCTTGGCATCTGAAGACCATGTCCAACAGGAACACAGACCAGTTTTACTGAGGAAAGATGCCCTGAAATTCCTTTGCTTTCACAGTATTTTTTTATTTTGATATTCACAGTTGCTGCACTAAAATACTGTTCATTTCTAATGAGGGTGCACTTTATGGGCCCTCAGTCTTTTTTAATCATATTGATATTGGTCATTGTTTTGTGTTGTTTTTAGGGGGGTCTTCTGTGACTATCAATGATACTGGATAAATTGTGAGTAGTTTTCCTGATGAATAGAAAATAGCAGTTCATGTCTTGGTGAAGCTTTTATTTTCAAAATAAAGAAATGATAACAACACTTTAAACAAGCAAAAATATTAAAGAAATATGAATATATTCTGCCTATCAAGCACAAAGTGTATCAGCTGTACATACTGGCCAATGACCCTCCCCCAAAATCCAACCCAAGCTCTTAGCACCTCCCGTTTCCTTTCTGTCGCCGTTTTCTTAGATGAGCTATCTGAATCTGAATAAGCAAACATGGAACGCACTTGGGAATTGTAGTTTTTTTTTAAAACACGAGGACTACAATCCCTCAATGAGGCCCTAAGCTTTGATTGGCCAATCAAATGTGCCCTTTAACTCTAAATGTTCAAGCCTACTGTGAGAATGTGTATCCACAAACAGGAGGATCCTCCCCCTTTTTCATTTTATATTTTACATCATTTCATTGTAAATTAGTACTATATTAACATTTACATGGACACATCATTATTTCCAGTGGTCAACAGCTACACTGACACTAATATTGCTCTTTGGAGACTGTGCATTCCGGTTGGTGAATGTGAATGTACACGCCTGCTCTTGTTCTGGCGTCTCAAAGCTCCCACAGGTTGGTGTAGTAGCAGCTGTTCGAATAAGCATTTTCCCATGAGCCCTTGCCAGATGGTAATGAGGGATTGTTGACTGGCCACATGAGGCCTGGGCTCTGTCCACTCATCTGCTACTGGATTGGCTGATGCTCCACTGTTCAATCAACTTCTAATTTCGCTATTGAAAGCAGCAGGTTGATGGTTTCATGGAATATGGCATCTACACTTCAATGCGGAAGCTCACTCCTTACCCACTCCACCCCTGTTTTGTGGTTCCTGGCCTTAAAACATATTATCAGACCTGCTTTGTGGGGAAGCACCATCACCATGGCAAAATACCGTAATTAAGTTCTCTCATTGGGTATATCATCTCTCAGATAAGGGAGGCTTTCGACCCCAGTCAAACCTGCGTAGAGGGAACAGTGCCTACACAAGCCCTCTACAGAGCTGTAATACTGTACAGTCAAACTGAATAATAATAGTAATAAAATAATGATAGTATTTTCAAGATGGGATTTTTTAAAAGAAGAATTTCACATGTAAATTACTGGCTGTACATATTCAGATGCATGCTTCGTTCCTTCTTCAGAATCCCTACGGCGCTCAAGCTTTGGGTTTTTCTGGATGCTGATTGGTTGGTACTGATGTAGTACTGGAGAAGGGAGGAGAGGAGGAGAGCCATGTCAATAGCCCTTATTCCTTTTTCTCTCCAGCTTCACTGCTCAAACTGAAAAAAAGTCAAGGGTTTCTCTTTTTCTATGATTTTGTTGTTTTTTTTTTTTTTTTAAGTGTTTGCTTGCTGAGCAAAGTTCTCGTCTGTACATGTGAGCTGTTGGATTGCTGTGATATAAAAAAAAAAGTTAAACAAAAATGACAAGAAATTTAAAGAATGCGTTTTTATCCTATGGAAAGATTGTAATCTGTTACAATCAACTGTATGTATGAAAGAATAATGTACTTATTTATAAATGGTTACCACTTCAAACAAAATAAGCAAAAAAAAAAAAAAAAACATGTTGGGTCCTTGCTTTTTTGTTTTGTTCCTCAAGCATGCAAATTTTACATAAGAATATAAGAATACTAAATAAGGAGACTAGGTTGCGCAGCCTAACTAGACTAGTGTAAAGGACAGTCTGGAGAGAATTTAGCACTGCATCAAGCCAAGACTTGAACACTGTAAGGGTCTCAACTTCTACTGCATGACCCAGTAAGCTGTTCCAACCATTGAAAAAATGCAACAACAACAAAAAAAACCCCTCAGTATCCTTAACTGGTTTATCCACCTGTGCCTCCTTGCTCTGTTGACAGCACTCAACCTTCAGTCAAAACCATGACTGAAAATACTGTATCATAGATGTTGCCTTAGCTTGGCCAGGAGATGGCACTGTTACTACCTTCTGACAAACAGTGGCAACAGGAAAATAAGATACCATGACACCAAAAATGGATGGAGGTGCAGTTGCCTGTCAGTCACTGGCTTTGAACCAATCGCAACACAACAAAACACAATCTTTAGTTAAAAATCAATGAATAGCATATGATTCTGGTGTCATGATGCCTCTCTTTGGTAACTCACAGCACTGAACCAGTCCCTGCTACACACAAGCTGTTTTCATTCCTTTGAAGTCCTTTTTAATTGATAATACCATAGCATTTTACACTTACTATCAGTACATTGCAATTCAGTTCAATAAGTGAAATTATATAATTCTTTTATGGGAGGAAAATGTGTTGCACAGTCCCGTTATTAAAATAATGAATGAATATTGTACAATGCAAGCAGTAAACAGATTTTAATTCAGCGTCACATAGCTGATAAAAGTATCACACACATTAGTGCAAATGTGCAGTGGGTCCATCATGTGTTCCTCACATCAGCGCCTCACATGTGAGGTCAATTCATTTACAAGTGCGTTTAACTTCCTTACCTCTTCAACAATGAAGTTCATGTACAGCACATAATATTTGAAGGGTGGGTCTGTTGGATCTAGGCATGGGCTCATTGTACGTTCTCTGTTACTATACCCAAAGTTTGAGAGAAGGTGGGAGGAGGGGCATATGGGGGAAATAATTACAGCTTTGGGAGTGAAACATTCTTATACTTCTTGACAGGATCACTAGGCCTCAAATCCCACTCTTCAGTCAGGCATGGTAGAGCAGCAGTGACTCCTCAGTGTTCATTGTGGAAAATAATATGACTTGTTTTAGTGTAATTATGACTGTAAAATACTAATTGCTATTGTAAAACAATTACAGTGCATTACTTCCCTGTGTTTCTGTATGACATATCCCAGCAGTAAAGCGTTCGCTGTGATTACACAGAACTTGAGGACGGCATAGTTTTACTGGGCCTTTTAGCTCTGGTGTTGCGTTAGGTGATAATAACAAGGATAACAGGTCAAAACAGACCAGATCTGACACAGTTCTGTCCATTTACAGGACGAATTGATTAAATTACCTGTTGACAAATCCATAAACCGCACTGATTTATATCAAGTACAGCTAAAGCAGAAGTCAGGATACCTTATTGGCAGGAAAACAGTACTGAAAGTACAGTCATTCCACCGTTTTTTTTTTTTTTTTTTTTTTGTAAAGCCCTGCCTCTCAGTTTTTACACTGAGGTGTACATGATTCCCCAAAGTTCTTTGTGCTGCCATGAGGAGAGGATTATGGGAAAGGTTATCAGGGAGAGGAGACGCCCTCCATCCCAGTCAGCATCTTGAAATGTACTGACAAGGCCTCCTCTTCAGAGTTTGGGGGCCGTTTGAATTCCTTCTGCGTCACTATGTACCCCACCAGCACCCCAAAACACACGAGCAGCAGCCCCAGAGAATTGGCCAGTATCCCTTCCGGGGCAAACTTGGAGTAAGTAGGCCTGGAAACCAAGAGAAACACCTTTTACCTTCATGGTTAGTCTTCAGCATTGCGAAACACCCCCCCGGTACCACAAATTACTCCTATGTTCCCTAGGTCACACATCACACAAAGTGTTCATCCCTAAAGCCCTTCATGAGCGTATAGCCTTCACCGAAATCAAGACTGTCAAAACATATTGTGTACAGAGCACATCATAACATTCATAAATCAGGATACCTCAGGACTCTGTGACAATTTCCAAGACAAGGTGCCACCCTCTTTGGAAGTGCAAATACCTTCAGAGAACCTCTCAATATCTTGAATGTGAAATACAAGATGTAAAAAAAAAAAAAAAAAACTAAAATTCCTCCTTTTACATTTCCACTCACTTTTATAAAATTCATGCCTGGCAAAAATAAATTGGCAGCTTGCAGGCACTGTATACATGATATGGATGTTAGGTGTTATTAAGCTAAGGTGTGATTTAACTTCACTGCACCTTTAATAGCAGAGAGACTGTTAAAAATAACCCTGGGCTGAAACTGTGCTTTTACGAATCCCAAAAGGACTGGAGCTACATGGAGCTGTCGATCACTTACTTGTTTAGACCAATAAAAAAAAATACATTGCTCTCCACTGCAGAAAAAAATGATTGGTTGAAGTCAGGGGGGAGTCACTGACAAGAATTATTAGCCCCACCCATTTTTGGCCTCCTGAAGCTTGGTTCTTTCATCACTAACTGAAAGCTTTGCACAGGTGGTTGGAGGTTAACATGTTAATAATGGAAAAATGAGAGATCATTAAGTAAAAAATGGTCAGAATCACTGTCAGCATGGACCATTGTGTTTTTTTTATGGGGACCAGCCATCTTTTGATTGGCTCAGAGAGGTCAGGATTGGTTCAGAGAAGTCAGTTACAGGCATTTATTTGTAGCTCCACCCATTACAAGGCTCATGAAGCACTAGGAGACATCACTCACTTGATGGCAAAGAGCAGTTTCTCGGTGATGCCCAGCAGACAGGAGCCAATAGCCATGGCTAACAATGCCAGTCCGAAGAAGACATGCAGGGGGAGGTACCAGCTCCGCATCTGTGCCATGATGCAGGGGAACAGAAAGAACCCCAATCCCATCAGCCACTGCAGAGGAAGGAAGAGAACAGAGGCAGCATTAATGTGTCATGGCATTCAATGACAGACAGTGATGGATTTTCCATGGCTTTGATGGAAAAGTTAAACAAAAATATATAATTCTGAGGGTAATTCTAATCAGCTCCACTAACTCTATTCAGCAGTCTCAGCATGCGCGCGCACACACACACACACACACACACACACACACACACACACACACACACATCGATCATTCTGTCTGTTCTTACACCCACCAACAACAAATAACCTGTATTTTTGAATCCAGAGGCGTATCATCTGAACTTACATTGTCCCTGCCTACCTTCCACTGACATTTCACTGATCTGAAGTGACTGCTGGGTGGGGTTTCTGCCATTTTGTTTCCACCTGTCTGATGCAGTGAGTCACACAATCTGGATGGTACCTACCTGCACAAGGTACAGAAGAAAGGTCACCATGCCACACCAGCTGTGCAGGGAATACATATCGGCGATACTGGCTTTGGCATGGAAATGGAACACTGCCACGAAACCTGCCGCAAACACAGTGGTTTGGTGGGGGAGCACTGTGACTTTATGAAACAAGCCGAGCTAATACATTGGTAGTGCACTGCACCTGTATACCTGATTAGATTTGCATAAAATCAGGCCTGACACCTGGCACTCATCAGCTTGGATTTCTAAGACTCAGTTTGAAAGATAAACAGATCAGAGAATAAATGGTAACATTCACACATCAGCGCTTACATGCTCACTTTCTACACAGCAAGGTGCCAAATGCTAACGCGTACATTCAAACACACTTTCCTCACCCACAATACTGATGACCAGAGCAGTGCAATGGAGTACTGCATGGAGAATCTTTACTGCTCGCTTGCTGTCATGGCGGAACACCCTAAATACCAGGATGGCTGTGAAAAGGGGAGAGGGAGAAGGAGAAAGAGAGTGACCATCACACTGGGATGTCAAACAGAGGCCTAACGTTCTAATGTGGCATGTTGTCATTGATGATGATCCAGTGATGTTAGGTGGCAGGTAAGGTTGGCATCACCTATCAGATAATTGCTGCACAGGAGCCAGCATTTTATTTCAGGTCAGAGGTATGAAGCTTGTGCTTACGCAATGCTCATGTATCATTTGCTTTGCTCATGAAATTTTACTGTCTTAAAACTTGGAACAAAGGAGTGTAACTTCAGGAGAAAGGTTCTCAGACTCACCATCTCCATACAGGAACACTAGTCCCAGCACCATGCAGAGCGGATGCACGTTGAATTCGAGCAAGGAGCCGTCCCAAGAGAAGCCTCCTCTGAAGTGTCCTATCCACACCCCGGTGACGATGACGCACGCTAGGCCCAAAGCCTGAGAGCCCCCCACAAGTAGGCCGAGCCTATCAGGAAACCGCGGTGCAGGGACATGCTCTGCCATTGGGTGAAGCTGCTGCTGCTGGGACAAATCAAGAATGAGGGGTGGAGTCAAAATAGCTTGGGAATGAGAGAGGAAAGCACAATGAGTGTCCTCAAATCTATAAACAATATATACTGCTGGCACAATTGTTGGCAAATTTACAAACTTCAAAATAGTATGTGCATATGTGCACAGTATTGAAAAACTAGGCTTATTTACAATACCTACGTGTTCTGTAAGAGGAGAGTTCTCAGTTGATAGGAAATGCTGTGCTGGTAGAATGGAGGCTGAAAACATGAAAATGCAATGAATGAATTTTTTTTTTTTTTTACATTGACCTACAAACACCCACCCCTGAATACTTTAATGAAGTAGATCATATTGGCATGCAGACAATGCTTCAACCTGTAATGACCTTTTATGGTGATATTTTTGTGTTGATTCTGCGAAAATAAATACACTAAACTGAATTTTGCTCACCAAACAAGGAAAGAACAAAAATTAAGACAGAAACAATTTGGAACAAATATGTCTTTAAAAATTCATTACATTCCCATCTGGATTTCAGGAGTTGGCAGTCCCCGAAGAGTTTTCAGGATTTTGTGTATTGGACTTCCATGCCATTTCGACCAGTCTTCAGCTGCTTTTTTTTCCTAGTGTTTGCGGACAACTCAGAAAAACAGTACCGTATCATTCAGGTGCGGCACCTAAATACTTTTGGCCTTGGATGTTGTCAGGGCTGTCTTGGGACCGGACGCGGAGAAACTGGATATAAGAATGATGGATTCCTGCGGCGAACGCTTTCATAATTGTGCGAGGTAAACGTGAAAGCGGGTGATCAGAAACACTGACGTGCGTCTCACGCTCATGCATGACAGTAGGAAGCCTTAAGCGTTGTTGGTTCAATACGTGTCTGTTGACCTAACCTTAGGTTAACCATCTTTATCCTAGCCATGAAGAGAAAAGGCATGTGTCACAGAGTAAATAAACCCTCGCAAACAACTGCAAATGTTGTATTCACAGTAAGTCTTGCTAGCAAATTTGGCTTAACGGGTTCTTTTTTATATTTAGATTTTGAAAACGTATCCAAGGAATTATGGTCATTTTAATGAAAATTACCATTGTGCCATGCTAGTTAGAAGTGAGCTTCAGTTCAGTTAAGAGCTTCATATTAACGAGCTAGTTGCTCTTTTACAAGATAGTAAATCAAAATGAAATTAATTAATGTTATTTATACGACAGCGGATGGGAGAAAACACCGTTTAAAAGTAAAACAAAATGAACAGCACTGGCGAGCTCTGACTGCTTTAAGCTTACAATTGTTGTAGTTGTATTTGAAAATATTAGATGACAAATTTCGCTAAAATCTCCAGAGTAATTACCAATTTGCTACATCTGTATGTAAAATTTAAGGAGTACAGAGGAAAGTGACGTAGCAAGTGTAAGAAATGTGGCTATTTCAAACCGGTTGTGATTCATTTCTGGAAGGACCATATCTCTGTCAAAACATTGTTTGATTTTAAAAACATGTGTAAAATACAATTAGGGATCAAAATGATGATATAAGAAAAGTAAATGTTTTGCAGCAGAACATTGTATGAAACCACAAATCCTAATTTAGACAAGACAACAATACTTGTGAATAGATGGCATGTAGGGCTATATAAGTAATTTAATCAAAGACTGAAATGTTTTCCACATGTTCACACAGTTCACACAGTATGTGTGGTACATAGACCAAGCAGGGAAAACTTAGCAAACAATAGGAATACAAGTGTTAACAGCCAACAAGACAATAATATATAGTGGGGTAGACAATAGTCAGAATTAAGTCAATGATCAAAATAAATTCTGTGGAGAGCTGATGGCATAAGGATCCGCTGAGAGAGGGAGAATCTTTTCACAGCATTGCTGGACATCATGCCATGTATTCCTTTGCCTCTACCATAGGTGTCACAAAGAAGCAAATAGAACACAGATACTCACTGTACCCGCTGGAAACAGAAGCACCTGTTTGCTCTGAGCCCACACACACTCACAAGCGCAGCAGTCTGGTCCAGGCCTCTTTAGGCCCAACTTCCTCTTCCTTCTGTTCCTTTTTCCTGTGTTCCTTGTTGGACCAGGTTTCTACTCAGGCCTCTGTCATCAGTGAACCTGGAAGTGAACCAGAGCTCAGCCCAGTTTATCCAGATGCTGCAGCTTCCTTTTTCCCCAGAGAGGGAGAAGCTCCTTGTCTTCAAATTAGCAGCAGTTACCGCTGGCAGAAGATGAAGGAGAGTTCTGGTCCACACAGGTAGTGGGAGGCACCTCCTGGGTGGGAGTTGCAAGCTTATTGGTTGGTGGGGAAGAGCAGGCCACACCTACGGGCCTGGGGCCAGTTGCCGTGGAAATGCTGAGGGCCACAGAGCTGTTTGCCTTCCTTCCTGTTTGACTGGGCTGTGGAGGAAAACAAGGCAGCCAGCCAACACCAAATGATGTTATCAATGACACAATTCTCGGCTAATGTGTGGAGGGAGAAAGGCTTTATCCCACTCTCATATTTTTGGTTACGTCTGAGCAGCTGTAAGGATTTGAATACATTTCAGCTTATGACAAACCATCTCATTCTGTCAGACATGATGACTATTGGGGCTGCAATGACGCAGTAGCGGTCTCAGCTATGTCCGAAGTGGCAGTCTGCTAAGGCTCCCATAATTTCATGACCACACTGTGGTTTAGCGGGACTAGCTTGTTCGGACAACACAGGAAAAAAAGGAGAGACTTGCCTATGAGGTCAGAGAGCACCTCCAGATATGACAAATATGGCAGCTGAGCTAGACCACACAAAGATAGACGAATGGCTAAGAACCTCTGAGGCGGATACATTGCTTGTTTACAATGTGCAACTGTAATGGATGCTTGTCTGCTGACTGAACAGTTATGATGTAAATGCCAGATAAGGCTGGCCTGCGGCTTTTCTTTTTGGAATACATCTCAGGCTTAGTATGAACATGTATGTGAACACCTGCTCAATGCACTCTGCCATAATTATTTACATAATGTTTAATCATTGGCCAGTCTAACAGACTCCTCATGACAGTTCAGCCGTTTCTGAAGAGCTAAACAGGCACGCTAATGATGGCTATCAATGTCAAAGACCCATTTGGCCCATCCTCAGTAGTCTTTAGCTATATATCACATCGTGTAGTTTGAAAATGGTGCTATATCTATATGCAAACAATATTGATGTTAGTGAAAGTATAAGCAATTGGATGATAAATATACATTTCTGAGTTTCTCATGAAAAGATTTCTCACCTGCCATGGCGTATGTTTCTGTGTAATTACAGACATGAAGCATCTATTCTGTTACAAAGGTCAATGAGCAAATGAGAGAGTGTTACTTTTCAAACTAATTTGGCAACCATAAAGTAAAGGAGTCAGGCATCAGGACGATTATTTAATTTCTTTTGAAGGTTTAATTAATTTTATTAGTGTTTCTTCAAGTAAATTGGGAAGCAAGATGGGCTCGAGTGGGAACAATTATACTGCAACAGTTTCAATCAAGATCTGCTATTCTATCAAGATCATCTACATTGGCAACTGTATATTATGCTGGCCCCTTGTGCGTTGACATTCCGCTGGTATTTTAGACAGCAATATGCTAATGCACAAAACCTATTGACATTAAGGTAGTGAGTGAGCATTCAAATGATTGTTCTGCATCAAAGGATTTTTTTTTTGCAAGGAGAAGGTCAAGAGCTTCATAGCGTTTACAAATTCAGAGCGCAAACCAACACCCTAGTGGCTTCCCCCCAGCAATCTTTTTCAGGATGCCAAAAGCAAAACTGTGTTCCTGCCACACAGTAATTTAAAAGTCATCACTCAAAAATGAATTTGCCAATGAAATGTACTGACCATTCATAAATCATATTAAAGCAGATAATTAAAGTGAAAGGAGCTCCTAGTTACCTACTCCTAGTAAGCTTTTTACTAGTTTTGTTAACACTTTGCCAGAATCTCTCTGCTTTCAGCTCATTCAACTTAGAGCTTTTAGTCTTGTGATGCACTTGATGTTTTATTCAGTGGACACTAGAGGGAGACAAAGACAACAAAAGCATAGTCAAGCCTGAAACCTTATCTGAACCTGAACTTCCGTCTTGTTTGCACTTGGAAAGATGGGCTTAGTTTTGCCCTCAGTTCAAGTAGCATTTCAGTTCACAAGTGCTTTGTACACATTTTTTTTAATGAAAATGTATTATGGTAACTCCGATAAAACAGCTCTGTGCTGTGACTAATGATTTTTGGCATCTGTTGCATTCTAAAAACAAGTGATCCCTGCCAATCATTCCCAGGATCAGTAGATAATGTGGTGTACAGGCTGCATTGAGAATAATTGGATCTCTTGACATCATCACTCTCCCAGGCTGATCTAAGGGACTCTTTTATATATAGGTATGTAGGAATGTTATATATAACAACTGAGGTACATTTTTCAAAACTGCTGTTGTGATGGCATCACTACTAGGAATCATAATCTTCATGCACCCATATGCACTCACTGTAGGCCCATAGTGTTATAATATGGATAAACCTGTGACAACATGGTTCCTAGAAATATAATTTATCTTTTCAGTCATGCCCTTTTTAAATGTACTCTTTCCCTTTTGCAGTGAAGAACACCGAGGACGAGGGGCCAGGGAGCCAGAGGCATGGGGCTGTTGATGTATTTAGTGTGACTACTTGCAAACCACCAAATCTGATTCCACTAAAATGTCCAAAGGATTGTTACTTGCAAGATATGCCAGATGCCATTATTTGTATATTATAATGTCACCTGTCCTAGGTGTTAATACAACAGGACATATGATATTATTCTGTATATTTAATAGACCTGTACACCTCAAGATTGTTCTAATTGTTGGATTGTTCTAAAGCCTTCACTGGAGGCCATATTAGCACTTAGTGCCACAGTGAATCCATAAATGGTCTTATTATCTGTGGCTTATCTGCAGAGATGGAAACACCACTATTCAAGAAGCTGAAAGCTGTTGGACTGCAGAAGGGATCTGAATGTGATTCAGTTAATTGTCAGTGTTGGGGTTGACTTGACGGGACCCGGGCCAATTAGCAGTGGCTTTATCAACCAAAGCTGATTACAGCCAATCAACTCACATTGCATTGATGATGTTGTGACTGACTGACTTAAATGGACCTAAGCGTTAGACTCAAGGCAAAATCAAAGCCCTTCTCAATAGCTTGCGAAGAAAACACACGTAATAAGATCTATATATTTATAGCGCCATTCTTGCATTTCCGCTGAAGAATAGTTGGGTCTGAAAGAACTTCAGCATCTAAGGAAGTCCTGCAAGGTGACACATAATTGGTGTCCTCAATGTTTCCCAGGGAGAAAGAGATAAAGTTAACGGGCCTCAAGTAGACCATTTCACATTGCTCACTAGCAACCTCTGCTGATCAACAAGGTATTTACTGTTTGCCTGCACAAGCTGCACATGAAACAACTGTCTTCATGCAAAGCTCATTTTGAGTACTGCAGCATGAAAAAAGCAATGGGTTACATCATGTGTCAGGGAACACCATATGCTTGTTTGCAAAAGTAAACAAGCATACGGTGTCTCTTAAAAGTAAAATGGAGGCTGCCGAAAGGAGTGTAGCTACGATTGAGCATTCCAGATTGGGATCTGTAAAAAATGAAAAGAATCCAAGACCTAAGTAAGCCTTACAGCAGGGGTGTCAAACTCCAGTCTTGGAGGGCTGCAGTGTTTGCGGATTTTTGTTCTTTCCTTTGATTGGCAGCCATTTCAGGCCTTGGAAACCAGGTGTGTGGACTCTTTAGCCAACCAGTGATTTTAATTAATCAATTAAGTGATAAAACACACCAAAAACCAGCTACCACTTCGGCCCTCCAGGACTGGAGTTGTCACCCCTGCCTTACAGTTTTTAAAACCAGGCCAACCTGAATGAAAATGGAAAGGAGAAACAGTCTTTTTTTTATTCATCTGTGACCCACTGCATAGTACATATACTTCTTTCATTTAGGCCATGTCAGTTGACTGTGGCTCTTTGTTTTCCAGGCTGTGTGGTGTGAAAGATTAGGCAGTGAGACCAAAATAAAGGTGAAAGACATATTCATTCCAAACAGATGTGTTTTTTTCCTCTGAAGTTCTTTCTTCCTAATACCATTCAGAGTTGTCAGCTCCCAATTTCTTTCAGGAAAGTATTTGTCTGCATTAAGTGTGAGGCAAGATGACAGCTGCAGGCAACATGACAGTGTTATCTGTACTCTAGTGCTATACCCCTGGCATAAAAAGTGCTACGTTGCCATGGAAACATGATCTTCCCTCTCACATAGTCATAGTCAAGGAGGCAACTGCACACCGGTTAACATTAAGGTATTTAGCCATAGAAATCAGCAAAGGTTTAAATAAGGGAATGCAATGAATGAATGATAGATAATTTAGATAATGTGAATATTAAAGTGACCTAACTGTAGCCAGGTTAGTTGATAGCAATTTTTCATACCACAAATGTTTGTAGTTTGTGCTTTGTATTAACAGCACAACTTTAAGATTTTGCTTGTAAAATCTTATAGCTTTGTGACATTGTACAGATGTGTAAATGTGGAATTGTACGCCTGACTCAAGGCTGTAAAGTAAATCCTGATATCAGTTTCACAGCCAAAACTGAACCGTTCCTGGCAACATAAAAATAAATAAAAAATCACCCATGATGAAAAGATGTGACTACCATAGCCTAACATATGTTTGTTAAAAAAGACAAATATGAAATCCAGGTGTGGCATTCGGTTAAGGCACCTGTGTTTAGAACGGACAAGAATGAACTGGAGCCATACCAGCGCTTACTGTGGCCTGGAGTCTTTCAGTGGGACACATTATTAGGCATAGTGTCCAGGTTGGAGGTGCTGCAGGTGAAGGTCCCTCTTGATCTGTTCTCCTGCGCAGTAACCGTGGTGACCTAGGTTTAGGATTGTTGAATGGAAAAGAAGCGGCCTGCTTAAAATTCAGGACGCAGGTGCCACTTATTCTCCTGCCTGCCTGACTGGGCAGCGTCTGCAAAGGTCTAATCCAAACTTGGGAGGAACAAGTGCATACAAATTCAGAATTAAATAAAAAAATAAATAGTATATCCTGATGTAAGACACGAAACAGAATGGATTGAGAGTGGATCTAAGATTAATGAATGTATATAATACCCAAAGCTAGATACCTGTGTACCATATTTATTCTACTGATAATAAGTATGTTCCTGCAAAATGATCATAAACCGCAAGCTGTGGACTGCCACTTGAATTAGCGAATTATTCGAAAAGCCAAGCCACCGATTTGATTATCATCAAGTAGCAGTGACAAAAATATAATATTGTGGAATTAATACACAGTATGCTGAAAGATACCGGGCGCCGTCGAGATTTAGCAACTATTGGAGAGGGAAAAAAGCCGGCCATGCGTGGGAAGTCGGGTCTGCCACTATGGTAAGGGGTGTCTGTCAAGTCCGCCACATCGGTGAGGGGTGTGTTATCCACCCCGCTGTATATTACTTAGCGGTTGTATGGTGTATTTTTAGCATGCAAAGAGGATCACGTGACCAGGACGAGGGAGTGACGTCTTTAATGTTGTTGTTGGTAGAGGAGCTGCAAATATGGAGGAAAGAGAGTTGTGATGGAAAAAAAAATTGTACCGACATTTCATAAAATAATAATTTCACAGTTAAGTTGAGAGGCCGTCTGTGGAAGAGCCAGACCTTCGCGTGCTGAAAAGCTAAAGGGACAGCATTGCTCACAAGGTAAGGGAATAAGTCGCACTGTTTGCCCGCTAGCTAACGTTAGCTGGTCAGCTGGAATTGCTAGCTTGCTATAAGGTTATAATGGGTTTATTTTTCACTCCGACCTCATAAGTACTGTCACAGAACCTGCATAGCTATTCCGATATCTAAAATTAAAGTTACAGTATAATACACGTAGCTGTTCACATGTATTCACGTCTTCCTGTTTGAAGTAGTTAGCCTGATGCATGCGGTGAGGTGATTTTCACGGTCTTTAGAGAGTCGGTGCACAAAAGCGGAGTGAATGAACACAGCGTTATGGTGAAAATGAAACAAAATGTACTTGTTTTAAAAGTACTTACAAGTAGATCATGTTTGTTCCATGTGAGTGATATTTAAGTCACATCATCTTTTTAATTAAGTTACTCTTGTGGCAGATGATTCAGTGCATTGCAAGGTTATTTGGAGAATGAAGCAGAAATTTTTGACCGAGACCTCACGTCCCACCGTTTTGAAAAGGTACTGTTTGCTCAGCTCAGATGTTTTCCTGACACACTTGGTACTTCTAATTGCATGGACAAGCTAACTGGTTCGGCAGACTTTGATTTTGATGTGCCCCTTGAAAGCTAACTGGTTTGATGACAAGCTACGTTTGCAAAATGTATTTAGGATTTCGTGCACACATAAAATATTACCCTGGTGGAATGCATTAGATAGTCAAAAGAGGGGAGAATTACGGTACTTTACTCATAGCGGTAGTCGGGCCTGTTGCACCAAGGTGGTTTTTACAATAATCACTATTTTTTGCTTTTTGGAATCGTTAGTGGAACCAGTTATCGTTAGTTGCATATTGTGCATTGATGTTGGTGCCTCCGTGTCCACTTACCAGCTGCATATTGAATGCATGTCATTTGACTGTTTTTGTGTTGTTACCACAACAGTGTAGATTGTCTGTGTGTATTTCTTATTAGTGGAAAGGCTCTACTGTGGCTTCATATACATCGTGACTCCTCCTCCATTTGGGAAATTACTGGATATCAGCTGATCAGTTTTCTCCCTTTGCAGATGAATACGTGCTTAAATCCAGCTCAGGTTTTGAAACATTTCTACAAGGCCTTGTGTTCTCTAGAATAGGATTCTCAAAAGAATAATGATTTACACTGCAGAGAATAACTGTTCATCGACAGTCATCATAGTGGTAAATATGTTTGTTATTTTTGAAAAAAAAAAAAAAAAAAATAGTATGTGAAATGCAGTGAAGGGGATGTAGTCCAAGTCTGAATAATCCAGTCTGACAGTTTAATTGGATTTCCTTTTGAGTTTCTGTACAGCTGGAACAGAACTTGGAGCGTGAGGTGAAATCCGCTGTCCGCCAGACTCGTTTTTCCAACTGTGGCTCATTCTGCAGATGTGTTCTAGCCCTGGAATAAACAGTGGTGAAATGGAGGAGCCCTCTCTCTGCGTGCCTATCTCATCACCCCTGAGAAGCTGTTGTGTTATTGTTATGGCAGCTGGTAGTTCTGTCATTTTGAGGGTTTACAGACTGCAGTGGAACATTGGTTAAAGCTACAGTCATGTTAGCAGAGGTAGCCAAGACAAAATTTCAGGACACAGCTTAATTTTGGCCTCAAGTGGATCTCGTTAGTCATTGAAATGGTAGTTTGCACTGTTAATGTGGTTGAGGCAGGGCACAGGAACTTGGCTTGTGATGCAGAGGTTGCAGGTTCAAGTCTCCCTGCAAG
Organism: Albula goreensis; assembly: GCA_022829145.1. NCBI lineage: Eukaryota > Metazoa > Chordata > Actinopteri > Albuliformes > Albulidae > Albula > Albula goreensis. The sequence goes on from CM040762.1 coordinate 8,198,804, forward strand.
GAGCTGCCAGTCCCCCCTTGGGCCATGTATTTCTCCTTAATTGATTCAGTAAAATATCCATAGGTACAATGTAAAAACAAGCAGCTTGATTCCCTCTGTATAGGGGCCTCTTCTAAGCAAGAGACTGATGTAATGGAGGATAAATAATGTAATTTCCCATAGCTTTTCAAATGATGCTAGGGTGAATGCAACTCTTTGAGTGTACATGCTTGTGTGACTGACAGAACGCTTGCGCTCCTCGCTTGGTTGAAGCCTTGTGAGAATATGCAGTTTTTATCTCCACAGTTCTGGGGGAAGTAATGGATCTCATGCAATGAAGCCTGCAAGCATTCTGGAAGATGTAGAAGCTTGCGTGCCGTTGCTCTGAAAGATTTGTCGTCTCCAGACTCATTTTCTCGCGCTTCAGCCATCCCCATGCCTCAGAGGGCTGATTTTGACTCTGTCTATTAACTTCTGAATTAAATGCATTCTTTAATCTCGCTGTTGTCCTTGGTTGTAGTGTGGAAACTCATTAGCCTAGATGGCTCTACGACATTCATGTTTGCTATCAAGTTTTTTTTTTTTTTATGGTCTTCCCTATGTTCATTTCTCAAATTACTTTTTTTTTTTCCTCCCTTTGATATTGATCGGTGTTGTTTGCACACACAGGAGTGTCCTTTGCCTTGCTGTCGTAGAAGAAGAACCGCATCGGCAGTAAATGTGAGATAATGTGCCATGCAGCTTGTCAACACTCCAATCCATCACTTCAGTCTGAGGAGTTGCAAAGTTGGCCTTATTCTTGTGAACCAGGGATAGTAAAATGTCCCTCTGATATAGAAATAGCTTTTACAAAGAGGAACACCTGATATTGAATCATTAAATCACTGTGGCAGGTGAAGGCAAACAGGATTGATTTCCCAACTTGTGTGCTCATTTTCACATTTCAGGAGAGTGTCGGTCTGATCTCTCTGATCGGTTGTCTGATCCAACTTGATTCAGTGCTCTTATCTGTTGGGCAGCCTGCTCCAGGAGTCAGAGACCGCTTTTATTCAGAGTGCCTCTAAGGAAAGCAAGGCTTCTTGGACATCCAAAACAAGCTAAGACACACATTTAAAAGTTGTCTAAAAATTTGCACAGTGAATCATGCACAGACTTCCACCCTCACAGTAAGGCTTATTTTATCAGTTTGGTGTACCAGAGGGGCTCTGGTTTACATGAAGAGTATCTCAGAATGGTGCAGCGGAGATCGGGCTAATGTTTCAGTTCGGAATTGCACATTGTAACATCCATCTGGAACAGTGAACCGAAGAGGCATGCGCACACTCTCTTGTTTGCATCGCAAGGGTGGACGTATATTTCTTTGTGCCAGTCCTTGCACAAATGCAAACATTTTTAAGCCACAGTCAGCTGCTTGTGTTTTTGATTCTTGCTCTTTTTCATTTTATAGCCTGTGTTTGTGGACTTTGCAGTAAGGTTATGGTATTTTGTTTGTTTTGTTGGTGTAGAAACTCTGCTTTTTGTAGGTGTGGAACTATGGAACATGTAATGGACAAGTGAGATGTCGTATCTTCCCTGTTCCTGACCTGTGCATAGTTCCAGGTATGAGTGAGCAGGCTGGTGTTTTTTGTGCATTCTAGACTTTTAATATGACACATGTTAGGTGCCTGAAGCATGGAGGGGGGGACTGGAATATGGTTGGGGGGGGATTGGGAATGTCTTCCCTTGATGCTCCAGCTCTCAAAGCAAAGCAGTGCTACTGGACATGCCTCTTATGTGTGGAAGCTCACCTTTTTGCCTGCATAGAAACTGGAGCTGAAAAATTATCTCAAGACTGATGCTGCCCCTTAGCACTGGCATGGAACCATTTAACCCTACCCTAATCCTGGCCTTGGTCATTAAGAATAAAAATGCAAAACTGACCTCAGTTCAGTACTTGTGGTCAAATTCCCCGAAGAGGAAAAATTCAGACCGCAGGTAACAAAAAAGGAAAAAAATGTTGGCTCTTTAAAGGAAGTGATGTGGGGGTTGGGGGGCGTGGCCAGGCTGCCGCGGAGACGGCGTCCTCTCTGTTCTCTCCTTGAGAGGCGGGCAGGGACCGGCACTGCTGCTGCATGCATGCGGCAGAGAACTTGTCCCGGCGGCAGTCCTGACTTTGCAGGTACGGTTCACGGACCGCAACGCTCCATCGCTCGCAAACCCCCGACCGGGGCTCCGTTGCCAACACCCCCACGCCCCCTCCCCCCGGCGATCCACCTAACAGCAGGCCCCTGTGCCGAAGCCACCAGGTCAGGCCCGTTCCCAGGCGGACAGCGCTTGTTAGCGTCCACAGAGTCACCGAACGCAGTGAGAAAGATACACAGATGATGATAGTGACACAACAACCTGGAGCCAGTTGCTGTGACTGTGACAGCCCTTTATGCGCAGTTCTGCCGGAGAATGGAGTGGATGAACGCCGAGCAAGAGGCGAAGAAACAATGAGCTCAGGTTGTTCATTTTGATCTGCGTGAAGGCTGTTGTTGTTGGGATTGTTTAATTAATGGAGCATCTCCTTGACAGCCAGATGGGAATCTTTTTAAGGAGGGCTCGTAAATAACCCCCTCCCCCCACCCCCACCCCCATCTGCAGGCCAAGGAAGATTCCATCTGCGGATACCATCATTACCACCTTCAGGACTTCTTAGGTTTAAAGGTCAGTGTGGCCACTGGGCCAGTCTTTACCGACGCACTGTCTAGCTGGGGCAAAAAGGGCTTTTACTATTTTAATGCTTGCGCGCACGTCATCAGCGGTAATGCACCCAGCACGGTGGATCACAAATAGCTGGTGGTTTTAGGTAGCCGGCCTGGTTTTAAATACCTTGCTTTCGTAGCATCTAGTTATCCCCCGTGAGCTGTGGTGACACAGTTCTTCCTGTGGGCTTCCTGTCTGTTTAGACCTGGCCTGGGGTGGTCTGGCCACGGGCCACGGTCTTACCGTAGCTGGCCAAGGGCCTTGCAGTGCGTCTTAGAGGCAAAGCGCGCTTCCTAGAAGCGGGATACAGCGCACCGGGTGTAGTGTGCAGCTGCCTGATTGCCTGACCCACAAGCATGTCGCCGTGACGTGATCAAAGGTAGTTCAGCTAGTCTAAATGAAATAGGGCGAATTTTCTCTTGCCTGCATTAAAAGATTGTGCTACCCTGAGTAACCTCAAGGGATAAGCGAAAATCCAGAAAGATGAATGAGTTGGTGGATTTTCAGGTGAGCAAAGGCCAGGGTCGACTCATACCCCTCGATACCCTCCCTTTCCAGTCTAAGAGCATTAGGCTAAATCGTCCTTCTAGATTTGGGTATAAAGCTGCAGTGTTTGATCTAACTGGGCAGGTTAACAGTGTCAGGCTGAGGGGTCCTTATATTACTGTCTTTATTAAACATGGGACACATGTCATGGCTTCACAGGGGCCCCCAGGATCTGCATTCACCTGCATCATGTGACCTGAGGGATCTTGTATGGTGAATTTTTTTGTTTGCCTTTCCAGATTCTTCTGGTGCTTGAATTTTACCCAGGTTTTGTACATAATTTTGACCAACAAACAAGATACAAGCGCTACTTTTCATCTTCACAAACATGGTATTGACAGTTTGTGGATTTGCCTTAGTGGAGCGAGAGGAAAATACTGCATACGTACAATACGTTTAATTGGCAAGATAAGACCGCTGTTCCTGGTTTTTCCTGCAGTTGCATCCTGTCTCCAGCAGGGGGTGCCATAAGGCAAGCTTACCTCTAAAGTGGGTGATGATGTCCCAAAAGCAGGGAGGAGATCTACCAACCCCCCAGATATCAGTACTGCATGGGGAGAATTTCCACACATGCGCCCCATGAAGGCTGAGTATATGAAGAGAGACAGATTTACATGAGGTTTACAACTCATGAATGCGGTGCTTTCTTCTCCACTTCTTCAAGTCTATGTCAAAGCTGTGTCCGCTTTGATTGGTTTGGGCTTTTGTTTACTCTTATTGTGTTAATTTCAGCACAGGGCATGCGCTGTTAAGCTCTTACTTTATGTGATTGTTCCAGTCTAGTCAGGTCAAGTCATTTTCAAACAGAGGACAATAACTGTGATTAAGACAATAACTGACTAAGAGTACAGCTGCAACACTTGTTTTTTTTTTTCCAAAATTTTTTTCTGCCTAGAGAATCTGTACCCAGCAGAGATAAGTAAAAACGACTTTTAAAAACTTAACACATGCAGATGGTATTTTTCAATATGGTATATCATTTCAATAAATATTGAATCCGTAGCTCAGCAGTGAAACATGTCACATCGAAAATGTTATCACAGTTTTTTTAATCAATTCTTAAGGCAACTAGTAGCCAATGTGACCAGTTGTAGATGGTAGCTTTCCTGTTGCGTGCCTCTGTCTGAGCTTTAACAGACTGGACAGACCGTCGGGTTGTGTTCATTCAGCCAGACCTGGCTGCCGGCACCCTGTTCCTGTGAAGCCAGTGATTTTGCATAGAGGACTGACGTCAGTCCATCCATGTGGAATCACCTCATGTACCCCAGGACTTCGGCCCACATTCAATCAACATTTGTCCCTAACTTTGGCCTGGATTCAATCAACTTTTGTTCTTACTTTGGCTTGCAATTATACGAAGATGGGTTTTTTCCCCCTCACAAACACAGAATTGCACGTTCAGCTATCACCAGAATAGTCACCAGACTGTGTTTGTGAGGGGGAAAATCGATGTGTAAGTGAAACTTTAGGACAAAGCCTGATTGAGAGCAGGCGCTGGTTCCAGGCTGAGCGCATTACAGAATTTGAAAGCAGTTAGCGATGATGTCAATGTTTCACCTCAGGCCAAAACAATGAACTCCCCCTCTCTGAAAAAAGTGGCTGTCCCTTTGGAAGGGGGTTTCAGCAACCTCCATCTGACAGAAAGTGGTGGTCCACATGGTTGTCATTTTGAAAGGCAGTCCAGTTGTGTGGAGAATTTGGGAACTCGTTGACCCGGCTTACCTGTGTGATAATGCCGCTGGTTGCGTGGTGGGTGGCAGCGCTGGAAGAGAAGCCTCGTTTACTCCACCTGCAGAAAGGAGCACACACTCACACAGACCCAGACCTGGGTCAACCACTTCTATTTGAAATATTGTAACAGTTAAAGAACAGATTACTGTCTGTTTAAAAAGGAATCAGTTTTCCACCACTGTTCATGAACTCTTCTTTCATATGAACTTCTTTCTTTGGTTTGTAATGCATTGTTGAGAATTCTCAGAGACCAGAATGAATGTGTTTCACATTTCACTGCCAATCTGAAGAGTCTAAAGTGTTTTAAATGTTTATGACCCAGGTCTGCGCACACGCACATGCACATGCACACGCACACGCAAACCCCTACCGCCTCGGTGTAAGGAGGGAAGAGGCCTGCAGAGATTGGGCCTGCTTGTCACAAACTACACAAACTGTTAAGAGCCATTGATGGTCCATCATCACCTTTAAAGCAGAGTTAGAGATCGGAGGTGATGAAGTATTCATGGTGGACACAGGCAGCAAACAGTGCTGAAACGTGCAGGAGGCAGTGATGGCCCTGCATATGTGTTAATTCCTGTGCACGGTGCTCATGCCCACATAGAGCCACAACTTCACAAGGAAGTGATGAGCACTTTTATGGCTGTGATTTAATTGCAGTTTTGTTTAACTGTTGGGGCAATTTAGATTGTGAAGTTTAGCAGCTATATGCCTTGGGAAACATATATTAGCTATATTAGTGGTTGCTTTTCATTGGTTGTTGACAGTCCTTTTTTCAGCTCAGCATGTGAAACCTGACAACAAATGATGTGCTGGCAAATTGTTTCTGACCTGGCAGGAACTTGCTGGACTTGGCAGGCTCTTAACTACAAGCCTAATGCTAATTTCTCTCTCTGGTATGGTGTAACTGTGCCCAATTCCCAAGGATGTGCTTCGCTATTAAACCAGTGGTCAGTATCTTTTGATGAATCCCGCTACAGAGTAAGTTCTAAACCAATCAAATCCGCCATCAGAAATATTTTGGCACCAATCATATTGGCGGAAGCCTAGACTAGAGAAGTTAAACAGACACCCAGTCAGAGATTGAAAGTCTGGAGTTGAGATTATGGAGAAACTGAGACCATGTCGCCTAAATGCTCATAAGGGCTCAGAGACCATGCACAGCTGACACAATGAGTGAGATATGCTGTGTAACAGATGATTTTAGCATTTAAACACACATTTCAGTTTTACAAATTAAGCCACAAACTTGTGATGTTGAGCCATGTTAGATCGAATCGTATTCTCTGGATGTGCTCTGTGTGTGCGTACGTGCATGCACGTGAGTTGACATGCATGCACACTCGTGTGTGTGTTCGCCTGTCTGTGAGTGTGAGTTTGAATGTTTGGGGTTACCCTGGGACTGTCTTGGCTGCAAGTCTCCACGTCTGTTGTCCACAGTCTGGCCGCTGACCTGTGATTTCTCTTCCTTCTTGTTTGTGGCTCTTTTGCAGCACTACCCTGCAGACAACACCCTCCTCCCCATCGCCCTTATTGGGTTTGTAAAGACATGGCTGACGCGGATGACCCACTTTAGAGCTTGTGGCCACCCATATCAACACATACCATCCATATTAACTGCCTCCTGGACTCTTATCTGGCCTTAACCGCTGCTACCTTTCTGGGCAACGAGAGCGCGAGAGGACTCACCTCTTCTGACTCTTAGTCCATGAACTCTCCCAACACCCCAGGTAAGACTACCGTGAGATTTCTTCACAACTTGTTTAAGGGCTCTTTGCCATAAATTCAGAGAGGGGAATAGCAACTTAAACTTAAAAGGGTGTCTCAGCATGTGATGAGGGAGTGAGACTTCATGAACCCTGCAACGGGTAGAGCTTCAATCAGCTGTCAATCTGTGATTTATTTGAACCAAACAAAATGTTTTGCTCTTCATGGCAAAGCGCAATGATTGGCTCCGCTCAGGGATTCACCACTCATATCTCGGCGACTCCCATTGGCGGCGCATACGCTGTAACTCTCCCACCCCAAGGAGCACCCAACATGTACCAAATTTTGAAACTGTTTTAAAAAGGGGCCTCTCTGTAAAAGTTGCCTCCAGTCAAAAACAGTCTGGTGTCCTTGATTTCAGTTTGTTTCTTATTGCCACAGAGAACAAATGTGGAACTGTTAGCCTAGCCACCTGAGATACACTGAGATCTTTACCAGTTGCAGATGTGAGTGGTTGTGATGATTTATCTGTCATTTTCCTTTTTTTTCCATAAATGAGGTTTTGTAAGAACATGGCTGCCATTCATTTTCACTCTCATTGTGTACCTCGGTCAGCATGAAAAAAAAATTAAAAAAAAATGGAGGATCTATGTCAAGCTGTTCAATCCCAATGATATGTCAGACGTCATACAATTTCCCAACAGCATTACGCTCCATTCTGGCAACCCTTTATTTGAAATGCTGCAACCCTTTCACCAGGAAATGGAAATTCCTTTCTTTGAATATGAGACTTTTGTTCTGAATGTTTATGAATCTGAAAGTGTTTTTGTAGCCATGTCTGTCATAATTCATGATTCACAGCCAGCAGTTGACTTTCCTTAAAGGAAAAGGGCACATATGTTGTTTCTTGTTGTCATTGTAGTACATGTGTAATCATGTATCCTTTTTTCCCCCCAATGTTATTGAAAATAATTGAGTTTATTCCATTTAACGAGCTCAGTCTGACTTCCCCCCTATCAGCAGACTAAAACTACACCTCCTGTAATGCGCCTCCTTTGTCTGGTTTGATCCGTGATTTGGCTTTTAGAGTTTGAGGCTGTAACCTTCTTTGGGGATTCATTTGATCCTTAATTGTTGACCACGGTCGGGTAGTGTCAGTGAAAGTTAACCTGAATGCATTGCATAATAATAATATTTACAGTGCCTCAGATGGCCAACAAATAGTGTTAAAATTCCAGTTTGGCACTTTGTACCTGATTCCAGCAAGTATGAGAATCAGCTGAATGAGTGATTGTTTTCCAGTTCTGTCTGCCAAAAGAAGGTAAAATGATGTGAAAGATGCTAAATAAAAAACGGTAAAATATGGTCCTGACATGTCAGCTGATAAATGTAAAAACCTCCTCCTTGCAGTACCTGAACGCTTAAAATGATATGGCTGAATGTAATCAATTGAGGCGATTGTGTATGAGAAACATAGGATTTCACATGAAGTTAGATTTCTGTCTCTGAGCCTCCTGGATTTTGGCATGTGATGTCACCAGCAGCGTTGCTGAGATTTTGTTAAAAAAAAAAATATATCATTTTGAGGGGAAAAAATGAATGAGCCACCCATTAGACTTGAAAATCACCCGAACATGCTATTTCAGTGACCTTATCCTTTAAAGATTGCGAGTCAATTGGAGTAAAGAGGGTCTGGAGCAGTACTCTCCACAAATAACCCTGAGCCACCGCCACTGCCGTTCTCTGCCGTTCTCTGCCATACGTCATTCATTTTAGGTACATCCATTCACAGCAAATTGAAGCTGTTTTTTTCCCCTCTGTGATTTGCTGTCCTCATAAGTGAACCGTTTATCATGTGGCAAGCTGGGAAGCTTATTTTCCATAGCAGAGTGTACTTTAGACAGGAATGGACTACATTACATTCTGATTTCTGTGGCAGGAAATGGCTGATGGCTCTAAAAATGTTTATATGCAGCAGGCTAGCTTGGAGTTGCGTGATTGGTGTTTTGGAAATCTTAATATTGTACTGTTCTACATATTCTCATTCTACATGGAAGTTGGTCAACAGCATGTTATTGTTGGTTGTCTAGTTATCTCGTCCAGTTCCCCACAAATTTTGTGAGTTGTGTATGTCCCGGTTTTTGCTCTTTGCTATTGATAAAAATGGGATTTATGGTTTGCTTTTCAAAGAGTAAACACAGAAGCATTTTCTAGGTTGAATAAGGGCTCCAAACACATCCCAAATTTTTAAAGATTTTTCAACCATGAGAGGTTCACCTGTGTCTAAGAATCACGAATATGTGATCTATCAATCGGGAATGAAGAATAATTTGCTAAAAAGGTAAACTTTGCATAGAGCCTTAATGAAAAACAATAAAATCAGACATTAAACCAGATGTCCTTTTCTCTTGTCGCTCTTTTAATAATGGTTTGTTTTACATCACTGTGGATTTCTTCTCTCATTTGTTTTGCTTAAAAGTAAGTGTGTTGTCTTTAAAAATAAAATAAAATCAGTTGGGGGGCGGGGTCCATCTTTTGCATGTGAATGATCTTTTTAGACCCATGGCAGGAGCCCCAGTCGTTCAGACCCAAGATCAGTTTTGCCCTTCCACACATAGTGGGTAACTGTTGGATACGAACAGAAACATTCTGATCCAAGATCAGCCACTCCTCCTATTCGGAGAATCTTTATGAATAACAGCCGTGGTACAAACAACCCCCCACTGCTGCCCCCACTCCCAAACCCCCCGAGTGACAGCTTTCAAAAAAGGCAAACAGCTTCCGTTTCCTTCTACAGCTGATTGACATGATCCAAGAATATTTATTTCTGAAATGGAAGAAGAAGAAGGGAAAAAAAACACTTATCTGCCGGGGCAGAAAATTACAAGTGGGGTTGAGCAGAGAATGAGTCATCGCTGTGTTCTATTTGAGGAAAGCGAATTTCTCTGAGCTCTTAAATGTATTTGCTTGTGTGTGTGTGTGTGCGTGTTAGTGTATGTGCTATGTGTTTGTGCAAGTGCGTCTGTTTGCGTGTCCACACATGCATTTTGTGCATGTGAGTTTGCACATGTGCATGTGTCCACATGCATACATTAATGTGTCTGCGTGCTGTTTATTGTTTATTGTGTATGCTGTGCCTCTGTATGTATGTGTCTGAGTGTGTATACCTGCTCGCATTAGTGCTTGTTCGGGTGGTTGTGTATGTGCATTTCTATGTGTGTGTGCATGCAAGTGTGTGAACCTGTGGCCATGAGTGTGAATATGTTTGCATGCATGGGTGCGTGTTATAAATGTGTGAGTCCGTTGTATTTTGTGCGTATGCTGTACTGCAACGACACAGATGCTTGACATATCTGTGTCTGTGATCCAAACGCAGCAACCACATGCTGTCGGTGTTAGGCTTTGTTTTCTTCCGTGTCCCCTCAAAGACGTACCCCGAGTTCGCAGCTCTGCACTCTACACTGCTCCTGTGTTTAGCGCAGGAGTAGAGCGGTTGGGCGGGGCAGGGCGGCCCTCATAGTAAAGCTCTCCGCAGCAGCGGCACGGCTTTCGAATGCGCCAGAGAATGACGTGTTTGCCGGCGCGGGTCAGGGCCCTTACCCCCGGGAGGGAAAGCAGAGATGTGCCATGCTGCTCCACTCCTCTCCGCAGTCTGAGTCAGAGTCAGAGTAATCTGTCACATTTTGAGAAGCGCGCAAACAAACAGGACTCATTCTAGTCCTTGGTGATAGGAGATTTGTCAGATATGTATTTTTGTGGAGGGTGGAACTACCATTTTCTAGCAGTACGTCATTGAGTGGAACCAACTGTAGTGTTTTGTTGTGAAGAGCAGAACATTTTGATCAGTTCTAACAATTGAGCTTATTGTTGCAACACCCAGATTTGGTGTTCTGTTCCCTCGTTTCCCCATCACTCCTTTCCACAAGTGTTTTCTGCCTCCTGTCCTTGGTCCTTTCTAGTGCCATGTGGTGTCCATAGTCTGTCCTGTTCAGAGCAATGGCTGGTATCAAAGTCAGGCCAAGAAACATGAAACAAGTCATGTGCTAAGACAACGTTAAAGGCGGTCAAAACCTGCTTGTAAACACATATTCAACGTAGCTCAAATGTCTTGCAACTGTATACGGTGCTACACAGTTCACATAAATCACATAAACTGTCTAATTTCATGATTTAATTAGTTTGTGACAGTGCTTGTAGCACAGGGGTTATTTTTGGGAACGCGTTGTGGTTTTTTTGAGAGTATTTCTGGGACTTGTCTCTTCACCGCTTTGACGACTGCATTTGTGTCTTTTCCCCTTCTGTGGTATTTTGGGTGGGGGCCGAAATGGAAGCACCTATTTACTACAGTCATGTTTCAGGGCTGTGGTTCCCAATCTCAGTCTAGTGGGGGTCCACTGTGTTGGCTGACTTATTACAGCCAGCCTCTTAATGAATTGAGATTGTTAAAAGTTCTGTGTGTAAGTACTGCCATTATTTTTTTTTCTTTAGACTTATTTTAAAGTGATGCCTTTTTGGCTTGTTACCACCTGCTATGTCATTGACAGACTCCTTGCTTTTGACCAGTGATTCAGTGTCAGTATCCATACTTCAATCAGCTGGTCTGAGTGAATTCTGGTAGGACAAATACCCATAATGCACAGTGGATACCTCAGGACCGACTTGTAGAACCCCTTTAGTAGGACAGTGGTTCCTAGAACCTGTAGGCTGGAAGCCACAGGTGTAAAAGTGAGAAAAAAAAGTTGACAGTACACAACTAAGCTTTCAATTCATGTATCAAACTCACAAAATGGAGATGCAAGGCTTTTTCGACCCCTTTGATATTTTAGAAACATTTCTGCTTTTAAACTGATGACAGGGTATCTTTTAAGACGGGTGGAGATCTGAGAGGATGTGTCTGCTCATTGTGTGCGGCTTGTGAGATCAGAATGTTACTGGAACGCTGTTTCGGTGCCTTGGGCTTGGGCACGGTTCAGGTGTCCTCACGCAGGAACGCCCCGTGCTTGTCGGTGACTCACCCTTTCGCTCCGAGGTATCACCATGGAGACGACCCTCGGGCCAGGCAAAAATGTTGCTTCACCAGCCGAGGAGCACAGTGACCAACAGCACAACAGTGTGGAGTCTTGCTAAGGTGGTAGCGCCCAACCCTGATCCCAGAGAGCCCCTTGGTCTGCTGGATTTCCATTGTTTCTTGCTACTTGAGTCTTTTAGTTCATATTTTTTAACACAGGTAGCTCACGGTGCCAGGTTTCTTATGTTTGAACTGGTTGTGGAATTTATTGTGAAAAACAAAAATCAGCTGACTTTTTGGCCATCCAGAACTGGTGTGGAAGACTATAATTAACATCTTGATGATGGTGTGATTTGTGAATGAATGTCTCAAACTAGACCAAGGGGAATCTGACCTTTTCCAAGAGGGAATATTCTGGGTGCTGGTATTTGTTTGAACCCTAGCACTAAAACATTGTATTCAACTAATCTTGTTAATTAGATGTTGTTATGTTGAGGCTCAAGAAAAGGTTGCTTCCAGTCCAGCCCAGCCCTTCTCACAGAATTATGCCCTCCTTAACTAGATATATATATTTGTCTGAGGATGACCTTTCAAATGGCCTAACTTACCTGCTGGCCTGCAACCCCCAGCACAGTCATGAGTAAAAAATGCTAATTCCATTTATATTTTTTCCATTCTTTCACCTGTACTGTTTGTTTTAAAGGCAATTTCCGTTCAGCTCCTCTAATATCTCATGTCTACTAACATTAGTCCCACAGAGACTTGCTTACAGTCATAAATTCTAAATTTAACAGGTAAATTGAAATTACTATTTTCAGTTCCTGCATGAAATTGAATAGAGTAGTTGATAACAAACTCTGAAGTGGCTGTCTCTTGGGCGCAAAGTTTTTTTTGTGGGGCAGAGTACAGTTTCTCATCTGTGGGGTTATTGCATCAGTCTAGGTCTGCCGAGGGGGCCAGAGGCGGCATGTATTGAGAGCTGTCGTCAGTTCTCTTATGCTACATCAGAATAATTTGTTCATCCTTTGTGGTGTACATAAGCGTCAGTCGAATAAGCACGTCCTCCCCTATTTTCATTGGTTAAAACTATTGAACGGTGGTTTTTATTTGTTTGCTATTACGCAGGTTGCTGTGATTAAAATTACATGGCTGTGTGAACTCTGATTTTAAAATGCCCGATTGTGGGTCAGAAATGGAAACTCTCCTTCCCAAGGTCTCTCCCTCTCTCTCTCTCTTTTCTCTCTCTCTCTCTCTGTCTCTGTGTCTGTCTCTCTCTCACTCCCTCCCTCTCTCCACTGAGAGATTTTTACCTGCAGGGATAGTTTTGTCTTTAGGTGTAAGGTTTGCAAATACGAATACATTTTATGTGGGAAGTTGACCTAGCGACACATCAGTTGAACCTTCTTTGCTTTGTTAAATATTTGTAAAAGAAGCTGCAGAAAACTATGAGGGGTCATCAGACAGGGAGAATGGCAATTTTCCCCCCCCCCCCAGTGATAAGCTGGGATCCTGTCTCCCATTCCCCTCTGTGTTCATTCCCCTGTTTGAGGCCCATGTCGCTTTGCCTCTAAATCTGCATCTAACACTGAATCAGACCTGCAGCTTCCGAGTTACAAGTTTGGCCCCTAAGCTATTGTACTACAGAGTTGTCAACAGTAACATGATGAGCTTCACTGATTGATGCAGTCATCCTTAAGGTCTGGAACAAATAGCCTGGACTGAGTTTTGCCTCCATAAATATCAGTCTTATAAGTGGACTAATCACAAGCTCTGTAAATTGTCACTGGTTGAGTGAGTCTGTGAAGCAAATATTAACTTATGAAATTTTAATTTTTAGTGGCTTGCCAGTGATCTTTATTTAGTATTTCTATAATAATGTCATCATCCATCTTCATTGTCAAGGGTTATTAACTGCTGTTGTCAGACCCATGGTAGCAGTATCTCACCATATGATTCCAGTATTAAAAATTGTACCTAACACCTCAGTAACTACAAGTCTTGTACCATATGAAGCCTTTGAACGTTCAGTGTTTATGCTGTGATAATTCACACAACTGTTGACCTGATGTTTGTCTGGTGATAGTTGTTTACATCTGTTTTCTCCCTCTCCCTTTAAAAATAGTGGCAGTGTTGTATAATGGTTAGGAATCAGGTTCTGTAACTCAGACATTGCAGATTTGAGTCACACCCTTGAGAAAGGTACCTTGCCTGAAAGTGTTAGTAAATATACCCTTGCACACTATAATAATAATGAATAGCGTGTGAAAATTTCATCTGCCTGAGCTGCTGTGCATGAGAAAGTCTCCTGAATGTAAAATGTTAAACATGTGAATGACCAGTAAGAGCTGCCATTACATTGTGTCGAGGTATTGCTGGCCCGGGTCTTTTTGGTTTTGGCTCGGTGAGGGCGGTCTGTCCAAAAACATCATCCTTTTCCCCACTTCCGCTGTTGTCTGGCAAGCACAAGTCCTTGACATTAACTAGATGAGTTCATACCTTAAAAAACAAGCCTTCTCTCCGGGGCTAAATATACACCCTGTCCACGTCAGACAGCAAGAAAAGTACATCCAGCTATAAATACCCCTGGTTGTTGTAGAGTAATGCTGAAGGGATGGGGTGGGTTGGGGGGGGTGGGGGTGGGGTGGTGGTTAGCAGTGTGGTGAGCCTCAGTGAGCAGCAGGATACCCTGCCTCCATCTTCTTCTTTCCTGATGGGAAATCTCAAGACAGATTTCCATTTCCATGCACATACAGTGAAGCTTTTGTGTCTGAATTTGAACTCGAGGGAAAGTTGCACCAAGGATTCTGCCCTCTGGTTTCAAGATGGGCGGTTTGGCCGGGTTTGACAAATTTCCATTTTGTGGAACTGAATGATGGTAAAGAATTTGAATCTGGGAAAAGTGCAGCAAGGTTTTTGCTTTATGGTTCCAAGAAAATGTTAAGCTAAGTTTACAAAAAAATCCATTTTGTGCAGGTTTAACTGTAACGTACAAAATTTAACTGAAGTTAAGCAATAGCATTTGAATTCAAGGATGTTGAGCAGAGTATGGGTTAAGTGTACTGATCGCATGCATTGGATTTTTGTTGATTTTCATGTGGGTGAGCACACGTGTGTTTATAGTAAAGAATGATAAAGTTGGGCTCAGGACCAGGTAATGCAGCAAGGCTGTTTGCCTCCATAGGTGGCTGGACCCCAGCCCCCTCTCTCTGTACGTGCAACATGAACACCCATCGTTGGGGAGATTACAGTGGACGGTTGTCTGTCATGCTGAGGATAAGCCCAAATTCCACCTTTGTCCCTCTGCTTCCTTCGGCATTTCCATGAAGCATGACTTCTGCCTCAGCTTTACTTGCTCGCCTACTTTGTGATGACATCATTTGTGGATGTCAGGTCACTATGCCCCTTCCCCATCTAAGAGGGGTCACCAGGGGTTTAAAAGGCTAATCTGGGGGCTCAAGCATATACTTGCTGAAAACGAACCACTCCTGCACAGCAAAGAAAGTGCAACCTCATACCACTATTAAATAAAATATATATATATACACACATTCATGTTTTTAATTCTAAATGATTTTGTTATTGTTTGGGCAACAGTAGTATGGGAACCTGACTTGTTGCAGGGGCTTAGAGTCAAGAATAAACCGCCTTTCTCTTTACATGTTCAACCATAAATTCCCGATAGACCAGCTAGTCCCAGATGCATCTATTTACGTGCTTTGTTGCCTTATTATTTTTTTTTAAATGGACTAAGAATTTCTGCTTTCGGGCCTGTATGGAGAAATTAACCTACACTTTGCAAGATGGTGCAAATGTTACTTTAATATTTACATGTAATTTTACATGTATTATGTTTTATTTGTGGTGTCACCTCTGCAGTGAAATGTGCTGGATATTTATATAGATAAAAAAATTCAGAAAGTCATTCACAACTTATCATGCTCATCATTTGTATTTAATGTCTTAAACCCTTGGAGCATGGACATCTGAGGCGCACCTTGTCATGGCAGGCTTATTAATATTTTGTTGAATTTAAATAGTCAGTTATTGTTGGATAGATTTTATACTACTGGTGTAGCTGGTCATTTAAATACCTGCAGCCACCTAGTTAAATTATCTGGATGTTTGGAGCCAATTAGCATTTCAGCAGAGCTAATTTCCAGTAATTGCCAGTATACCTTATTGTAATTGCCTGTGTGAGCAATGTGCTTCCATGCTTAACATTGATATACAAACTGTTAGCCAGCTGAGCCATGCACATCAAAATATACACTAAAGCGTAAAACAAAGTGTTTTATAGTAAGTGCTAAATGAGATGTGTGAAATGTGCTCAAAGCTGCAGCACTGGGCTGGTGAATTGCGGCTCTAAATTTGGCACGTAGAGAGAGATTCCCACAGAGCTGCTTGGGGAGCACCCCTACACACAGGGAAAGTGCTGGGTCCCACCGAAAGTGACGTTAGGGGGCAGCGGTTGTTCCATCCCTGGGTTTACATGCTTCTAATTGATCCCTGAGAGACTTGTGCGGTCCTTCTCCCCCTAGCCCGACGGCCCGGCTTGCTGGCAGTGGCACGTTCGGCTTGGGCGAACTCCTTCCACTTACCTCAGCGCGGCTTTCAGGGACAGTCCGAGGGTGCTTTCCAAGTCATAAACTAATCGCTCATTGGGGGGGGGGGAGGGGGGGGGGGTTGGAGCCAAAATGGCGGCGGACCCACATAGGATTACAGCTGTGCTTTGTTGTTTTGTCAGGACATGTGGCTGGTTTGAGCCCTTCTGCAGCATGCTTGCTGTATGACCTTGAGGCATGTCCAGAACTGCATTGGGGTTGTATGGTTTGGTTCCTCAAAGCATTAGGAAAGGGAGGGACTCATTTCAAATGTATGAGTATGGGAGGATGCTTAATCCCTGTGATATTGTGCGTCTTATTTTTGGATTACAGTAATTTAGATGCGCTCACAATTGAAGCTAGAGGTTGGAGAGCACACACGCAGAAAAAGATTTCACCACACCTGAGATAACACCTTAATTTATGCCATGCCTTTTTCTCTGGAGGTACTGCTGCAGTAGCCCTGAACTACTCCTCTCTCAGTGCGACTGGGTGTCACAGTGTAATTGTGTTTAACACATATGCTGACAGGTGTTCTAGTGTAACTGTGGTGCGCGATAGATATGTGAGCCTGGACGGCAGCATGTAGGGCTCTACGCTCCCTCGCGACGCAGATCCATGCCTGTATGTGTGTATCTGCATTGATATGTGTGTCAGCAAGCACCGCCTGGCTCTGGCTTCAACTCCCGCGCAAGCGGCGATGTCCCCCCCCACCCCCTCCCTCACCTCCCTCACCATCACCACCACCACCACCACCACCCCCCCGCTGGCCGCGGGAGCTGGGTCGTCTGATTGGTCGTCGCCGTTTGCATGAACGAGCCTTCCCTCCCCTGCGCCTGGGCTCTATTTATAGCCAGGCCCCTCCCCTCCCCTGCTGCTCCACTTCTATTTCCAGCCTGCCCGGCTCGCCGAGCAGCCCAGTCTGTTTGTAAACTCCCTGCTCTCTCTCTCTCTCTCCCTCTCTCTCTTTCTTCTGCTCCTCTGCTTGCTCCCCTGGACACCCTTGTAGGGGAGGGGTGAGGGACACTTCACAGACAAAAACAAAATAACTGAAAACAAAAAAGAAGACGCAACAAAAGCGACACCACCTCAGTAGAGGGAGAGAGGAAAAAAAACATCGCCAAGCTCGTTTCCTATACTTCCCCCACCCCCCACCCCAGCTTTCTTCTTTCGTAGAGGAGACGACTGGAGACCGGCACGTCGAAGGAATAGCGGCGGCAGCAGCTTCCCCTTTAACAGGATTCGCGATCGAGGTGGTTTGTGTTTGTGAGGAGAGGGAGAGGGAGGAGTAGGAGGAGGAGGAGGGGAGAGAGGTGTGTACTGCCATCATTGACCAGCCTGCTTCCAGAAGACTGTCTACACGGCCCCTCGGTGATCTGCTCTTTCTCTCTCTCACACCCTCTCACTTGCTTTTCCTCCACCACACTCAGTTTTTTTCACACTTCCCCCTCGTTCGGGGACGGCTGTATTCAGTGCTGCACGCCTTGAATCTTGGATTTTGTTTTCCTTCTGGTTCACGTTCGAATGATCCCTGAAAACGAAACCTGCTGTTTGTATTGTTTGTTTTATTTTCATTTTTTTTTTTTTTTTTTTTTTGAAAGAAAGGCTGCCCACCATTCATACGTGCTGAGAACTGAGGGTTAGACTGGAAGAGGCTTAACGATGAGGAACAGTTGTGAGGAAGCGAGG
Source organism: Albula goreensis (assembly GCA_022829145.1). Classification (NCBI taxonomy): domain Eukaryota; kingdom Metazoa; phylum Chordata; class Actinopteri; order Albuliformes; family Albulidae; genus Albula; species Albula goreensis. Next base: position 8,216,792 of record CM040762.1, read on the forward strand.
AGACGGTGAAGGAGCCTGCTGTTTGGACGCTGAGCCCTGGATGAGATAACCACCGTGACTCTCGTCTGACGCAGTTGGGTCGGGTTTTCTCATGTCCCGTCCCTCCTCGTGGCTGCAGTTTCTGAACAGCCGCTGCCAACTAGAGGAGGGGAATGCCGCTCACATCTCCTCTGTAGACAATCTTTAATCTTATACTCAGTTTTCATCTTCAGGTCTTACTCAAACCCTCCTTGACCCCATCCCTCGTCCATGCCAGGGCTTATTTTTACCAATTTCTGCCAGCTGCTTCAGCTTCTGTTTACTTTTTCCCTCCCGATTATCTTTATATCAGCAGAAGTAAACAAATATCACCCAGTGGTCTGGAGCATTCAGTGATTTTTTGAAGAGTGCTGGCAGTTCTGTTTTTTCCCCTCACACTTTTTATTTTCCCTGCTTTGTTTTTGTTTGGTTTTAAGTTTCTGAGGGAGATTTTTTTTTATTCTTTTTATTGCATCCTTTGTAATTGTTTGTCTTCTGTTCGGGTGGCGGGTTTGCACGTTTTCGTCACTCGTACTCTGGAACACAATCGGACTGGCATGCTTTTGAGGCCCACCGTGCCGGGGCTATGCGCGATGTTGCAGACGATTTACGAGACGGAATCCTGCTTCTCCTCAGACGCCGTGTCCAGCCGGGAGCAGCAGCCACTGGAGCTGTTGTCCAGGACCCGGGCATCCACTGCTCCTAACAGCAACGGTGAGTCCCGACGGGTAGGGAACTGCCTGAGAGTGTGAAAGAACCACTTGAGAAATTGGTGTGCTTTCATGAAGCTGGAAGCAACTGGGTTACCTAGGGATGCTTCACAACCAAATGAGCAGAGAGCTTCAAAATCTCAGTGAGAAAATTAAACGGAATGCAGTTATTTATTTGCTAAGTGCAACTTGCAGAGATTGTGTTTTGCACAGTATGCTGTCCAGAGTTATATTTGTGAAAAGCCATTCGGTTGTAAGTATCTTGTTTGAATTTTCAATGTCAGTGCCCCTCCTCCCCTCCTGAGAACAAACCTGTCACCTTTTGAGGCTGCAAATCCTGCTCCTCAGGTCCGCTACACCACCTTGCACCCCTACTTTACAACTACTGCCCTAGTGACCAGAAAATTGTCTTTGAGCTGAGGGAGGTGCAGTGGGGTGAAGACTCTGAGTGATTTCCAACAAGTAAATCTAATCTAATTTGATATATTGCGCTACAGTTAGTGTTTAAATGCCTGACTGGTGAGGCGAGATGAATCTGTAGTGCTAGTTTGTCAGTGGTTGGTTCCCTTTGTTGTCTTCTAGTTTGGTCACATAACCGTGGTCCTACCTGTGCTGCTTTGCAAATCAAAGCCAAGAGGGAAATGCTTCTTGACCAGTTTGTCTCCTTGTGCTGCCGTTACCACGTTAGCACCCATTTGCTGTTGGCATGATCTGGAGCCAAGTTTAGGGTCCTTGTGCTACGATTATGAAAACAGCCGGTTACAGAAGCCTGCACCCTTCAAAGGTGCCCTTTGTTGCATGTTGAAACTTTGAAGACGGCGACCTCATAATCCGAACAAATAAAAGAGTTTATTAAAGAGAACCTGCTGTTTAAGGAAGGAATGCAAGCCCTTTTAAGGCCTCATAAGGCTTATAATAAGAAAAGGCTTTGTCCAGTGGCATTACTCTTCCCATTAGACTGGGGAAAACATAGACACTTCTACTGCCCATAATAGTACAAGGTCTTGACAGGTAATGACTGTCAATTTTGTGGTATTACCCACTGATTACTGTACTATTTGCAAATGATATGTATGATATGAAGTCCATTGTGATATGAAGCACCTTCCATACATGAAAAGAATAGTCTCAGATATGCCTGGTATGAGCTCAGGAGATCACTCTTAAAGTACACTTTGGAGTATTTCACAGAGGTGTTGATGGGCCATTTTACTTTTTACAGGGCTCTGCTGGGTGCCAGTTCATCCACACGCAACCGTTAACTCTTTTAGTTATTCTTATTTATTTGACTTATTTATTTACAAGGCATTCTGTAAAGAGTTCACTAGGCGGTCACTGACACTCGCTACAAATGTTGGAATGGCTTTCCGTGAGAAGCAGTATTCCGTTTACACGAGAAATGTAATTCACGGGAAAAGAAACAGATACCAATCCAACGCTGCCACTTCAATTAATTGAACCTTGATTATGTAACGAAAAAAGGGTTTGTGGCAGATCAATCGAATCGTTTCGGATTAGGGGGATTACGGATTTACAAGTGAGTGGATGACCGCATGACCTCATCCTGGTCGTTATTCATATCCTGCTCATTGGCTGCACATATCCCACTGCATTGTGAGAAAGCCTGGGAAAACAGAAAAGACTATTGTTACTGTTGTTACCTAAAGCGTGATATCCGCTTTGTCTTAGTCAAGGAGTACTAAACCACTGACCTGTTGTTTTACCATGGAGTCGGTCATATGTTAAAACATGTTGGTTAAGATTTGAAGGGTAAAATGATTTTTTTTTTTTTTTTTTTTTTTTTTTTTTTCCCAGTCAGCATGTGTGAGTCAGCAGGACCAAATGTCATGATCAGTCCTTTTGGTGTGAGAGGCAGAACAGAAATGGAGAAAAGTATGGAGGGAAAATTAGGAATAATGTTATACTAATGTTCAGAGGGAAATATGGTTTTCAATTAAAATGTGATTGCAGGTATTACTACTTGATGAATTTAAAAAAAAAAAAAAATTCATTGTCTAATACGTTTTCATATGCAAGTTGTAAATATCAGTATGCAAATGACTAGTGAATGGTGACAGATTTCAAACTGCGGACATGTTTTCTGTTCCGGCATGTCACTCTGGACAAGAGCGTCTGCTAAAGGACTGTAATTGTAAATTAGCGGTGTAAAGTTATAAGGGCCATTTGAACATGGATGTAAATGTCATAACGCCATTGAAAACGTAACATTGTGCTTGTTTTTAAACGAGACCGTCTTTCCCCTGCCTCTGCTCCTCCACACCGAATAAGAGGCAGCGCGGAAGCAGGCCCGGGGGGCGCTCAACTAGAATAGTGTATGAATTATGCAGGGATTCCTGTGTTTACTGCATGGAGAAGAGACACACACAGTAGTGAGTCACAATAGCACTTCCAGAAGGGAAAATCAGTGGGTGGGGTCACCGTAGTTTCCTCCTGCTGTAAAAAAAAAAAAAAAAAAACCTCAGGAAGATGTTAAGGGCTTTGTTTTAATAGTTCAAACTCATAGCAAAATGGTAAAAAAAAAAAAAAAAAATTATATTTGCTATCACCTGGAGTAATTTCTGCAGTGGATATTCCAAGACTGTGTTGCATTGGTTCCTCACAAGTATAATTCTCCCATTCAGATATGGGTTTTTAAAATGAATGATGCACCAAATATTCAATATGACATGTCTTTTTTTATTATTGTGCTCCTAGTTCAGACTGTCAAAACAGAGTCCTTCATATTAACACTGGATGTTTTGCAGTGAGACCCCCCTCCAAGCCCTGCTGAAAGCAGGCCGTGCCATGCCTGCTAGGCAGAGTGTGCCGCTATGCACTGATGAGATTTAAAATCCCAGTCTTGAAAAAGCGATTAAGGGGAAAAAGGCGAATACTCCTTAAATGGGCAACGTATGCTTGAGTGTAACTTCCCCTCGTGGTCTTGCCCGCTGCTGCTCCCCCGGGCCCTTCATTTGCCCCATACATTTAATCTATACATGAGAATTCTGCCTTTGCAGGATTGAGTTGACAAGGGCCATCATATTTTGTTGGCCTGTCCACTGTTACATTAAGCGGAGTGTATTATAAGAAGATCGACATTGCCTTCTCCCATTGGTGGAGGTGAGGGTGATTTTCAGAGTCAGGCCCCACTTCAATGAGAGTGAGGTGTGTGAGAATGAACAAATCTGACACAATCCATTACAAATAATACGCCTCTGCGCTGTTCGCCTCCTCAATATTTATTTCCGTCTTTGGTATCCCGGAAAATCACCTGAGTGTTTTTGTTTTTTTGCTCCAGGTTACCAGAACACAGTGGATAGGAACTGCTTTGATTAGCCTTTTGCCATTGCCATGGATGGCTCCACCGTCATTGGGTTGCGATCCTCTGTGTTCTCTGGCTGCATCTGTTAAAACGATCAGCTGTTCCATGCCTTAAACTCCAACCGCAGCATCGATTTGTCAGGGTCCCGCCGAATGATCTGGAGTGACGTCAAATGAGGACCAGTCTGTATTGGGACAAGGTCGTTGGAGTCCCTGCGTCAGCGCTCCCACTGCCACGGAGACCGCGTGTTTTCATTTTCGCGACATCACATAATGTTTCGTTTGTTCTGCGCTAAGTTCATATGGCACAGTTTTTCCAACTGCTTTCTCCTGGGGGCCTGATTCTTTTTAAAAAATTGAGCATATAGGCCACACATTTTAAAACGTACTATTTATAAAGCGATGTATGAATAAGGTATATTGTGCGTCTGTGTAAACCGTGAAGATGGCTTCTTAAAATATGCACAGATATTACTCATTATTCTGTCACTAGTTCCAGGCATGACTGACAGTGTGCAGATGCAGCTCTGGACATAGTCAGAATTTTCTATGTATCTGAAACGTGTTTTTTGTTTTTTACCTCCCAATGATCAAAGGCCATAAATACACATTTAGCCCCTGGGCTGACAGCTGAATGGCCCCTGATACATAGCCTCCTCTGTCAATGTGCCTGTGAGGCGAGTGAAGGCGTTTTCTTATCAAAATCAAATACGTGTCCATAGAAACCGATGTTGACTAATTACATAAATGACAGGATTTGGTATCGGGTCTGGAGTGTGGGACGCTAATCCGTACGCCGACGTGGCCGACTTCTGAAGGGTGATCTGCACTGATGTTAGTGATGTAAGAACCCAATATGGCCATTCACAGGCTGGTATCTAGCGTGGGCTGACTAAGATCACCGGCCACACAAATAATTCAACAGACCATGGTGTTCAAATATATCTAATCCACACTCTGATGCTAATGAAAAGCACAGGGGTTAGACACAATAAGGGAAATACCAAATGAAAAAAGACAGATTTTTTAACTAATTTGCAGTTGAAAAGAAATCTACACATATACAATAATACTTGCCAATATGTTTATGCTATGAAAGACTCTTGAATACACTGCAATGTGTGTTTCTAAAGCAGGTGATTTTGGAAAAGGTCACAGTTCTTTGCCAAAACACAGATGCGTCAGTCACAAGAACGGGAAAATTATTTAGTGTCTTGAGGGAAATCATGTTGAAAAACATGACGGCATATGCCAACCAAGGAAAAGCTACATCAAGGAAGAGGGACACCGGAGGAACATGACTTGGTGTAATATACACAAAATCTGGAGAGGAGAGTCCCCAGCTGTGCAGGCTGTTCAGCTTGTGCACCCTGCCCTCTAATTATCTGCGCAGTTGAGCGCAGACGCACATGGAAACGGTGGCCAGCCCTCTAATCTGGGGCCAGCTGCTGCGTGCATGGGGTGGCACCCCCAACTTACAACACCTTACTGCAGGACATCCCGCACTGTAATTTCTGCTCCTGTTCTTTTAGCGTTTTTTTTTTTTTTTTTTTTTTATTATTCGTTTTCGTTAAGTCCCAGTGTCATCGGAGACCCTGTCCATGACCCAGACGCTATCCGTCTGTGGGTGGAGCGTGGAGGCGTGGGTGATGGAGCCACAGCCGTTGCAGGAATGGTGGGTGACACGGTAATGAGGATAGTGAAATGAGAGCCGGCGCTAAAACAGATGGTCGTAGCGGCGGGTTTGTTGGGGGGGGGGCAGCTGGGGGAGAGTGGCGGGACGGCGGCAGCAGGTGGAGGAATCCTGAGAGGGGAGGGGGAGTCATTCCTCTCAGGAAATGGGAGACCAATAGGGGGGTACAAACAGCACAGGGGTGCAGGAACATTCATGGTTTTATTTATCGGGTTTTTTTTAAGAGCCTGCTAAAACAAGATGCTCTTATTTTAGCGTCTGCTCCTTCACAGCCCTCCCCCCACTTGCTTTGGTTGAGCTGTGCTATTTTGGATATCGGCACAACAACAACCATGGTATGCCCCTCCTGTTCACCATCCTGCCCCCCATTCCCCATGTCCCATCACTGGTAGGACACAAAGCCATGGGATCCAGCGCTATTCCTAAACCATGCTCCACCTCCTGTGCTGAGGGTCATAATGAGGGGATGGAGAGACGGGTGGTTGGATGGTATTTTTAGTGTTTTTAAAAAACTGTAATCCTCTGCTATTACCTCTCACCCAGAGAGCTACTTTCTACCCAGGTCCACCTCCCCAGAGACGGCTGCCAAAGAAGCATGGCCACATCAATCCCAGAACATTCTGGTGAGGCTTACACGACTTGAGCTGTGCCACAGAGCCCCAGCTTGTATGGGACTGTACTTAAATGCAGTTATTTTACCAGGGAACTGGCATGCGACTGACAGGCAGAGGTACCTGCTTTCACTGTGTTTTTATGGAGAGTTTCAGCTCTAACTCTGGGAACTCGGTGGCAGCATTGTGGGATGGATCACCATTAGCTTTGTGAATATGTGGGCACTAAGACATTGAAACACCTTTCTTATGGCACTTCAGTTTCTGTACATTAGCATGCGCAGATTGTGACCGTCTGTTTGTCTCGCGCAAACCAGTCCGCCACTTTGTTCGTGAGACAGTGTGCGCGCTGTTTTTTTTGTGCTCTTGGGTTGAGCATTGGCTCAAAATGAGCTTTTTTGAAGGAGGCGGCTGAAATGGCCTGTGTGATCCTACCCGAAAATCTCGGCTTAAAACAACTCGCCGTGCAAGTTATTTCGAATCGCAGGATTCACGGACATCCTGCGGAAACCACAGCCGAACGTGTGGGTGCCAAAGGCCAGAGTGAGTTTACGGTGCTGTCCCGTGGTTTCAGAGGAGAGCGCTGATCTGATTCTGGAGTGCTGGAAGGACTGCAGGGATAATGTTCGTGCAGAGGCTAGGAGCATACCATCCATTACCTGCTGGGCGTGGAGTGTTTTGGGGCCCCAGGCATCACTGTCTCAAAATGGTCACTATGTCTAGTAGGCCCCTAATCTTGCCCCTAGAAGAGTGTCTGCAGTCCTGCCATCTGACTGGTCCTTGTAGGTCTTACCCCATGTGATACATGTTACATGTCTCTGCCTTGCTTTCCTTGAATCACTGTCCCTCGTTGAGCCCCTCAAGATGTATCTTAAGCAGGAACTGATTATCGGTTTATTTGCAATGCGCATGTGCAGAAATTGGGCAAACATGCCATGCATGAGTGGCAGTATTGTTAGGCTCCATGCATCCATAGATTATAAGCCTGACAGTTGAGGCTAGTGAGAGGTCAGCTGCTCTCTGTCCCTCGGTTTCTGTGCATCTCTCTACGCCCGCCTTCAGGAAAGAACAACTTGGATTCATTGGCTGCAAGAACATCAAGGGAAGACGACACTCACTAGATGCCAACACATATAGAGTCTGATATTCAATACTGCTTGTTGATATGTTCTGCGCATATATAACATTTGCACTAAGAATATCCCTTGTGGAGTCATTTGTCATTCTTTTAGATATTATTATCCCTGTGAAATGAAAGCGCAGGCAGTTGTAGTGTGTTCAGAGCATGGTATTATTTTGTCAGGATTGTCCACAGGTGATATCCGTAAAGGTTTGAGGATATATGGATGTAGAGAGAGTTCTGGCATGGCTGCGCACAGCTTTCGCGGGTGGATATCTACAGTGTCATTCCCAGGATGTGTAGCATAACTCTGCCCAGTATAGGTCTTTGACCTTTGACAGCACATTAGCTTTTTCAGCATGTGTCTTTACGCAAGCATGTTTGTTTATCTGACCCTTTGTGCGCTTGCTTCTAGCTAGAATGTATATAGTGCTCCCAGTGCATTGCAGTGTGTGTGTGTGTGTGTGCGTGTGTGTGTGTGTGTGTGTGTGTGTGTGTGTGTGTGTGTGTGTGTCCACGCCATTCCAGATTTTACAAGTAGCATGCTGGAATCTGCCTGAATCTGCCTGTTGGTACACAGTGTGCTTCTGATAAAACCTGGAAATGGCACAAACCACTGTGCACTGTGAATGCTGTTTGCATCCCTTCTCAGCATGCATATATAGGAGGGTTATATAGAAAGTGGGACATTGTTCTAAGGTGGAGACTGGGAGATGGGGGGGGGGGGGTTAAGGAATACCTTTTTCTGATAGGCAAGAAGAGGGGGAGTGGAGGGAAAGCTCCACTTCACATTCATCCTGCCTGACACTGAGAGAGCCTGGGCAGACCCGTCGTCCCTAGACTCTTGTTAGCGAGGAAGATCCTCCACCGCAGTTCTGAACAGGGGGGGAAACTCCAGACATGGCCTGGATCCTCCGCTCCGCTTCTCTTTTGAGTATTGATTAATTGGCTTGTGCTGAAACTGTCACAAGGGCGGGACGCAGAGACGGGGGCCACCTGGCTCTCCCACAGGCCTCCTCTGCAGTGTCAAGGACAGGCCAGTGGGCTAAAACTAAGCTGAGCCATGACCCCACCCCCTCCTCCCCTTCTGTACCCTTTATTTAGTTTACATGGCAACCTTTACATGTAACCAAATTTATAAAGACTCGTCTACATGGTTGTTCACATGTAGAAACAGAACTACACATATGTGGCTGACATTTCAAACAACATGGCGGCTTTGTGCAGGGTATGATTCTGGCTTTAATGTGTGCCAGCAGCTGGTGGAAAACCAAAAGGCATAATCTGAGATCCATATGTACCGAAGCTGTGCTTCTCCACAATAACCCAAACTGGGAATATGCACAGACAATTTCCATAGCCATGCTCGTAAGACACAGTGCTGCACATCCCTTTGGTACACTACCTTCGGACCTCTGTGCGCCCCAAAATTGTTTGGGTGGCAGCTAGAGGTCCCACAGCGTTCCATGCTATTGTGGTGATGAGGAGGAGACTGCAGGGTTTTATTTTAGCCTGGGAGAATGTCCGACTTCATTAAAGGCTACTGTTATTTTTATCCCTGACAAATAAAGTTATGTGAATCCTGAAGGGGCCTATGGGACGAGGCGCTGGGCTCAGGGTCCTAGGGGCTACTGCAGGGGGGTTTCTGTCGTTCTCAGAGTCCTCCAAATACCCTTCTCTTGGGTCATCAGTTTGACACTGACACAGGCAAATTCCCATTAGCCATCTCACCAAATGCTCATTTCAAAACGGCACTCAACGTGGAATTCAACAGCCTTCATTGTGACGCATTCAAATCGAAGTACATTGAATCATTAATTGAGTCTAAAAATGTTCTGCATTGTCTGTTTGCTAAACCTTGTTTCTGTGCAATTTTTTGCGGTATTTAACTCATGAGCTTGAGTGCAAAAGATCAGCTATTGCCTTACAACAAATTAGTATGCATTGCTATATTGACCATTTTTTTTCCCTTAAACTTGATTTGCAGCTGACTGAAATTAAATAACTAAAAAACAGCCAAAGGTTTGTGAAAGTCTCATTTCAAAGAAAAAAAATCACCAAACCCAATATAGGCTAGTTTAATCTTCTTTGAGATTAATGCATTCACTTTTGAGATTAAAGGTTTTATTTTTGACATAAGCAAATATAATTTCAAATAAGGTGTGTATGACATTATTTATAGAATATGTCTCTAAGTCCAGATTTTGGAGTTTTTCCAGCTGCGTTTTTCTGTTTGATCTGGGATATATCCTGGCAACCCTCGTTCTTAAAAATGCAGCGAAATGAATTCCGCACCACGCAGAGAAGTTTACCCAGTTGCCGAGAGAAAACAACATTCCCCTCATGCGAGCGTCTGACGTCAATGGCGGAACATTTATAGAACGCATAAACAGCAGCAGGCACTCAGGCCAGTGTTTCGTGTTAATATTTTATCATCGGACTGTTTATACTTTACATTTTTGGGAATTCACCTCCCACGGCAGGGAGCAGAATGCAGGTTGATAAATGCTGGCTTTGCCAACCTTTCCCCTGCACAGGCAGCTCGGGGAGGAACCATCAGCGATTTTTGTGTTAACAGCAGAGATGAGGAGGAGCACTCTCAATATACACTCAAGGGGAATGGGGTCAGGGAGAACCCCATGTTCGGGCCTTCTGCAGAGCAGGAAACAAAGAGTCCTTGTAGAAGCTGTTGATTCTCCCAGCTAAACCGGCTCTGTGCTCAAACCCCTAGCTTGTTGTCATTTCCTGGTCAAGGTTGAGGATGAAATTGCCAGCTATAATGGTATGCTTGCAGTAGAGCGAGGCAAAAGCCACCCTTTTAGGCTTAAAATTGGGGCACGGGTGATTTATCTTGAGAAGTTCCTTCTGTTTGTTCTCCAGCATTTCTGATCTTGCCATGTACCAACCACTGGTAAATTCTTTCATTTTTTGCAGCATTGAGCCTCGTGAAATGCAGCTTTTGGTTCCCCCGCAGGACACTGCAGTCTTATAAATGATATATTGGAAAGAGAGATAAGTAATAGAGCTTTTCAAATACACTGTAAAGTGAGTGTGGGTTACTGCATTACCCAAGCATACTTAGGAACCCCCTCATCAGAGCCCTCCCCCTCAACTCTCTTCATGGGGCTTCCACTGAAGAGATACTGGTTTTTGTTTTCCCAGAGTAAGGATGTAGTCTTAAAGAGGAGCCCCAGCCAAGGCAGTAGGCTGCTGCCTGGGGAGCATAAATCACAGGGCTATTTACGGGCCCTCCTCGGGGCGAAGTCCAAACTGCTGCGCGCGCGCGACCATTCCAGCAGCCATAAATACCGCCCGCCGGTCCGTATCCCAGCACCATTTCATCCAAAACGACGGGATCGTTCCTCTCACGGCGCGCACCATTTTCTCTCTCTCTCTCTTCCTCTCTCTCTCTCTCTCTCCACGTGTGGCTAACAAGGAGAGAGCGCATAGCAGACTTGACAAGGCAGCCTACCGCACGTCGCTGTGTGCTATTTCTGGAAAGCAATATTCATGCTTTTTTACCCCCCCACCCCAACCCCTCCTTCTTTCCAAAGAGTAGCTGGTGTAGCACTGCTGAAGAAAATAACCATGACGTCAGCTGAGCTTTCTGCAAAACAGACAAAAAAAGGAGGTTATAAAATTAAAAAAAAACCTGTAGAGCTGAGACAATTTAGAACTTCTATTCAGGGGAGATGAATATGTTTTTGTTTTTTTTTTTGTTTAGTTTGTTTGATTGGTTTGTCTATAAACTGTGAAATAATGTACAAATGATGAAATGATGTATGTGACCTAAATAATGTATATCAAATAGAAATAATGAGTGCAGGCATTGTGGTATTGGAGCTCTTTGTCTCATTCCCTCTAATGCATTGTTGCATTGTTGGCCTTCAGATGGTTGGATAGTGCTTGGATGTCATCTGATGACACATGCCTGTTTCGAGAGACGTCTGTGTCTATTTCCAGTTTTAACGATGTGGTTGGAAGCTTTGTGTTCGGCAGTGCTATGTTAAATCTGGACTCCAGTGTCAGCTAGCAGGGAGAAGACTGATTTCTAAAAGGCCTTACCCCCCTGCTCCTCCAGGCATTTCCCAGGCTCTCGCCTGCTCCTAGCAGGACCCTCGTACTGGTGCCATAGCAATGGTGTCCTCATCTCTGATGCTGCTGACAGTCAGAGCTCTGTGCTTTCGCCCCAGCTGTGTAACCCAAAGGCCTTGTTGTAACTGAGAAGGGAGCAGTGTGTGTAGTGGGTGCCTAGCATTTAAACATTCATCCAGTTATGGCCGTCATTGGAGATTAAAATTTGTTTATTTGTTGAATCAGGTATTTTAGTTGCTGGTTTGTAACAAAAACCAGCATCCACACCTGGCTTTCTCAGATATAATTTTACCAACGATCGTTACTCTGCAAAGTCTCTGAGAATGTAGGAAGGTGGGTGAGATTCTTGGGCTGGAGAAAGAGTAAATTTCACGATGGTTTCACAGTGATCGCGGTTCTTCCTCTGTGGTGGTGTTCTCACACCTCAAACCTAGGGAGTCCCCTTTTTTTATCATGTCGGTTTGCTATAACCTTGAACTGAGATCCTTTCCCTGTTTCCCCAGCCTTCTCCACCCCCACAACCCTCACCACAGTCCCTTCGGCCTGTCTCTTCCTAGACCCGCTTTCTGCTCCTGTCAGTTTCACCGCTTGTCTTCCTCCCGCGCTGCCCTGTCAGGCGACCGAGGCCATGCCTATGGGCTTCTGGGAAATGTAGTCTGAGCAAATGGGATCTTTTTGGGGCAGTGATCAGAAGTGACAGTGGGTTTTGGTGCCCTACTCCCTGCAGCAGTGGATGGCTGGCTGGCTGGCTGGCTGGCTGGGTAAGGGCTGTGGAAAGGCAGCTTTAAGGTGAGAGCCTCTAGGGTCACATGCAGAAGCTTCTTAGCCTGCTCCCTCCCTGTCCTCTCCATTCAATGATTAAACTAGACTGGAGGCCTTTAATTCCGTTGTTTTTAATCACCATAAAGCGGCTGCCCCCCCCTCACCCTTACCCACAGTTCTTAGATACTTTCAGCTGGCTCAGTATGTTTGTGCAGTTGTGTAGAGCGTGCGGTGCAATGCGTGCTGGGTAGATTGTGAGAAGGGGGTTGGGAATGTGTGTCACTGCACATTTTGGTTTATTGACTACCCTATCTGGAGGGAAAGCAGGGTGTGTCTTTGGATATAGTGTACCTTCGGGAATGAGGCTTCAAGAACCTCATAAATGCCAGCAGCTGTGTTGCCAGTAATTGACTTATTCAGGGCTGTGCTGTCCAGATAAAAGTGCAGTGATTTGAGTGCAAAGAAGTGAGTCACTGAAAGTTTTTGGTAACTCCACCCATTTTTTGTTTCATAATACCTCAGTCTATCACTGGAGACAGCCCATCGGTTAACACAGTCAAAAGAACCAAACCATTGGTCTGCGTGTTTGGCTATGAATTGCTGACCTCACCTGTCTTGCTCATAACTACTCTCTCCCTGGGGCAATACTACCTCCCAACTTAAGGGATGTGCTTTGCTCATAAACTTATGATAAATTACCACCTCTGAGAAATCAGAGTCTCTGGTGGGAGGGAATGGCCTCCCTTAAAAGCAGGGATGTAGTGCACTTAGCAGACTTGCACAGCTGTAGGCTCGATAACATCCTCTGAAATCTCCGTATCACCCAACCACCCCCGCCCCCAAATCTGGTTACTATCATCCACTGATGCTGGGGCTGTATTTGTGCCAAGTAAGAAGATCAATGCATGTGGATGTTCATTGAGTACTGTGGGGTGGGTGCGTTCAGTGATTACTGCTCTAGCCAACCAAATCCACCCCCAGAAATCTAAGGTCACCAGACAAATTGCAAGCAGCCTATTGCAAAAAAAAAAAAAAAAAAAAAAAAAACACCTGCTGTGGACATTGGGTTGCTATGCAGAAACTGCTCTGTTGATAATTCTACATGACCTTTATGTTCATTGTGGAGTCCCTAATCCTTTGCGGCTCACAGAGCTTACAATTTACATGCAATCCAGTTATCTCTCCAATATGTGTTGCTATGGTATAGTGAAACTTCAGATTTCAGAGATGGCACACAGTACATATCAATGACATGGTGGCACTGTAATCTTATGGAGAGAGCTTTTATGACAAAGTATTTGCACTAATAGTAACTAATTTGAGCCATTTCTTTTTTTTTTTTTTTGTGAAAAGCTATGCCTTTTGAGTTGCTCAAGCAGTTCAGTGACAGGCAGACTGTTGTAGCTACATCCATTTTTGGTTTCACAACGCTACAATCCACTGCGTCTGCAGAGTGTGATCTCTGCCCACAGACCAGGGACGAGTTACTTCCCGCGCCATTGCGTGGTTCATGCAGTCTGCGGTTTCTGTCCCCGAGGCTGAGAGGACAACAGGATTACAGCGGTAAGCTACCAAAAAAATAAAAAATAAATAAAATGGAATTTTTAAAAAATCCTAGCCAAAAATAGCTGCATGATATGACGGTTGGTTTAATAGCACAGTGTGTGACCCTCGAAAACCCCAGGCGTTACTTCTGATAACCTCATTTCTCTCACACAGATGTGGTGTTCTGTCACTGCCTGTGTTTAATCGCTGTAGGGAGCGAGAGATGGGAGAGACACTGTGATCTCATATCAGATACTGTGACTCCATACTCGAGCTCAAAAAAAAAAAAAACTCATTCAAACTCCTCTGTTTAGACAGCCCCCATTACCCCCTCTCTTTCTCCCCCCTTCCTGTTTTCTATGTAGTCTCTCACTGTGTCTTCCTTGTGTTGTACAGCTCCCCGTAATCATCATCCTCTTCATATGAAATAAAGGGATGGTCAGTCTTTATCCTGGAGGATAGGAGTGAATGCCCGTGTTTCTGTGCACCGATTGGCAGAGCTCAGTTAGTTCAGTAAGAGAAGAAGTTGGCTTGAAATCCAAGCATGTCTAGCCCTCCTTTAGATGTTAGTAAAATTTGAAAACACTCTTACAGATCCCTGAGCAGTTTCAATTAAATCTCACCATAAGAAAATAACTAGAACAGTGTAAAAAATGCTGGAGAGATTTCGGGGCGGTGTTGGTAGATCATGCACACGTTTGTTCTGGACATGTCCATATACACAACCTTTCTGAGAGGAGGAGAGATCTGTGAAGTTCTAAATCTTGACAGTGGAGTCACATTTGCCTCTCTTTATCTTGGGATCATTCCAAAAAAACATTCCAACAGGGGACACTTATCTCCTAAAAATTTTCATGATGGCAGGCAAAAAGGCTGTAACCAAAAAAATGGATTTAGAAAGAGGCCCCTCCACCTTCATGACCATTTTAACCTTTTAAGAGACATGGAGCAGATGACTTTTTGTTTTAAGATTACAGAGAAAGGTGTGGATTTTTGGAAGAAATGGAAAGAGTTTTACCTATCCCAGAAAAATATTTATATTGGAGAAGTGTATGGATGTTAAATTATTTCATACATGAGAGTACATTGATGTTACATAGTACATAAACTCGTCTTCATATTGGATATGTGATGTACTTATGTGACGTATGCTTACCTAAAACTGTATATGAAGAACAATCGAGATTGACTTGACCTCTGCCCTCTACTATCTGTCATCTTTCTCTTCTTTTTTTTATATTTTGTTATTTTTTTATCTTTTTTATTGTTGTTAATTGTGAAAAATATAAATGAAAATAAAGTTTAGAAAAAACCTCATCATGCATTAACAATTATACTAAGCAATGATATTTTTTCCATTTCCAGTAAACCTTTTTTAATGCAAGATTTGCCCATGTCCCATTCTCACCCCATAACACAGGCATGCACACCCTGACATGCACACATACATCAATGTACAGAGTGCCTTCGCTTTTAATGCAGACAGCTGAGAGGAGGGAGAGATGGAGGGAGGGAGGGAGGAGAGAGAGAGAGCTATTTTTAGCCTCACTTTTCCAGCCGATTACAGTAATCTGTGGAGTAAGATATAATCTGATGAGTGAATCGGAGCATGCCAGCCTCTCTCCCCAGACCTCTTCCATGGTGTCTTCTCTCCCATCGATCAGGCCAAGCCTGACCCACTCAGCCGGCTTAGATTTGCATAGCGAGGAATTTTCTCTCTCTCTCTCTCTCTGTCTTACTCCCCTCCCTGCTCTGCACCCCCACCCGCCCCGCTCTTTCTTTTCAAGTTACGTAATGCCTGTATGCATCTTTGATGAGCAGGTTTTTCCTCTGTCCTTTTTTCTTTGTCCCTGTTTTTTTTTTTTTTTCTGGGTCACGCCAGGTGGTTAATGCCGCAGTTTGCAGAGGTACGAGGCGGAATTCCGCCTTTGTTTTGAGGTCAGCAGAGATAACCACGGAAACAAAAAATCACACAGCTATCACACTCGCACACACATATATTTTAGCATTCGCTATGAAGGTTATGTCTTTAATGTGAATTCACCTTTGCCTGTCCTCGTCGATTGTAATTTTTTCAAATGTAATGTTTTTTCAGAAAGGCATTTTGATAATCCTGTGGAATTTGTGGAGGTTTTGGGATTTCTGAGAATCTGTAGAATCCTGAATGAAGCAGTGGGATTTTCTCATGGTGTAACACTGAGGAGGCCTAGTTTTCCATATTAATTCCTGTCCTATTGCCTCAGTGTAGAGAGGGTAGCTGGGTCTCCATGTCAGAAGACAGGGTAGTGTGGCAGCAGTGGAGTCCTCCCTTTCCTGAGGGCAGAGAAATTGCATAGAGTGACTTGTCGCAATGTCCTTAATTAGATTTCCTCACTGTATTTAGCCCTTGCGGGGTCCGGAAATACCCTTGGCCTTGTCTACAAGACACCGCGGTTGAGACTCTACTATTCACTTGGGCACCTGGTGCTTTGCTCTTTGTAGAGTTGATCCTGGTATTTTTCCCTTCTGCAATTTTTATGTTTTGCCTTAGTTAAATGATTACCCTCCAAAATATGTTAGTTTGGCAAAGCCCTCTGGATTGCACTGTCCTCGGTGTGAGGTTAGCCATGTCAGGTTGGCTGTAAATATAATTAGATGTGAATGTGAAGCTGTGCTTTTTGCAGTGGTTGTATTGGTGGTTTTAATAAAAAATTCACACAATGCAGCAAACTGATAGTGTAGGTTCTGTATTTTTAGCAGCTCTGCTCCCGGGATTTCAAAACGTGATTTACAACCTTATATATGTAATGCAAAAATCAGGGGAGATCACAAATATGATTATGTGTGTAATAATAAATCAACTGCAGATATTGTGTTGTTTGAATTGTGAAAAGGTGTGATCCTGACTGTCTAGTCCTCAATGTGCACCGTTTCAGCCAGTGGTGGCCAGCTGCAGGGTAAGCTGGTTTCTGTTTTTGCCTTAAAATCAGCAACCAAATCAAGCCGGGTGAGGTGAGTCAACAGAGCAATTAACTGTGCTAACTGATCAATTAAGTGCTGAGTAACAACAAAGACAACTATACCCTATTTAGCTCCAAAGGACCAGGGTAGGCAAACCTAGTTTTAAACCTTCACTCAATGAGGTCTTCCCCTGAACTTGAGGAAAACCCGGTCTGCTCTTGACACTTTTCCTGACCATCTGTGCTTTTGTTTCCTTCATCTGCAGGCTTTTCAATTTGACTGTGCAAACTTAGAAGAAACATAACGTTCCGAGTTGGCTGTTTTTTCACATGTCTGTGTTTCACTCCATATTGAAGTTAGGTGTTAGGTCTCTCTCAACCTTTGCAGGCGTAGTATCATGTCCATGAGGCCCATGTGTCTTCTCCTCACTTCAGTCTTTCTTTAGTTTTTTTTTTTTTGAAGAACAATCCAAATCCATTTTTTTTCTGGGAGTTCCCCTCGTCATTTCCTATAAACCCTCCCCAAACCTGCAGCAGCATGCTATTGACCGAGTCATTCAAAAGCATATAGACACACGGTTTCATTTTCAACGAGAATGATGTCTGCACTCTATGCCTAAATTGGTTTCTAGGTTTTTTTTTTTTTTTTTCTAGACAAAAGCCTTAGCGATCTGACAAAATACAGCTGACATTAGGTTGCGTAACAAATCATGGGACTGTGGTGAGATATAAATGCCACTGTGGTTTTGTCTTTGGCAAGGCACGGAAGGAATTTGGTGGCCTTGCCCTAGATGCGGCACTTTGACCCGGGAGCAAGCAGTGTCTGACGTCAGCGGTGTCCGCACGATCACCTGGGGTTATATTTAGACACTGATAAAGGAGAGCAATCTCATTACGAGTAAGCCAAAGGCTTCCGCAGGCTACAATAAAACCAGAGCATTATTACCTTGTCGGTAAACTCTTCCTCGCTGCAGTAGAAACTTTGGCCAGCTCAGACCGCAGACGGCCTTTTGGAAAAGCTGGGGATGGGGACTGGTTATGGTCCTCTAAGCTGACCGCTGCTAACTGGGTTGACGCATTCTTCGCTTACATGGCTTCCGAGTGAACCATTCGTGTTGGTTTTGGGTTTGTGGGCTTACGTTTTTGTGGGTTAACAGGCTTTGGGCTTTGGGTTTTTAGGTTTTCAGGGGGGGGGGGTGGCGAATAAGGGGAGGGGATTCCTTTACTCTGAATAGGGGATATTTTAATACTACTCTGTTTTAAACACTGTAAGTCTAAACCCCTTATAGCTGCAGTCCAGCTAATTTTTTCCTGAGTTGGAGAGATGGCAGTGGCAGATGGTGCTGATACCAGTCGGCCGAAAATACACGCGAAACAGAAGCACCAGTGCGATTATTTATTTCGGGCCCAAGCGGTACATTTTTTGACAGAGGCCCCCCTCGTGAGATTTTGCTCTGTAAGCAGACAGCGGAGGCGTGGGGTGCGCATTCATCATCCGCTGCGGCCCTCCCTGCCCACGCCCGAACTCACCTGGAGCGCGTGACAGAGCCCCTCCCCTATCCCTTCCTCAGGGACCGGAGCATGCGGTAGGAGAGGGGAGAACAGGGCCAGATCCGGTGGTCTGCTCCTCTGGTTGGTTTGAGACACTGAGGGACACCGCTGCAAATGAAAGACCACTGGCTGGAGTGATGTGAAATGCAGAGTGTCCCAGCCTTTGCCCAGCAGTGAAGTATTGTGCAGAACTAAAAGGTGTGAAGCAGGGCAAACATCCCCACACACCCCATGCTTAAAACATTCTCTCACAGGCATATATGCATTTGAATACACTCACATAGGCTGGGACACACAGACTCACAGCCATACACAAATGTACACATGCACAAACATATGCACAGACTTCCCCCTCCTCTGTATTCCTCTGTCCTGTTTCCTTGTGTGAATTGGTCTGTGGGCATTGAAGCTAAGCAGGACCCAGAGCCACAGTAAATACCGCAGAGCCACAGTGAATACCCTGTGCGTTTTTGCTCACGCTATGGCACGATCACTTCCTGTGTAGTGTCTCCACTTCAGTTTCTGAAAGAGCCATTGGACAGCTTTGTTGGTTTGCTGGCTGAGACTTCCCATAATGCTTTGGTATCTTCAGATTTTGGACGCTGTATTTGATTGTATTTATCATTGCTGGAGACTCATGACTTATCAGAGGTAGTAACTGACCTTTTGGTTTATTAAAAAAGCTCATCCCTGGAAGTCATGCGACAGCGCAGTCGGGCATGTCGCTGCAAAGTGAGGCTCCTTCCCTCGCACTCCGATTTGCCGTAATAGTTTTGGAAAGTCTGTCTAGTTTCTCGCATACCAGAATCGGCATCCAACAGGTGGATCCGTCATCACCGTGCCCCCCTGCTTACCGAACTCTCTTACCTCATCAAAGCCGCACGTAAGCACAACCCCCGTGGAGGATGTCTGCTGTTTGGCTGCACCCGTGGCGCCCAGCACCCCGCGGCCTTCAAGTTACATAACCACACAGCCCTTGTATCGATGGCCACTGGCTGCCAGGCTTGGTAATGGGTGAGGCCCCAGGACGCCAGCGGGTGCACTGGAACCGGCCTCTGACAAACAACAAGCTCTTACATATTTACCACATAAAGCATACTGTCAGTCTCTGCTCATATGTGTATGAAACACAGACAAGAATGCATCCATCATGCCCTGCGCCCGCTGCACGGAGCATGTAAATATGTGCTGATTATGCATGCTTAACTGAATTATAGGCCTGCGTCCACACATGTGGTTGCGTACCGTATGTGCTTTACGTTACTTATGTTTACATTATAAGCTCAGCCATTGCATCACTGTGAGTGTGAATAAGGTGTGTACGCATTCGCTGAGACGCTACATCAGTGAATGCGAAAAGAGACACCTACAAGCAGACACTGATTTTCTCATATTACACAAGTTGAGAGATGATGTTTGCGAACGGATGTGTTTGCTCTAACAGATGTGCCTCTGTGGTGGAAACGAGTGCATGAGCACCATATTTTGTGGATCTGTGTTTAGCTATAATGATCAAAAACAAGCTTTAAATTGAACGCATGGTTTCTCACGATCTCCCTCCACAAAACAATCAGGCACACCCTCATTCTCCATTACATGGACCTGGTACAGTCAACATTTTGTTTTCTTCACAAACACTTAAGCAAATGAATTGTGTTGATTGCTTCCCAAATTGCATTTGTGAGGAAAAGGGATAACATTTGGCCCACAAAGGCATTGAATTATGACTCAAAGTTAAAGGGAAAAACCAGAAGGCTATAACCTCAACTGAAGTATATGTTCATGAATTTAAAAAGAGCTGTTGTATTAAAAATTTCCAGAAAAAACAAAACATGCAATAGAGGGGGATTTTATGCTAACCCAGAAATTCCACAGGCATTATTATTTCGCACAGTGTAATTAACATAATTTTAGGAATGAAAACCCATCCTCTTTGCTTGATGATTTTTATCTTAGCAGACAGTTTTAGCAAGGTCTTCTGCCAACAGTGAGTCCCCTGTTTCTACTTTAGTTGCAAGCCTGCAGGAACTCTGTTATTTTAGTCATGCTTTAAATGTCAAAGGAAGTTACTCAGGGAAAAACCTTTGACCTTTTTCTGTTTTCAATGAGTCTTTGTAAACTTCTGTGAATGTTAGCTGGCATTATGAAACAAGACACCGTCTGTAGTGACGGGGATTTCTTGATTTGCCTCCGTTTTTTTCCCCGTTTTTCACCTCTCGGTGCGTTTCTCACCAGCCTGTTAGCACATGCGCTAGTGATATTTTCAGAAAGTTGGGCAGCAGTGACTGGGATCTGCTCCTCACTATCTGCTCTTCATCTCTACCTTAGAGGGGAAAAGGTGTCTCATACTCGTGCATTTTCGTTGTATCCTTGATCTCTTGTGATGGAGTTGAGCAGCTGAATATTTGTAAATCTGCTCTGGATGTCTCTCTCATATTATCAAATGAACTTTATCGATTGCAAGTCAGAAAAATTCTGAAACAGATGGGTACACTCATGCCACTTATCTAATTGATTAATTTTATTGAGGTAATTAAAAACACAATTCATTCATTCAGTGTGGAAACACAAAAAATAACCATCTCTCTCTCACTCTCTCCCCCTCTCTCCTCCCGTCCTGTAGTGGAGGTGAAGACGTCTCTCCTGGTAGGGATGCAGAGCCCGGGTGGAGGGGGCGGGGTTGAGCAGGGGGGCGGCGGTGGCAGTGGCGGCGGCGGTGGACCCGTGGACCTGCGGACGGACCCCCGGCTGGTGGACACGGCCCTGCGCGAGCAGCAGCTGCAGCAGGAGTTGCTGCTCCTCAAGCAGCAGCAGGAGTTGCAGAAACAGCTGCTGTTCGCAGAGTTCCAGAAGCAGCACGAAGTGCTCACCCGCCAGCATGAAGTCCAGCTGCAGGAACACCTCAAGGTGGGGCCGTGCGCGCGGTTTCTCTAAAGCTGCCCTAAATAACTCCTGGTGGCTAGGTTTGGGGAAAAAAAAAAAAAAGTTGTGTATCCAGTGTTTTTCAAGGGTGCACACAAGGATACACAGGCATGACCTTGACCATTGATGTGGCACAAGTGTGTGGTCAGTGGGCGGGTAGCACTTTTACCTTGCTTTTATTGGAGGGTAGCAAATGAGTAGCTGAAAATTTTAATGTAAACAAGCTGAAGTCCCACCTTGTTATAATTTTAAGATGTGGCTATTATCCCAATGAAGACATGTTTTAAGCCTGCCCAAATTTTTCTTGTTCATGGAAACCTCTGGTTGTTATGACGCATAAAAGCATTGTAAAAATCCAACACATACAGCACAGTGTATGCAACCACATCTGCAGCAAAGTCATGCTTCAATTTTCGCCTCTGTTAAAAATGAATAACTTCCGGTATACTGCAACACAGTGATGTGACTGGTGCGACAACAGCATCACAGTCAATGAGCTGTTACGCAGCAGACCCACACACTCAAGCTGAAAAGCCAGACGAACAGTGTCAATGATAGGTGACACTGACAGACATCCTTAAAGGTGAACATTCTCACAGGTAACACTGATTAGTAACACCTACAGCTGACGTACACAGTATGCTCACAGGTGACACACCTAAATGGTCGCAGGCAACAAACACTTGCAAGAGACGCGCTCGCAGCCGAAAAAAAAAAACCCATATATAACATCAAACCCACAAAGGAATGCAGACTTTTTGTTGTTATGGCAACTATTTGATTTACCATTTGGTATCTTATGTGTGCGTTGTTGGTGACTCATTGTGCAGACCATGCAAATTATTTCAGAGACAGCCTGTAGGGGACTGATGCTGTTCCACAGAACAGAGCTTTTATTTCAGTTAATCCCAAAAAACATACAGCCGTTCCAGAATTATGAACATGTATACTGAAAGCCACTGCATAGAAACACAAGTATGCATTTCCGCAAAGACCAGGTGGCTTTTAAGAAAGTTCCATGTCGCTCTCTAACACTGAAATCAACAAAATGGGAAGTCATGACCACATTTCTGTCTGCTCTATATGGGAAAGATGCATAGACGTCCCTACCTGAAGTCGCCCGGTAAGCCAGTAAAGGTGGTGGGGGATGAAGGGGAATGACATGGGCGCCGCATGTTTGTGTGTGTGCCGTCTACAGCAGCAGCAGGAGATCCTGGCGGCAAAGCGGCAGCAGGAGCTGGAGCAGAAGAGGAAACTGGAGCAGCAGAGACACGAGGAGCTGGAGAAGCAGAGGCTGGAGCAGCAGCTCACCATGCTGAGGAACAAGGAGAAGGGCAAAGAGAGTGAGACACGGAAACTCATTACCCACAAGACAGCAGTTTATATCGCTGACTGCACCTTGTAGTCTTACAGGACATTTTTAGGGCGTGTACTACACCATATAGTCTTATAAGACACTTCTAGGCCATTGACTACATCATATAGGCTTAAAGGACATTTTAATGCCTTTGACTACACTCTCTTACCTCTTGGCTTCTATGACATCATCTTTTATCACTGACTACACTGTTGTGTAGTCTTACAGGGGAATGATGTCATACAGGACATGATGTCATACCACTTACTACCCTGACTGAAAAGCCATCGTCTCATACCATTCACTGCGCTGTCGTTTCAGACACCATCTTATGTCACTGGCTACACTGCCTTTGAATTGACCTTTTTTTTGTGTATATAATGCTTGCAGGAAGGCTGTTCTCTCACACAGGCTGTCTGTCCCTCTGTCAATTTGTCCTGATAGGTGCCATCGCCAGCACAGAGGTCAAGCTAAAGCTCCAGGAGTTTCTCCGCAGCAAAAAGGAGCCGTCCTCTGGCGGACTGAACCATGCCTTCTCTCAGAAATGCTGGTTTGTGTGGCTTTTCTTGTACTCTTATGAAAATTTGATGCATAGGGAAAAAGATACATATAATCAGAGTCAAAGTATAGGTAACATCACAATATATTACACAAAAAAATCTCACTCAGCCCCACAACCTTTGACCTTTATGGAAATGGATTGTACTGCAAATATATGGATGTATAAATATAAACGGCAAATATATAAACTGCAAATACATGGAATATTTAACCAGATTATCCATATACAAAGTGCATATTCAGTCTTTGCAGTATATTGCAGTATAATCCATTTCCTTAAGGGTTAAAGGTTGTGGGGATTGAGAGCGATCTACACAGTGTTTATCCCATTAATCTTCTGCTCCACTGTGAATTACTGTGAATTTTACCAGTCTCCTGAGATTTCATTGCTGCCTTTTCAGCGAAACATCACATTCATCGACTGAAGCTCATTGATTCAGACTGGCAGTCTGCCACATTTTCCATCCATTCAAAGATACATAGGCCCCCAAACCTTTACGTAGAGTGAGCAGCGCTTTGTTATTGTGATGTATTGATTTCAATGTGGGTCAATAGCATGGGCTGTACGTACGTGTCTTCCTTGCCTGTACTTGTGACTTCTTTACAATGCAGCATATTTTGTGTTTTTCGGTAATGGTAGCTATTTTTTTTTTTTTTTTGGGGGTCCACAGGGGCGCTCACCACACCTCTCTGGACCAGAGTTCCCCTCCACAGAGCAACACCCCCGGGACGCCTCCCTCTTACAAACTGCCCCCCCTGCTGGGCTCCTATGATAGCAAGGACGACTTCCCCTCCGCAAAACAGGTGAGCTATGTCTGAGAGAGGGGGAGGGAGATCGAGGGAGGATGTGAGGGAGGTGGAGAGGGATGGAGGGACAATGGCGGAGAGGGGGGATGAAAGACAGGTGTGGAGGGATGGATGGAGGATGATGGAGGTGTGGAGAGAAATTGATGGAGGATGAGAGAGGTAAGAGTGAGATGGAGAGATGTGGAGAGAGGAAGGAGGGAGGTGGCTGGTTGCTCATCGCTCAGAGCAGAAAGCTGGACTGGCATCCGCAGATTTGAGTCAGCGTGAGTCACCACACCAGCAAGGGCACTGGAGGAGTGGACAGCTACAGCAGAGGGATCACTACCCCCCTCCTGTCCTCCTCTTTACTTCCCATCTTTCCTCTCACTCTCTGTCACTCTCCCTCTCCTGAATCATCCATTTTGACTCTTGACTCTTATTTCCATCTCCTCTTCTTCCTCTGTCAATCCTCCCACACACTCTCTCTCTCACACACACACACACACACAAACAAAAACACAAACACAGGTGTCTCTGAGGGGTCTATGAATGACAGAATCCAGCTGCTTACCAGCTGTCTGAAATAAGGTGGTATTATTTACATCACACCAGGTCTGTACAAACAGCACTGCCACCCTCCCGCCAGTTTGTTTGAGTTTTAATGCCTTTAGTGTCTTTCCATGGGAGAGACATCTGCATAGTTTGACCCAATAGCCACACAGTAATTGGGTAATTCTGTTTGAAATGTAAGTGTGTGCGAACTTGCATTTGTGTGTGTGTGCATGCACCTGTATGTGTGTGAATGTGTGTGTGAATGTGTGTGTGTGTGTGTGTGTGTGTGTGTGTGTGTGTGTGTGTGTGTGTGTGTGTGTGTGTGTGTGTGTGTGTGTGTGTGTGCAGGTGATCCAGGCTCTGTGTATCCAGCATTGTCCTTTGCTCACCCCACATATGCATTTTAGATCCGGTCTTCCAAATTGATCTTTGTGAAAGCCATTAATTGTATTAGTCTCTATGTGTCCACTTTTCCCACATAACAAGCAGTACGCAGAAAAAAACGCTGGCCATTTATTATTTTGCTCTTAAGACAAAGCTTTTTTTTTGTGATTGTCCACAATGTCTTGAAAATACTTTTAACTACCCAAATGTATTTCTCTTTTCCATTGAGTACATCACCACACTCCAAAAATCGAATAATATAACTGAAGCATTAACATATATTATAAGATACCTAACATATATTATAAGAGAACAATAGCCAATAGATGCTGTCCGTGGTCCTGACCACCATTCATTCTGTGTGAAAACCAGGTTGATGACGGCAGCAGTCTGGTCAATACCTTACTGACAGGTGCCCACAGTCTGCCCAGCAGGGCTGGAGACAGAGCCGCTCTCTCCTGGTAGAGGCCATGTGCTTCTTAAGGCCCCTCTCCCGGGTTGATCCCCTGCCGCTTTCTTCCTTTTGATGGCTGCCCACCTAACAGATCAATTCACAAGTGATTTGAATCTGGCCTCTCCCTCCAACACAACTGACGACTCTTCCAGACATTATTCCTGCAATTACTAAATGGGTAAGTGGTGACAGGGAAAACCAGGATTGTTGCAGGAAGTGATTCTTGACTGGCTTTCCCGTTTCTCGTTTTTTCGCCACCTAGCGTCGGAGCCCAACCTGAAGGTGCGCTCACGGTTAAAGCAGAAGGTGGCGGAGAGGCGAAGCAGCCCCCTGCTGAGGCGGAAGGACGGCACGGTGATCAGCACCTTCAAGAAGAGAGCCATCGAGATCACAGGTGAGCTCCCCACTGGTCCTCGTGCTAGCCTTTCTGCTGCTTTTCTGGACAGATGGATGTTTGATAAGGGTAGGACCCAGGACAGTGGGAATGCTTGTGTTTCCAGCCTCCTTGTACACACAGGAATTATGGTTAACTGGTCCAGGGCAAGTTGCAGACCATTGTGTGTCTAGCTGTTGCTAGCTGTAGCATTTCTCTGAAATGATTGTTTGCTGATCTGGGATCAGCCGTAGCGTAAATTCTCTGGGGCATGTGTGCTCTATCGAATTGACGGATATGGTTGCTGTGCAGGGACATGGTCACAAATACCACTGGGCATTCCAACGTGGAGAGAGGAAAGTAAAAATAGGGGATATAAATTGGCTTAAAAAATGAGAGAAAGTAATTGGGTTGCACTAAATGACATGGGTATTCATCACTGCACCGTTGTGGTTTGGCTAGCTTGCATTTTACGGGTTTAAGGCACGTTCCTGGGCACGCACCTGGAGGAGTCCCCTCAGATGGCCTTCCGCTGAAGTTCCAGAACATGCATACGCGCGGGAAAGAGGCTAGCTTGTCACCGGGACGATTACCTCAGTTCCACTGCAGCATGTTACATCATGGAGTGTGAAGCTCAATCTCACTTCCTGAGAAACATCGGCACCAAATTTAAAACATTTTTATCTCGTGCCTTTTTGTGTATCTTCAGTATTTGAGATACAGCTAATGATATGCATGAGGAAAACATCATTGTTAGCCACTGAAATCTCTGAGAGGATTAGCCTGTTTTTCTTCTCGGTGCACGTGCTGCAGGATGAAATATTGTGATACGGAAACATGGGTTTAGCATGGTATGATGTCATTGTTTTTTCTCTCTCTCATTTCCTAATGAAACTGAGAGAATGGACTTATCTGGAGACCTGTGGGAACGTTGTGCATTTGTTGGGGGCTGCTTTGGAGAAGCAGATGGTTTACACTTAGTGTCTATCTATACGGGTGGACTGAAGCGGATTAGCACGCTAAGCCCGGGTATAAACAGAAGGGGGGTGGTGGGGGCAGTGGCTGAAAAAGGTCCGGGAAAGGAAAGGTACGTCATTTTCGTTCTTTTCTTGGAAATGTCCTATAAAGGGTCTCAGCGGAAATCTGCTGCCCACGGTCCGTATCTCCCTACCGTTTATGACCCCCTGCCCTGCCCTAGCTCTTTCTCGTGTCAGGGGTCGGGACAAACTGCACATAAGCGCAACTGTTAGATGGTTCCGGCTCAAAGCCAATGGTAAATTTGAGGCATTCGGTCTTCAATTCGTGAACAACTGGAGGCAGTTTAGCTTTTAGGTACCCTGATTGTTAATATATCCCGTATGTCTGTACTCTGTGTGTTCTGTCTGTTTTTTAACTACTCCGTTTAATGCCGTGGTTTCAGTGTTGTGAGATATGTATGTTCGTTTTTCTTCCCATTTAAAATGAGGACTGCATTAAAAAAATAGAAATATATGTAGTATATGCCATACTAAACATAATATGTTTAGTAATGCTTATGTGTGCTGTCCTTTGGGTTCAGCTTTTTGTATGAATATCTGTTCAAACTCAGAATTAATATTCAGTTGCATCCTGTCCAACTGGTCCAGAGTTCCAGAATAGCACGATCTCTGTCTCGGCTTCTGAATCGATGTAAGCTATGGCTTTGCCATTAAATGAAGCCACAGGGTTGTACCATGTGGCACAAAAGAGCGGGGGGGTTCTGATAGCCTCTGATGTTGTCATTGCAGTGTCCTCCATGTGTAGCAGTGCCCCCGGGTCTGGGCCCAGTTCCCCCAACAGCTCCAATAGTGCCATCACCGAGAACGGGTCCAGCGGCTCCGTACCCAACATCCCAGCAGAGGTAGGAGCCAAACCCATGTCCCCATCCCTCCCCCCACCCCCACCCCAAGCCAAACAATACTCTGCTGGGAACACTGGCTGCCATGTCTGCTGCTCTCCAAAAGGGCTGAATAGATATTTTCCCAGAGCATAATTCAACATGGACAGATTAATCTGCACAACATACATTTGCATTTATTTACTGAGCAGATGCTGTTATCCAGAACGACTTACAGCACCGTGTGGACAATAAGGTTTGATGAATACCAGTTTTGACTGAAAAGCATCATTGTAAAATGTCAATCAACTCTGCAATAAACACAGGGTCGCTAGGAAATACATTGATGACAAATTAATATATTTATTCATTGAACTTAAAAATTAATATTAATATTAATTAGAAAGTGCAACAAGAGTAAAAGAAGTGACTGAAGTTAAGAGAATATAAGGTATTAGGTCATCGAGAGAGAAGAGACTCTGAGCTGACAACCAAACCCTTTAAGCAAAGTTTTTAGTCATAGCAGTGCTTGATGTTGTTTATGTTCATATTTCTGCTTTCTGCTGATACCAGAGGCTTTGTAAAAAGTACAGAAAAGATACCACTTTGTTTTATTTGGCCTCATTAGGTGCTGCTCGTTATATATTACAGCCAAATTGCACAGAGGCATACACTGCTATATTTCACATTTACATTTTATTCATTTTATGCTTTTAAGGCAAAAGCAACTTACAAGAACTACATAAGTGCAAAAGCATGAAATCTGTAAATGACACATAGCACTATAATGAGCAAACAGTAACAGTCATAGTCAGAGCTAGTAAGTGCAGACTTTTAAAAAAAAAAAAAAAAAAAAAAGAATAATTAGGGTATTCAAAAGAGGGATATAGGAAGATGGGAAGTGTAATTCAGGAGGGAGGACCAAACAG
Organism: Albula goreensis; assembly: GCA_022829145.1. Classification (NCBI taxonomy): domain Eukaryota; kingdom Metazoa; phylum Chordata; class Actinopteri; order Albuliformes; family Albulidae; genus Albula; species Albula goreensis. The sequence continues at coordinate 8,245,330 of CM040762.1, forward strand.
GATGTATTGGAACATAATATTAACCGTGTTTTAAAACTGCGCTCCTTTTGGCTTACAATTATTCTCACAGTGTGGTTGAGGGAATATCAGCAGATGCCTTATGGCCAGTCGATCTCAGAAGTTTGTTTGAAGTGTACAGTGACACGAGTAGAGAAGAAATATCAAAGGAATGGAGACTGTTTATTGGGTCTTTTTTCACCCTCCCACCAATGCTGAGTGAACACCAGTAAACAGCCAGCTCTTTTGTGGAACGTCTTAACCTTGAATGAGAAAGAGAGACGAATCAGTCGAGAAAGACATGGAGAGAGAGAGCACGAGAGAGGCAGATGGAGATCAAGCACCAGTGCTAGTGCATTCTGATTGGCTTCCTGCCTTGGTCGGGATTTTTAAAAAACTGACAAAACTGGCTTCTGGGTGCATTCTGAATCACTCACCCCGCCCCCCGTCCCAATCACGTTGTCCTCCTTTAGCATTGCTTTCCTTGCCACTCCTGTGACGCCTTAGTCACAGTCTCCCAAGGGGGCCACTCTAGCATACGACCGATGTTTTCTGATTGGCTGAGCACATTGTGGCCGCTGGGCTCTAGGCAGGCCTGGAGGCCATGTCTGTATGGACACCGGCAACCTCTGAAACCTGTCGTGACCAACCAATCAATGGACTGGCTGGGATCAGCTGAGTAAGGGCGGGTCTGAGGTGACGGCTGTGATTCAAGCAGACTGTTCAAACATAAACTGCACGTAGACAATGTGAGGGCTAAATATATCACCCTTCCGCGAATCGCCCACGGAGAACCTAAACCAGTGTCTAAGCTGCTACGGTGCTGGTGTGGTAATTGCGGCTACAGTCAGTGGTGTTCCTGGATGGTAAGTAGGGAGTTTGTTGAGATCTCTTCAGATCTTGCCTGGTTTTTGAGACAGTGGCATTGGTGTTGCTGGTGTTTTAAAATGTGCACTATTAGCTTAGAGTAAAGAGGAGTCTCATGCAGGTAAATTGTTTTGCTCCACAGGCTTATTACATCCAGGTAATTACAAACTTTACATTATTTACATTACAGGCAATTATGCTCCAACCAGAACAACCTTTGCCACAAATATCAAACATTGGAGAAAATAAAAAGGACCAACCTATTTGTGTCCCTCACCTTTTTACTCATTGGTTGGCTGAGTGTCTAACAACCTTAAAGAGTGAGACACCTACTGACTGTCTGGCAGTCTGACCGTTACCAACAACAATCTGACAGTGTGAGCGTCCCCATCAGTAACCCACTTTTGGTCACAGTTGCATCCGTGTGGGGGCAGTGATTTTTTTTTTCTCGTATCTGTAATTTCCCACAATCCATTGCAGAAGCCCAACAGCCGAGTAATTCTTTTCCTTTTTGTAGGGCCTCAGCATTTGGATGGTATGATTGTTTTACCACGGTTCAGCCTATTCTGTTCATATCCCCATTCATAACCAAGGCTTACAAAACACCATTTTATGTGCCAGGAAAAACACAAGTCATTATCCCCCCTCCCTGCCCCCAACCCCCCAATCGCTTAAGTACAGTCATTGATTTGAGAAACATAACAAGCTAACAATAATGGCATAACTAAAGCATGGCTCATTAAGTAGCTGCGTGCTGCTGTCAGAAATAGCCCAGGCGATTGTCGCCTCTGCATTTTATTGTGCGCCGGGGCAGTGGATCTCGCCGTCAACGGGGCTTTAATTGGCGGGTGTGGGAACGGAGGGGAAGTGTGATGTCATATAGCAGCGGCTCAGCGAGACGGGCTGGTCAGTTTTGGGGACGTGTGGGCTTGTTTTCACAGAGCCTCATTGAGTCAGCCTTCACTGATTTGTGATTTTGCTGCCGTCTCATCGTCAGATGCTGGATTTAGCAGAGAGGAGGAGAGAGAAAAAGGCTGCGAGAGACCCGATTGCCCCGTCATACGTTTCTATTGTTGGCCGAGCGAACGCAGAGCAAAATGTCAGCTCATTCACAAACTTGTTCATTCATAGCAACTGCCGTGTCTTCTAACAGCTACAAGGATTGTACTGGCACACAGTCAAATGAAAAGAACTTGCATAACCTGAAACTTTTGATCTCTTCAAGACCACAGACAAATAGTGTAAGGATTATGTGGTGGGCTAAACTGAACTTGAAAAACATTATGAAAATAATTGAGAGGTATTGCCTTCATTTGCTTTGCTGTGGGCTCAAATGAACATCTTTGACATTTTACATTTATTGTTTTTTTAAACCTTAACAAAAGCAATCAATCACTGTATCTTAAAAGACAGTTGCTGTTTTTTAATGTGTTAATGATGACAACAGTGCAACAGTGCATTGGTGTGGTGCATTTTCTGGGTATCAAAGTCACTGGAGATTCCAGAGCCTTTTGTAGTTGGGACTAGTGAGTCAGGATTTCACTTTATTGTTTCATCTTCACCATGGCGTCTCTTACAACACAATGTCCCATGTCCCTGTCAGTGTTCTAAAGGAAAAGCTTCCTTTTGCTAGCCATTTGCAGCAGCAGTTTGCCTTACCCTAGGGATCTTTCATCTAAGCGCTAACCATCCCCGGCCCTGTTTATCTTTAGTCCTTAAAGCAGTGGATTCTGCTAATAAAGTTTTAAAGTAGGCGATTGAACGTCACAATTGTAAAAAAAAATAAATAAGTAAATTAAAATAAAATCTCATATCTCCTAAAAGACAAGTTTACAGGAAATGGGGGGAAAAAAAACATTTTCTATTACATTATACAAGTTTTAGTAACATGGTATTTTGAAACTATTAGTCATAGAGCCTTGGAACATTGACAGTACACAGCTGATGATGCAGCTTTCTATTCATGTATCAAACTCAGAAATGGAGATGCAAGGTAAAATGTATTATTTATCTATTGTGCACACAACAATGCTTTGTCATAATTTCAGTGCAAGGTAATACAGAAGTATTAGTGGGTGCAGACCTTTTTGTCGAGGTTCTGGCTTCTAGCTGTCCAAATTAGAAGGAGGAAAGAAAGTGTAAACTCTTAGAGAAACTCCACCTTTATTAAACATAAACACACCACTGTGTGCCAAATCATGAATATAAATTAATCATATTGAGAGACATTAATCATAAATATAATAGATGGTTAATGCAAGCATGCATGCACACAAATGAAAATCTGTATTTCATGGGAGAGGGGAATGTGGAGAAATGAATGAGCTGGGTCTTCGTTCTCACTCCTGACCTCCTTTTCCCTCCCAGCAACTTCGCTCCCATCACCAGATGCTGAATGCAGACGGGACGCCCAGCCAGCTGAGCCTGTACACCTCACCCTCTCTTCCCAACATCTCCCTGGGCCTTCCTGCCAATTCGCACATCACCGTGAGTAGCAGCCACCTTCTGTCTTAGGTCCCCTCTGTGCACTCTGTCAGCAACCCTGGTCCGGGGCAGCTCAAAAAAATGGGAACCCCTCCCTTTCTCCGACTCTCCCTCAGGCCCCGCAGAAGCTGTCGGCCCAGCAGGAGGCTGAGCGTCTGGCCATTCAAACCATGCGCCAGGGCGGCGCTCTGACGGGGAAGTTCGTCAGCACCTCGTCCCTGCCGGCCTGCCTGCCGCCGGGGGTGGCCCACGACGCCGAGCCCCCCGCCACCAACAGCCACAGCCACTCCTCCCTGCTCCAGCACGTCCTGCTGTTAGAGCAGGCCCGGCAGCAGAGTGCACTGCTCGCAGGTAAACCCCGCCTCCCGAGCTCCCATTGGCCCATGTGGACCCACAGAGCTCCGCCTCCTTGTCAATATTCCAGAGCTGCTTCATTCACACAGCCCCACCCCATTATTAACACATTCTTTGCTCCACCCCTTTAATTACATCACTCAGAACTCCATCCCCTTGCTCCACTTCCTTTATTTCCTCTTGTCCTTATTCTAACACTAAACCTACCACCTTCGTATTGACTGCCATGCATACAGACTGAACGCTGTCATTTCCATTATTTAATTTCCAGCCATCTAAAACAGGTATGCCTTGCATTACTCACTGTCATTACACGTTATGGGTCAATCCAAGTGGTGACCTACCAGCCCTTTGATGGGGTGTCCTAACAGAGTCACCCTCTCTGTACCTCCTCCCCCCTCCTTCCCCCCCCACTGCAGTGCCGATCTACGGGCAGTCGCCCCTGGTGACGGGCGAACGGGTCTCCACCAACATGCGCACGGTGAACAAGCTGCCGCGCCACCGGCCCCTGAGCCGCACGCAGTCGGCGCCGTTGCCCCAGAGCCCTCAGGCCCTGCAGCAGCTGGTCATGCAGCAGCAACACCAGCACTTCCTGGAGAAGCAGAAACAGTACCAGCAGCAGATCCAGCTCAACAAGGTAGGGGGCGCCACTGAGACACACACATACACACCATATCGCATGGTGTGAAGTAGTGATAGCAAGTGTGGTAGCAGACGGTCGTTGTTATTCCATATAATCATCACTCCAAAACTATTAAAGCTGAATACAAATGGTTGGTTGCCATTCAAAATGATCTTTTTGTTTAGCCATATGGTTCCAACAATCAGTTTATTTTTTTTGTTTCTTTTAAAGTCATTCTGTCAACTGAATTTTTTTTGCCCACATCTCACGGTTTCATCCAGCTGATTATTAGAATTTTTTTTTTACTTTATTATTTGTCATTGTTAATAAATGCGTTATTTACAATGATATTTACGTCACTGTGAAGTTTTAGCAACGAAATACCTCAGCATAGTTTTGTAGGGTGCTTTCACCAGCTGAGAATGCCCTACTTATTTTTTATGAATTGCTGACATTACTTTAACAATACAGGTATTTAGCAGATGCTCTCATCCAAAGCAACTTACACAGCTCATATTTTCACATGCTATCCATTTATAAGCTGGGTATTTATAAAGCAACTCAGGTTGAGTACCTTTACCTTGACTTACAGCATTACATTAACAATACAGGTATTCAGCGGATGCTCTTATCCAGAGCGACTTACAGTGTGAAAAAACATGCACGTAGATTGGGTTTGAAGTGCAATAATGCCTTCGCGGAGGGAAGTAATAGTCCCAGAGATACTAGAAATATGAAAACACAACAGTTATTTATAATTCACCAACAAACAAATCAATATATGCAGAGTCAAAACAATAGTGGTGGCCCTTCCTGGATATTGAATCTGCAGCCTTGTAAGTCCTTTTCCTTGACCGTTGTGCTACACTCCCCACGTCCCCCAATTTTTAGATGCTGTCCAAGGGCGGCGAACTGCCCCGACAGCCCCCAACCCACCCAGAGGAGACGGAGGAGGAGCTGACGGAGACTGCAGAGATGCAGGAGGAGAGGGGGGAGGGGCTGGAACGGGCCGGGGAGGCGCTGCTCATCGAACACCTGCAGGAGAGCACCGGCGAGGTCACGCCCCCGCTGGAGCAGCGGCCAATGGCACCTAAGGGTGGCAGCACGGAGAGCGAGGTGGAGGAGGAGGAGGATGAGGACGAGGCCATCGAGCTGAGGGAGTGCGACGAGGAGGGCGCCCTCTATGGACAGGTGAGTCAAGTTCTGTTTAGGCCCTGCCTGCCACAGCCATAGGGAACACTAGCCTTATGTGCCTTCATAAGTAGAGATGTGTGGAATATCCTGGGTAATATAGTACAAGTAGACAGTCCTGGACTCTTAAGCCTTTGAGTAAATAATGATGCTACACTGAACTCAATGGCCAGTTCTTACCAAATATTCTTGCGTTCCTAGACACGAGACATGAGCGTTAATAGCCTTTGTGTACCAGGCTTGATACCTGTCAACAGCAGTGCAGTTCAAAGTGATAAATCTGCCCGTTTCTTGGACATAACGTGTTCTGTAACTGGTTCCCATGATGGCAGCAGTAAAGGCAGAGAGGAAGCGAGTGTCAAATATGTTTAAATGCAAAGCTCCCCTATGAGAATATGACTGATGGCAGTCCCTGGCATGTTGACTGCCGCCATGGCAAATGACGTTCTCAGACTGTGAGGTGAGAGAGTCATGAGATCTCTTGAGATCTGACCTTCTGGGTTCCGAAACGACAGAAAACAGTTTTCAAAAAAAGTCTGGAAGCCTGGCTTAAGTATCCTTGCGTCCCCCTTCTGTCAAGGAGCCCGCTTCTCTAATGATGCACAGGGATGAACGCAGTCCAAACTGCGCACAAGCTTGACATCGCTGACAAGGAGAGCGATGTGGAGAGGCCACTCACCATTGGTGAGGCTGTAGGAGGGAGAATGGAGGCAAATGACAGCCTGAAAAAAGGCAGTTGTGTAAGGTATCATCGCCTGATTAACATGCAGGGACGGTCGGGGGAAAAAAAAAAACTAATTCCCTTCCTTTAGTGAGTCACCGTATTAGTCAGAAAATCGTGGTGGTGAAATGTACCAGTTTGTTGTTCTCTTGAGCCACCATTATCTCTTGTTTTGTAAATTTGCACTTCCACTTTTTAAATAAGCTGGGGAAATTGTGACCTATTGCAGGTTTCCAAACTTGTTTTAAATCGATGGCCCCGTGGCTCCCACCTCTGTAAAACGGTTAAAATTTGATATTATTAGTGAACACCCACTAAAAGCTGTGATGCCCTGGATATTTATCACAGTTGAAATATTTAATCATTACAGATACCACAATATTACCAAGGATGCAAATAGCTGGCAAGGATTATTTTATCTGAAAGTTTAAAATATGCAACTAATGTTTGCAAGTGATGATTACACAGTACACACTTTAGCTCTCCAGAACCATGGTTGGCTACCCTTGGAATACAGGTTATGTCTGTTACCCAGAAATTTTAAACTTACAATGTAGTGTTACACTAGTCACAACTTAATCACTTTGCTGTCGTGTGTCATCTCCCACAACAATGGAACAAGTCATGCAAGTTTCGATGACGTTTTTATTCTCAGTCTGTTCGCATGAGTGAGAATGTTTGCAGTTCTGCAAGCAAGAGAATTCTAACATCTTTTATTGTTATGCTGCAAGCAGTTGGCTGTTACTCAACACTATCTGACATTATCCAAACTGTGCTTGAGTGCTAGGGTTAGACAAACTGTTTTCTGTTGCCAGTAAGAGAAATTTGGTGTGCTGCTAACTAAAATGGGTTTGGACTAGGTGGACAAATTTAAGGCTGGCGAATATCCGATGGAGCTTGGAGTCGGTTGTACATTCGCGTGAATGTAACAGAGGGGAAAAGAGAGCTCCTCCTCCATTGCCGTGTTCGTTTCCACGATGCCTGCACTGCAGATTTCATCAATGAGAGCTCAGGGCTGCCAGGGAACAAGCGGATACTGGGAGAGGGCCGTGCGCAGTGGCCCCTCCCGCCCAGAGAAATCATTCAGAAAAAAAGGTATAAAAAAAAAAAAAAAACAAGAATTTCAGATGGAATTCAGACCACGTCTCACTCTCTCTTTCGCTCTCTCCTGCTCTGTGTCTCACTCAGATGCACAGGCGCACACACACATACACACACACCCTCCCTCCTCTTTGCTCTTTCACATTCGAGTGAGTAGCTGTGAATGGACTCATCTCTGACTCATCCATCAGTGATGAGTCACTCTCGCCCACTCCCTCCACCCCCCCCCTTACACTCCACACTTAACTCCAGCCCACTGTGAAGAACAAGGCCTGTGATATTTTGATAATGGGGGCGACGGGGGTAGTTTGTAGAGACATCTCCCTGGAAAAAAAACATAATTTAACATTCAAGTCAGATGCGGAAATGAACCCCCACAACCACTCTTATCCTTACCTCCCCCTTAGTCTGCCCCCCCCCCCCGTTCTTGCCTTCACTGCTGCTCCTCTCGTCTGCAGCGCGCCTCGAATACAAATGGGCCCCCTCCCCTCTCCTGAAAGACGGAGGAGTGAATCCCTACAGGCGGAGAGAGAGAGAGAGATGCGGAACAGCAGACGTGTTCACCCCCCTTCAGCTCCCCCCACCCAACCACCCACAAACCTCCAATCGCATTCGCTTCCCATTCAGAATTCAGAACCAGGGGAAACGCTCGGCTAGCGATTCAAGGTTTTCTGAATCAAACCTGCTGCAGCGCAGAAAAGGGCGCGGGGAGCCGTGAGCCGCCGTGTTGACCCGGCGGGGCTGAGAGAGGCTCCGCAGCCGCACGTGCCTGCCGCTGCACGTTTCGTGCTGCGTCCCCCTGTCTCCGAGCCTGCGCCTCTCCCCTCCCCTCCTTCCTCGTGCCAAGCCCAGACGATCGCCTTGTAGCATCCTGACAGAAAGCAGAACCAGCTCCCTGTATTTACAGAGCCCGTTCCAGCACGGCGCCTTTTGGCTGCCTGGAAGGTCCAGTTTGGTTTTGCGTTTGGGCCCACCCTGCTTCGGCGGCACATACAGGCCCACGTTTTAACGGTTCGGCCTCTGAAGTGAAAAGTCTCTGTTTAGTCTAGCGTTGGAGCTGTCTTTCAGACATCTGCAGAGTTTTCTTGTCGTTCTGTCCTCTGCCATGTTTTTTCATTTGAATGTTTTAGGGGGATTTCTGGTGAAAATGAATGATTTTGGTGTTTTAGCGATGCTAAACTGCTGCTGCTGTTGGTCAAGTTAACATTGCACAGACTGAGCGTTGGTGCCGGTGAAAACCAGACAGGCAAACCAAACAAACTCTTGTACTCCTTGAACCCCCGCCCCCCACCCAAACACCAAACTCTTAGCCCTGTTAACTGTAATATATTTTAAAGAATCTGCTCAATTCAGACTTGATTAGGGCTTTTGACCGCAAAATTAAGTCACTTCACTTAGGTTCTTGCTGCTAAATTAGACTTTGAAGGTGAGCGCAAAGCCAGCCCTCTGGCTCTCCAGGGTCAGGGCTGAGGGCTAGAGACCTAAGTAAATGATTGGCAGCTGTTATCAGTCATCACACTCTCACCTCAGACAGGTTGTTCAGATTCACTTGAACCTTTATAGCCATGCTAACGCCAGCCCTCTAACGGACGTGTAATGGGCATCATGAACGGTGTATGAGAAGAGAGATGAAAAGTAGTGTTTCTCAGCAGCCCCTGAGTTGCTTTTGTTTTCCTTTGTAGTTCTCAGACCAGCCACACCTTCAGCAGCTCAACGTATTCCAGGCATCCCTGTCCATCACCGGGATGCCCCACAGACCTCTGGGAAGGGCTCAGTCCTCCCCAGCCACAGCTAGCCTCAAGGGCACGCCCACTGGTGAACTGCCGGTTAAGCACCTCTTCACAACAGGTAAGGCAGGGGCACTCTGTGAAAGGTTGAAACTAATTTTCAGAGTTTCCTTTAAATGTGGAAAGAGCAAAGATTTACGATCACAAAACCCTGAGCTCAAAAAGAGGTATCTTGCACCATGAACAACTGGTGTGAATTTAGCAAAAGGCGAGCCTTTTCATGGGCATTTATTCTCACTTGCAGAAGTAATGAAAGGCTTGAACGCTGGAGCATCTGTCTGACTGCTGTTTAAATTAAATAAAGAATACATATGGATGAAATTTGTTGCTTTTGGGAGGAAAACCTATACCAAATCCAGGCTTTGGCGTAGCGAAGACTTTCCTCTTTGTCATTAAGTGCACAAAGAAAACCCAACAGGGAATGGTGTCTTGAACTCCAGTGCAAGAGAAGATATGCTGGGACTTGCAGTGTGGTGAAAAAGAGCTCTTTTTACAATGTTTGGTCAAAAATACACCTTGCTCAGATTATTTCTTTTTTATATCTGCTTGTAGAAGACTTGGATCTTGTATCTCTAAAAGATTATGGTTGTTACCCCTGATTTGTCACTGAGGGAGAAGACACAGTGCGCTCTGTCTCTTTCTGGAACCTTCCTCTTTGTCCAAAAGAAGATGATTTTGAGGTGGAAGATGATTTGATCTCAAATCACAAATACCGACCAAAGTACATTTCCCGGTGCCTTAATGAGCAAGGTGTCCAGCCTAAATTGTGTGACGAATTCAGAATAGAAATGTCAAATTATTGCAGAACAGGTGTTCTGTGTAATTGGGCCAATAAGGAGACGCTCATTTTCGCAATCACCCGCGCCACGGTGCGCTCAATCGAGCTGAGGAAGCAGTCGTGCCGGGAAGAAAAGTGGGCTAATCATACGTTTCTCCAGAGCAGACCAATCAGCTGGGGTGAATAAAAATACAACATCAGAAGATGCCCCGGGTATAAAATGCTTCACATACAAACAGGATGCAGGACCATGACAAGAAAATGTCTTTTTTATGTATATATAACAAACAGATGATATTGTCTAAGCCCTTTTAAAAGCCACATGTTGCTAACAGTCTTTAACCTTAGATATTTTTCCGTACATATGTGTGTTGCTGGATCTTGAGTTTTATGGGGAAGATACATTCATATGGTCTATGCCCATGGGACATACCATTTGTTCACCATAAAGGGAAAATCAGATTCGTATACTGGCTTGTATTCTATTTGACTATATTCGGTCAAACTGTCTTATTAACTTTGGTCAATCAACATTGCGCCCACTGGCTGAGTTTAGTTCATCTCCTTGTTTCCCTAATAAAACCAGCACTGACCATCTTTTCCTTCACTCACAGGGCTAGTGTATGATACTTTCATGCTGAAGCACCAGTGCATGTGCGGCAACACCCACATCCATCCGGAGCATGCCGGACGGATCCAGAGCGTCTGGTCCCGTCTGCAGGAGACAGGGCTGCTGGGCCGTTGTGAGGTAAGAGCGCCACCTGTTGGCTGGAGGACCTTTAATGTTCAAAGCAGCCCTTTGGTTCAGGGGAACTGATACGCTGTTTCCTGTGTGTCTGCGCAGAGAATCCGGGGCAGGAAAGCCACGCTGGATGAGATCCAGACGGTCCACTCCGAGCACCACACCCTCCTCTATGGCACCAGCCCCCTTAACCGGCAGAAGCTCGACAGCAAGAAACTCTTAGGTGCGAAGTGTTTCACCTCTGGTTTACCTGTGCGTGTGTGTATGTGCACATGCGGTTCTGTGTATGTCCGTGTATATCTGTGTGGTATGTGTATGTCTGATTGAGCGTACGTTGGTTTTTCTGTGTGTGTATGTCCGAGGATGTATTTCTGCTTGTGTCCGTCCCTGTCCGCATCCACACCCACCCACCCATCCACCCACACATGCGTGTGCGTGTGTGTTTCACTCCAGCATAGTCCCAGAGGAAGTCGGGAAGCACTCAGTTTAAGAAGCAGCAGAGCCCATGTACGGGCGGATGCACTTTTGAAGGATTACCTGCTCTGACGGCTAGGTGTATTTTTAGTGCTGGGGGAGGCCAGGCTCCTAATTCGCCTCCACTTATGAATCATCACGGGGTTCCTCTCTGCAGAAGCAGGGTGCCCGCCCCAGCTTAGCTTAGCCACCAAATCCCCCACGCTTTCCGCGTCTGATTCGGTTCTGCTTGCAGAGGACCTGGTAGATGAGAACTGATCAGTCCCAACTTTCTCTAAACTCAATAATGGCATAATCTGCCAGGACACTTCCTGTGTTAATTGCTTAATTATGCATTTAGTTACTTAATTGCATGTCGATACTGGAGGTGAAATAGAATCCTTCAAAGCTCAGTCTGAAATGGACTATTTATTCTTTTTGTTGCTGAGTAATGTGAACGGTGTAAAAAAAAAAAAAAAAAGCTGTACAATTTGTTATGTCAGTCATAACTATTTTAAGAGTTCTTTTGAATTGATGAAATGGGTGGATGATCAAGTTTATTTCAGGAGTGTTAGGAAATTGCATCGTTCATACTGATTCTCCTCATATTGCATATTCGTCATTTGTCAGTTGTCAGAGAGGGATGAAAGGTGCTGTAGAAAAACACAGTAATCTACATTTTCACTTACATTAACCTGCTTTTGACATTTGCATGTAAAAATCAACGAGGGCCCTTAGGTTACCATTACTTGCTGACGCAAAAAGAATTACTGAATGCTGAAACCTCCCACACTTCCGTCTAATGAGTCCCCCAATCAGTCTTATTTTTTCTGAAAGTTTGTTCTTTTAAGTGGGTTTTACAGCAGTGGAGGGGAACTTCCGTTCCCGGTGGGCCAGTGTGTGTGCACTTTGCAGGTTTTTTCCAACAGTTCCAACAACCGGAACTGAACTTAATTGGCTAATTAGCTGTATACCCCCATGTATACCCTGGTCCACCTGTCTGTAAGGTCACAGTAAAGGTTTATGTTAGGGCTAGAACAGTATCACCTTCAGATGTCACTCATGAGCTAATCAAGAAAAATGTCAGATCACGTAAATGGTTGGGCATGCTTGTGAACTAATTGAGAGCATAAGGGGGGATGAGTTGGGGGAACATGGCAACCCAGGCAGATTATTTTGGGCCCCTGACCTTACCCTTTTTCTCTGTGCGATTGGGCTCTTTCAGGTCCAATCAGCCAGAAGATGTACGCACTGCTGCCCTGCGGAGGCATCGGGGTGAGTGATTCATCCATCCGTCCGCGTCCTTACTGACCCAACCCCCACCCTGCCCCTCTCGCTCACCAGAGGATATTTATATCCCATTCTCCCCTGCAGCACCTGGGCAGGCTCCGCCCCTCATACTCAGTCACCTGGGAAACTCCAGGATGATGGATGATGCAGCTACTTGTGCTTGTTGTTAAGATACTACAGCAGAATCAAAGAGTCATTGTGTGATTATTTTATTGACAGCATGACAATAATTATGAATATATGCATTGTTATCAGTTTCGTTATTATTGCTGCCATCAATAGCTTTATCATTAGCAGTATTGTCAGCTGCATTGTTTGTATTATTGTTATCATTAGCATTGTTATCATTCGTATTGTTGTTATTGTTATGATTAGCATTTGTGTTACCCTTGTTGTAGCACTGCATTAAGTTAACTGGGGAAGAGGGCTGGAACATGCTGCACCATTTTACAGAAACTCTTAGAAAATGACCAGCCACTCCACGAACTGGGCATAACGTGGAACTGCATCAGCTGAATTGTCCTCCTCTGTGCTGCCCCCTGCAGGTGGACAGTGACACAGTGTGGAATGAGATGCACTCGTCGGGGGCTGTGCGAATGGCCGTGGGCTGCGTCATCGAGCTCGCCTTCAAGGTGGCTGCCGGGGAGCTCAAGGTGAACGAGCTCGCCCGTACCCCTTCCTCCCTTCCCACAGACATGTGTTAGCTTCTTAGCATGTTAGCTTTCTAAATTTGACATTATGTGAGAAGTTAAGAGCTTTACTAAACTTAACATGTTCATAACATGCTTTTGGTGGGTAGGAATCGGAGCCTTGTCGTAATATCTGCAGCAGAAAGTTGTCTGGTTGTAGCTGCAAAGTCAAAGTTTCTCTCGTGTCTTCCTGGACAGAACGGTTTTGCGGTGGTGCGACCCCCTGGCCATCACGCGGAGGAGTCCACTGCCATGTACGTACACCTGGGGGAATCTGGGGGCGAGACAGGTTTTAGCAGTTCAGTTCAAATTATCTTTTTTTTGCAATACAGACTCCAGAACCCTAAGAGTGTTCATAACATTCACGTCTAGTGTTCATAATTTAGTTATATTTTAATGGCTTTCCTGTCGGGTGTTTTTAATGAGAGGTTTATGTGTTTTTGTGTGTGTCTGCAGGGGCTTCTGCTTTTTTAACTCGGTGGCCATCACAGCCAAGCTGCTGCAGCAGAAACTCAGCGTGGGAAAGGTCCTCATTGTTGACTGGGTGAGTCACCGCTCGTTCCCCTCCTCTTATAGTTTTCAGTTTTATCTGTCAAGTGTCTCCGCGTCAAACACTGATTTGCATTATTTTTATTTCATTAACGATTTAGTGTCTTTATGTTTTGTTTTCACTCATAAAGCACTTGGAACACTGTGTGTTTCATCCTTGTAAAGAGACCAAGATTCTGACTGACTCATCCTAACCCCAGTCCTTGTAAAATTCCCACAAAACCCCATGTACTCCCTACCCAGTTATTAAAGCCACCACTGCAAAAGGGAAATTAGATCTAAATAGACCTACTTGGTGTAATAAAGGTAATACATTATAAATTAAAAGTGCTTCATAAATAAACATGTTGTTATAACCCCCCAAGTTTGTTATACATGTTGTTATACAGCAGGAGTGGATGGGGGCGCTCCTGCTGTTAACCCAAATGAGCCTGTCCACTCACCCTGGCTCCAGCAGCTTGATTAACTGTTGGTTTCCCGCCATACGCCATTCAGGACATTCACCATGGTAATGGCACCCAGCAGGCCTTCTACAACGACCCCAATGTTCTGTACATCTCCCTGCATCGCTATGACGACGGAAACTTTTTCCCCGGCAGCGGTGCCCCGGAAGAGGTAGGCGAGCCCTGGCCCGTGTGTATGTGTGTCCATGTTGTCTGTCTGTAGGTTTCAGTTTCAGTGCTTCCCTGCCATTGTCACTCGCTGAATGGTGAACCTGCCTGTCTGACACACACCGTAGAGGAAAATGAATCTCACATAGCAGGATAAAGCAAACAAATACCTCAGTGTCTCGGCTGTTCAATTCAGTGCTAGACTCAGAAACGGTAAAATGGTTTACACAAGAATCAACAAGATTTTCAAACAAACATTGCGCTCTTTCTCTTGCATGTCTCAGAGGAGTGGAAATGGACTATATCAGATTAGAAATTCATTTGATTCACTGTGCTACTTTTTTCTGTCCTGCCCTCAATAACAATGCTACCTTATGAGCACATTTTCACTAATAAATAATGACTAAATAAAGAGCACACAACTCATCTGTGTCACATGTACCTTTGCTGCTATCCCCCTTGCTGACAGGCTCATGACTAGGATGGCTTGAGCGAAACTGTCAAGCTGAGATTAAGCAAAACTCTTCCCAACTTCCTTTTAAATCCGGTGGTCAGTTGCTGCTTGCGATGAGTCACGGGGCTCAGGGGCTGGCTGTGTGAAATGAGAAACTGCCTGTAGCCAAACAGATGCACCCACAGAACACTGTTGGCAGTCAGGTACATGGATGAGCCATCTGAGGCTGGGCACCTGGAGTTGGGTGTACGTTGCTGTATATTATTTTTCTGACAGGCTTGTGAATTTGGATGATAGCTTGAGGGAAATCGATCAATGTTTCAGTTCCCCTCTACAAAAACCTACAGTGCTAGTAATCAGTGACAAATTTAGCAATAATAATACCTCTATTGACAAAGGAAGACTTTTACTCAATGATTTATCACATGGAGAATGTTTTTACACACACAAAACCAATATCTTAATAAATAAATAACATCTACTAACATTTGTAGCTCATGCTAATACCTGCAGTGAATCTGGGTTTAAATTTGCTAAAGAGTGTTGAAATATGTGTAAAGATTGAAGAGAAAGAATCCCTATCTGGTAGGAAGTGTGAGTTAATTGAGGGAAATTTTGCTGAAAAATGTCTGGGCGTCATGATAAATGCGTCAGCTGGAGGTATAATGCGCCCCCCGTGTGTGTGGGCTGTTTTTCTGCTGGACAGCAGGAGGATGTAAGGCCGTTTCTCTCTGGGGTTGGAGGTGCAGACACGAATACAATAAAAGGAACATTGATATATTTTTTTGTGCGTGTGTCTGCCTCACACAGAGTTTGTCGGATATTTTCCACACTATGTGCTGGGCAAGGCATTGTAAACGCATTCATAAATCCATTGAATCAAGTTAATGTTTTTTTTTTTTTGGCTGCTCATGGAGGTCTGAACAATCAGATCCATGGACAGAGATGGCTAGGGCTTCAGATACAGTGGCTCAACACTGTCCCCTTGTGGTGTGATTTGAAAAGTGACAGTCTGCAAACAGACATTTATGTTCCTGGTCCTTTCAAACGCATACATTGAAAAATAAAATGAATAAAGTAGATGGATGTTCAGACTTAAGTCCACAGCAGGCCAGTATCATAGCCTTTCAGCACCAAGCAGAGAAGCAGCAGGTGCAGCTGTAAAATAAGCTGATATGAGGACAAATTTTAAATGTGAATGCAATAAACATGAACAGTTCGTATCCATTAACTTATAGTTTGTTAATTACTAAAGCATACAGGCATTATAATGATATAATCATAACATTGATTGGAATAATTGTCAGCTTGTGATGGCTAAATGAGCTTTAATGAATACTACAATGGGTGGTGCTAAAATGTTCTGTCTGTCACTGACCCATCTGAACTATAGTAACTGAACTAATCTATCAAAATACTATCCCCGAAAAATAGTGTGGTTAGAACAAAGTTAAGCACTGAGATAGATTAAAAAAGCTGTGTGTGTGTGTGTGTGTGTGTGTGTATCTTTATAGGGGATAATTATGATTGGAATTCTGGGATAGGACACCAGTCAAAGTGAGGATGCACTTTCTGTCTCTGCAGGTGGGGGCAGGCCCCGGAGTCGGGTTCAATGTGAACATTGCATGGACGGGGGGTGTGGAACCGCCGATGGGAGATGTGGAGTACCTGACGGCATTCAGGTATGGGCCACGCTGCAGGCTGCACCAGTGTGGGCCAGAGCTCAATCAATAGATTCAAACAAACTTTAACGAACATTTATCCTTAATAAATGTACACATTGCTACTCTTAATAATTATAGTTTGGAGAATCACTTACATTGATCCTAGAATTTACCAAACTGTGTTTTTGAAGAACACTTAATTAGTCAAAGTTGAGGACCAATGTTGAGTCCAGGCCTTGGTTTTGTAGCTGGTGGTTATCTGATATTCATGGGCCAGTAATTGTAAATAGGATTCTGAGTTACAGGACTATCTGTTTTCAAAGGGAATGCCTTTAACTGTCAAGAATTCAACTCCCACAGCCTTCGGATTCAGCCTCTGCTGGATTATAGATCCTGTGGAGGCATACTCAAACCTAACGCTGTCTGTTAATCGGGCTGTCTCTGCAGGACGGTGGTGATGCCCATTGCAAACAAGTTCTCCCCTGACGTTGTGCTTGTGTCGGCTGGGTTTGATGCTGTTGAAGGTCACCAGTCCCCACTGGGAGGATACTCTGTCACAGCCAAATGTAAGTCACCTCCACCTTCCCAAAGTCACCTACACCAGCCCAGCTGTATGTCACCTCCACCTTCCCTATGTCACCTCCACCAGCCAAAGCTGTATGGCACCTCCACCTTCCCAAAGTCACCTCCACCAGCCAAGCCATATGTCACCTCCACCTTCCCAAAGTCACCTCCGCCCAGCTCTGAGTCACCTTTTCCAGCTGTATGTCACCTCCACCTTCCCTAAGTCACCTCCACCTTCTGAGCCATCTCTGCTGGCTTTGGTACCACAGCCTACTTTAAAACACCCCACTTCCACTATGTCATATGTCCCTAATCCTAGTCACATTCAGGTATATGTAATTAGTCAGTCTTAAAATGTGTTGATCGTGTTTTTATGTGCAAAACTTACCCATATAATCACACTAATGATGTTATGCACAACTGCTAGCAAGTACTGCTTATGATGTGTTCATCACTCTTTAAATGGATAACTTACCTTCCTCATTACACCATAATGAAGTAGTACATAGCTGCAGGAAAGTACTGCTATGCAAGCAAACCAGTAAATGCTGCATAAGCTGTTCCTGTCACACTGACTGCGCGCTTGCATAAAGGGTAGATGAGGAATTTTGTTTGGGCTTCTTTTAGAGTTTAATGCAGCAGAAAAGGCGTTGGTGGGGCTCAGCACTGATACTTTGTTTAATGTTATGAGCAGCAAGCATGGAATATATTTATTACTATGTACAAGTCTGGTGATACATTGTAGTTACATAGTGGATTCACTTGTGACATAGTAGTAAGTGTGTAATTACACATGTAATATTTTTAATACGCACACATGCCATTAATAATGGCTCTGATTTTTAGGTGTCCTCAGATCACATGTTGTGAAAGGGTATTCACGGCTGTCACTTCAAGATCAGCTTTTTTGCTACTTTAAGGAACCCGGCCTTTTGCAGTGGGTTGTTGTCTGGCTGTTTTTATGTGCATTGTTTTCACACTGCTTCCCTCTGCTGGAATGTAATGGAACTAGAGCGCAGTGAAAATGTACCATGTTTGAGACATTGTGCAGCATGTATGGAGTAGTTAGCACAGACATCTTTTATGATCTGTATTTCATTGCAATGGCCAGACCTAAAACATTCTAGATTTTTCACCAACAGCCTTATCTTTTGACATTCTTTCACATGATTTTCAAGTCACCACAAAAACCAGATCACGGCAAAATCATATCTTTTTAATACCTGAATAATTGTATTGAATTATAGTAAAATGATATCACGTTAAGTTGATGGGACTGATGGTAGTATTTTTACTTAAAATCCATTAATGCAACTTCTGCTGGAACTCAACTCCATTGTATGAACTGTTTCAACATCCTCAGTGTATCTGGAGTAATTTCAGCGTTTGCTCTCCGTCTGCATGAACTTTCTCATCATTAAATCATAAAATCAATGCAGTGAAATCAAGAATTTATATCACAAAATCCAAGATGGCATGGGACGAAATAACCCTTTTTGTTATTCCCACCCCGCAGGTTTCGGTCACCTCACCCAGCAGCTAATGTCTCTGGCTGGGGGCCGCGTGGTCCTGGCGCTGGAGGGGGGCCACGACCTCACCGCAATATGCGACGCCTCGGAGTCCTGTGTTTCTGCTCTGCTCGGAGATGAGGTGCTTTTCCCAAAAACCCCACACTCTTGAAGTCTAGCTTCGGTTACCTACTAATAAAATTACAGTATTTAGCAGCTGCTCCTATCCAGAGAGATTTACTTTGTTTACAGCATTATACCTCATTAATTTACATAGCTGGGTGTTGTGTTAGCTGGGCACTGCATTATCTGAGGATCAGGCCTGCAACCTCTGAGTTATGAGCCCAACTCTTAAACCATTGCACTATACTTTTGCAGTAGTTTCCGTTTCGTCCTCAGTGATCCTTGAGGGGAGCCTTTTCTCCTCTCCTACTCCACAGTGTGTAACGGTGTCTCCTCACTCCACAGCTGGACCCGCTGCCAGAGGCCGTCCTGAAGCAGAAGCCTTGCCCAAAAGCAGTGGCGTCGCTGGAGAGGGTCATAGAGATACAGAGTGAGTACCGAACAGATTCCCTTCACTTTCGCTGTTCAACATGGCACAGCAGTGCAGGTTTCGCTTGGCCTGTGAGATTTTTTATTTGTTTATCAGGGTGAATTTTTGACTACTTTTTAAAGGTGTAGCTTGTAGTGTTATATTTATCTTACATCTCTGTTGTGAATCTCAAAATCCAGGCCTGGAGCAAAGTGGTGTCTGATGGTTTTTGGCTTGTTTACGTGCTTCATTCATTTAAAGCACTGATCGTTATGACTACACGCCTTTATTCCTAACCACAGCTGGTCAATGCATGTGGCCGCTTGTGTTTGGCAGGTAAGCACTGGAGCTGCTTGGAGCGCTTGGCCCCCACGGTTGGCCAGTCCTTAATGGAGGCTCAGCACCGGGACAAAGAGGAGGCCGACACTGTCACTGCTATGGCCTCCCTGACTGTGGACAATGAGCAGGGCGTCGTCCGGGAGCCGGGCAGGTACGTCACGTGATGTAATGTCTACCCATAGACTGAATTGAGTCATTTATTCTTTATGGACCGATTTAATTTTGTTATGCAGTCACATGTTTGTGCTCTGATTGGAGTGCTTTATTGGAGGGGTGCGACGGGATGGCGCCTGACTGGTGCTGTGGTTTTGTGTTTTCAGGCCTACTGAGGAGCCGATGGAGGAGGAGCCAGTGCTGTAGGGAGGAGCCGCTGTTACACGGTGAACCTTTTGCTTCCACGCCCTTGGCGAGCCTCTCCCTCACCCCCCCCCCCCCCACTCCCCCACTGCCTCCACTACCAACACACCGCCTGTTTCTCTGCGCTTGATGGACACGCGCCAGACCCGCCCACCCCCGACCTGAGGAGAGGGAGGAGGGGGCGGGGAGGACGGGCGGAGGAGACTGACGAGGCAGGCGGAATCCGACAGGAGGGGCGGACGTGCAGAAAGAAGCGGGAACTTCATTGCCGTTCGGTATTTTTTGGCAGGGAACAGAAGGCCGAAAGTCTGAGTTGCCGACATGGCAACAGCGACGATGGCTGTGATTTTCAAGTGGAAAGGTCTTTCCTTGGACACTGTTGTTTTTTGTGCGTTTGGAATCAAACAGCAACAAACAAGAACACTTCAGTACTCACGCAGACACACACATACAATATCCTTAGAAGGAGAAACTAAAACATTTTTAATTAGTTAAATCAATGAATTACTTTCCCTTGTGAGTGTGTCTAAGTTCTTCTCTGTTCATTTCTGTGTTTGCTGGTGTAAGTGTTTGTCTGTTCAGTAATCTGGGAAAAAAGCACACAAGCATATATGAAAAGAATATATGTATATGTATTGGCTTACGTATGAGGTTTTGTGTGTGCTGTATACACAAACTTGCATATACAGGAGACCCAAGCCACAATTGGGAAAATCCACATTTACTATACTGTACTGTACTAATAGTAAATGGTCTGGTTTCCCTTTATACAAACAACCACATTTTAATAATAACAAAGAAATAACAACGCAATAAAAAAAGAGTGATTCATATGTATATTTATGTAGTGAAATAAAAAAGAGATTAATGTCTATAACTGCGTGATTATGGAGGGGATATAGCGAGTGCTGTCTAACACAGGACTCAAAGCCCTGAATTGTAAATCCACAAATGGCAAGGGTCAACTGTGTGTGTGTGTATATATTTATATATATATATATATATACATACATATATACATATTATACATACTGTATATTTGTTCAGTCTGTCTAACAACTACTGTGGTTGAGTATGGAACCAGATGAGGTTGAGCTGGGGAAAGCAGTGACTTCACAGCCTTGCAAGGGAAACCATTCTCTCAGGCTGAGCACTATTGCCCGAGTTTTTGTTGTGGGAATTCCCAGCTCCCTCCATCCCAGTGTTCCTGTTGAGTCATACTTTTTTGGGGCATCTCTTTGTCCTCCAGCCACGCTCTCACACATGTGCTTGCACCCGATGCAAAGGCAGACATCCTGAGGAGGTCAAAGAGGACTGCTGTGGAGAACTTCTGAACGGATATTTTGGTTCGTCTCCCTCTTTGTTTTCTCACTCGACGTAGAGGACAGGCAGTTTCAAGAGATGAGAGCGGATGAGCTGTAAGAAGAACTTGGTGCCTTTTCTTGGAAAAATTGGAAGAACACAGATGTAAACAACACAGCTAATTGAAACACTTGTGTGTCGCCCTCAAGGTCATCAAAAAAATGCCTTAATTTCCTCAAGAAGATATACCTGAATTTCAGCAAATGCACCTGAGAAAGTTGTTGGTGTTTCTTTCTTTTCCTCTGTCTCTCTTTTTTCTGCTCTCACTGATGCTTTTACTGTCACCAGTGGAGCAATGCTTGGAGAGTGTGAGGCACAAGGTCGGAGGTCATCCTTGGAGAATCCATACCCCTGACATCAATACTTCCTGTTTCCACTTTATTTATTTGGTATGCATTCTGAATGGCAGATTGTGTAACTGCAAAGAACTTTTGTGATAGTGACCAACTCTTTCATTTGTATATAATCTATTCACATTTCTCCTTTGCAAATGAAGCTGTTTGGCTTTTTCTTGGGTGGGAGGGTGGGAGAAATCTTGTTTTCTTATAGACAGTATTAACACTACGGTGTAGACTTTTCATGTAAAAGTATTATTTAATAATAAGAGGGCATACTCGAGTTCATCTTTTAATTGACAGTTGTGTTTGTGTGAGAAGGCAGGATCTTTTTTACGAGAGCTAATAGGTTTTTATGTGAATATGGGACATGAATATGAATATGGTAATATTGATGGTAATATGGATAATATGGTAAAACTGGTGATCAGATACCTTTTTGTACAAAAAAATACTGTCCACTACACCAACCTATCACAAAATTGTAGACCACATTACAATAATTGAGTAATTTCCTTTCATTTGTTTTGTTCATGTAACATGATATTCTTTCCTTTTATTGTTTTGATTCATCATTACTCGTTTAAACATGATCATGTGCACGCTAAAACGTACAGCTCAAATACAGCAAAAAAAGATGGATTGTCCAGTTTCCTTTGTCCCCCTGGAAACACTAACTGTACAGCTCTGGTTCCCCAAACATTTCTGTACGTTAAGCTATGTGATGTAACATTCAGCTTGTTATGGAAGAGCAGTGGGTGCTTAAGTTTTTGCAGACACATTTACAGTTCTAAACCATCCAAAAAAATAGCATTCATTGCTCTTCAGATTCTATGTATCTGGTCTACCTACTCACTACTGTTCCACCTGCACTACGGTTTCCAGCCTCACACAACCCCGGTGTGGATCAATGTACTTAAGAAAATGCACATTTAAATTGGTTTGGATTCACCAAATATAACACAAATGAAAGTGGTGCCAAAACCATATTCCTAGCCCCCTTTTGATTCCACATGTTGATTTAAATTTGAATCTTCTAATGCAGTGTATACAGCTGCTGTTTCCCACAATCTTTTTTACACGGATAGACCCAGCATGTGCCTGATGTCACTGAAAAAGCTGAGGCCATCTTAGAATACCCAAAAGAAGCTTTCCATTTTTTCAGACTAATTTCAACACTGTCTTTCTGTAGCTGCTTTTTTTTTTTTTTTTTTTTTTAAACAAGGAATGAAGTTTCTACTTGGTCTGAACATCATGTATTAATGTAGCAGCTTCTGTGTGTTGACATATAACAGTGACCATGGAGATTCTTGTATAATTCAAATTCCCATTTTTCATTCAATAGCAATGTTTTATTTTTCAGGAATCAGGGTGGATACAGCACTTAATTGGCATTACCTACAATGTTCCTGTTGCTATTTTGGTTTTAAACCAGTGGTCTGGAAATTGAGAAAATTGTTTAGTTTTTTTACATTTTGTTGGAGCTACAGCATAAAAACAAACACTTTAAAAAGAGAGGAACAACCATTTGATGAATGTTTTTCTCTTTCTTGGCACACGTTTTGAAACTGTCAAATTACATGGAATTTACTACAAAGCAACAATAGTTGGGGCATCTGCAGTTTTTACCTGATACTGGAAGATGTCTGTATGTATATTATCAACTGTGCACCATTGAAAATAGCTTTACTGTTGTGCCCACCCTATTTTACTATTCAGTAAATATGTATATTTATTGATATTTCATATATTGTGTATACTGGTATTGGTGATTGATGATGGTTAAAACTGAAAAAATTGTATATTTTTGACTTTGGAAAGAGAGGTTTGTTTCATACATTGTCCTACCACTGCTCTGGTGTTTGAATATCCATACACTGTGGCTGGATTTTGAATATGTGACCATCTTACACCATATATTTTGAATATATAACATTTTGGTCATATTAAAATGCAGATGTTTGAAATTATCAAAGCACATTCCTCAGAAGTCTTGTGTTCTTTCATATGCTTTCCTGTTGCAAATACAAATGTGTACGCTACTATACACGTGTATATAAATACATATATATGTACACATGTGCGATACACTCTATTTTAGCAATCTATTACTGTGAATATTATTGATAAAAAAAATCACTGTCCTTTTTATTTCTCCCTTCTGTTGTTTTTATTGATTGCATTGTGCGCAGCGCTACTTGGTGGCGTGATGGTGCAATTGCAGCCAGGATCTTAAAGGGAATGTCTTGTTATCGTATTTTATTTCAGGGTGTGTGTATATTTTAAAACCCTTTTTTATTCTTCTCATTGTAATGTTGTGACATAATTCTTTTTTTAAAAGTGGCCCTGTAGTTTCATTTGTCTGAAACTCAATAAAGTGAATCACTGCTAAAATACAGACATAAATAGTAGCATTATGCTCTTTCAGACTTATTGACTGTGAGTGTTCCAGGCATCCACTAATACCGTCTGGGATTTGCAGCACAGTATGTATTTTAAGTCCTGGAGATCATCAGGTGTTTGTTGTGAGAGAGTGCATGTATGTGTGATTGTGCCCATCCTACTGCATGCTCAAATGGTTAAAATGGGTACATAGGTTTCTGAATACATGATTTTACACAATACACACACAGTAGTTTTAAGTAATTTATTTATCCCAAGCATTGACAAGTCTGGATAATCACCTAGATCCCAACCTTCCCTTCCCATCATAGAACAAAACTCTACACATAGTAAAGTAATAAAGCCATTCTCTAATTACACACAAAGGTGAAATACACATTGTATAAATTGTGACTGAGCAATTTGAATTAATTTCCAGACAAGTTCTCTTTATATTGGACAGGACATTTACTGAACGCTGCCGATGGTTTTCCAACCTTTTTGTAACAATTTTCAATCTCATTGTCATTAAATAATTAATGACCAGGGCCATATCATAGAAAATGTTCTGGCTGAAGAGCCGTTGACTTTATGGAAGACAAACACCTTGAATTGCTGCCTGCTCAAGTCAGTCTTTCCAGGTCATTTTTTACAATGTGTTCAGTTTGTTTCTGTAAAAAAAAAAAAAAAAATGACTCAGTGGCTCAATGACTGTTATTAAAGAAACCATAAATTCAGATGGCCGCTGTAGGTGTTGCAACCACATGAGAGCTGTGTGCCATAGCAAGTCAGTTTATTACTTGCAAAAAATAATGAAGCGTATGTGTCTGAAAAGACAAAATATTTTTACAAACGCTAAGGTGAAGGTGCAGCTATGTCTTTTGGCTAGTGGATTGAAGATGTAACAGCATTATTGTCATGAATGTGAATCACTTATTCAACTTGAAACAATAATGCAAAAAGGAAGAAAGGGGTCACATTTTTCTGTTGCCAGTTTTTTCAGCCATCTACATTAGCATGCTCATAGCCTACTGTATAAATATCCACAAACATGACACCAAAAAAAAAACCTCAAACTCTCAATCTGGAGTGAAAGTCCATAGTAAAAACTGATTGAACAAAGAACATGATCTAAATAAGACATTGTAGCCAAGGGTATAATGCAGATATAAACACCCCATCCTAAAATAAATAAATAAAAAGGGGGCCAGCACTCACTACAAATATTGTAGAATGCAAGTATTGTTATCACTTTCAAGTAAGAATGCAAGTATTGTTATCAGTTTTCATATAGAGTTCAATTTCTTTGGCTTATAATTGGCTTAAAAATGATTTGATTAATTTTATAAGATTCCTATCCAATGTCTCTCTGTATTTTACATCGAAATATTTCAGAGGTTTCAAGTCACATTGAATATTATAAAGTAGAATATAAATATAAATGTCTTGCCATATGTTTTCGGGTACGTACACAGTGCCAACATTAGTGGAAGAATGGATACAATTCGCAAAATGTACATTTCCATCAATATTCGTCTTACAAATCATCAAGAAAGACAAAACTGGATAAGGATAACATCGGTGCAAATTTTTCAATGAAATTTCTCTGACCTTATCCACAAGCATAAATCTGTGAGAAAGAGTCACGCCCTACTTATGTCCCAGTGACGTTACCGCGTATGTTTACGTAAGGCTGGCGCTCCGGGTTCCTGGCGGAGAAGATGGCGGCGCCTGGACCGGGGGAGTATTTCAACGTCGGGAGCCATGTCTCTTGCCTCACCTGCTTGGGGCAGCGCCTGCAAGGGGAGGTCGTGGCTTTTGATTACCAGTCCAAGATGTTGACTTTGAGTATCCTTTTTCTGTTTCAGGGCACAAATGAATCAGTAATGTCTTTGGCTATGTGGGGCCTGGGGGGTAACTGGTCACTTGCTAAATAGTGATCCGCGCAAGCGTAACGGGGAGACAGCGAGAGTGTGTCCCCATCCTACATGGCAAGCTAGCTAACCATGCTAGCTCGCTACGATGCGCTCGTCCGATTCATTTGAATTTAACATTGGTGATGGTTAAAAGTGTCATGCTGGTTTTGCGACTTTCTTTAATGAATGACCAAGAGACTTGCGTTTGGGCCTGTGTACCATTGGCTAGCTGTGTGCCAAATTTTAGTTAGCTGTAGCTCATGTGACTTGTATCGCTACAGCACTTCGAACTAGCTACACAGCTACTCTGCTAGCTACCTATTGTGGCCACGGTTGCTAACAGTAATAGCAAATTCCTTGAGTAGTGGGATCACTATCTTGCAACTTCAGAGGGGCGTTATTCCTTCATTTTATGGCTATCTTGGACATAAGGCCAACTAGCTAACTCAAAGCAGAGAACAGTTCCGAGTGGATGAGGTCCACTGCTACAGAATTTATAGTGTAGCTTGCAGTGTAGCTGGATAGCATTCGCTGGCTAATTTCTGGCAACAGAAAGGGGTGGGTTGCGAACAGTTCTCCCACGGCACTTCTGCTTTCTTGTTGGCTAACTTGCTAGCTAGGTAATTAGCCAGCATGGTGTGTGTTTGAATGGAGATGGGTCAGCTTTCCCCGGCTGATTCCTGTTAGCTAGATTGGCTAACCAGATTACAGCGTGGAGGGACGTCGATTGCGAACTAGATGGCATTATTTGGCTAAACGAGAGTTTACTGTGTAACTAGCTGCACATTTGTCCATTGGGCTGGGTGAGGTGGGATATATTTCAGGCCTGGTCAGTTGTAGATAGCTAGCGGTGCCTGGGTGTATTGTGGTTGTATCATGATGGTCTCACCAAGCTAATGTTGGCTAGGCACAGGCCTGTGTTCTGAAGGTATCTTGTTACTTAGCTATGTTAGAACAAAATATTCTGTGCCATCTAAAATTCGTCCTTTTATTTGCAATGCTAGTCCGACTGTAGCTGTACACCAACGCCGCTGATATGAACGTGGTGGTTTGCTTAATATGAACCACACGGGCTATGTGCACACCATAACAACCACCGTTTTCTAACTACCTTGCAAACTTTAACTAGTGATATACCTTAGAAAACAGTTGTATGTCTCTCTTCTGTAATTGCATGGAGTGCGCTTCAGCTATTCTTCAAAACTCCAAGAAACATCAAGATTGCACCTCGACGGAAAAAAACCTCGGCAGCTCGTGTTATGGTCTGCCTCCAGTGTCAGTTTCAGTTTGACAGGGTCATCTGGATTTGCACTACGTTACAGTTAATCGGCCTGGCAGAGGACGTGTTTGACGGAGGGAAAGTGTTTGCTACCCACAAGGGTCTCGGGAAATTGCTGATTTCTACCATATATGATTGTGGGAAAGCTGTGTAACCTATCTGAAATTTGACTTGGTGTTTCTTTAGAGGGGGGTTCTTTGGTTCCACTCACCCTTTCGAGAAACGTGGATAACAGGATAGCATGGGCTCGTTCCCAGAATAAATCACACCCGGTTTGATTGACTGACGTTGCAGAATGTATGAATACATTAATGCTTCCAATTTGCTTTCCCCAGTTTAGTCATATACCAGTACATGGAAACGATCTAACATCTAAGATGTTATATGTAGTGTTTCTTGCATTCCTACAGCTAGATCCTTAACCCATATACATTAATTTGCTGCTCATCAGTCTTTCAGTATAATGAAGAGTTTGGTAACCGACAAATGTGTTGGCTTTTGGACATGCTGTAGCCTAACTGGTGTCTAGTTTTGTGTGATTGTAATGTTTTTAAAACCGGGTGATACTAGAAGTACAACCATTCTCTGACCTCCCCGTCACTCCCCGCTGTCCATTCTGAGTTTCTCTTAACTGGCACTGTAACGCGACAGCATGGCTTTCTTGGCAGAATGAACGATAGTGAGATTTGCGCGCCCGGCTCCCTTGGATCCAAGTCTCCCCTTAGCTCATTAATTTCCAGCATTGTGAGCGGCAGGCCATTCCAATTCACGCTGCTGCCTCTACCTGCTCGAACAGATCAATCCAAGTGTTTAATATCTGGCTACATGTGCACGACCTCCTTATTTTCTCGCGAGAACAGAAAGGGGTTTTCACAATAGCCAGGTAAATATGTAGTTGTACAATACTTTTTACAATAGCTTTGTCTCCGCACCTTTACACAGAACATAGAACAACGCTTAGGCTCAGTGTGCTAAGAGGCTGGACTGATTCTTTAGTATTCCTACTCCTTTAGACATTTCATGAGTTAAGGCTCTGATCAAGTTGATAGAGCTCTGTGCACGTGTGTACTTCTTCCAGTATACAATGCAGATTTTTTTATTGTCAGTATTTTTTGTTTTCTTTTATGTATAAGCCAGATTAATTGACTGTGTTCATCTATTTGTGAAGTTAATGAAGGTACAGAATGTTCAAAAGAAGACAGTATAGCATTCTGCTCTTAGTAAAATCCAGCATGAAAAAAAAATACAGGGTTTTCAGAAGGGTTTTGAACATTCACAACCCCAAAGCGGGGATCTGTCTTCGTGGAGGGGGGTTGCATAAGTCATTTGAAACATAAACACAAATATTGTCCTCGGTTGACTGCCGTTGTGAGCCAGGAATTTGAACAGCGTAGACTGCTTGGATTTTGTAAATGTTAGTGGACTCTGGTTCTTGGTCTGGTTGTGTTATTGAAGTAAAAAATAAGGTTTATGTGAGGTTCACCGGGGTGTTTAAGCAGTGGTCAGGGTTTCAGGTTTGTCCAGCTTCATCCTTGTTGACTTGGGTTTTGTGGAGAAGGAGGGGAGAAGGTTTTCGTTTTGGTCTTGGTTCCTGGAAGAACTCTTTAGTCCATAAAGACATTTGTTTTTTTCTTCTTTTAATAAAAACCTTAGTTTGTGTTTTTTTACTATATAGTTTATTTTAAACTTTACCCTCCCCTAGTAAGGGATTTCTTTACTGTGTCAAGACCTGACATGATTTCTGAGTAGCTCTGTAGCAGTTTTGGTCTGTTTTGATGATTGAGAGGTTGACACACTAGTTTGACCTCTAAGCCCAGCCATGCTGGTGGCCACATCTGCGTTTACTAGCACAGTCCACATACCTCTGCTGATCCTTCAGTCACAGCACTAGAGTACTCAACCCATCATTCATATGGTCATGAGGCTTGTACTTTGGTTAAGCAATTTTGTGCAAATCTCCACCACCATTTTCAGATGTCAGGCACTGTCCCATTGGTTGGCCATAGCCATTGATATGCTGACTGGTGAAGGTAAAGCATTGGGTTTATCATCCAGTTGAAAAGCTACAGCGTACTTTAATGGACCCTAAATATTATCAAACTCATCCACTGTGCAATGTATTGTGCAGTACACATTTATGTACTATTTAATGTTTAGAGGTGTGGTTGAATGAGTTCTGTTTTCTGTTTTAGGTTGTTTGTTTTTTTTTACAGTTTATCAAATAGACTTAACAGAAGCATGTGTTTTAATGAGGTTTTTTCCCTTGTGCATACTTCAGTTCACATGGGTCATGGTATCAGTCGAAACCACATTGAATTACTCAGCCTTAGTCATAAACGGTGGTTTTGCTCACAGTGGAGTTCAGAGGGTCATGCTGGTTCAGACTTATTTCACATGACACCAATCAGGAATATCCGGTCTAGATGGATGCATGCTTGTTTCAGATAACTGAATTGGATTTAAAAATGACTCTCACAAAATGAATAAATAGATTGGTATGTTATTGTCTTAGAGCCCTGTAAAGTTTGTTACCCTGTTGTGTATTTGGTGTATGACATTTTTGTTTGCTATTTGGCAGATATACACAGGCAAACATCTACCGTTGTGTCCCAAAGCATTTTTGTTGGTTAACTCATAGTGTACTCATGCTGTGCTCATACTAATTAAACAAAGTAATTATTTTGACCGTGTACTTTCTCTTTTGAGTTAGAGTGAGGTGTTTCATGCCCCCTGTGTGATTTCAGTGACAAAATCTTGTGACTGCTGTTAGGATGAAAGTTGGTTAAAGGTTACTGGTATTCCGAAGGTCATGTAAAAGTTTTTGTTTTTTTGATTGGAAATTTAGATATAAATCACCTATATGTGAGCAAGTGAAGCAGTGTCCAGAGATGTCTTCTACCACATGAGTGTTTGCTTAACAAGGCAACATCACCCTCTGGTGCTTCAGTAAAAGTTAGTTTGAACTTGTCAGTCTTCTTTTTGAGACTGTGCTGCAACAACACCATCATTATTGGAGTGAAGTCTGTTGCTCTTGCTCTGGAGAAAGTATAAGCACATGAATGTTCGATTGCTGTCTGAAGGTGAATGTTTTTCCACAATCGGCTATAGATGCTCACCGATTGAGGGG
The DNA here is from genome assembly GCA_022829145.1 of Albula goreensis. NCBI lineage: Eukaryota > Metazoa > Chordata > Actinopteri > Albuliformes > Albulidae > Albula > Albula goreensis. The sequence continues at coordinate 8,275,385 of CM040762.1, forward strand.
TTTTATCTGTCATGTGAATGACTACCTTGCAACCTAGCTGTTTATGTGTTGCTGTAAGTGTAGATACTTTGTTGTACATTTTTTTAAAATATGAGATGTTTGTCGTCATCCCTGGTTATACCATATTGGCAAGGTTGTTCAATTGCTAAGGACAGCCGTTCAATGGAAAAAAAAAAATCGTCCATTGAAAAAAATCTTTTTGCTTTGCTAGAGTGATAGCCTGATAGAGACTTTAAAGGGTGTAAAGTGCTTGAGGTACATTTTTCTATCCCTGATAATAGGCAGTGACAGGGTCAAAGTTCAACAGTCACCATATGTTCTACAAATGGCATTCATTTTGACACACTGACAGTCTTTCCGAGTGTAAATCAAACAGTGTAGTTAGACTTCAGTCACATTCTAATTGCCCAGGCGTATCAGTGGACCAACTTGCTCCGATCACTCCTTTGACGGGGGACCTTTGATCTTGAGCTCAGTGAGCTGACTATCTCTTGTTGTGCCAGGCAGACTGCTGGGACTGAGGTCTGAAAGCCACGGTGGACTTAACCCCGCCACAGAATCCATGCCCGCGGATGACTGTTCCACTCCTCAGCTGCAGCCGCCATGTAGCCCCTCCCCCCACCTCCTGTTCCAAGCCAAAAGCCATACTTTTACTTTCCATCTCATTGGAATGCTCTCACCAGGAATGATTTTCCCCCTTTTTTTGTTCTTTCAAAGGCAAGCTGTGTTGTAAATGCGTTTCCCATTTGGTCACAAATAACCACTGAATGGTCTCCTTGGCTACAGCCAAGCACGTTTCTAGCTTTGAGGTTGGCCGACGTGGAGCTTGATAGAAATGGGAGCTGTAAGCAGCACAATAGTGAGTCTCTTCTCAGTACACGGAGGGGAAGTCCAGAAGACCGCTAACCTTTGATTACACCTATATAATGTCTGCACCCTACTTGCAGTCCAGCACAATGAACCCCTGTGGCTGGGAACGTAAATGCAGTTTCTCAAGCAGTTCAGGGCAGGATGTCGAGTAACTTGGCTTGTACTAGTGTGCTGGATTTTCCTGTCCCTGAATATAACAACCTGCTGCTTTCTGTGACTCATGGTGTCCCAAACTTTCATCTGAAGGCCCAACAAATTACCATTCTGGGGTAAAACACCTTCACCTTTATTTAATGGCTAATGTGGACAGCTTTGTCCAGCACCCACTGCAGTCTGCAGTGCAGCAGTTATTTCAGGCCTAGAACACCAAAGTGTGTGACGTGATATCACAGATATGTACATATGGCATGCAGCTGTTTAATACAGTTTACCAGATATGGACGACTTCACAGATCTCAGGGGTCCCCAGACCCCAGTTTTGCAACCCCTGTCCTGACCACCCTACATATTTGAGCATGTGTAAAACTGTAATGTAATTAATCATTGCCGTTATGCTATCACAGAGGGGCAGCCATATTATCTCTGGATTACTGTCGGCGACACTGGCTCTACAGTACTGGGCATGCCTCTGGCTTTTGGTCCAGCCAAGCTCTTAATTACAGAAGAAGCAGTTGTTAACTGTCTGAGCCTAAATAATCCTAGTTGAAGTGGCCAGGCCATTCCAGGACCAGGGTTGCCAACCTGTGGTCTAATGCTCTGGCCTTTTAAATCTGGTCCGACCACATTTTTTTACCACTCGCTCTGTTGCTAGCCTTGACAGTTTCCTCCTTCAGAATGCGCCCCCTCCAGCGGAAAGCCGAACCTCAACGACGTCGTCCTGATTAATTTAGCCTACGTTTCAGAAGTGGATATAATTAGTGACCGCACTGAAACTCCACCTCCTCTAGCGTCATTGAATGTTAACAAGGTAAGACACTTGTGGCTCTGCGATACTTCATTCACCACCACAGTCTGCTGCAAGCAGGGTATGAAAGAACAGAACCTGCTCATTCAGGCCTGGTCTTATTTGGGAGTTTGAGCTGTAGGCTGTATCAAGAAGTTAAAAGTTTGCATCTGTATTTCTTGTGCCCATCTGAAATATAACAACTACATAGTTTTTATACAAAAATGTTTCTTTTAGGGACAGAAAACATTATTCTACATAAGAATTTTGTCCATTATGTAAATGAGCTGCTGCTCTTGTAACTGTTGTTCACTGCATTGAAAAATGGGTCTGACCTGTGGAAACACGCAATCCCTGATTCTTTCCACAGCTTGCCAATCGAGCACGAACAGAAAAGGAAGACAAATTGTCCCAAGCATATGCAATTAGCGCTGGAGTGTCAGTGGAGGGCCAGCAGCTTTTTCAGACTATACATAAAACGTAAGTAACATCCCCCTGCTTGACACATGGATTGTTTTAGTTTTTACATGTTGCAAGAGAGATGATGCTTCAACCATAATGGGTGGAGCTACAACGAGTTATCGTCAGCTGACTTCTTCTAACCAATCAGATGTTATTCTTCACAGCAAATTGATTGGGCCATCTCAGCACATGTGCAGTAGTCCTCTGTTTAGCCTTTGAAGAGCCATCTCTTCAGTCTTTGATTTTGACGGTTCTTCTGTGTGCTGAGAGCTCGGTGATACATTGATGATTATGTTCCTCCCTGTCTGCTGTGTGACCTTGGTGAATTGCCTGTCCAAGTGTAACCCTCCATCATCTTCTCTTGTAGCATCAAAGACTGTAAATGGCAGGAGAAGAATATAATCGTGATGGACGATGTCGTAATTGCCCCGCCTTACCAGGTTGAGAACTGCAAAGGCAAAGAGGGAAGCGCTTTAAGTCATGTACGCAAAATAGTGAGTATCGCCACAACCACCCCCCCCCAACCCCATTGGAAAATTCACTGTCTTCATTCATGTAACAGATCTCTGTTCAGGTTTACTTGTGTAGTTTTAGGAATGTTCACCGGAGCTATCCCCACAGAATGTTACAGCGGCACTGTGACACATTCTGCAACAACGATGAGGAATTAGTGGCATAGGTTCATTTGGTTGCCAGTATGGGAAGAAAAAAAAAAAAACCTTTGTTTTGCAGTGTGCTGGTAATTTTATAGGTTTTACAGTGCATTTAACCAGCACAGACTTGGCTAATTCGGTGACTGTATTATAATTCCATCTCTGGGTTTTGTTTTGTTTTCCCACCTGAACTCCGCTGAACTGTTTAGCTTCGATGCTGTAGCCCTCTCCTGCCAGCTCAGGAGGAGGCAGCTGTTGAACATGTGACTCCACTGATTCATGTGATGGCAAGCTTGCTGTCTTCCACACTGCTGATGCACAGGCCATTGCATGCTCACTATGTCACCAGAGGATAACAAAGTCATCACTTTGTTCAAAATATTTTTCCATACATGCACACATATATACTGCATCCCCAGAGACATTTGTACATTATTAAGTGATGTCTGTTTTTTTTTAAGCCACAGTAAACTGTCATTATACAAAAGCTGTTGTGGGGGCCCAAGCCTAAAATAAAGGCTAACTGAAACATTTTTTTTTTTTTTTTTTTTTTTTTAAAATGTGTCTTTTGTAAATCACCATGTACAATCACACAGCTCCTCACTGTGGTTATCTGACATAAAACTGGAAAATGAAACAAGAATAATAAGTTAAGATGCTTCAACACAAACCATGAAAAGCTGAAGACCAGCTGTGTGTCCTTGAGCCTTGAAAAGCTATTAGGACATGCTAAAGAATTTTTAGTGCAGGACTAAAAATACAAATGGAAGGCAGTCAGCTATGAGTACCCAGTACTGCCTAGGTTTGATATGTTCATCGGTGTTAGTTTTATTTTAATTTCAGATGGGAATCTGGAAGTATGACTGGTGTCAGAAGAATAGTAATTACTAACTCCAACTTTGTAAACTTGGTGTTATTTGGTGCATTTCATACATAAATACTGTTTTCTGGGGCGAAAGTCTTTATGATTAACCAGAACCTCGCTGTCATTAATAGTAAATCAGGAAGTCTGTGACAGTTTTGCACACTGGGAAAACCTTAGACACATCCGGGTACATCAGGAGAGGGTTAGTTTTTTTTTTTTTTTTTTTTTTTTTTTTTTTAAACTGGGTTCCCTGCCAGCTTCTGCTAGTTGTTTAATTATCCAAATCATTTATGTGATCAGACATTTTGGGTCCGTTTCTTTCATGCTCACGAATTACAACAGAAAACTGTTCTTGTTTTCCTGTAAAGCTTACTGTCACATAAGCTATGAGTTAACCAACATTTGAGGATTTGTGACATTGAGCTAATTAGCTAACTAAATCAGGGTAATTGCTTGTGGCAAACCTGCATACACATTGGCCTTCCAGGAACTGTAATGCTATCCTTCTAGTGTATGTGATCTCTCCCATCAGTTTTGGGCATCAGTCTGTCCCTCTCAAATGGTTTCCTCCACACCCTCGCCCCCTCACAGGTGGAGAAACATTTTAGAGATGTGGAAAGCCAGAAGTCGGTCCAGAGGCCACAAGCACAGCAAACACAGAAGGACTCCACTCTATCATCGTGAGCCGGCACTCGGGTCCGGCTCAGGTGGAAGACGACAGACGGCAGTACGTTTCCATTGCCAGACGAAAAGGGGGGCCCAGCGTTCCTCACCCTCCCCTGTCTCCAAGGCCATGAGGAGGCCCGGGGCCCCTCCGGTCCACGCGACCATTAAAACCATTTGTGAAAATAAGAGGGAAAAGGTAAACTTTCCAGATTAGACTCCTTTGTTTTTTTTTTTGTTTTTTTTAAAAAAGATAATTAAGGAAAAAATGACCACAAGGTTTACTCAACTAACTTTCCATGGCCCCCTGATTGCCCTTGTATGAACTTTCAGTTTCTGCCCCTCCCCCGCCCTCCCCCCAGTCTTGTCCAGTCTGCTTCTCACTACTCCATTTCTCCATGAAGAGAGAAATGGAGTAGTCAGAAAACTTTTTTTTTTTTCCCCCTCTTCGCTGTACCCATGTTCCATTTTCTCTCTCACCCCCCCCTCGTATTTTGAAAGGAAATGTAACTTGAACCACCACACGTATTCAGAGGACATTTTCTAAAATAAAAATTACAAAAATTCTGACTATAATACTGTAATTTTAAGAGCTTTTTTGGAAAGCGAAAGGTTATTTTTTTATAACACTCAGAGGAAAGGATGCCAATATTACAGTGTGCAAAGTGGGGTACAGAGAGATTAGTCATCAAGAAATTGCACTTTAAAAGGAAAACGAAGGGTTCTCTCTGAAGGTCTGGGCTTTCCTCGAGGACGGTGTGAGAAATGTAGAGGAACTACACCTCCTCTTTGAAAAGTCCTTTTGACAAACATCTCTTGGCTTTTTCTTTTGATTGTGTAATTTTAATGTTTGATTTTTAATTTTTCATTTAAAAAAAAAAAAAAAAACATCATTGTCCCCTTTGAAGTTGTGGTTTTTATTTGAACCTGCCAAAAAACCTCTTGCTGCGTTGTAATTGGCTGAGGAGTGGAGAGTAATTTGCTTACCAGTCTTGGTGTAGCTTTGGTTTACATTATGTAGTCTTGTGTAGCTCCAACATATGCAATGTCTACAGTATAAGCTACTTCTATGATGTCCAAAGGCAAGGAGAACGTGATGAGGCAGGTTGGGAACAATGACCACAGACCCTAACCATGTGGTATTTTTTTTTTTTTTTTCTTAAAACGGTCCTTAATTCTCCATTACAAATACCTCTTGCGTGATGGGACCACTTTTGTGAAGTATCGAACACATTTTTCTGTTTATTTTCCGCTCTTAAAATAATTCTTCCAACGCGGCTACACCTGGCAGGCCAATTGTCTCCACTCTCTCGATGCATTCCTTCCTGTTTTTTGCATAAAACAACAGAAAAACCACGTGGAAAAGCTTGATCTCTGTTCAGGATTGCCCTGGAAAGGATTCCCATTCTGTGTATATGTCTACAGGACACACAGGTGTCCTTTTTTTCTGGGGGGAAAAATGTACTTAACATAAAAGATATTTATGTTTGAACCTTGTAGCCTGATCAAGGCTTGGCCAGTGGGTTTGAGTGACATGAGGAGAAACCACATTATATTCCAGGCAGCCAAGCTATGAGAGCAAGGCTGCTGTCAGTTTACTTCCCAATGTTTTATTTTTATTTTTTAAATAGCAACATGGAAATAAAAACAGAAAAAAACTGAACACTTGTTCTCCACAGTTTTTTTTCCATAATGTCCAACTGTCCAACAGTGGTGGACAGGATTCAAAGTTCAGACATGCATCAAAAAGAATTCAAATTTGCGTGTTCAAAAAAACAAAGCAGTGGTCTAAGGTATCAGGCACTTTCAAGTCATGTCTCAGTTTACTGTATGGACAAAGGTAATGCTGCTGCAAAATTACCAGGGAACTATTCTTCAGATCTCTGAAACAAATGGATTTATTTTGTTAGTAAAACCTATCCATAGATTTGGAGTTTCTATAGGAATGCAGAACACTGTGATTTAGTTATCATCAGGGGTAAATTCATTGTATTTGTATTTTTATTTATCTGGGATGATGTTTCTAAATGTTATTTTTGTTTGAGTTTCTTATAACGTGTGTTTGTCAGGTTAATATCAGGGAGTAAAAAATCAGTCATCTTTTACATGGTCAAATCATCTAGCTCATCTAGCTACGTCACATCATCAGTGAGGTTCCACTTGGGTCATTCCCGTCACAACAGGTGTGTTCAAATATACCTACGTTTTATTTCTGCACAATCAAGGCAATTTGGCTACTTAACATAAAATATCTATAGACTTGCAATTATTTCTTTATGGAAATGTAAGAACTTTTGTCTTCATTACTGTAATTTCAATTATTTAAATAGATATTAGGAGTAAAATTGGCCCATCAAATGGATTTGTTTCACTCCATTTTTTTGGTACAAACATGGTATCACCACCAGAGGGCATAATACATAATGAAATGCTGAAGCTGTTGCCCAATTGCGTTACGTGCGAAGCTACAGTTACTAATTGCGCCTGCCCTGAAACTGTCCTGCTGGTATTGGAAGCAGACGACTGACAGCTGATGGACAGATGTTTATCCTTTGTTTCTTATCTGACAGCCCCTCCGGTACCAATTACATTGATCGTTTTTCGAGCGAACAAAACATTACATAAATAACATTAATTGAGTACCACAGACAGAGGACGTAGCCCATTGAATCGTCAGACTTTTTAATAATGTATGTGACTTGGGGGACGTTTTCCATTGTCCTAGTGTAGCGGCTGAAGTGCATGGAGGGCTCCGAAACTGTACCCCGTAATATCTGTTGGTCAACAAGACATCTGATTTATTATTTATGGACCTTCGGGGGATTCCTGTTTCATCTCCACCGCTCGGTACAGCTTTTCCATTTAGTGTGTGTGAGTGCCATTTCAGTCCCCCTGCTTATTGAAGACTTTGGGTACCGAAGACGGCGTCTTTAACGCGAGGACACCGGTGAAGCGTCCTCATCGGAACTGTTTCTACTAGATACTAAGCTTTGGCGGTTGGGGGTGAAAAGGTAAGCCTGACTTCCGATGTGCGAGGCAGCAGAGCATTCATTGAAACACACAGCTATTATTGTAACTCATAGAATACACAATGGAGAGTGTCGAAAGACGACAAATCCAGGCAGTATTAACTTCTGAATAAAAGACAGTGGCGTACATCTGTCTCGCTTATGTAATGTAAATTACGTGGATTGCGTGACAGCTGGATGCGAGAACAGCCCTGACGTCCTTTCGAGGTAAAATCCACTGATGTTCAAGAAAGACGAAGCTTGCACAGACAGAGTTGGGAAGCGCACATTTTACTGATGCGCATGAGCACAAAACCCAGCATTTAAAGACGACAGGACGCGGCGATTGATATAGCAAGGTAATATGTTTTTATTAATATGGAAATAATTAGCATAAAGTTTACATTTTTAGCAAAATGGTGTTAACAACTTGTATGGTTCGAAAAGAGCCCAAACGTATTGTGACACAATTAAGCTGTAATTAAGCTGCACTGATCGAATACATTGTGTCATTTGTTTTTGCATTACCTGACTGTACTGTAACTCTGTGATAGGCTAATTAGGAAATAATGGTCCCATTGCTGAGACCAAGTTACTTCCAAGCTGTCAATTGCCCTGCTAATGAGATTTTAATTCCATAACGATAATAAATATACTATATTGAATTGAAATGCAAATGGTAAAATCATCAGATTGACCACACAAAATGCATAAACGCTCTACATCTGAAATGTTTACATTATCATGTTGCACAAACTGACAGATCATTATCATTGCAAATATCAGTCAATGAAATCTACAAAGAACATATTAAAAATAGAAAACTATGCTTGTGTAAGTGAATTTACAAATTTCATTATCATTCTTCTTTTGTTTGAGATTACTACCTCATGTCAAGGTGCTCGACTGAAATATGCATCATTCTGTATCAATCAATTATATTAACTTTCATGGGCAATGAGAGTGAGTTAGAATCTCTTTAGGCTCTGTAATAGGTTCTGGAGCATGTGAAATTCCCAAGATAGAACATTTTTAATCTGCTGCAGCAATAAATCTGAGAAAATGAGACTTTATGGGTGTAAAGGGCAGCGTGGCTTCTGTGCAAATATTAAAATGTGGAGCATCGTGTGTGTGTGTGTGTGTGTGTGTGTGTGTGTGTGTGTGTGTGTGTGTGGGTATCTGAGCAGAGCTGTAAACCCCGCCCTGTCTACCTCCCCATTCTCAGAGGAATCTGTGTGAGACCCGAGTGACTGAGCCATGCTGCCTCCACAGAGACCCAACTGCTGCTCCCATTCCTCTAATCCCTGTTTTTTTTTTTTTTTTTTTTACATAATCTGTTTTCCTCCCCAGAATTGGAATTATGTCACTGTTCCCTCTCTTAAATCCTGCACAGTAACCCACCTGCTGTACAACAGTGCTTTCCTAGCTTCCTCAAAGTATCTGCCTTTGTACTCGGCCAGTGTTATGGGGTTTTAGGGGTTTTTAGGAGGTTAGTCTTGTACTTTAACAGACATGTGGCTTCCTTCCTACAGGCTTCCACTCTGGACTGCGAACATCCCCTCTGGAAAGATTGCCTTTCTGTGAGACAACCATCCAGTTTACAGGGCAGAGCTGAGGAGGCCTCCTTCAGTCACCTGTGACATTCCTTTAAAGATGCTTGGCTACGTTTCCCTTTTGCTCCTGCTCAACCTCTCTGTGACGGGGGGGTCCAAGCGATGCCCTTACCACTGCCTCTGCTACGAGTCATCGGACCTGGTGGACTGCCACTCCAAAGGCTTCACCCAGGTGCCCCACGGCTTGCCCCATGGCACCTGGCTCCTGGACCTTGGGGGCAATAATCTCGGGGCGCTCCAGAGAAGCACCTTCGCTGGACTGTGGTCCCTCAGGATACTGGTGCTGTCCAGCAGCGGAATCCAGCTTCTGCAGCCGCAGGTAATGTGAAGCCTTAGCACAGCCACATCGGTTTGGTCTCATTCCCATTGTGGTCTCGCTAGTTACATAATGGCTGCACTGCTCTGCACTCTTTGCCACTGGCGGTCTTAGGAGCTTTGTTGCTATCAACATGAATTTGTGTGGCTTTGGAATGGAATGTGAATCCCCTTGGCTTTCCTTTCCAAAGATGTTCCTTTGGGAAGCAGGTGTGAGCCTAGCATTGCTATTGGAGGAGTCATTTGTAAATTCCCATTTTTTTTTAACAATTAGACTAACTGGAAAAAAAAGCTTTTTGTGTCTTAGAGATGAGGTTAGATGGCTTCAAAAAAGTAGATGTTATATAATTTCTCAGGTGGCTGTTTTGCCAACATGTTAAAAGCAATTGTTTTGCCGGTCCAAGATGAATTTGCTGTGATACCTCAATGGAAATGTAGCTAGTGCTGTGCTGCAGCACACTGTTCATCTCAGTTGGTGTTACATAATTGGCCATCGCATTCACAAGGGAGGTATCCCCTGCCTTTCTGTCCTATAGCAACTCCTGCTGGACATGTTATAACATTGTCAATATGGTCTCTTCTCCTGCCCTTAGGCACTGTCCTCCCTGTCCTTTCTGGAGAAGCTCGACCTGAGCCACAACGAGCTCCGACGGCTGCCCCCAGACTTCTCCCACAGCTTGTCCTCACTCCGGGAACTGCGTCTGGACAACAACTACCTGGAGCACCTGGATCTGCCCAGCCTGGAGCGGCTAGAGAGCCTGGAGAAGCTGGACCTCAGCCACAACCGCATTGAGACTGTGGAGCTGGGTGCCTTCCGGGGGCTCTCACGACTGCGCCACCTCTATCTCCAGGGAAACCAGCTGGCCGCCGTGCGGGAGGGCATGCTGACCATGCTTCTGGGGCTCGAGGTGCTGCTGCTGGGCCACAACAACATCTCCACGATTGAGACGGAGGCCTTGATGTCCCTACACAGCCTGTCCCTGCTGAGCCTGGAGGGGAACCAGCTGAAGCATCTCAAGTTCAAGACGTTTCTCAACCTCCACACGCCGGGGACCCACCTGCTGCTCTCGGGGAACCCGTGGGACTGCGACTGTGACCTGCACCGCGTCTTCAGTAAGCTGCTGAGTGTGCGCCACCTGCACGTGGACGACTACAGAAACGTCACCTGCTACGAGCCCGCCCAGCTGGCCGGTGCTTCCTTGGCGTGGGTGGATAGCCAGCTGTGTGTGGCAGAGACCGCTACTGTCCTGGTCATTACCCTAACTGTGCTGGTCACTGTGGTGGCTGCCATCTTCATGGCAGAGCGCAACCGCAAGAAGAACCAAGGAAAGGTCGGGACCAGGTCCGAATCTGAGTTGGACCTGCAAGAGAAGTAATAAGTTTGGGGTGACTTAGGGGTTTCTTGGGGGCTAGGGGATTGCATCATTCAATCCAAAATCATGGGAATGAAGAACTGAGAAATGCCCATCTGAAATTGAGCTAAATTTAAATTTTCTATGGGGGCAGTAGAAAGAATGCTGGACAGATTTTCACTGACAAAATGACAGATAAACCCTAAATTAACCTGAACAAAGAACACTGTACCTTGGTTAGAAAAAGTACAATCAAAAGACAACTGGCAATCTGCTGCCTTAATCCCTTCTGGATTAAAATTGTGTGGAGGAGGATGTAACTTCCAGCAGGACAATGACCCTAAATATGCATCAAAGCTATGCCAGGCCTCTCTGAAGTCCAAGGAGCAAAAAGTACTGACTTGCATGGCTTTCCCTCCACAGTCACCAGACCTTGACTCTGTCAAATGTTTTTGAGAACATTTGAAAAGGGAACATATACTGTAACATCAAAACATATTGTAACATCACTGGGATGCTCTGAAAGAGTGCTGGAATAATGTGGATTCTCAAATTGATGACTTTCAGTAAATTCTGAAAAAACTTGTTTTAATTATTTTACTGAAAAATTGTGTAATCTTGTTTGAGAATTCGAGTAAAAAATGTGATATATTTTTTTGATAAATTATGAAATTATGAGTTCACGGTGGACACAGAATTTTGGACCGCTCTGTACCATCATATGCAATAAATTAATCCTCATACAGTAAATGTAATGGTTTACATTTTTAAAAATATTTTAGATAATTCACAAAAGTACAGATGAACATACATTACAACTCTGCTGTAACACACAAATGTTTCTGTTGTATTTGATGTTAGCTGCAGGTTTTCATAAGAATCCATTTTTAACCCATGCTTGGGGATTCAGGGGATTTGACCATTTCTGTATGATTAGTTTACCATCCCCTCTGACGCATTGGTAGACAGGAGTTGCAATGCAATCCCCATTACCTAATGCACTGGTGTCTAGAGGACAAATTACAGCTAAAACATCCAAAATATCTTTAATCTTTTATGTAAGAGATTAGCACATCAGAAGTTAAGTTGAGGGATAAACTGGCACAATTCAAAGCTGGACTTAGTTTTGTTTAGAAAGATTACACAAACCCAGTCACAGAATGCTCCACATTGTCTCTTTCCCAGATTTTGTCCAAATAATCCTGGCATTCAGGACTCAGAGAGTTTAGTATGTCCCTCAGTTTAATTAGTCACCAGCAAGAATTATGTATCTTCATCATCTGTGATACAGGCTCTGACCACAGTGGGCTCAGAGAGGGTATTTAAAAGCATGCAGTGTAACTATTACTCTATGAAATACAATTGCAAATACAAATACAAAACACAAAATCTTTGCCAAAAAATCAATAAAACATTGTCCTGCGTACATGACTGCAGCAGCTAGCAGGAAATAATGTCAATCACTGTATTGAAGTCCAGTAATAATGAGTGCAATATAACAGGATCATTGTGGAATGGTTAATACCAGTATAATATTACCATCGATACAGCTGTATGAGAAAAACTTTGACAAAGACTTTGGTGTGGGAGGGTATAACCCATACTAAATATCATAGGTTGAGTTCATAGGTCCTTATAGGAAACTTGTTTCTCATGAGAATATTCAAGTATGTGCAAAATTTCATGCCAGTAGCTCAAATTGAGCAGGAGATTTGCTTTGCAGAGTTTTCAGCTGATAACGATGGCTTCCCCTTGGGCCAGTCAGTGTCATTTTGTAAGTGTCAGATCTCTAAGGCAAGATGGGTTCACCAATGGCTCTTCAAAACTGGATCATTATTATCTAAGGTATCTCATGTAACTAGCAAACTAACTAGCCTAATAATGGATGGTGGTAGGTCCACTCCCCTCCCTATTTCATCCTGATGGAAAATGAAAAGAATGGAAATATACATGAAAAGTAAACTGGACTCATCAACAATATAGAGACATTATCTAAATATTTGCTTAGTTTATCTGCTGCCTTGTTAGCAATTAACTTTCTAAATAACTACATCTGAAGACCAGCCAAAATTGAAACACTGATACACTTACAGTAGGCTAAGTGTATATGCCTATGTGTGCATTAATACTAACGCAACACCCCCAGCAATGCTCTAATTATCGACAGAACAGGTCTATAGACTAACGCTGTTTTGGAAAGTATTAACGTCAAATAACAAAATTAGGTAAGTTTTTCAGTTTGTAACTGGACGTGTCAAGTGCAGCTTGCCCCTCGAACTAAAACGTGACAGATATGTTTCCCCTCCCCCAACCGCTGTAACCACGCCTGTGGGGATGTCAGCCAATTGCTGTAACCTACATAATATTAGCACCCTCAGTTTGACGGTGTATGTCCCATATCACCATGAACGAGTAACGTTACAAGCAACTACAAAGATAACATGGCAAAAGTCAACACCAGCACTTCCAGTCTTAAAGCAATTATCATAGCTAATCAATTTATGTCAAAACCTTCAGCTCTGATCCAGAACAATAGTCAGCGAATTTTCCCGAAGTTACAGCGGCACATGAGCTCTAGCAACGACGCAGGTCATCGGAGCAAAATCCCGGCTTATGTGGCCCAGCTGGACCCCCCTGGCTCTCTCACTGCTGCCGACCGACACGCATTATCAAATCGCACACTCATTTACCGGGACGTGAAGGCTTTTCTCAGTGAGATAGGTGGGGACCCACGAGAGGCTCGGTACTGGCTGACGCAATTTCAGAGAGCAAGTCTATCGCAATGTCCAGCTTTTGCGGTACTTGAGGTAAGTGATCAAGTCAAGCTCATCACAGAAATGAATGGGGATACTGAGTCGAGCGTGTCAGAGATCCAGTTTAGCCTGCTAACAACTCGCAACGGTAACTTGATTCCCAACTTCTGTTAATTACGTGTTTGATTCTTTTACGCTGCAATAATGTTGTGGAATATCTAACCATACCAAGCGATTTATTGTCAATATGACAGATTAAAACTCTGGCAGCTCATAGCTAATGCTAGTTGGCTGACTTGATGGAACTAACAAGATATTAGGCGAAGCCACCTGCGTTTCAATGGTGGTGGAGGTAGTCAAGCTAGCGATAGCTGCTTTCGTTAGCAAGTCATTGCTTCTGTAGGTTCATGCTAGTGCAGGCGTAGGAAGTCAATAACTTTAATTTATATTCTGCACATGTCAAGCAGTCCCGAAATTTGTCAGTGATCGTCTTGCCAGGATTACATATGAATATTGTTTCCTATAAAAGTAAACGCTCAAGTCCCAGTCTCACTTTGTAAAAATAACACACTTGTTTCATCAAAGACCACGCTCATCTGTTCAGTCAGCTCCGAATCCGCTCCAGCGAATAGCACACTAAGCATAGGGAATGCCACATATTACAATGTAATATCGTGTATAAACTCCTGACTTAATGACATTACTTCTCACTACGTTTAATATTCACAGATCAAAATTCTCGCAGCCCTTACTTTGTCTCTTTAAGAAATATTTCGAACAATATTTGGAAACTGTTCAAGTAATAAAAAAGCTATTAATACTCTTTCACATGTGACACTTATGTAATTTTAAAAAACCGTTTTGCCATTTGTATAAATATTTGGATTTGATATATTTTGTTGTGTTTATTTATCCACGTGTTTACATTGTATACATTAAAGCCTTTTGTTGTACTGCAATTAGGCACAGAAGCAAATACATGTATATACTAAAAGGGTTTGGGAAATAAATACATAAAAAATAAGCCATAATTGTATTTTCTTACAGCAATCCTGTCACTAAGAAAACAGATATCTGTATTTGTACTCAGGAATTTCAATTTTTTTCATGTTGTATGTATCTTTGGTAGGTTGTCAAAATTTTAGGGAGAAAAGCTTGAATGCCAGGTGGCTTTTCAGTCCCAGAAGTCAATGGGATTTCTGTGGTAATGAAGCTGACAAGGCTGAATAGCTAAAACTTGCCACCCTGACGGCTAAACACTTAGCCGTCTAACGTGATAACAAGGATAACCAGTGTTATCTGTTGAGTCAGTTTTACCCCAGTTTTACTATCATTTGCAGATGTGTCTGTTGAGACACATATATCTCTTTAGTATTTAGAGATTAGATAGTATACATACTAATTTCTCTTGCAGCTCTGTTGTTGTTCTCTGAGGCACTAAATTGGTCCTAGTGTATGATATGGATTCCAGTTTTCAAATTTATTAAAATATGAAATTTATAGAAACACCAACCTCCCCTCCTGTTTGAGATTTCTGAAAGATAGTGGGTTTATAAAAAGCACTGTAATGTGAAGCAGGGTTAATCCAGCTGTTGCATGTTGGTTATTTTAAAATAGGCTAAATGTATGTGTACCTTTATATATTAATTGATTGGATTGAGGTCATGCAATTAATTTATTGAAACATTTTGTCCAATGAACAGTTATTTTAAGGTAAGGTTTCAGGCCCAGTGAAAGCCAAAGGGTATAATTTCTTTAACTTGTGTATTTTTGTGAGATAATGTCATTCACCAATCATTTGACCATGTATCACTTCAGTTAGTTATTCAAAGCCAACTTGTGAAACTGAAAATGCAATTAAAACTCAAATGAAACCCAGCATATTTTGGGGCCTTGCAGTGGTAAGGCTTACAAACAGTCATCTTGACGGGGCTGTACCACTCTAAAGGACTTGGTATAGTAACAAGCTACCGTGGTCCTGTAATGTAGCATATTGTGCAGGATTAAGCATATCTAACAATAACAAACAGAATATTTAAGGTTGCAGTATGATGAGGATGCTATAAACTCCTCTTTTACTAAAACAGAATTTATAAGGGAATAACTGCCACCACTGTCATCCCCAGGTTGACAAGTCTGTCTTTGAGAGCCGGGAGATGCTGCAGAGCTTGGGCTTCGGTCTGTCATTCCTGCAGAGGATGGACATGAAGCCTGTGGTGGTGATGGGGCTGGAGAAGGGCGAGGGGGACCAGGACCAGGATCTGGACCCCAGGGCCACTGTGGTGCAGTGCTGCCAAGCCCTCACTGAGATCCTGCAGAACAGCTCGGCTAGTGTCATGCCCTTCTTCAGCGCTGAGGTCCTCCTACTTGTCCAGGACCCGCCACCGGGCTCCAGGTACGATGCTCTGATGTTTCAGGTTTCAAGCGAATTTGAAATCAAAGTCAATGTCACACATAGCTACAATGTCATTTACCAAAGCAAAATTGACAAACATAGCGAGCTAAATAGCAATAAACTTACGTTAAATCATATTACTAAAAATTACACCAATCATATAGTATGTTATTAACAACCCATTGGGTAAAGTTGATGTTGATTGGTGGATACTATTTTCTGGATATCCACTGGGACCCTCGAAATACAGTGCAATCTCTGAGATACAAACACCTTGGTAATGAGGTGGTTTCTAAGTCCTGTCAGTTTTCTGTGCATATGGTGACTACACGCCTGTATTATCCCTGTTGTATTATCACTGCTGGTGGCCTGATGGATATTTTGCTCTGGCCCCCGTTTGGCACAGCAGTGGACCCACCATCTCCGTGGACGCAGGCCTGCTGCAGTGGACGCTGGACTGCGGGACCATCCCCTTGGTGTGCCCGGTGGGCCGCAGCACGGCCGGCCGCTCCATGGTGCTGGACTCTGTGGATGTCACCGCTGCCATCTCCAAGGTCCTGCAGCCCCTCAAAGTCATGTTCCTCAACAGCTGGGGGGGCATCCGGAACCACAGCCAGAAGGTAGGCTTTCATGGGAGATATTGCCATCCAACCATCCATCCGTCTGTCTGTTTTACCATCTGTCTATCTGTCTAACATAGGATTTTGGAGAAAATTTATATCTGTCTAAATCAATTTTGTTTGTCTTACTTATCTAATCTATATCTCTCTAATCACTAACTCACAAGTTAACTCAGGCATTGTTGCTTTTCTCAACAATCAGTTTGGTGGCTTCAACAATTACCTAAATGAATATGCCAAGCTGTGTTTGTGAAGAAAGAATGTAACAGCTGCATTTATCAATGATTGTTAAGAAGAAACCTTTATTGAATCCAGGCTGATGTCTGTAGTCCACTGTCCTGTGAGGGCTACATTCTTGTCTTTCAGTCCTCCTCTTTCCCTGCCAGGGGTACCGCCAGAAAAGAGCTGGGCTTTCAGATAAAGTCTGTGAACACAACGATGACATAGACTCTCACAGTTCTTACCATATGTTTATTTTGTGGAACTTGGAAATAAGAAACATTTGTGAATCGTTGCAGGTGCTGGACCAAGTGTCCTTGCCTTCCGACATGCCCATGCTGTCACAGGCAACGTGGCTGAGTGTGGCCGAGCGCCAGAGGGTGGCCACCATCGACCGGATCCTCAACCAGCTGCCCTGCGAGTCCTCAGCCGTCATCACATCCGCCAACACGCTGCTGACCGAGCTCTTCAGCCACAAGGGTGAGCAGGTACCCACGGGCGCCAGTAACAGCCTGCGTAACGCTACCCTTACCTGTCAGGCCCATAATTATGACCAGGGGTTTCAAAATTGTGTAAGCCTGGGTCAAATACTTAATCTGAAAGATGTTTACCATTAGATACCAGTAAATTGCTGCAGATTACGGAGAATTTGAAAGGAAATATCCATTTTCACCAGAATTCTGAGCAAAACTCCTCTCTGATGATTGTATGGGCATCCTAATGTATTCAAACTTCAGCAGCATTTAAAAAATTTTTAGTATTTCAGTAATGTAGATCTGTATTGGGTATAACTATAGCACTTTTAGGAAACATGACTTCCAAAAACAAGGTTAGTGTCATTTGAAGATTAATTGAAGTTGTGTATTTTTAAGTTTTAGTTAACCGTTTACACCTTCATTTTGTAAGTTGCAGTGCACTATGTGGCTGAATGTGCTGTATACATATATCAAGTGTAATGTAATACCACAACACGTGTTGCTGGATATTTTGAGAAAGCATGTCCGAGGGCAGCAGATTTAAAAATAGATTTCCAGGTTAAGATGTATTTTACACCACAAGAAGTTCCTATTTGCTCACTTTCTCCTGCACTTGCACAAAGTGTTAATTGCTACAATGATCACTCTGAATTTTGTAAAGCCATACGCTAGCAATATTCTGGCACAACCACCTTCTGTATGCAAACTGCTCTGTATTGCAAATTGCATATGTACATGTAAATTGAAATGTAAATCATTTTAAATATTGCATGTATTTGTATTGGTCCCAGGTTCTAGTCTGGTCTTCCTGCAGGGAAAATTTACTCATTGTAAAATTTGCACCAGGCTTAACTTAGTGACGGCCATATGTGAGGTAATTTGCTATGCTCATTGATTTTCAATATCATCTCACTTGTGTTATTTTTTTGTAGGTTCGGGCACTCTGTTTAAAAATGGAGACCCTATTCACAGGCAAGTATTTTCTTGCACTGGCTTGCATTTTTTCCTGTTTAAGAATCTGAAGAATCTGACAGTAGCAAGTAAGGCATTGCCCATATTTTTGAGCGTGTTAGGTCATCATAATCATCTGAATTTATAGCTTACTGATGTAACCTGATTCATGGAAACATCACTGACATCAGCTAGCTTTCTTTCTGCATTTTTAGGTACACCAGCTTCGATGGGATTGACATGGACCGCCTCATCACCTTGATCAACAAGTCCTTCGAGAAGAACCTGAAAGAAGATTACATCACCTCGCTGAAGGGCAGGCTCCATTCCATCTACCTCTCTGAAGAGTGAGTTGGCCCTTGGCTGTGTGGTATGCTATGACCCCAACCTTAGTAAATATTAGGTCACAAACTGTTGCCTAACACCGCAGGCTTCAAGAGAACCTTCTGTTACCAACCAGTTGAGACCGGGTTGAGGATGGAGAGGATGAACTATAGACAGAGTCTGGTTATTGAATGTCTGCGAGGAAAAAACCATGGTAGTCTGTGCATTTGCATGAAAATAAACCCAGCTGGCCAACTGATTATAGTGTATTGAACATGAGGCAAAAAGGGAAACCATACCATATGGTTTATTGTCCACAACTGCACAGCCTGGAGTGGTTTTCTTGACATGCACAATGAGTAATTCAGTGAAATTGTTGTAGCCCATCAGTTGTTTCTAACTTGTTATTTTTGCCATTAAATTCAGTTGTAAATAGAATACCTGTGTAATAATCTGTTTTCTCTGTGCATGTTATCAAAACCTTTCAACTAATAAAGGCTTTTAAAGAGTGTTTAACAAAGCCGTGGTATAAATATATGATAGATCCTGTCAATATATTTATAGACTGTAACAATCCTGAACCTGTCCACAGGTACAGTGCAGCTGCCATCATCACCAAGGAGCAGGTGAGCAGTGGCACCCTGTACCTGGACAAGTTTGTTGTGAGCAGCAGCAAGCAGGGCCAGGGCACCAGCCAGACCCTGTGGGAGTGCATCTGCCAGGACCTGGGCAAGCTCTTCTGGAGGTCCCGTGCCACCAACCGCATAAACCCCTGGTGAGGGCTCCCACAAGTCTGTCATCTGATTGGTGTACGCACATTTCTAAGGGTTCACTGTGTTGGCTTCGGCTTGCAGTAAGAAAATCTGGAATTGGAGCTAAAGCAAATGGGCATGCTGACTTCATTGATCAGTCAGAACAGTTTAGTGAATAGTTAATTTGCCATCCTTGGTTTCTTAGGTCTGCCCTGACTGCTGAGTGTAAGGTTTGAAAGACCCAGCTCACCCTAAAGTTCTCCAGGACTGGCTGAGGTGCTTTATCACTTGTGAAGCTGCCCTGGATAAAAAAGTGTCAGCTAAAATGACCCTTGAAGTTTGAGTCTACATTTCCCCTGACCACCTTTCTCTCATTCTCTCTCTTCCCCATCCCCCACCTCCCTCTCACTGTCCTATCAGGTACTTCAAGCACTGCGATGGCAGCTTTGCAAACGGAAACTGGATTGTTTTCTGGTTCGGGCTCTCGGACATCCGGGAGTCTTATGAGCTGGTGGAGTACGCCAAACAAGTGCCCGACTCCTTTACGGAGACTGTGCTGGAGGAAGCGCCCCGGTCCTCCCCCAGAGCCCTGAGTCTCACCGCCCAACACCTGTCCACCCCCATCCCAACAAGCAGCACTTCAGCACCTGAGCACACTTACACATGAGTTAGAGTTAGCTGCCAGTCTGTGGATAGGGAGGGACCCACTGGTGCATTATGAGTGGAGTTCACAGCAGTCACAAGAAGAGCAATGAGAATGCAGCAGACTGTGTATAGTACATATTCTGTACCACGCCTTTTACATAGTTATAACACACTAGTTACAGTGCAAACGCGGTTGTTCTGGTGTTAAAAACATCTCTGAATATTTTTTAGCCTTCATTTAACCAGGGATGGGACACAAGTCAGTGTATTCTCTTGAGCCATGTGCTCAGAAAATTTGGGACCTGCTGACCTGCAGTACCTACCCTTAAAGCTGAAAACAATGTTCTTTGGTTAGTTTTAATGTTAAGAGTTTTTAATGTGTCTGATGGTAAGCCTTGGACGGGAAAGGTTCTAGGCTTGTAGGACTGGACACCTTCAATCTTTTGCCTTACGTTACGTTTGGGCTGTTTTACAAGGGACCCATGGCAAAAACGCCTGACATTCCAGTCACAGAGAATGAGAGAGTTAGGTGGCCTGGGGAATGCGGTCAGACTGCTGCCAGGGGCTGTGCTTTAAGGTCCTGCATCTGAAGTGGGACTGCAGTACTTTGAAAGTTTGCTTCAGTTTGGGGGTGGGGGTGGGGGTCGGGTCGTCAGTCATGGGACTTTGCCTTGGGAAACTTTTGCAGTTTGTACTGGGAGGAGCTTCCATTTGGTGTTTACATGAGCTACATTAGGCAAATGAGCACCAAAAACCTTGGGAGGTTATGTTTACATTTTGTATCTTGCTGATTTCACCAACTGAAATGTAACAAAAGGAAAAAAACCTCTGATACTTCAGCACAAGTCTTGAGGGGAAAGCAAATACAGAATTGAGTCCTTCACAGAGCTACTGAGACCAGCGGTATAAGCTAAGCACTGTATGGCAAAGTGTAGAAATTTGCTGGTGTACGCTATAAAGGACTTTAATATTAAAAACAGGAAATGGTTGGCTGGGCATCACATCAGTATCAGAAAACATAAAGAGCAGAGGGTTCAAACTCCAGTCCTGGAGGGAGGTGTGTTGGGTGCTGGGTTTTTAAACTTTAAATTGTGCCTTAAAATGTCTCATCTTACTTGCTTGAGTTAAAGAAAAAAATTGCCATTAAAGTGAAATGTATGCATTGTGCCACTCTCTTGGGCTTGGGCCGGCTCTTGAATGTAATTTCTACAGGTACATTCTGTGTAAATGCAAAGAGCTGCTGTTACAAGTGACTGTGTTTACACCTTGCACAGTGCTGTGGACGAGCACGTGTGTGGCTCAGCCTGTGTATGCTCTCTCTGAGATGCTGGAGGAGAGAACCGCAGTTCTGTCCTTAGCTCATGCCGTGTTGTTCTCATTCCTGGACCTGGAGGGCCGCAGTATCTGCACACATTTTTTAGCAATCAAAACAGCTCACAAAACAAGTGACTGACTTCACCTGGTTTTGTGTGTCTGATCTGATTAATGAAATTTAATCGGAAAGCACCAGCATATACTGTAGCCTGCCAGGTCCAGGAATGATGACCACTAACTTACTGCAATATTGGGTATGGTGGAGGTGGAGCAGTCTTGGCCTCAGGGAGGTTTCCTGGGTTGTCCCTTCATTAAATCCTGATTTTGTGAAAGCTGTCAGAAGTGAGGGATGGACCACGCTGACCATGACTCTCCTGTAGCACTTTGTAGCCTGCAGCATGGAAAATAGTCACCGGCAGCTGCAGCTGTTTTTACAGGAGCAAGGGCAGGTCAGTGGTAACTGGGGAGGTCCAGTTTGGGGGGGGGGGGAAACAAGGTGGGACTTGTTTAAAAAAAGTGCCTTTGACATATTTGTAGCCTGATAAAAACTTGAATTGGTCTGTATGAGCTGTATTATTTTTCAGTGGTAAAAAATTGCTTTCATTAAAAATTCACCTTCTGCTTTGCAGAAATGTGGATATCATATTTGTACTGAATGATTAATGAGGGCTGGATTTCATGAAAAACTAAACTATGAATAGTTTGCTGTGATGCAATTTGTCTCATTGGCTAAAGCTGAGTGCCTATCACTATTACATTTCATGCAGTTTTAAGAAGAGTTGCTTTCCTCACCTCAACATTATACATTATTTAGACCAGTTAATATTATTCCCCATAATTCTCTATGTCACACAACCCTCCTGGTCAAAAGGAAACCTATGAGCTATTGAAATGAATGTAAAGCCAACTCATTCTACATTACTGTGTACCTCCATGGACATAAGCACTTAACAGATTGCTTCTGTTTAATAAAAAAGTAATATTTGAGTTATGAGATCTCAATACACAGGATTATGTTTGCATAGTATGGTGGAATATTCAGTTCACAGTGTGGATTTTATTTTTTTTATTTTTTTGCTTGATATAAAATGTATTGGTGGGAAAATATATTTAGACTTGCTGGTTTGGAATTCTGTGCCATATCTGAGAATGCTTAAAGATTTAAAATGCTCAGCAAAAGTATTTTTAGACTTGTTAATAAACAGCTGTACATTTATTAACTACATCTGTCATGGTGTTTTTGGGAAACACTGGGGAAAGCAAATGAAGAACATGATGTCCTCAACTGCTTATCATTTTGCCTGATGAAGTGGTACTATTTTACCACTAGGTGGCGATAAAGGACAGAAGAACATTTTTAAACTCTCATTTACCATACTGATCTCCTCCCAAGCATTCAGTAAAGTGAGATTGAAATTTTTATTTAGGGTGACATATAAAGAATAAATTAAAACATTATGTAAAACCATCTCCCTCAGAAATAGTTTCCATAAACATTTGTATATGCTCACCAATCAAAACAATTGACGGTTTCAGCTATGCCACAAAACACAAACCCAAAGAGGACACCATTCAGTATTACCTTTCCATAAATGAAGATGAAGCCATATTATCACCCAATAACAGACTGAAATTTATATTTATATATCCACTGTAATTATGAAATTATGTTGACATTTATGACATACAATGGTTTCACCAAGAAATCCCTTATTCCTCTGGGACAACACAGATCTTAAGGCACTATGTGTAATCTGACTGCACACAACTAAAATAGACAACAAAACTAATACAACTAAAATAGACAACAAAACTAATAAAACTATTTTATAGGTTTGTTGAATATGTTCAATATTGCTATATTCATATAATTCATAAAGCTAACAATAATATTAATGGGTATCCTATCTACATGTGTCTATTTTATATTGCATGTTGCTTTGGATAAAAGTGCCTAGCAAGTGGATGCAATGTCATGTAGCACTACTGATATATTTGCTTGTCGGCTTTGGGCACTTGACGAGTATCATGCTGTGATCATCTTCTGACATAGTATCGGTTTCCTGTTATGATAACCTTGACGCTGCATCAGAACCAACCTGCATTCTTGGCCTGCGCAGTCACTCAGGTACGTCAACCTAAACGTCATTGGCTAAACGCTAATCTCTGGGACTGGTAGAGAGCAACCCAGGCTAATGGCAATCATAGAAAAAGCGATTGCCAAGATCTTTGCTGGCACCTTAATTGTTCTCAGGGCTGGTTACCTGGGGGTAAGCAGAGAGCGACAGGGGTTCAGTTCTTAATCCAAGAGAAGAGGATGGCCAAGGATCTTAAATGGGATTAATAGCCTAGATGACGCAATCAATGCAAGGAGATTGTCGTGGGATAAATGTGCCAGTCGGATGAAGTGTTTAATTTGAACAGACATTGCAGAGTGTGCCTAAGATTCATTATAAAATGTAGGGTGGGAGATCAGTGACACCCTTCCACCCAGCTCAGGACAGCTGCCTTTTATTTTTTTTCTCTCTGTCACGCCTTTATGGGTCAGATCAATACATTCATACATTGCAGAGTTCTGTCTCTTCTAATCTGCTACTGGCAGTTTCTGCAGAAGAACAACACTCAAGTTTTTACGTGTGCTAAAGGTCTCTTTATCTCTGCTGCAGTAGATGTGATGTCTTTGGTTTTTAATGTGGAAGAACTTGAGCACCTTTGTTTTTGCTTTGTGACCGTGTATTGGCCAGTTCCTTATGATCAGAACGACCTTCTCCAGACTTACACTGCTTTATCAGACAAAATATATTTGTTTGATGACAAAGTATTACAGTATACCATGAAAAGTTCTGGATTCATTTAGGCAAATTAAATTTTAGTTGTATAGTGCTTTTTACAACACAAATTGGCGCAAAGTCGCTTTACAATGAAAAACTCCCAAAATAAGAGGAAAGAACCTTTAGCAGAACCCGACTCAAAGGGGGAACTTTTCTTTGAGGAAGTTCCTCTGATTAGAACCTTGAATATCGATCAATTATTTGATGTAGATTGTTGAATGATTTTGGCGAATCACTGAATGAAAGCACAAAAAACATTGAACTTGCTTCACAACGAATTTCCTGAGTTCCATCAGTTGCCTGTTTTTTGAAAGCGTCTGATTGGACTGATTTAGATTGCTGAGCATTTTCTTTTCACTGATAGGTGCATGCTGCCAAAGGGAAAGACCTGCCCTGCTTTGGAAACAGATGGGTCAGAAACAGAATGGGACAGCATTCAGGCCCATGCGTAATGAGGAGGGTATTATATCAGAACAGTGGGCTGTGGGTGAGGTTGGAACACTGAGCAGCTGAGGTTACGTTACAGTACAGTACACAAGGCAGTTTACACCTCTAAAGTCTAACAACAGCCCAAAATAGTGCCCAAATAATGCAGCTGCATATTTTTGGAATGGTGTTTCAGTTATATAGTCATTTATGATGTCAAATCAATTTTGTATTTTCATTACAACCTTGTAAAGCAACTACTTATGTCATGTGGATTAAGGAATGATCTAGAATCACTGACAGTGAGCAAAGAAACTTGGCTGTGCAGTGAATGTCCAGTTAGTTTGAGCTGTGGGTTTGCTTCATGAGCCCTTTTGATTGATCTGTCCTCGATCCCATTGCTCCGGTAGTTCACTTTGTTTACAGCTTTTAGTAGTGGCTCCACCACATTAGCTTATTAGCCCGCTTTGGGGGCAGGGGATCCTGGCACAGGAGGCTGGCACAGATAAGGATAACCTGGGATGTGTGCAGCCTTGGCACAGGAAGGACACTGCGGGGTGGTGGGGGCACACAGTCTTGTCTATGCTTTCGTCCTCCGTTCTCTCTCTCTAGGTTTCCAGGTTAATGTGATTTGGGTTTGACATTTGGCCTGCTAATTACCATGATTGCTTAATCTGATCAGTGGTGACATCCACTTCCCCCCCGCCCCTCCCCTGGCCACGCCCCCTCCCATCTGGAGGATTCCGTGAAGAGCAGAGGGCTGGAGCGAGAGCAGACAGTCAGAGCCAGGCTGTCATCCCCATCGCATGCTCCTATAGACAGGAGCCAGTACAGTCTTCCGTCCGTCCGTCCATCTTGGACCCCCATCCAATAGGTAAGTACTGCCTCTCTTGGGTGTACTAGATGCATAGCTACCACAAAAGTAACCCTTTTACACTTTTCCCACCTGGGACAAGAAATTTGCTTGATCCAGACAAAATAACAGGAACATGAAATGGGCCGAAAAAGTCAGGATGGTTAAGAGAATTTGCATCCCTCATCTAGAATTGTTTCAGGACTCAATTCCCACTTATATTAATTTGCGAAACCGGTTAGAAAAGAAGGAGAAATAAATGGCTGGTTATGACACTTAGGGAAGTAGGGGAGTAGCATTTCATTGGTATGGTGATGGACTGGTGAATACCAGGGCCCTGGCTCTCTCTCGGTCCAAAACCTTTGCACAAAATACAGAGCACAGGGGCTGTCAACCCGTCAATCCCCACTTTCACTGTGAACGGAGGATCACACTACACACAAGAGGGTCACACAGGGGACCTTTTTGACACCACGGAAGGTAAATCTGGGGATGACGTGGATTTCTTTAAACAGAAGGTCAAGTGTTGTGACTGTCGAAGGTGGGTTTGGATAGGCGGATAGTCCTGGGCAGTCTAGTCTAGTCTGATCTGATCTTATCTGCTGTGGCCAGCTGATCCAGTTGGCAGTGGACAGTTACGAAAGTTTGTGATTGGTGGAAAAAACATGATGAGGTATTGCTTGTCCTATAGGGTGCTGTGGTTTAACTACATTATCTTTCTCAGGGGGTTTTGACAAAGGACAGGGTTCAGCAGTAAGTCAGTGAAGTTAAAAAGTCTTAACAAAATAAATGGTGTCTGCCTGCAATGTGTGGATATCCACATTTCATTACTATCCTAAACTGCCAGCTGCAATGTTGCATTGATTTGCCTAAAAGGTATTCTGCATGACTGTGGATTGGTTAGATTAATGTGCTGCATTAATGTGGTCTCTGCATGAAAGGCTGTATGTAAGAGCTGTGGCTTTTATTTTGTTCAGAGACATGTCTTATTCCTTGGCTTATTCACAGTCGTGTTTACCCCTAATGAATGTTATGACCTGCCAGGCTGTCAAAGAAAACTGTAATCCAGCATTACCGGTCAACAAGCAAAGGAAAACCACTGGGGCTTTCGAGTGGATTAGCTGTCATGCAATATTGAGCTATGTGCTTCCTTTAATCACCACAAGAGGTCCCCATAATCCAAAGTGGGCGCTCATGACAAATACTAGTGGGAATAAATATATTTGATTAATGAAGGGCAAATGAGTCAATAAAGAGACAAATAAATTAAATAAATGTAGTGCTTTTTAAGTACTTAACATATATTCTTATATATATTTATAATATTGTAATAAATAAAAATCTGAGACTATACTTTTGTCAGTGGAGGCAACAACTAGAGGGACACGATTTGCAATACACTGCCGTAAAAGAAAGTTTGCACACTCCTATTTTCTTGCTCCTTTTCTTGCTTCAGGGCAAGATGGCGCGGGACATGTCCGATAAGGACATCCTTAAGATGGAGCTGGATCAGCTGAAGGTGGAGGCGAAAACTGAGAGAGAACCTGTAAGTAGTTGCCATGGCAACATCTTTCTGTTATTCAAAGGATTTGAGTGGGGGGGGGCTCTAGGTGACTTAACTTTCTGAAAAGACGAAGTCAAAATTCTTTGGGACACAGTGTAATGTTTTGCTTTAAGAGAGTAAAATCTTTTCATTGATTCAAAGAAGCTCGTGACTGACAACTTACTGTAGCTCCACCCATTATGGTGTCATGACAGCTCATTCTAGTTTCTTGCAGTCCTGACACACTCAGTTGATTAGACACTCAGTTAATCCTTATAAATGATCTAATTAAGTCATTAAGGATTTGAATATAAAAAACAACCTAAAGCCAAGGACATCACAGCTCTTAGGGAATTATTCAGGACATCTTGTTTTCCTATGGGAGGAGTCAGGAATATGGCGTGTTTGCCAGAGTAGTAAGGGAGGTGTGTTTGATTTATGCCATTTGTAAGCCACAGTGACTGTGAGAGACAGGTTCAAGGGCAAGGAAATCTGGTAAATGTGGACAAGTGAAAGGATTAATAAAATTTAAAGGGCAAATAATATTGATTTATATGTTAATTATAATCAATTTTAATTATCATTAACTCAGTTAACATATGCAAAGGTCACACACTTTTGTGCACATTCAGCCCATAATGCAACAAACCATGTGAAGGTATAAAAACAAGTTAGAAACAAATAGCTGCAAAGATCGAATAACAAATATAGTTTTGTATTTGTATCTATCTCATTCTTTCTCCCTCTCCCTCCAAACCTCTGTCTCATTCTTTCTCTCTCTCTCTTCCTTTCAGGTATCAAAGACAGCCAAAGACATAGTTGAGTGGGTTGACAGCCAGTCTCCTGAAGACCCTCTGATCAAAGGTGTTCCGGAGGACAAGAACCCCTTCAAGGAGAAGGGTGGCTGCACTATAAGCTAGCCCGGGCGGGGGAAGGGGACAGCTTCCCCCGGGTGCAAACAAAATGGGGACTGGTTCAGTTTCAGCCTTTCTGACAGAGCTGTACAGAGAGGTAAAACGGTGGCGCATTGTAGATATGTGCTGCCATGTTACTGTAGCCATGAATAATCCCATCAGGTTAGAGGTCTGTTTTTGGTATTTTTTTTTTGATGCACAGCCCACCTGACTCCCAGGGAGGGAATGTGACAGGGAACGCTGATGAGGTGCTGAATCCTGAGCGGAGTCGACCATGCGATCCAGTCCTCCGTTCTGATCCGATTCACAGGATTTTTTAAGTGTGCAAGTTTTGCAGCTTGTTCCATCCCCTGTCCTTCCCATTTCCTGAAGCCCCACCCACCTTGTCTTGATCCCGCCCCCCTCAATGCCCTTTAGCTCTGATTGGCAGTTCCAGGGCTTTATTTTCGACTATAGGGTGTATTCGCCTGTAAATAAAGCACACTTAGCTATGAAACACTTTTGATTTCTCTCTTCTTTCATTTTTCAAATATTTTCGGTGTTCTGCCCTCAAAGTATGGCCTTGGTACTAAACTAGGTCATCTTCCTCAGGTACAAGTACTTGGGTGTCAGAAAAAATTACGGCTACCTTGAAATAAATGGGATGGTCATGATATGGCCCCCATGTGGCCATGATGTCTGAATCAAATGTCAACAGTTCAATTTAGGTAATTTATAAAAAGGCCTTGCACAGATATGTTACTCTATCCATGAGGTGCTGGTTGCAGCAAGATGCTGAATAACCACAAAAATAAACTAGGAGCAGAATATAACCTGGACTGACTCCACAATTCCAGCAGCACACCCAAACGATATCAGTAGGACTTGACTTTAGATGCAAATATGTTTTTTTAGTTTTAAATAGATTAAAATACCACAATAGAGAAGGACTGATGTACGTTTAGAAAATTCTCCCTCAGGTTCCTCCTATTTCAATTTCGATGCTTTTGATTGGCTCACATGACTTATGGAGGAAATCCCAGCATTCCTGTGTTATGAAGTAGTGACTGATAGATTTTTTATTGTGGAGAACAGAACACAATGCTGGGTGGGAATGGTGTCTCAGTGCTCCAGCTCACTGATGACTCTTTATTAAGAGGCTTTTTTAAACATGCAAGATCTCTCTGGATATGGATAAAATCATATTTCAGTATAATCAGATGGACTGGACATGATGGTATTGTTGAAGCTGTTGTTGTGGTGATCATTGACAGCAATACATGTTAATGGCAGTTGCATAAAATATTATATTTCTGCAGTACATTTTGGGACACAAGGCACAGAATGCCATGTGACCATTTGATCCCTCCCTCCTGGGTGACAAGGCTTTCCAGATTCCTGTGGGGAGATTTCCTTATAGGCTTCACTGAATTATTGTCCCAAATCCCTCCTGGCGCAAAATACCACCCCAAAATCCTCTCTCTACCAAGACAAAGAAAAACCAACATAATAGTCGGACCATTGTTTGAGTCACTGCGATTCGGTCTCCAGTTGGATTCCAAGCACGCTGATATCATTTCAGTTGTTGCAGTGCATGCTGGGATACCACATGTCCTCGCTTTCATAGATGATTTCACAACTGCTCCACAGCTTCTGCAGTGGGTTGCTGCTGTCTCCAAGTGCTGGTGGTGTTGGTGGCTAGTAGCATACATCAAAGAGCCTTCTAGAAGCTTTATCTTAATGCTTTGACAGTGTCCTGTGCTAACTGGGGTGCATATGTACATTATTATGCCCCAATCCTGCTAACACAGCAAGTCACAATGGTCTCAAAATGAAGGTGGTATCAGCATCTACTAAAATAAGAACATAAAAATATACAATAAGTGGACTAGACCATGCAGCCCCACTACACCTGTCAGTTACCTACGCTCCAGAGACTATCCAGCATACGGTCAAGCCTCGGGCATGGACGCTCACAGGGTCTCTGGCTGGTGACCTGGCAAGGTGTTCCATGCATTAGCAACTCTCTGCACAGTACTGCTTCCTGATATCAGTAAGGAATTTACCCTTATCTAATTTCCATTTATGCCTCTTTGCTTGGCTGACAGACCTCAACATGACAAGTCTTTTGTATTCATTTCATTTTGTTTAAACCCTTTTAAAATGTAAGAACCTCAATTAAATGCCCCCCCCCCCCGTGTCCTTTTGCAAAGCTTGAAACCCACATCAGTAAACCTTGTGGAATGTTACAAGAATGCTGGGAAAACGTTACATGGCCATCAGGACGGTGTCACCCCCACGGCCTGATCATGAGATGAGAGCCATTCTCCTCTCTCCCAGCTGCTCTTTCAGTCCGAGCCCTTAAGCTGATTTCTCCTAATTCATGCCCAGATTCCTCCAAAGCCTCTGATCCAATTAATGTTTAGATCCACCAGCATCTCTCTCATTTCCCTGTCTCTTGTTTTTTTCACTCTCTTTCTGCCTACCCATGGTTTGTCTTATGTATGATTCCTTTAGTGAGCTTTGCAGTCTCTTCAGTTCAGCTCTGCAATCAATCAATCATATGCCTTATTTACACAGTATTACACATATGCAGTACACTTCCCAAGTCCACTAGCCACGTAATGAAGGAATGCATTTAAGGTGACCCACCACACAACCAGAATGAACCTGCATTCACATATAGAATAACTCACACATATACTCTGTTAACCAATGGTGTGTAAAACCTGACCACTCTTCCAGCCAAAGGCATGCATGTGCTTATTTTTCACATAAAAACCTCAAACCACCATCTGTGTGCCACAATCTAAAATCTGAGAACCACTATTTATTTCTGAGTATCTATATCTATGATATATATCTGTTGATGCATCAGTATACATCACACAACAGCTAAACCTTAATACTGTACCTCCATTTGTCCAGAGATAAAATGAATACACCAAGCCTACATATTTAGGCCTTGGAGCAGATCTAAAGCCAGTTAAAATTGCAGACAGAGCACAAATTACAATAATTAGGTTTCAGTTTCTAACTATTGGGTGACTATGCCTAGGAATGAATAACTTTATAACTTTTGTTCCAAGTGGAGATGATACTTGTGGCCTTGCCTGTAATAATTAGATTTTTTTATCCATGAAATCCCAGTCAGATTAAAGATTTCTGCGCGATGTGATAACTGGCCAAAAACACCATTTAGATACAAAACAGACCCAGACGTACCAAACAAATACAACCATCACAGAACAATGGAAACAAATAGATCATACCACAGCGATCATTCTGTTCTTGGGAGCTTGTTCCAGCTCCAGACTGCATAATGGTTGAGTTCTGTTTTCCCAAGCACAGTACTGGACCCATAAAAAGTTAACCATCTGCTGGAGAGAATTTTTTTTACTTCACCTGATTAGTCTCACTTTAATGACTGACCTGGGAAAAATTGAAATGAACAACTACTAGCATGGACAATGAGTCACCTGCAGGATATCAGAAATTCCTACAGGTGACACACTTTCCACCCTGTTGGCAGAACCATATATTAAGCACCTAAAAATAAATGAAATATGGAAGAATAATAAGAAGAAACAATCCCCTATCAGTTACATCAGAAAGCTGACAAAATGTAGCAATGTGGATCAGAGAGGATGGTTAGTTGCTAATGCCACTCAAATTCAATTTATACTCAGAAAGAGAGAAAAATGTTTATTTTCCCTCCAAACTGAAGATCAGCACAACCTGTTGCGATACAGTAGGGAGATTTTTCTCGAATTGTGTGGCTTTAAAACCACCCAGGAGGGGCCGGGCATTATGCCAAGCTGATGTTGGCTGTTCATCAGAAAAAACATGGGTGGCATAAGAGCCCAGGCACAAACCTCACTTCTGGCATCATCTCAAGAGACACAAGATGCCTTTTGTTACACTAAATGCACACTAGATGGCGCCAGAGACCAAGACAGAAAAGAATCCTGCCAGCTGCCAGCAGCTGTTCTCACTTTGTCTTTCTGCAAATCTTCTCCAGGTCTTCGTTACCAAAAAATAAAGTGGAAACTTTAAAGTGGAATCATTTGGCTTTTTTATGCGTCCCCGTTTAAAATGAAACATTATCTAATGCTCCATTACTGAGTTATGCTTCTGCTGTCAGAAAACCTGTTATAGGAGCTGTGGAATGTTGTTATTCAGCGCGAATCATTACGCCAGTGTGCCTGCAGGAGGAATCGCTTCCCAGCCCGTGGGATGGAAGAGGCAGATGATGAAATAGCTCAGTCCACAGATGATATGACGAGATTTTGTAATGATCCTTTGGCCAGGACCTGGTCAAATCTTTTCACCTAGATCCACTGTCAACAAATACTTTATCCTACAGCAGGGGGAGGCTGACTGTGGTCCTGAAAAGCAACAGAGTGTGCTGTTTGTTTGTCTTCCATCTTTAAATGGGCAACCATTTCAGAAAGTAGAGGAAAGGGGCGAGTTAACTGTGTAATCAACTGTCCCGATTGATCAATAAAGTCGTAACGATAGCAAAAACCAGCACACCCATTTGCTTTCCTGGACCAGGCAACCAGACCTCTCCTGACCTACATTTACTGCAACTTCTCATGAAGCTTATTCAAGAAAATTCAGATAAAAATGCAAAAATGTATGTGGGGGGAGTACTATTAAGAAATTCTAGTTCTGCATTGTATCTTGTATTCTCTCTTGTACTCTGTCTGACCTTACTATAAGGTTGTCACTCAACAAGCACTTCCATTACGACAAATGCCATGCAGGTCATTCATCTCTTTAAGCCCTAATTGCCCAAAAGTTCAGAGATACCAGGAAACCACTGCCTGGATATCAGACCCAAAAGAGAACCTCACAATACCACAACGTGGGCGTTAGTGGTCCGATGCTCATATTCCAGAACTTTCCTCAAATCACTCATTTCAATGCTTCCTTTGTGTCATACAGAAAGACAAATTCTCTGCGCTGGGACATTAGGCCTCTTTATAGTGAAGTACCCCTTGACATTAACTGTCACTCAATATTTTTGGGGTCAGCATGTATCGGGGTGGCACCCACATCTCAGCAGAAGAGAATTTGTGGACTTGTTGAGGGGAGGAGGCATTTTGGTCAGGACATTACTGTGGGATGCTGTCAGCGTGAGACATTTATTGGTATCACTGTTGCCATTAGCGATGTTGCCATTAGCAGTGTTGCTGTTAGCATGGGTGTTAGCTAAGAGCCAAGGGGTTTTAGAAGCAAAGGAAGACCAGAAAAAAACTATTGAGAAAACAACTTAGGCAGCTGCAAAGAGACAACCACCCACACACTCCCAAATGGGGTCTGCCTCCGCTTCACTAATCTCAGAAACAAAGACTATACAATTTTATTGCAATGAAAGCATATCACTAGAGACAACTACACAAATTCAACAATGAGTTTACTATACACACTATCCTGCAGTGCTCCACCTGTGATATGGTTTGACAAATAAGCTGTGTACCAACAGCTGACAAACTGTATTCAAAATTCCAGAATGGATATATTATTAGTCAAAAGTACCAATATGCACCATAAAGAGGCCTAATTGCAATAACATTGCTGAGAAAAACCAAAGAATCAACAGGAGTATAATATTGCAATGGAAGTCACATTATGTTCTGTTACTCACACCTTAAACTGGAGGAGCAATGGCCCTGAGCCATAAGATCCTCTTTTGGCAAGTGACCTCTGACCTTTGAGACAATGTTCAAATGTAGAATTAAATAATGTATTAACCAGTGTAGTGTAGGGCTGATCAAAGTGAACTTCAGTTGAAGGTAATATCATATATCCATGGAGGTCCTCCTCAACCCCTCTCTTTGCCCAGCCATTTGTCTCAGACCCCCAGTTTGGGGACCACTTCATATTTCTGAGGATGATTCATTCCTGTATTTATTATTTGTTTCTGGACATTTTCTTTTACAGTATATTTCTGAAAATGTATAATTTCTGTAGATGTCAAAGTTGTGAATTCTTAAAAAATTGAGAATCCTCCTCTTAGTTTCATGGTATGGGTTTTGTCCCATCGACACTGCAGCAGTTCCAGTTAACCTGAATTATTTAATGATTTAGTGTCTCCAAAGTTAGTGTGAGTTATCTGCTGGTTCCTCATTACCGCCAACTCAATCTTTTCCAGTTAGGAGCCAGAGAACGTGGTGGCAAATGCCTGCTTGAAACCTCTCCATAAATGAAAAGAGCTTTTTCTGCAGAGCAGCTTTGTTTCGCCACTCAGCTCATGCCAGCTACTGGGAATCTGGAAACAAGTACTGCCACTGTTTTTGTGTCTGCTTTGTGTCTGTTTGCATTGGCATCGCTATGAGATATTATGCATCTGTGATTGTGTGTAGCTGCAGGCACATAACCTGGCTGCAGAGTGAGTATGTGCACGTATGTGTGTGCGTGTGCACACGTGCGTGTGTGCTTGTGCATGTCTTTCAGTTATTCAAGCAGAGGAGTTCAGCCAAGTTGACCACGCCTCCTGAGAATTGACCACACCTCCTTATGCGCTCAGCTACATCATCCACACCAACCCTGTGCTCTCTGGCAAAGAAAAGGAGAAGGTTGCATCAAACCTTCTGACCCTCAGCTCCCCCTGCAGGTCCAAATGGGAACTGTTTTACTTCATTTGAAATGACATCAGAGCACATATTGTACATCCATGGTCTGCCTAAATCCAGCTGAAATACAGGATGAAAATAATGAGAAACACTGTACTTTCTCAGCACAATTTTTGGTCAGTATATATGTGTGTATATAAAAAGCATAAAGTTAATATTGTTCAATGCATTTGTATCATTTTTTAAAAAAATCAATCAAAATGAATTTTAGTGTTTATTTACTTTTAGCCTTTCTTTTACATAAAATACTACTCATATCATATTAGGAAGAAAAAGTTTTGAAAACCTCCAATTTTGCATTACTGTACAATCCATTATCGTGTTCTCACTTTTATTTTATTGCTTAGTTGTTTTTAGGACTACCATTAACATTAGCACCTCTCCTACTTCTCCTTAAGTTTATTGTCTTTGGCTAAAACACATGCATTATGACTGAGGCAGATGGCAGATGAATGCTTGGAGTCTACACAGATGCAGCGATGCAGCTATTTTCTGACAAATACTTTTGCATGCAGTTTTCATTAACAATAAGGTTGAACGCCTTGGCAACCAGGCATTGAGCTCCCAAAAATAGGATGGAAAATGGACTTTGAAGAGCTTATAAAACTTTCATTTGCCGAAATCTCTCTCAAAAAGTGCTAATCTGTGCATTCACGCCTAGCCCAATGAAACATATGAGGACGCGATATTCTAAGACTTCACTACAGTCACAGAACCCAGAGAATCATAATGAGAATCAAGTCTTGAGCAGTGCATTATGGGTAATGGAGGAGAAACTGACTGTGGTGAAAATATTTGAAAATAAGGGAATAATACACCTCAAAGCGCTTTTCTTTCATGTTACCTAATTTATATTTCTCTGGGTATTCTTTTAAAGGGATAGAATTTGTATATCCCAGTTGTGAGATGAATTTTGCATCTTGAGTATGCCCTAATGTGCTTTAGGTTTACAAATTCAGTTGGCTATTGAATAGACATATATTAATAGACTAATGTGATTTCGGTGTTTAATTTCACTAGAACATTGGTCATTCAAAGGATATGTACTGGGGAGATATTTTGGCTGATATTAATCCACATGTCAATATACAATGAGACTACTATATTTGAAGAAGGCAGAAAAAGCTTTCAAAGTTTTTTTATTCACATAATATTGGGATGTCACTTATTGTCCTGGAGGAATTCACCCTCCAATTCATCAAACCTCTCTTTGTTTACAAGTCGATGGTAAAATGAAGAAATTTAATTAGGAGCTCCAATTTTAAAAGGAGCTTAAAAGGAACATATGTTGTGCGAGACGAGGATGGTTCCCGGCAGAAGATCAGTTGGGAAAATGGGCGTGTACGTCGTTAAAGTTTCATGGCCGCAATGGAGACGCCTGGATTTGGCATCATGGTGTTTACGAGTGTTCTAGTGTCTCTTTCGTACCTCACAAGTGCCAATCACAGGCTTCGCAATGAACAGGGAGGGCCAAAACTCTTTCTGTGTTTCAGCTGACAGTTGTCCCCAATTTTGATTCATAAGGTAAATGTTAAAATGAGTTTTTTGCCAATTCTTTTTACTTAGATTTTTTTTTCTTAGATTACATTTTTGCTGTTTGTAATTGATTACCTGAAAGTTTTGAAAAGTAAAACACTACATTTTAGTCAAGACAAACAGAAATGTTAAGTGGTTGTACAGTGTTATCTATATTCAAACTTATGTCTTGTTTCAGCTGTATTTTTATCTGAATAATATCTGAGTTAAACATGCGAATGGTTCAGCCTCCCAGACTCCACCTCTGTAGGACTTGGTAATGGAGTTGTCTTCCTTATAGATATATGCAGCTAAGAATTGTTGTGCTGCTAGAATTCCAGAACATGTGAAAAGGTAGAGTAGATGTACAGCACTGAGTTTTCTGGGAGCCCATTGAGTCCTATTTTTAAGGAACATTTCAGGAACAACCTCAGAGTGTTACCTGGCTTTATTATTCTAGTTAATACTGTTTATGATTAGTGAGTCATCGGTCATGTTAATATTATCACAATTGGTAGCAATTTTAACACATTTGCCAGTTCAATGCTTCCATTGGGAATATTCTTAAAATGTATTACACTATCCTCCATAAAATAGCAACAATCCGGGGAAATTAACTGTAAGTTAGTATGCATGATGACATGATTTGTTTCACTCTGAAAGAAGTTGTTAAACAGGATAACACAATAATAAGACTTTCTAGGAATGTTCTCACAATGCTGTGTCAAATTAAAACCTAACCGGAATTCTCCCTTACGTTTTTTTAAACGGCGCGGTCGGCTGGGGAGGCATGGACTGTGCGCCTGTGTCGGGGTTCGGACTGGAGGCCTCTGAGCCTCGCTCCAGATGCTGTTTGCTTTTCCACTGGAACCAGCGCGTCCGCTCGCCCGCTGCGAAATCCCCCGACCCTTCAACCAAATACCCGTGGATAATTCCTGCACTGGAACTCAAACACCAAAGACGCAGACGCCTGTATATCAATTTAACGGCCCTGTAATGCGCACGCTTTTGCTAACGGATTAAATAGGATGGCGTCGCCTGAACGCTATTGACAAGCGACTGCTGCTATTGTGGTAGTAGAAGCTTGATCATGAGAGAGACGTTTAGCACTGCTAAATATATGCAGAAAGAGAGCAGAAAAATGCATCTGCTTGTATTTGCTTGTTTTAGCTGCTGGTGTCTCTTACTCAGCGATGTAGGCTGCATGTCCCTGGAATGAGGCTGTGACGAATCATATGCGATTAATTACCAAAAAAGAACAGATACGATTCAGACGCAGAACCCAGGCCTGTGTTCCCAGTCTAGACCTAAAATGTGTGATGAATCATGAAAGCTAGTCACAAAGGGGGCAAGCTGCCCAGACTTAAAGTTTTGTATGGCTTGTTTCGACACACTGGTTTCCCCAGCAACCCATATTGGAGACTGTCCCCTCCCTCACCTTTACCCTGCCCAATAACCTAGCCTTAACAAATGACTTTCAACACATTACTTTACATGACATTTTGAGAGACAGAATCAGTTTTGCATAAATGTATCTCAGTTCACATCTCCTTTTCTTTTTATATGGGTATAAAAATATGTAATACTTTGGAGCACTAAACATTCCTTCCATGTGGTGTTTTTTTTAGGTTTGAGAAATGGGTGGGTTTGGGCTAAATTAGTCAGCCACAGCCATGTCCCACTGCGGCCGGCTCTCCGTCTGTGGAAACAAACGAGACTCATTCACAACGGGAACTCTCCCTGTTTTGTCCTTTGTTTACATCGAAGCCAGGGTTAAATATCTGGAGTCAAGCAATGTTTAAACGAATAAATAAAGTAACAGTCGACCTGGATCCAGCAGCACCCATGCCTCCTGAAATAGAATTAGTGGGGAAATATGGGATTATAGCCATATTAAAATACCTAAGTGTCAAACAGGAAATACCTTTACTGCTGTCTGCAGATGTTACAACTGGACATAAAAAGTTTGACACATAAATAAAGAGCTTGCATCATACATTGTGCTGCAAGTGTTACGTTGCTTGAAGTTTGTTCAGTACCAACAGCATGTGACTAAATCTTCCCAGTGTAATGTAATTATGAAACAGGGTTGTTTTATTTGCTGCAAAGTTATTTTTTTGGAGATAAGGCTGATGGGATACCTGTTCTGAGGGGAACCATTTACAGAGCGCAGAGAAAATGAAGAATTCTGACCACAGATTCACAAGAAAAGCATGGTTGTCGATGTGCTCATCAAGGTTAAGAATGAACCGCAATGCAGACAGACTACATACCATTGAAGCCAAATGCATGTGGACGATTTTCTCTTTTTTTAATTTCCATTTCCATCTCAAACGTGTCAAGACCAATCAAACTGAACATGCCAGCTGCCTGCCACTCCGGAGAGGAAGTTCCATATTTGTTTAGAATGAAAACAACTTATCTTATATAGGTGTTTAAGGTCTTCTAATATGACTTATTGGTTTATTTACTCGAGGCCCCTGGGCTTGCCCACGTCCCCCATGTGCTCTGTTGACCTGTGTAACCAGCCTGTTAGCTGTTTGAACAGGGCCCAAAATCAAAGCCTTAGACTTCCAGAGCTAAGTGGACATTTCCTTGTGAAAGCGTGGAACAGATTGGTCTGCACAGTATGGCTTTCACTCGGGAGATCGAGGAGAATAATGTCCGCTCTGTTCGGGCTGCGGAGGGAGGCCCTCGCCAGCCTCTCTCTGTGGCTGTCTCTCTCACTCTCTCTCCCAAATTGACTTTCTCTACCTCTCTGTAAATGGGGCCGAAGGAGGTTTGAAAGCTTAAAGTACAGGAATGGTTCAATGTGATGACTTTGCTCCTCTCCTATACAACCCATCATGGGTGTTTAGGAATCCAATAGAAAACTGTCTGCCTTCTGTGGAGTCCCTGTAAGTTTCCAACCATTTTGTGTAGCAAGAAGTCTTCAGTTGTTTCCTTTCTGTTACAGTGCTGATGATGTCATTATCTGGGGTGATCTTTAAAAGCTGCAGTATGTTTTATGACACGCATGATCAACTGTTTCCATGCACAACTGTGCATTCCAAACCACTTCCAGCAGGCCGAGCTGTGAACACTCCTCCTCTCCCTCTCCCTCCCCTTCCCCTCCCCCTCTAGCTGATGACGCAAACCATGTACTGCTGCATTTGTCATGTTAATCATTTGATAAATATCATTAAATGCTCCAGATGTAAACATTTGCTGGGGGTCCAGACTTCTCAGACACTTCTTTGAAAGGACCTTTGATGAAACTCTGTTGGAGAAGCCTACAGATGCTCTCCTTCTGGACGGCCTAGTTCCGCTTTCCATTTACATATTACCCTATCTGCTGGCCTTTTCCAGAGGGGTTATCCATTTTGTTAACGCTGCACTTGCATTTCATGTTAATAAGACTACATAACATGTCATAAGGGTGCCATAACACCTCTAATGACCAGTTGTGCATTATGACAGTGTCATTCATCATGTCCTGTAAAATATTGACGAATAGGCTTGTCATGGCAGGTGTAGACTGTACCGCATATATTTCTAGGCACAATCTTGACCATTTTTCTTGTTTTTTAAAGGAATTGAATTCAGTTTGAGGAACCTTTGTATTTTTCAGGTAATCAGAAGGA
This sequence comes from Albula goreensis, assembly GCA_022829145.1. NCBI lineage: Eukaryota > Metazoa > Chordata > Actinopteri > Albuliformes > Albulidae > Albula > Albula goreensis. The sequence continues at coordinate 8,314,903 of CM040762.1, forward strand.
ATGACTGTAGAGGACAGCTCTGCTGTGGACATTACCTGAGCACCATAGAGAATACAGCAGTGAGGTAAGGTACGATCATAGTAAAGCGTGTCTTCATTCATGGTGTTGTCTGAGCACATCACTGGAGATTAAGGGTGACTCAGTCTCCATTCAGCCGTGACATACACACACACACACACACAGAGCGCTGCAGAAACTGATACACTCTGCATTCTTCGGTTTTTCTTAAAGGAGTGTTGTTAGAGATATGGGTTTACATGGATTAAAACAAAATATGAACGTGGAGAAGGCTTGCTGCCATGCGAATTATATTAATCATGAGTATCCCTCCATCCTCTTGAGTCTGTGGAAGAGTTTTCGCATTGGACCCGATGACATTTTTCAAACTGGGTGGAAAAAAGTATGATTTCAATCAAGACAAAAGCCTGGGAAAGAATTATTTTTCATTCACCAGCAGTTCGCCAAGCTCATTTTGGTGATTGTTGACCTGACTGAGCTGCATCTGTCTGGTTCACATTGAACAGAGCACTTAAGGCTTTTATTTGTGTTATGACTTATCTATCCATTTTACATTCAGCTGACTTCATTTTTTTCAAATCAAATTTTAAGCCATGTCTTTTGCCAAGCTGGAATGCCAAATTGTATTTCTAAGTCTTTCTCACTATTGCAATATGTTCTGCCATTTTGGAAAGGTACATACAATCACACATTAGAAGACTGTTCTGTCAGGTGCTCATTCCCTTCATGTTGCAGCTGACCAGATCATCTGCGCAGTCATTGCATTGGAGGAGAACACATCATGCACACCAGGTCTGACAGACTGCAGGGAGTAAGCGGTCACACATGTGACTTCAACCATTTTCAGTGGTGACTACTCTTTAAGTAGTATAAACATTATGCTCAGTTGAGGAGTCCGAAGGGGCACGGCCAGCCAGCAGAGGCCGCTAGAGAGCACTGAGCGTGATGATTTCATCTGGCTTACCTACTGTTCTTCCCTGGCAAGGCCGAGTCTCACCAATGTGGACATCAGACCACAATCAATAATAGCACGGCTAGAACTCAAACGCCCACGTCAACGCCAAGAGCATTTGCTACTGATCTGAGCCTGTAAATGCGCAGTACAGAGGGGTTCCCGGTGCGTTCTGGTGGACGCCTGATCATGAAAAGAGTCAGAGCTCCAGGCTTCTCTCTGGTAGGGTGAAATGTGATGTAGTGGAATGATACCCTGTACTTATAAAGGAGTGCCACTGAGTGCGTCAGGAGCAGTAAAGCAGTAGCTGCGTAAAAGTACAGCTTAATGATAGACACGTGTGGAAGTGGCTTCAGCAGCTCAAAGTAAGGCTTTGCGGCATATATGACCAGTTCAGTGTATCTAACTTACAGGTGATTCCTTTGGCATATGAAAATATGACATGAACACAGCAACCAGAGAACTGTGGAAAATGAGATCTGTCATTGCTGCACTGCAATAAAACATCTCAAAATGGCCTTTGGTACTGAGTGAAATATAATGTTATTTCAGGTCAGCAAAGGACATAATTAGTCAGTCAGAAATAGCTCTGCATGCAGAGGCTGCCATAGTGGTTTGAATGGCTTTCTGTCCTCTGCCATTACAGAGCTAATTGACTCACAAATGTTTGCATATCAGCGTAAGCACTGACTGCACTGAAAAACACACCCTCTGCTGAAAATGAGAGTGTTTGATGCAGAATTTGTTTTGTGTAAATCTGTCTTTTGCTTGTTTTATCTCACAAGTCATTTTTAACAAGAATGATTACAGAAACATGTTTTAGAAGAATTGGAACACTCCTGAAACCATTGAGAAGGGAATAAAAAACTATGTCTCATGTATTCTTGAAGTCCTTTCATATGGAAACTGAGGCGTAAATTATTTCAAAATTAGTTCCACCTGCAAAAATTCCATCACCTCAACAACAAGCTAATATACATTTTTATGAGTTTATTGTGGTTGCAAACAAGATTTGTGAACATATCCGTGAAATCCAGAGTCAAATTTAGAGTTAAATCTAACAGGCAAGAAAAAGCATTGTGTTACAAAAGCATTATGTCCATAGTTTTCCATTACTTTATTGTTTTACGCCATGTCCTTTTTAATAGTTTGATTTTATTTTATTCTCTTAATATTTATATGTCTTGCTTTTTTATCTATTGCTTTTTATTTTGTGCTCCACAGTTGGAAAGATGCTACGTAACAATACCAATATTATTATTTTAGATTCCATTTTGCTAACTGAAAAAAAAGCTAAACATGTCATTTTAATATTTTAATAATTCAAATGTATCAATATCCTCAGTTTTCAAGTCCCTCCACAACATGCACTGACCAGCTAAGACAATCTAATTAAATGAAAGGTCTATGAGAGGCACCGAGTCACTTTGCAGAGTTAACCACAAATACATTGACTTGAGTTCCCTCCCGTCTCTTTCCGGGGGACCCTTTTTCCCAAGGGAACCTCAGGGCATTGAGCTCTCTCCAGGGAACAGTTGATCACACAGGGTGTGGGTGTGAGTATATAGACTGAGAGGAATAATTATACTGCCTTTGCCATTGTGCCAAGACGTCCAGCCGACCACAGAGTTGCAATTACCCTGACTTTACTCTGCAATGGTTTGCTATATATAGAGGCCAGAAATATGTTTAATTCTTACTTTTTATACTGATTGCTGTGATTCAGGAAGCATTTTTAAAAGAAACCTTGTGGAGGTGAAAATGCTACATAAGAAAGGTAGCTATTTTCTGTGCACTGAGCTGATGGAGGCCCAAGAAAGTAAGGGCTGGATTTTACCGCAGTTATTTCCATACACTCACACAGGCAAGTTCAGTCAACATTTGGCCTTAGATTTCTCAAATAAATACATGCTTATTTTTCTTTATAAATACAGTTTGGTTGGGCTTCTTGTAGATTTCCTGTAGATTTCTTAACTGTTATTTTTAAATGTATCCTTCATTTATTCTGGAGAGAGCCCCATTGAAGTCTCTTGTTCGAGGGAGACGTGGCTAAAAAGTGTCACACAAAAGTTAACTTGTGATGTTGCGTTGTGTATGTGACATCAGAAAAGCGGTGATGTAAGGAATCTGTTAAGGTGTAAAGAAGAGGGTGATTGAATACAACAGCGATAGCCAATGGCTTCTTTTTTTGTGAAGTTACGCAATCTATCGGAGGCTCTGTGGAGGACGGCTTTAGCTGAGATCAGGGTGGATCCTCCTTCCCCTGGATGCCCTCCCCCTCCAGATGCGCTCCCCCAGCCCAAGGCTCTGTTTGGCAGGCCTGACCTCTGACGAGTCTCCCAGCTGCGTTGCAGCCAGGCCCCACAGCTGTTTCCAATCCCGCCAGGCCCAGTGGAGTACAGCAAGGGGAAGAGGAGGAGAGAGGAGGAGGAAGAGGACGATGAATGAGACCCTCGCCCCACTGTAGGAAGGAGATACAGCCATTCCCACCAACCAGGAGAAATGCACATTTCGTGTTCCACTCATCCATACTGTAAGGCTTATCCACAATGCACTCAATGGTCCCGTATCAGTTTCTATAAACAGATACACCAGAAAACAGCTATAAATATAATTTTTCATTGATGAAATTATTCTTATGATTCGAGTTATGATTCTCTTCATGTATTCCCCCTCAAACATTACAAGTCTAAATTCACAGGGACACATTCACACATCACTCCTCAAACAATGAGAGGTTATGCCTTCATTTTTCCCCCTGTGCACAACCCAGTTGAGGGTGCTGCCAAGACATGTCATTTCCAAACATGTAACATTTCAAGGATATGAATATGAATAATGGGGGAACATTAACGTAATACTATTATGAGAAAATTGATTTGTCAGTCCTAATAAATGACGTTTTGTGTTGATTCAATTTACTAATATTTTACATGGTTAATCTCAAATAAGCCACCTGAACATTTTTCAGTAGCAGAGTAGCAATTAGCAGTTCTCTCTTCCTTTCTATGTCACCTCTTGCAGTATTATGCTGAGATGGGCTAGGCACTGTGTGTGTGAGTGTGTGTGTGTGTGTATATCTAGCATGTTAGTGAATGATGATTTTGGGGTATAGTCCAAGCCTGCACATTCTCAGTAGATGAGACTGAGCAGAGCAAACAGACCCCTCTGTGTCTGTGCTGCAGGCGGACACCATCGCAGACAGGTCTACTGCTCTTCAGTGCTCTTACTGCACCATCTCCATTTGAGAGAAGTGACCGTGTGACTGATGCAGCCGCCGCCGCTGCACCCTGGAGAAAAAGCTCCAAAACATGCACACTGTGTGCAGAGCAATGCATATGGAGTCAGATCTTATTAGCAATGGATATGATGGATTTTCATAGTTTTTAATGATGTATTGTACAGAATATCATAATATATTTTTGCATTCAGTTTGATCATGGTTAATGACCCTCAGATCAGAGCTCAGATACAATCAAACACAATCTGCTACTGCATTGGTTTCCAGGATATGGATACTTCATTATAATCATAAACATTTATGATTTATGAAATGTAGCGCTAAAATTGAGAGACATTTTACCTCATGCATTTTTGTGCCCAATTATGGCCCCATAAATTTGTATAATTGAAGTGGAAAACAGTATGGGAAACTTTGGGCATGAAAAATACAGCACCCTGGATGGTATTTGAATGTGTCCATTGTTCTTAATTTTGGCACTAAAAATCTTCCTCAGGTTTACTCCCAAATTGTACTGACTGAATTAAAGCCAAAACTGACCTGATGATTTAATATGGACTTACAGTTATTCAGAAGGACTTTCATAGATTTCTGAAAGATTTCATGCAAAAATTAAATTTTATAAGGTGAAGCATTATCAAACATCCAAGTGAGTTTATTCTACTCCTCAGCCACTATTTCTTCACTAGTGTTGGCAAGAAGCAAAGGAATTAATCAGACTTACCTGCACTTTCCCAGCTATTGTCATTATTTAGCATAGCTTCACAACTTCCTGTCTGCTGGCCTCTATGGCATGGGGCTTCATATTTGAGTTTATATCACATATGTTGATTGATGTATGATGCAGTTATGGGGGGCTCACTTTCATGCTCAGGTGTACTCGGACTTCAGCTACAGGTGGAAATTAAAACAAACAATTTAGTGGGTAACTTTAAAGAAAACTCTCTCTGTTGGTTAAGGCTTATTGTTTAGCAAATGGCAAAGATGTTGGAAGATCTCTCAGAGTTTTGGCAGATTCTGGTAGGCCTCCCTGGACTGCATCGTCTCTGGCTACAGCCAGAAATGGGAGAATCCATTCTGGCCGATCCCATCTGTCCTATTTCTCATGGCTGATAATATTTCCCTCAGTGCTCAGACTGCTCTGTTCATTTGATCATAAATCACACCAAAACACAACTGCTGGGAAGCAGCTGATCATGGGAGGCGTATCTCAAGGGCTCATCAAAGGAGACTTTAGACGCAGGTTTATAGATCGCTGTGATGAATGAGCATCTGTGTGGTTTGGGAATGGTGACCGATGAATGAATGTAGCAATTTATTTGTGAATAAAACTGTTGCAATAAACTGTTAGCATTCAATTTCAGAATTTGTGGTTAGTTATTAGTTCAGGTTGAGAAGACGACCTGTAAAAAGGAATCATACTTCAACCTTAATACTACAATGATGTCAAACTTAGATAAAGAGATCAATCAAAGACAAAGGATAGTTCATGTTAAGATTGTCAATTGTCCAGCCTTATAACTGCACCCAAACTTCCCAATGAGATTTTTAAGATGGAGTAAATATTTCTTCTTTCCCATTATTTTGCAGCTGGTATAGTTGAACACACAAGTATGTTCATTATTGTTATTTATTATTGTTACTCAAAACCATCAAACAATTACTTTCTGCACATTGGCAGAGGAAGTTCTTTTTTTATCAAGGAAGCCAATCATTATCTCTTCATGATTCATGATTTTTCTTCTGTGTTTTTTTCATTGTTCATATCTATATCAAACATGTTTAGACTCATAGTGGTACAGCTTTATAGCTGCCATAAAACTACTTTGTAATCCGTTATGTTTAGTGTGAGTGAAATGAATACATTTAAATCAAGTATTAAGATAAAGACAGCCATAAAGAGCAGTTTCCTGCTATCGTATAATTCCAGACCCAGTGCATTGAGTAAACCTGCACATAACAGAAGTCATCTGAAATGTGACTAGCGATGAAAGTTTTTGCAATGACAGGGGAGGTAAATGATTTTTTTCCAGATCCAAACTGTGCTATGGAATTGACCACATACATTACTTCAGTTCATGTGATAGCTGGTCTTTACTTTTTTTCACAGTGCAGATGCGACACCCCTGGCTTTTTTACCCTGGTGATGCTGAGGCAATTGCTTCCTCACCTAGGTGGACCTCTGGCACAACTGGGGTTCTAACTCAGAGGTGCAGAACAGACAGCAGCTCCATAAATGTGCATTTACTTTGTGTGCCTCCCGAAGGCCCAAGGATGAATTTACTGGCAGCAGTGAAGGACTGTTGGACAGTCAGGTTTTAGGAACCAGTCCCGCAGTGATGTGCCCAATTCTCTGTAACAAATGTACATTTAATACAGGCATACATAGTTAGTTGATGTCAGAATTCCTGTTCTTATGAGCCCTCCTGAATTACCAGAATCAAATGTTCAGTAAATATTGACAGTTCTAATTCAGAACTGTCTTGACCTATTGTAAATATGTCTCAACTCAAGTTGGTTCAAAAGTACCATTTGGCCAAATCCTAATGTTTTGTTGAATGGGAATATATTGCTACTTTGAATTACATTTGATGGTTTTTGGTTAATTTTAGAGTTATGAGACTTCAGTTAAGCATATGTTCTGTACTTGCCTTTGTTGATGGCTCATATAACCCAATATAACACAGTGCATGTTTGTTTGTGTTGGAAATAAAGTTAAATGTGTGGCATAAATAAAGTTTTTAGCAAATCTCCAAATTGTTACCACCCTTTCCATAGATGCCTTGTTTCCACTAGCCCAGATTCAGCTCCATCTGAACGTTGCCAAGGTTTTTGTCTCCTTCTCATTACCTCCAGGTGTAATTTAGCTCAGTCTGGGGCCAGTCTGAGCTCGCTCTCTTTCCGATATGGACGTAACCGAAAGGAGACCCCGCAGAATGGGTGTGTTTTTACGTGGCATTGTGGAATGAGGAACCCGTATGCTTTTGTTCACCCACACCTCCGGAAAACTTTACAACTCAAAAAAAAAAAAAAAAAAGCCCAGGTACAACAAAATACTATTCATTTTTTTCGTTTAACAAAACAAAAGTATTTTGAGTAACTTGATGTTTCCTAATCTTAGAACTGATCTGAATATACTGGATAAATCTATTGGACGGATTATGATAACAGCAGCTGCTAAATGTCTAAATGTACGTAGTCCACCTAAATGTGGGCTACGTGGAGCGTATATGGAACACATTTAAAAGCAGCTGCATGTATTGTTCTAGATAAAAGAGGCCTGGCTCTCAGAATGTTTCATTGCTGGGGACATTACAATCTGAAGCATATGGTTATGGTATTTCATATACTGTTCCTTTCGACTGACGGGGGGCACAGTGCAAGCTAAAAGCTGGGGGGACCCGACCCCTCGCGCCACTCTGCAGGAGTCCAACCAAAGCTATAGCCACTATGTGGTGGCTAGAAAACACCTCCACAAGTACATCCATCCCACACCTGAATAGTCCTCTTTTATTAAATTTCAGGCAGATGATGTTCAAATGATATTATAAATGTAATTGGACTGCTCCCTGGTCTTGGATTTTATTTACAGAAAACCACACTCATAAAATTTAAGGAATATTAAAATGGTAGATGACTGTAGATAGATGCACTTATTTACAGAGGACCTACTTTTTGCTTTGCCATTTTTCTCTCTTTCAGTTTCCGTGCTCTCAAACAGAAATTCAGCATCACTATTCACTTTGTAATCACAATGTAAACTCTTTCAAGATGAGAGATCTGTGTAATACTTTTAAATTTGCTATCTGGCTATTCGGATTTGTCAGAGGTAAGCACCTGTGTAGCTGTCTGGAAGATGCTGCCCACACGCCCCCTAGTGGTGCAGTACCGTGCCTGTTTACAGGAAATAGGCTACATTTTAAGTGAGCGGTTTGACATCTGGCATGTACGGGCAAAGCGTGAGGAGGCTGACCCCTGACCCTGCCAGAAGGGCTTTGAGGTCACTTACACAAAAGGTAAACGAGGACCTCTGTGCTTACATGCTGAGGATTTAGGGCACTTAAATATGGCCGGTGAGAATGCGTATGAAGTTTAGTGGTAATATTCAGCTGAATATTGGAATAAAGTCAGGTCACCCTGGCTCTGATACAACATGGATTATTTGTTTTTGTATGCCAATCTTTGGTATCTTAAAGTAAAGAACTGCACTTTACATTGCTATTTTTGTCAAATTGTAATTAATTTATTTTATCATTTTATTTGGAGAAACACATGTGACTTTTGTTATGAGTCGCTGTGGACGGCAGTTGTGTTGTAAGAAAAGTACTGCACAAAATATTCATACCATCATTAACTAAAACCTGTGCCTAAACATACAAACAGAAAGCTTTCATTCTCCGTTTGTGTTAGGCCCCATGTTTCCAGCAAGGCACTGGCATGGATGGATGTAGTGTTACATGCATATTGCTCCTTGTCTCCATTGAAGCTGGCAGAGAGTTTACCCTCCCACTGGGGGGCAGTGTTTTCTCTGGAAGGGCTTCAAAACCCCCCTGGTCCCAGGGGTAGGCCCTGCGGCTTGTTCCCAGAAGCAGCCCGGACGTGTTTTCCTTCAGGAGGGCCCGGCGCAATCACAGCGAGCAGCCGACCCCTCGACACTTCAGCCTGCCCACACGGCACTCTCGGTGATGTCACCGCCAAGAACAGGAAATGTGAGTGTGCACTGGGGGCAGCAGTCTGGAGAGAACACTGTTTGCATTTCTCATTCCGGGAGCCAGCTCATTTCTTTAAAGCTCAGAGCATTTACGAAGCAGTGCCTGGGTAAAAACAATGTTTATGGAACATACATGGAGCTTCGTACACATTGCAGGCACTTGCACCTTTAGTAAAGTGTACTCAGTTTATGGACTGTATTTGATTGCAATGTTTGGGAAGTTCTGAGTTTATGGGACTAATGAGCCACACACAGAACAAACATTAAGACTAGCCCATTCAGCAAATATCTGGCTCGTCTGTACCTTCAAAACACGTTCATGCAACTGAAATAAATGTTTTCATTCTCACTTTCAAAATATGTTTTCATTTTGCTTTATTTCTGCAGATTATACTGTAAATCTATGCTGTGATGACATGAGATACTGGGCTTGTGATACTGTTGAAAGTGCTGTGTAAGGATTAGGATCATCTCAGCCTCCATCTTCTCCAACAGCTTGAGCTCTGTCCACTCTCAGAAAACCTGAAATAGGAAGAAACCGCTGTACTCTTTAGATACAGAGTGATGGTGTGGGTGAAAATGGACTCCCGATTCATGCTGTTTATGTCTCTGTCATGTGTTCCCTCTGTCTTTTATTTTCTTCTTGGGGACTGCATGTGGCATAAAAATGGTACTTGAGCAGGGAGAGTTTGTGGTGGAACGGCGGTCAGGCTGGTTTGACGGTCTACTTTCCAGGGTGATTCATTTTTTCCGCATTGAGATGTTTGGTCTTCCAGAGGCATTCGGGATTACACTGAGCCTCTCGGGCGGGGGCGCGACGAACCCAGACAGCTTCCGCCTCGCTTCTGCACTCGCGCACCATCCCTAGAGTACGACACAAACCAAAACGACATGACGTGTGGCTATTCACAGTTACTCTCACAAACAATTCTAAGCATCCCCACAAAGTCAGATACTGGCAGATATGGAATGATTCAGTGAAAGAGCAAAATTGTATGCATATATGCAGGCAATATATGTGAAACGAATGAATACATTCTTTTTCGATACATATGAAGGTAGAAGTTCTGAAAGTTTAGTCTAAATCACGGAAATGCCTGCTGTGAATTGATATCCATTTAAAGCAATAAATGCTTTGATGAAATTGTCCGATAAATGTTACTTTTAAACATGATGGAAACAAATGGCAGGTGATACCTGAGGTGATTTCCATCTATTTTAGGTGTCCCCCATATGTGTGAAGAGTAAAATGCCCTCAATAAATAATTTAACTTCAGTAGGAACTCAGTATTGTCCCACAATGCAAAACATACTCAAGAAGATTTTTTTTTACAATAGTCCATTACAACAGTCTAGGTGATTGAAGAAGAAGACCCTTTTATTTTTTGAAGCTTGTTTTCTTTGGGTTCTTTTTTTTTGTGCAGGAATGAGCTCACAAGACTAAAATGATCGCCAGTGTGTAAAGCAGAAAACCTGGCCGATTGTGAGGAGCAGCTGGGATGCTCTCTGAGCTTGTTATTGCTTGTGCTGCCTTCAGGGTATCAAAATTAACGCAGCTAAAACAGCTTGTGGTTGACAGGCAGAGATAGCAGAAGATCGTATTTGAGTGAAACCGTGAAGTGATTTTTTTCCCTGCTGGGTCAGAGCTCAGGTTACGTTCAGGACAGCAGATCCTGGATCAGTGACCCTGAAGGCCTGCTAATATGGACACTTCCACAATGGACTGATCTTGGATCTGCGAGTTGCGGCGCCACCTCTGTGAGCTGACGTGAAGACTTAGGGCCTGATGAGGAGTTGAGGGCAGTTGTACGAACGCGCAAGTCGCGCAGACGGAACCGTTTCTGGTTTCCTCCCAATTCCTCGCAGAGAAGGCCCGCCTCCTTTGTCTCAGTGCGCCAAGTTCTTCCTCTGCGGAGCTTCAGCCTGCAGCTGATTTACAGTTCGGAAAGCTAGGTAGAGATTTTCCACGTGGCGTCCCCGCTAGAGCTTAATGCTTTTTTCTTACAAAGGACCTGGCAGAGCCTTGGTCCAGTTCAGTCTGTTTCATAATTTAGCTCATTATTTCTCAGCACAGATGATGGGCTCCTCTCCATCTGAAATAAAGCACAAGGAGAATTTCCTATCCTGTAGATATCATCTGCTTAAGTGATCTCTTATTTTAAATTAAATTACATTTAGAAAAAGACAAACAAGCTAATGGCAGAAATGAGACCGCTGACAAATCCCCCATGTGCACGTTATGCTGTTTTTCTTTGCACCTTTCTTTTGAGCATTAGGAGACTCAGAGGCACTCTGTGTTTCCTTCTCGTGCCAGGGGGCAGGCAAACGCCGGGGGGAGAGAGGAGTGAATCACGAGCATAGAGCTACTGATAATAGAGAGGCCACGGCACAATCTCCCACATGGGAACCTCACATTCCAGGGAGTGTGCGATCTGGTGCGGCAGTTCTATGTCTGCGGTGTGAACTCTCTCCCTCATAAGGAGAGGGTACATTAAGAGATGGGAATGTTACATCTGTGTGGGTTTGGGGGGGGGGGGTAGCTTGGAAGACCGCATGGTCTGCATTCCTAAAAACACTACATGCTCCATGGCTGGTAGAGGTGGAATTTTTATACAGCTGAGATATTACCTGCCCACACTCTCCTTTCTTGCCCAAATTTTCCCACTTTCTAAATGTCTGGATGCTGCATTTGGGGAATTGGTATTTATAATTAATAATCCAGTTGTTTCACTGTAAGAATGCATTAACAGGAAAAATATATGAAGCTGGAAAAACGGCTTCCCAGAAACACGATATAACTGTTGATGCATTGATTGAATGATAATTTAGTTTGGTGACCTTGCCCAAAGGAAACGTGCCAAAGGCCCATGAACTCACAATACCTTTTATGTATTGCTGAGTCAATTATTTCTTGATAATGTACAACCAGACCACCTTCGATGCTAGAAACAAACAATAAACATACAGTATATGCTGTTTTAAAATGCGTGCAACAAACAACAGATTTTTTGTCAGTGATAACAGTTACAGCAACAGTTTATCTAAGTAAACATTTAGATTCTACTTTATCTGTGTCCCCTGTGGGGTAAAATGCCAAACAGCTAATATAATACCAACAAATGACATCATATAAAGTGATTGAGACGGCCTGTGAGGATCCTGTCAGGTGACAGGCTGCAGGTCTGCTGTATGACCGGGTGATTGGCTGTGTTTCATACTAATAGATACTAAATGCACTTTATCTATGATCTCCAAGTAGGATCTTGCAGAAAATTCCAATCCTCTTTACAGCTTCAAAACATAGCCCAGGGCCTTTTATGTGTTTATCATGGTGTCTGTCTTCCAGCTGAATCTGGGCCATACAACTTTTTCAATAAGTTTTTCCCCTAAAAATGAAACAAAATTGGATATAATTTCATTATTTGTGTTGAGAAAATATATAATTTCACATAAATATGTTAGGCTTTCTTATATTTTTGCCATGTTAAAGCTCAACATTAGATAATGACCAAGATTCACTCTGATAATGCTTTGGCATAGTTTGGATTTGATAACCCAGTCACGAGGCTCCCAGGTGAATGTCATTCTGTATAAGCCACTAGGAGCCCCCCCCAAAAAACTGCATCTTTTGCCTTCTTTAAACTTTCTTTTATTTGTGAGTGAGAGTCAAACAGAAAAGTTGATCGAATTTAGCTCCGAGTGTGGTTTGATCCCTCTTTTTGAATTGAGCTGTTGATACCCAAGGTTGGTTGGTCACAGAAGAGAAGATGGAGTCTAAGTGAACCCAGCTCCATGGACCCTGAACGACTCCAGATGTAGGGGAAACTGCGGCAGCGATCTGGGACAGAAGAGAGAGAAATGCCCCCACCTCTCCTGTCAGTTTAGGAGATGGAGATGGACACTGAAAACCGCCCACCTGCTCCTTATTCCACCCATGTGTCTTGAAATGATACCAGGACGAGCAGTAGGCTCTGGCTCCCCTGCCCTATGGGCGTTCAAAAGCAACAAAGGGGTTAACGTTCTGATGGTTGGAAACTAGGGAAGAGCTGCTTTTGCGCCCAGGCGATCAAGTTACAGGAACACAAGATGGAAACAAAAAGGGGAAAAAAAAGAGAAAACTGTAACACATGCTACGGAGGCAATCCTATTTCCAAAAATCACTCGCTCACAATGAGGCTGAGCTGCTGTCCTGCCAGGGGAAGGCAATTCAGTGCATCAGCGATCCCCCCCCTCCCCCCCACGTTCCCCTCCTCTCCCCTTCATTCCACCACTCCTGATAGCAGAGCGTTTTTTAGTGCTACAAAAATATTATTTTGGCATTTTGGGATGGGGAGTTTTATCGGGATGCTGCTGCCATGGAATGCATATTAATAAAATGAATCCTCCAAGCAAATGACCTTTGGTTTAAAAAATAATGTCGTTTTTTTTTTTTTTCATATTATTAAAAAATGAAATGAGAGAATTTTATTTTTTCAATCACGTTATGCTGTGCTCTTCACTGCGGTTTTCAGCCTGTGATCAGATATTGTGCTCATGTAGCCTGTTTATAAAGACAGGGTGCAGAAGACAGCCCTTCATTTCGGAGGGAAGATTAAAAGAGAGGCAAAGACACATTGTGCTGCAACGGGAGTGTCTTTGTCTATTCTTAGGAACACCTTCCCCTGGGAAACTCTTTTAACCAGCCCAGTGAGGTTTGGCGTAAATATTTAGAGCTAAATGAATCTCCCTGGTGTTATTGACAGGTTTGCTGGTCTTATCTGAGAGAAGGCTTTTCTGTTTAGTTTGGAGTCTCACTCTGAGTGCAGATGGGGATCAGGGGAGTCCCACCCTTTAGGGACCCTGTCGAGTGCACTGCATATATCCCCTGCTCACACAAGACACATGCACACATGCACACATGCACACATACATGCACTCAGGTAAGTGCACTCATTCACAAACATGCATGCATTCATTCGCACACATACATACACATGCATGCAGTTTTGCAACGCAGCTGCATTCACATGCATATGCACACTTATGCACGCATGCATGTACACACACAAATGCACACCAATATAGAGGGGCACACCCATGCACACGCACACACAGACACCCTCACAGACTGCGTGTCTCTGTTACTCAGGGTTCTTTCTCATCCTCCACATCTGAGAAAACACTAAAACTTCTGCCTGCCACTGTCCCCCCTCCCCCTCCCTTACACCCCTTAACCTAGTTACACAGTCAGTAGCCAGGGATGGAGGCAGATGAAGAACCGTTATTAGTACATTTTTACGATATGCTGCTTAGGCGCGGTAAGCCCCAGTTGGCTGACAGAGGGTCAGATCCCTGTGCGATTGGTAGCTGCTCTCCAGCTCAGTGGCTTAGGATTCCCCTTTGCTTTCCAGCCTGGGGCTCTGCTCTCCCAGGAGGGCACAGGTGGGGTGGGGGTGGGGTTGGGTGGGGTCAGGTAAGGTGGGGCTACTCTAGCACGCTGTGAGTTAAAGCAGTGTGACAAGGGTGTTAAGTGGGTGGGTGGGGTTTGGGGGTGCATTGTGACTGTGGAACTTAAGCTATGTGCCGGGCAGGTAGGAACAAGCAGAGAGGGAGAGAGGGAGGGAGGGAGAGAGAGACGGATAGAGAGAATGGACTTTGAGAATGGGGGAATGCAGGGATAACCACTAGAGTGGAGAGAGAGAGAGAGAGAGAGGGGAGGGAGACAGGGAGGGAGGGAAAGACAGAGAGAGATATGATTGTTACAGTTGTTGTTTGAATGTTGATGCCAGTTTATTTTTTATCCAAAGCTTGGCTATACAGTTGAAAAGTTTTGTCATGCAGTAAAAAAACTGAATTGAAAGAGTGGAGAGAGAGAGAGAGAGAGGGAGAAATTGAATAGAAGGATTTGAAGCCTGGAGATAGGCAGGGAGAACTACTAACATGATGGCTGGTCTCCTCTCCCCTCACTGGGTTAATGAGCCTTTGGGCGTGGCCTAGCTCTGCAGCCAAGCAGCCATAGCCTATCATTGAGGTCTTTGGGCGCGGCTCTCTGATGGTAACATGGAGCCTACGGACGTACTGGGCTGTCTGAACCCCTCTCTTTCTCACAGTGTAAATTTCCCTGCGTTTTACTGCTTCCTCCTGTGGCACACAGCCGAACGATCAGAGCTAATTCAGCTATGACAGACTCCAATAGGAATCAGATGTACACTTGCACAGAGTAAAATGTACTCACAGTTGTTTTTACCAGGAACACACATTAAATGTTATTCTTGTAATGTTACAATCTTGTAATGTTGCAATGCTATGGTGAGTTGGTGTGTTACTCTGTATATATATAGTGTAACACATCAACATTCACACTCATCATAACATTGTAACTTTACAAGAATAAAATTTAATGTATGTTCCTGTACACTTATTTTTTTTTTTTTTTTTTTTTTTTCCACCTCAAGTATAGTTAGTATAATTGTTTCAGGAACATATTTGGTTTCATTTGTCTGCATGTTTTCTTCCCCATCCCCCTGCCCTGTCCCTCCCTCCCTCCAAGTGGAAGTGACCATCACTAAAGACGGAGATGGGGGCAGAAGGCCCCTCTCTAAAAAAATATAGAGGGGTGGGGAGCGTCTGGGGAAGCTCTTTCCTGAAGAATGCTGTCTGCTCACTGTCCCAACATGTCAGGCAGAGAGGTGGGGGTGGGTTTGGGTTTGGGAGGGGTACGGAGGCTTTGGCCACTCTGTGCTGTGACTCTGCTGCCCTCCACCTTTAGTGTTCAGCATGAATATCGCAGGATGTGAATTATTTTTTAATAAAACATATTATCGAGACTTTGCAATGCTAATGGGCATCCACCAGGTTTAGCATCCTTTTAGCTTTTGGTGGATGAGGTTAGGGCATGTGAAAGCTGATCCCAGGTCAGTGCTCTTCCTCTGGCCTGTTTTATTTGAATGCACTCCCAGACCATAGTTTAGTATCTATGACATTTATGTACCAGCTGTCTGTTTGTGGACACCATTTGTTGATTCACCATTTTGTTGATTCTGGGTGTAGACCTTCATAGTGTTTCATTACAAGTGTTCATAGGCACTGCTGGCCTCTCAGTGCCATCCCTGACCAGAAGTCCTGGAGGTGCTAGCTCCATTTCCAGTTGCAGCAGTTTTTAATGTCTACATTTACATTTTAACTTGTATCTGTTTAGTTAGGTTAAAGTTACATTAGCACTTTAATGATGTTATACCTGGCCTGGGATTGTTGTTAGCTAGGTCTTTACCACTCCTACTCTGTTTTGGATGCATTTATGTTCTCTCTCATTGCAAGTTGCTCTGGAGAAGGGTAACTGGTTAATGACTGCAATGAGATATGGCCAGTTTCCTGCCTAGTCAGCGAGTTGGATATTACACACTACACACACACACACACACACACGCACACACTGGCACACACACACACACACACACGCACACACTGACACACACACACACACACACACACACACACACACACGCACACACACACACACACACACACACACACACACACACACACACACACACACACACACACACACACACACACACACACACACACACACACACACACACACACACACAATGCAGTTTTATTGGGGTCCAACAGTGAGGTCCATCAGTGTATTAAGAAGCAGTGCTTTAGCTGGATGTCCCACCCCAGAGCCTCTATACATTGTTTTTTCATAGGGAACAGTCCCCCCCCTTTCTTCAGTAAAGGGTCCCCCAGCACCCTGCAGCATCTCCTGCCTGGTTTCTGGCTACCACATGTTCCCAGATCAGACCATATCATTTCCCTGTATCCCACGTGCTCCTGGTCCTTTCGCTGGCTCCATGCCTCATCTGGAAAAAGTATTGAGCCCAGGCCCAGCAATGACTTCCCATGATGCCTCAGTACCTCCCCATCCACAGCCAATGGACTTAACAGTCGTGGTTTAACTTAAGAGGCTGAGTCCCTGAAGAGCTGGGTATTTTCACAGTGCCAGAGCGCAGCCCTTTTGCTTTGGAGCCTTAATAAAAAAACAATTTTTGCTAAATATGTATAGCACATTGTGCTGTAAAAATTGAAAACTGTAATCATAACACATGTGGTGGATTTTTAAAGCGTTACATTTTTAGCAATTGCAGTATAGCTGTCTTTTAGTGGTCGAATGCAGCGACACATCACAAATTACAACATGCATTTACAATGAAACTTATCATTCAGGGCTTCACATAAAACAACACTGGCCTAATTAAAACCAGCTGTTTTATTTTAGAAAATATGGCTGTATTATCTATGTGATTTCTTATTGATTTAATATGGAATTCATTCGGTTTCTGGAATGGAATAGGCATACAATAATAATAATAAAAAAACGAGCCATGTTGGTTCATAGCATAAATCAAATTTTTGTCAAGCACACTCTTCAAGCAAAAGGCAGATTTGGCTCTGTATGCATGTTTGTTTTGCTGACATGAGTTCTAACAAGAAATTCCTTGGTTCAACTTTTCATATCACAGGGAAAGACAATCACAACATATATGCATACAAGTCTACGTTTCTGGCAAACCAAATTTCTGTTTTCCATCTTCTTGATGTCAAGTACCTAATAAAAACATTTCCCAGTCCTCCTATTGCAGGAAGGGCAGCAGGCATGATGGGACCTGAGCCGTAGCTGGCAGTGAATTATAGCACCAGCTTCTGGAGAATTCATAAAAAATAATCAGTCTTCACTCAGATATATCAGATATATATTTATCATCTTTACATATGTTTTATATTCTAAAATATTCCATATAAATAGTAAAATATTATATATTTTGTTTAGCGTGACACTTTTAAATACAACACAGTGCACACAGTGATAAATGGTTTGTCTCCAGTCATAGAAATGGAATCAAGATGATATGGATGTCATGTCAGAATTTTGGTCAGGTTTAGCATTACAGTAAACTAATATTTATAACGTTTATCTACCAAATTAGCTCTAAATTATTTAAACATCCCATTACATGACTAAAGTGTTACCAAGGTTTTAAACTAAAAAGTAATAGGCAGGATATTAAATAGTTCATTGTCAAATAACAAGAATTTCCCACGCTTTTTTCTTCATTCTTCCATAATATTTACTATTATTTTCAGATTTTTGTGTGTGTGTGTGAGTGTAAAAAGGATAAAAGCAAGCCTTTGAACTGCCCAGTACTGTCGCTTGTAACTGCTAAGATCATTGTCTCTGAGACCAAGGCAACTCATAAAAAATGTCCTCTCCTCAAAATGAATAAGATGCTGCAACGTGGGTGATCAGTTACAAGTCAAGAGAGTTGCACTAAACTTCTGAAAATGCAAGTATTTTCAGAAATAAAAACCTGATGAATGCAAATAGATTGGCAATTCTTTCATCAGGTCACATGCAGACCACTGTCAGAAATCCTGGGGCACAGGGGTGGCTTAATTCACTCATTAACCCAAATTAATTTGAACCTTTCAGAATTTAGGATTCTCTCCTATCATGTGACCTCCATCTCTGTGGTGCCTTGTCATAAATGCAAACAATCAATAACACTAGTTTACCTTATGGTTACTCAGATGCATCACAGTATTGATTACTTAAAAATGATTATAAGAATTCACTGCATTGATTTCCTATATACAGCTCTGCCACGGAGTGTTAGAGACTAATAATTTGAGTGTCCATAATGTACAATGTTTACAGCCTTCACAAAAACGCAGTGGTGGATGTCGTTTTCCTTTAACACCACCCCAACCACTTTTCACGCCTGTTTCTTTGTGTTTATATACTGTCTACTGTAAGTACTGTATTTGGGCAGGGTTACTGTGTGTGTATAATTTCTCGATTCTGTAAACATTATTTATGGAATTTAAATCATGTCTCAAATTGCTCAGAATATTGTTACTTAACAGTTGGAGAGCCCCCTCATTTTCAGAATAGCTTAACTACTGTTTAAAGATTTTTCTGAATCACAGAAATAGAGCATTGCCTTAGTTCTCTCCTTGTGCTTGTTCTTGTGCTCTAAGCACTGAGGGTGTCTGGCCTTCTGAATCAAATGATGTCCCAGCACTCATATAGTACCTACATTCTAATCACATTTTAACTGCAATTCTGATTAAGATGATGTCACAATGATCACATTTTAACTTCATTCTAATCGCATTCTAAACACAGTTCTGATTTACATGATGTTGCAATGTTAACAGTTTAATTTCATTCTAACCACATTCTAACCACAATCACAAAATATGGCTTTATCAGTGACTCCTCTGGCTATCCCAGGCTCTTGCTATACTAAGCTCTTGCATTATATATGTATTATATTTACTGTCCTTTGTTATGTATATTGAAATAATTTCCATATGGCCTTCTGCAAGGGGTAATAGAGCAAACAACTCAGTTAACCTGAAAAAGCTGACAGTTAAAATGTAGGTTAATGGCCACAAGTGGAGCGGCCTTCTGGAAAGATACCGGTTATTACAAGCTTTGGGGACCAAATGAGTATTTAGGTGGCACTTCTCTAGGTGCCTGAGTGAAGTGGTGTTAATTGTAAGCATTGCATTTATCCAGAGAGGATGATGGGGCTTACACTAGCCACACATAGCATTATGCGCAGGTGAGCATTAGCATTCCTGTGTAAATATAAGAGTTAGGGGCTGATGAGAAGACTCACCTGCTCTTCAGGTGTGCTTTTCATTGTTGCAACACTCCTCAGTCGCATTTCCTTTTGGCCCATGACCAACTGTTCTCCCACTCTCTTGCCTAATGGCCGTTCTCCCACCAGCTCTTTTCACAATGCTTGCTGCTTGTGGTTAGTGAGCATTTAAAGTACCCATGCCGGAATGCTATGCCAGGTGGCTTTGAGCACATCTGCTGTTTATTCTGGTTGCATGGTGACAGCATGACATTAAATTTTGACGTTTGCACCTTGTAATACTGAATCACACTCCTTTGAACAGCATCGCCTTTATCAGTCTAAAGTCAAACTAGTGTCATGACATTATTCTTTATGTATACGTGTTTTGATATACACGATTACTTCCTCTTTTTATCTGAAAGAGCAAAACAACTAAAAAGGAGTTGGAGATGTCCTGTGTTAGTGGCCTTTGTAGTTGAGGTGTGATTGTGGAGCTGTGAGGGAAGGTGGAGGCTGACACCTGTAACCTGGTCTCAGCAGCTGCTTCCTCACTGCCTCTCTGTAATCAGGAGACTGTGTGTGTGTGTGTGTGTGTGTGTGCATGTGTGTGTGTGTGTGTGTGTGTATGTGTGTGTGTGTGTGTGTGTATGTGTGTGTATGTGTGTGTGCATGTGTGTGTGTGTTTGGGGGTGTGTTTGTCTGTCTGTCTGTCTGTACATCTTAACAATTAGATACAATTCAGTGTTTTTTGTACAAAACTAAGTTTTTTAATTGTACTTGCAAACAGTTTTCCCAAGTATGCTTTTGAACAATAACAATCATATGTGGGTATTTGTGTGTCTGTCCAAATGTTAGTGTGTGTGTATGTGTGTGTGTGACAGAGAACACGTGTATACACTCTGACACCTGAAAAAGCTGACCAAAGCTGACCAAAGCTGTCTCATTCACACACAATCATTCATTGTCTCTCTCGCTCTCTCTGCTTTCATAGCTCCCTCAGGACGAGAGCTGCCACTATTTCAGAGAAATTGGCACATCTACAGTACCTGTTTTGGGTCGGCAGGCCCGACAGTGCATCACACCCTCACTTCCGTACAATTAAAAGCTTTTCTCAAGCTGAAATAACTGCAGATCCGTAAATGACATCTCGAGCCCAAACAGGGCCGATGAATCGAAAAAGCAGTACAGCCCTATTATTTAAACATGCCGTCTGAACGGACCCTCTGTTTGGATTGTGTGAGTGTTCCTTGTCTGAGGCCAGAGAAAAGGTGGCTGGGCACTTATGCCAAGGAGGACAATTTCTACACTCACCACTTTTCACAAACTCACATTTTAAAGCTGGACCTAAACTGCAATGCAGACTCTCTGGTTTTGATTTAAAAATATGTAACCATTGACTCAACTTCAATTTAGTTTAAGTGCAACCTAATATTTTTGAAACCCTAATGGGTTTGCCATAAATAAAACCAAATCAGGTATGAATACAAAAGTCTATGTTTATTGTATGCACAAGATGAGTTTGACAAGGTTTGAAAAAATAACTGCTGTTTTTTTATGAGATATGTTTATATGTCTGGGTGAAATGCAGAATCTAATGTGGCATGATTGTACATGAGGTGATTGAAAGACTGAGGATTTTATGAAGCATTTATGAAGCAAAACCCTTATAAAACCCCAATAAAACCTTCTATTAGAGGCCAGTAAATAGAAAAAGTAGCTGAAAAAGTTGAACAAAAAAAGGGAAACATAAACTCAAAGGAGCAATTATTTGAATGGCTGAGACAGATCAGCCCAGATAACTATAAATCCAGTGCTACGAGAGCTCCCTGACAGTGCTGGCATCAATGTAAATGGCAATTACACTTTGATACTCCATGCGGGTTCAGTTGCCTGTGGTGAAAATTAGCTGGGCGAACAATACGCTTTCTGTGAGCTCACACTAATGTAGTGAAGCAAAGTGCCGAGCTGACATTTTTACGCGCCCCGCACCTGTGGGGTCCCCAGGGGTATACCTGTAAAGTTTAGGACACCCATCGGTAGTTGAATGCATAATTGTCCCACAGCTCCCTGTGGAGGGGACCCCTGGGATGGTTCCCTGTGTCTGCACTGGGATGGAGGGGAACAGGCGCGGCTAGGTGGGAAGTGGTGGATGCGCTGTTGGTGTTGGAAGCCAACAACCCACCCCCCCTCCCCCACCAGGTCACTCCCAACCCCCATTCCAACCCTCTTTCTCCCCTCAGAGTTCGAACTGAGGGTGTTCCCTTTTTTCCCCCTTTCTAGCTCTCTCTGCTTCTCTCCCGCCCTCTTCCTCCTCCTCTCTCTTTTTCTCTCCATCCATTCTCTCTTTCTGTCTCTTCTTACTTTTTCTCCCCTCGCTTCCCTTATTTTCTCTCGCTGCTCTCTTTCTGTCTCCCTCCCCTCCGTCTCTCTTTCCATCCTCTCTCTCTGGTTTGGCAGCCTGCTCCAGCACACTCCCCCTGTTGATGTGTCAGTGCTGTGATATGATTCCTGCCTTGAGCCTTGTGTACAGTCAGTGCGGAGGAGAGCGAAGCATTGCCTGAAGTTATTTTTCACTTTTTCCTCATTGTTTCCTTTTTTGGATAGGGAGAAGGGTTTGGGTGGGATACTACACTTATAATACCCAAACTAATGAACTCATAATGTTCAAACCTCAACACAATTTCCACGCACCTTAACATGTTAACACTCCATTTCTAGATTCATCTAACCATCTTCCCTTGTCTTCATCAACACTGTGTGAATGGGCCAAAGCAAAATGACATTTCCTATAGGGTATCTCTTGTCTGTCTAAATCTGAACCCTCAGTGTGTATCTGAGCCAGATGAACTCTCCCTGTGTGGATATATGTAGGTATGTCTGTATCTGCATCTACAGCGTGCCAGTGGCCCCATCTACACCTGCGATTAACAGGATTAACATTTTTGTTATCAGATCAAGTAGATAGCATGTGTCAGACAGGTGCAGATCATGGATTGGATCTGGCCAACCACCTGTGGAGGTGGAATGGGGACAGATTTGTAGATGTAATCAGTGTGCAGAAAGTACATACAGTGGGCTACCTCCCAGTAAGAAAAAAACATATTTTGGATAAAAGAAGATCCACATACCAATGTGGAATCAAAAAAAATTATCTTATCATTGGGCTTGGTAAACAAAATTGTATTTTATTTCCAGGTGTAGATGGAACCAATGCTAAATAACACTTCCTAATAAGGAAGGACACTTGGGGAAGAATATAAGGAAGGGAAAAGAAAAGATCATATCAGTTGTCTATTGTGGAAAAAGAGACATGGTCAGCCAGCCATGGATACATGATACTCTCCCTCCAATACTGTTTAAAGAGTAAGAACAACCATCTCATTCCTGGTCCTGTTGGATCTTTAGAGCTGTCTCTGGGTGAACGCAAATCTGGGGTCACCTTTGCAGACGCAGAGGGCAGGTTTAAGGGTGGAATTTTCTCCCAAGGGCCTGGCAGCACAGAGAATCCTGCTGGGGACGGGGGGTGGGGAGGGGGGTAAGGGGTAGGGGGAGGGGGTTACAAATCCTAAAGGTGGGTTAACATTAAGTCAGGGAGGGCTCCTACATTCCTCTCAAGCACCCCACCCTGCCCCCACCCCCTGGAGACTAATATATCCTCCTGGGTGTCCCAGCCTGCCTTGACCTTTGACCTAGCGAAATGACACAGGTGGAGCCCCGGGGTCTGGGCAATTCTGCAGAAGACGACCTTAAGATTGCCCCGTGTGATGCGCACACTTTACTGTGTGCCGTAATTACACTAAAAACATTTCTTCACTGTTAACAGCCGTGAGCTTGAATCTCAGGCTGGACTGTGAACTCTTTTGCTGGTAAATTTGGCCTGGATTTAATTAATATCATACCAAATCAAAATTTTAACTGAAAGTAAATGCATTTGGGCTTTTTATTCACAAAAGCAGTTGAGTTGCTTCATTCGCTGTTCTCGCTGTACTATGTCAAGTGAAAAAAATGGAATTTAGTCATGAGCCAAAGTTAAGGACAAATGTTGATTGAATCCAGGCCTTTGTCTTGAATCTCAGGCTCTGAGTCACCCTAGATGTGGAACATTAAACACAGAAGAACATAAGTAATGACAGTCCTTTCCAGTAATATTCATCCCTAAACATTCAGAGAAATGCCACCTGTATGCTTGTACTGTATGTAATGCGGTGGGCTACATGCTAAACCTCACATGTTTCATGTGAAACGTAGTGATTCTCAACGTGGGCAGTGCCAGAATCCGTGTGTGTGTGAGACAGCGCAGCAGTGTTTCAGCAGGATGAGGGCTTTGTGCATGAAGTCTGTTCCTGCGATATGTGGACAAAGGAAACAGATGGAAGCCTCGTGCCAAAAAGCTGACAAAAACAAAACAGCCGATTGAAAAATTGCCCCCTTGAATACGGATGTGGCCGGAGAGCCAATCAGAAGTGTGTTTTTCATTGGCACCGCCCATTCTAAAACCCCTCATCTTGAATTACCATCTCCAATTTCTCTCTCTCTCTCTCTCTCTCTTTCACTTTTTCTCAGCTGCGGTAAATGATGGGGGTTGGTGAGAGGAGCCTCAGACAGGGAACTCAAAGATAGGAGAAAAAACAAACGATGATTATGAAGCACCCAGACCGGTGCCTTCTTTTTTTATCACCTGGAAAACAGCACAGAGGTATCAGAGTGTGCTGATGGCTTCTGTGGTAACAAAAAGTGCCAAGCGTTTGCACACAAGCTACATGAGTTACTCAAAGCCTGAAAAATGCAACGCTCCAAACTCCCACCACATCTGGAATGCGAGCCCTGTTCTGTGTTTCCTTTAAGGTTTAGGTCTCACTTAATCATGTGTGTCGACCCTCTCGCGGAGAGCCAGGGGAAGAGGTTTTATGTGAGAATGTGTGTGCCTGGCCCTCTAGAGCATGTGCTGGTTGAAGTTACTGGCTCTTTCTTCAGCTCTACCCTCAAATCCACATTTTCCTGCTCCAAATGTATCAGGGACAACGCCATTTAAACAAAGAATTTTGAGAAGCATGTACGTCGCCGCAAATAGCAAGTATGGACAGACCCAAACAAACATGGCGGAAAAGGGGGAGTGTTCAATGCCGTTGTTCTCCAGGGCAAAAGGAGGAGGAGGTACCACAGCAAAAAAAAAGGAAGGATGATGGAAGACCTATTTTGGAGATGCAGTCACCCCAGACCCCAACCCCCCACAACTGGTCCCAGAGTTTTTTGCGACGTCATTTGCTTCTCTGTTCCCCAAGGGTTTCCACTTCACCTCCCCTGATGAGTGCTCCCTATCTTTTTTTTTAAATCAATATTTCCTTTTTTTTCTTTCTGTCTCTCTCATTCTTTCAGTCACAGCTTCTCTCCTCCTCCGAGCTCACGTGTGCATCGCACCCTGGCATTTCCTCTGTGTGGACGATTCCTGCTTCCCATCTGAAAGTCATCGCCGAGGGCGACGGGCGGTTGCCACGGTTGCCACGCCATGTCTGGTGAGGGCTGGCTGAGCCCCTATGCTGCAGTGCGGCCATTTCATCACTCCCTGAGCAGAACAGGCAACCCTTCAGAAAAAAAAGGGCAATTCTATTTTTCTCAATCCTTTGTACTGGCCTGTGTACACCAAACAAACAAACAGTGCTCTGGGTTCTGTCAGAATAATACACTGAGTTTCTTGAAAAAAATGCAAAGACCTGAATATCAGAATTTCAGCAGCTTCTGGAGAGAAATGTAAGCCAAAAAAATGAAGCCTGATTTTAAAGGTTTTTTTTAAAGATTTGTCATACTTCAGTTTCTCTCCAGCAGTGGCTGAAATTCCATCCTACTCCCACAAAGAGAGGCCAGAGTTTCAGGCTGGATGAGGAAACTGCATTGTGCCGAACGCCCTACTCTCCAGTATGTGTTTTAATCCCTTTGACTCCTCTGGGAAGAGAAAGGACTATTTTCTTAATGTCATAAGTGGGGCTGTAAGAACTCACTTGTTACCAACAAAATCCTTTTCAAGCATGTCATGAGCATGGAATGAGAATGTCACTCACTTTTCAATTGTTTCTTTCAGTCTGAATGGCATGCCTGCCAAAGATAAAAACAGATAGACAAGAGGATGCAAGCAGTAATTGTGCAGGTTATTTGAACACCCCCCAGGTCAAATCTGAGCACAATTTCAGCGGTGACTGTTGTTTTAAGTGTGACGATGCATTGGGTTTAGCTGTGAACTGATTTTTTTCTCTCTTCATTTAACTGCTTTGGTTTTTTTCTTTCTTTTTTTTGCATGCTGGCCCTGCAGATTGCATTAGTGACCTGAAATACCAGTAGCCCTTATGTCACAAAGAGCTTGGATCCAATTGGGCAGTACCCTTTCTCCCTTTCTTGAGATTCCTCAGTGCCCCTTCCCCTCCACTGCCTCAGTTTCCCCTCCCCCCATGTCTGGCTCAACTCCAGGTGAATGCGATGCATTTCCCCTGACTGCCCACAGGGGGCATGCTTCTAAAACGGAGTCGACAGAATCCAGTTGGCTTTTTTTTTTAAGGCAGCTCCTGAAGCAGTGGGAGCATTAAAGTTTTTCTGGTGAGGAAAAAAAGAGAGGCGGAGGAGCTCTACGCCCTTCAGTCGCGACCCACCACAACCCACCACAACCCCCCAACCCCTCGTCACAGGTCCCCTGTGTCATTGCTGGATGTGTACTAGCGTCACATTGCACTGTGGAGGAAACGGCAACTCTCTGATATGCCCCATTCATGAAGCTCTATTGTCTGTGTGTGTGTAGCATGCTACAATACCACGGGTCACTATGATGTGAAGTACAGTGCAGTGGGAGACAACGAAAGCAATAAATGGCACTAAGCCCCAGAGGCCAGAGGATAAAATCACAGGAATGCTCTCTGATGAAAGCAATCAGCTGAATTAGCTCAGATTTCCCTGATCTCTTAAAAGGTTATGTGCAGAGTAACCAGCAAATATGTTTTTTTAATGAGTTGCAAAGCATGTATTTTTATGATATTGTGGTGACATTTATTAACTTAAATATGTGCATTGTGTACAAATAAATGCATTTAAATACTTTTGTAATCTAACATTACTAGTATTCTAAAATTAATCAGAGTTTATGCATTTGCAAATTATTTAAGTATATGCATTTGAAGCACAAATGATTGTACTATAATTATTCTATTTACCAATGCATGAAATTATAGGAACCACAGAGGTGAAAGATTTTTAGGTGAAAGATAATTGGTTTTTCAATTTTTTTATTGTGTGGATCTGACAATTTTCAGGCTGTAGCTAACGAGAGCATCTGGTCTGTTGTGCATCACACATCAGAATGGGAAGGATGTAACTCATTTAGTACAATTTATTTGTAATATAGGGCACACTCAGGATTGCTTTTATTACTTTTTCTGGATACCAAAAGGTAGTTGAATCACTCTAACGTCAGAAGCATGTAGCTGTTTGAAGCATCAAGAAATACAGCAAATCTTTTTTTTTTTTTTTTTTCCATGACGATGCATTTTAAGCCTGTGTCATAACCTCCATTCTTTTTTACTACGTTGGCTTCGTTGTGGCGTAACCTTCATCATAGCCTAAAGCTGAGGCCAGACTGCTCCTCTGCGTGGGCGTACGCAGGGAGGACGCTGATGAGGTGTGCAGCTTCTTCGGCAGTGGGCGGGGCTTGGAGGCGCTGCTTTAGCCAGCTCACCAGTTTCGTCTGCGCCGCTTTTCAGCGCCTGGGTCGGCTTCCAAACCTGGATCCCATCAGATGGATGCCTCCTTAATGAGTTCAGGCACTGACTGTGGAGCGCAGAGCATCTGCCCCTGCTATGAAGATGGCTCTGAAACTCCATTCCCCCTGTCCCATTTTGGCTCTCAGGTGTTTTTCCATGTCCCTTGGTTACCTCTAACTGGAGGCTTTCCCATAGCGATAAATTCAGCCATTACGGCTCTGACCCTTTCTCTGCATAACTCTTCACCTACCACTGGGTGTTCCACTTCTCTGAATTATTTCATTTTACGTTGGTTCTTAACCAAAATGCTGAATTCTCAAGCTCTTTATTTTCCTAATTTTGGATTCACTCAACTTCTGACCCCGATTTTGTCTGGTAATTTGTTAGGATTACTAAAAAAATCTTTGTATCTCCAAAAAGAACTTTTCAAGAAATGAGACAAATAATATGATTACATCATATTAACATCTTGCATAATCTTATTATTTTGCATTACCTTACTGCATAAGATTTGGTTGCATGGTGGTTAGAATGCATATTATGGAGCTATGAATCATTGACAGATGATGCAAGCTTTCTGTAGTTTTCCAACAAAACACATAATACATCAAATATACGTTACCCCGGAAATGGGCATGTACTAAAGAGATAAGTAACTTAATATAAATAAATGTATTCAGTTCAGATCCAAGTCAAACATTTGAGTATTTTTTTTTTATTGGCTCCAGACTATCATCAGTATTTTCTGCAAATCTGCCGTTGCACACTGAGCGTGCTCCCTGAGCCAAACTAAGCGGACCCTGCATTCATACATCACTGTTGGATCATCCACGCCCTTGTCATATGTGGCATGGCCTAATTGAAAGCCGATTTACGGAGCTGTGGGTAACATCCGTGCTTCGCCATGGGGGTGGATGTAGCCGTGTCAGCACGGCGTAAAGAGAGAAAAGTGAAGCACAGTGATAGGCTGGTTTGATGCTGGTTTTTACGGGGAGGTGTGGTGGGGGCGGAGGTGGTCCCCCTGGGTGCCTCCAACAGGCCCGACAAGATGGGCCTGTGCTCATTTTGCACTTTTAAGAGATTGTTTT
Organism: Albula goreensis; assembly: GCA_022829145.1. Lineage (NCBI taxonomy): Eukaryota > Metazoa > Chordata > Actinopteri > Albuliformes > Albulidae > Albula > Albula goreensis. The sequence goes on from CM040762.1 coordinate 8,343,286, forward strand.
TGCTCTGGGCGGGGGTCGTGGAAAGCCATAAAGCTCGACTTGGGTCCTCGTTCCCCTTTACCTGCCTTATGTTACCTATTACCTAGGGAAGCCTTAATGGAGGGTTTATAGGAGCCTGTCACCAGGGGGCTGGGTCCTGGCCACGTTTGATCCCTTGGGTTACCTGCAGAGTCCCATTGGCTCCAGCAGGCTGTTTTTGGGCAGGTAATGAAGGCCTCCCCCTCCCTCCGCCTCACATGGGCCCCCCCATGTCCTGGTTTGAGTGCTGACCACTTTCTGCCCAGCCTGAGGGCAAAGGGACAGCTGGACCAGACTGGATCTGAGAGCTGGATTGAATCAGCTTACTGTGATTATCACTTACAGAGCACAGGCCGTCGTTTTCATCAGTGAGCTGATCCCTAAGATAACCATTACTTTTCCTGGTACAGTCACCTGGTATACCACACCAAGGTCATTGAGAAACTGATACCGACAGTCATGGGTGTGGCTGTTAATTTGTTGGTTGTCACACATTTAATAACACCAGTGATAACTATGATAATCTTTTACATTCATGTAGTGCCTTTCATCTCAGTATCTCAAACAGCTTTACAGTGAAGGTGAGGTAGCACACTTCAATCAACACCAATCTGAAGCATGTAAGGAAGCTCTTAAAGAACTGGGAAACCAGAATCCTTCAATTCCAAATTTCTCCTCTTCTCTTGAGAAATTTGCTTCTTCTGATTTACCTCAGGTGTGAGTCTCTATGTATGCATACATATTTAATATTAAAAGCAAACTGGTGCCATTTGGTCCTAACATTCACATGTAAAAGGTTATTACCAGAAATGATGAACCATAAAGGGACAAGGTCCCTGAAATGCCTTTTGATTTAAGAAAATGAACTGTGGCGTAAGTGTAGGTTTGGTTGCAAAATGACACCAAAGACCATGTGGTTTGGCAAATATGTTGCCTAAAATACAATGAATAAAAATGATGAATACAACGATGATGAATTAAAGAATGATGGTGAATTAGTGCAGTGGATACATGCAACCTGTTACCAATGATGTAATCACAGAGCTGATGATGAGTATTCTAAAGGGGTTTAGTTATTAATGTTAACCAATTGATTCTAAGCATGTATCATAAGAATGTATTCACAAACCACGGATCACCATGATTGTTCATGGTATATCTTTTACAGCCTGGAATTGGGGAATTAAATAAACTCATTGATGCTTCTTATCACACATTATGAGAGAGAGCTGCACCAAAAAAACTGTAAATTTTCTGCTGCAGCAAAACCATATGGAACTTTTTCAGCTTGCAGTGTTTTTTTACCTAAATACCCATTCATACAGTATAACATTGTTACTTGCACTACACAGCCCCAACACCCTCCAACCCTTTTTATTTGTGTTCACCTTGATCTCAAAAGCCTGCTTTAATTCCGCCCCCACCCCCCAAAAAAAAAAAAAAAAAAGAACAGTTATCATAATCATAAAACAGCAATAATACCAACAATGGTGTTTGCTCTTTAATTTTCCACAACCTCAAGGGATTTTGGTGCAGGGGCCCCAGTGGAGCCTCAAGAGAGCCCCCGGTCCCCTGCTCATTTACGAGGGGCCCCAAGCTGGGCCCTGGCTCCCCATCAGTCCGGTCCGAGACCTGGGGACCTTGTAAACTCACCGGGACGCCCCACACACCCGTCCCAGTCGGCCCTTGATCTTCCAATTTATAAAAAAAAAAGACCCTGGCAGCCAAAAACCCTTTCTAGTGGAAAATCTGCCACCGGTAGGGCCCCCGTGTGGCACTCGAACCCATGCTCATTAACACCCTTCTGTAAAAGCTCCACCTCCCACTACACCTTCCCTACACCTTCCCTTCTTTGATCTGGGGCCTACACTGCAGCAGAGGCCACCTTACCCTGATAACGGCCCACAGATGTTTCCCCCACAGTGCCTCAGGTATGGGGGGATCGGTGGATGAGGGAAAGGAGCTCACGGCGCACGGTAACAGATAGGGGTTAAAGCGGGAGCTTAAAACGAATCCAGCATAATGTTCTCTCATCAAGTCTCTTCCTGTTGGAGTTTAAGCGGAATGTTGGAGCTGCGGAGAGCCCGAATGGAACTGAGAGGCTCAGCCAAAGCAAGCAGAATAATTCACTGAAGATATAGCACCAAATCCTTGACACTCCACTCCAATTAATTATATCCAGTTTTGGAGAAAATTCTTTCAACTATTGATTTCACACACCTTCAGAAGAAAAGGTTTGTTAGGCCAGCCCATAATAAGTACTATAATTAATGTGTCTGTATAAATATATAATTCTGTCACCACACATATTTCACCTTGATACCTTCAAAGCAGATTTCTTTTCAAATAGCATCCTACAAATGAATAGTGTTCACTAATGATTTTCAGTTAGTTAAAATTAATCCAATCAGTTGTATTTATCATTATATTCTCAATGCAGATGGAGTGGTTTTGCTTACTGTTGGAAACTACGCCTGAAATTCCATATATCCAGAACTAAGACCATCAATAGATCATGTGCTATTTAGCTGCATTCCAAAATATGTCCCAAAATCTAGGAGCACAGTGGGGAGTTCTCTGACACTCTTTCTGCCTTTTTTTTTTTTTTTTGAAGTTTCACTGTCCGTCCTCCCTCAGACATCATTCCTATTAAAGAAAGATTTGGATTTCATTCCTGCAATTTGCCTTTCCATCCTAGTTTCCAAGAGTAGAGAATTCTGGAATATTTAAAACTGAGGCCCAGTGTCTTTTTTTTCTGTTTAATACTTCCACGTTGTGATTTTTTTTCCTCATTTATCCCAACAGTTTTGACCTATTTTTATATACATATCAACATACAGCCAATCAAGTGAGCTTGGAAGGAGGAGTGCATTATTTATCAATCTTCAGTGTGCCGTTCCAGGAGCGTTGCGTTGGCTGGAATTCCCACTGTCCCTTCATTTGCTTTCTCTCTTTCCTTCCTCCATCTCAGAAGATGCATCTGCTGTAGTAATTTAGCTTTAACGGTCCCTGGGGAACGTAATAAATGAACTCGGCATCTTGCTGTGTGGTGACTGTGAAAGAAATTTGACTGGAAAGGAGAGCCTTTTTCTGAAAATCTCAGGAAAGTCATGGGAATCACTTTAGGAAAGAGTGTCAATCCAGAAATACCGTCCTAGAGAGTAGATCCATACCTGTTGATTAACAAAGCGGTAAGGTGGGCAGCTGTCAGAATAAACAGAAAACCTTAAGCTTTCTGGCCTTGTGGGTCTTATTTTTACCATCCTCAATTACACCCTACCTTGGAAATTTGAAAACCCTTTTTCAGGTTGGCAAAAGTTGGTCCCATTCGCTTCAATTTCTTTCCAGGATTTGATCATTCATTCCCAGAGCACAACAAAGACGCATCATTTGGACTGGAGGTTGTTCTATTTTTAGGAAAAGTAATTATGCACATGTATGAAATTGGACCTCAGGGAAAGTAGTGAAAACAAAGCACAAATCAGATCAATGGCTAATGTGACAGTTTCTCTCAGTTTTGCTTCTTTGATGAAACACCATAAGCACACTTACAGCAATTTATAATTCCCTTGCAGTGGTGTGCAATAGAGGAGGAAAAGGAGATCGATAGAGATCGATTACAGGACTAAACCACCCAAGAAATTATGTGAAAAATATTAATTTATTTAAGTCTGTACTCATTCACCATCGTTATATTTCACTCCCAGTTAAGCTCAAGTGCTTGTGTATTTCATTCATGAACACTGTTTACCAAAAGAAAGATGACAATGAAAAGAAAACAGTTAATAAATCAAAGTTACAGACAGAGACACTGGTCAGATCCAGGCCTGCTTCTAATCTTGTGAGAATGCGCTTTGTCAGATTCGCTAATGCTTTTCCTTTATTGGCATTCACATAAAGAGGAGGCACAAAGCTGGTCACTCTGTACCTGAGGGAATGACAGTAAAGTGCCTTTGAGGGGAGAATTACTGCTTTTCTCAAAGGCCTGGAAGAGAAGAATAGAGCTTCCTGTTTGAGCTGCAGTGGAAGCACTTCACAGGCCTGTCAGAGGATCCTGGTGTAGGGGTAAAGGCATGAACGAGCCTGTCTGGAGCATACCGCTCAGACCCAGCTGCTGCTGGACGGGTAATGCTACTGTCATACCAAACTTAGAAATCAGGCTGCCCCCTGTGAGATACAAAATGCCCTCACTCAGGTAAAAATGTATCTCCTTCTGTTTTTAAGTATTAGTATTATCTTACATTCAAGTGTAAAATGTGCCTCTGTAGCAGCAGTACTACAAAACACTGTATCTTAACAATAGATAATAAATACAAAGGCTGAAACTGATTCTGTCAATATTTGAAGAATTGTATTTCCAAGAACTGTAAGAATAAGATTTTTTTCTTCAGTTCAGTAATCACAAACTGTGTTTGTGGAGGAAGACTGCATTTATTTGAAAGTCAAAAGTTCTTGACAAATTAAAGGAAAAACACTAAACCCCCTGTGTTTCTTTTAATTTTGATTCAGAACATCTAATCAGAAATATACTCTCTTGAAATACACTTATTTGCTAAGTCTAATATAAGCTACTCAATTTCTTTAGGCACAAAAGCATTTTTATCCCAAAACTTGAACTTCAGGAATCGACAATTTGTCAGTGCAGCGCTCTGGATGGAGTACAGAAAAGCTCTCAGAGGGTGCTTTGATGGTATCATGACATGGTTCAGTCTCTACAGACTCAACACTGGGGTAGTTTCTCTGTCTGGTCCAGATATTTCCTGTGATGCTGCCAGTACACCCTGGTTCCTGACCTCATCACTACAGGAGCCCAAAGTGGACACAATGCACAGGGCTTGGGACATGGAAAGGCTTTTGTGAATGGAGGTTATCAGCCAGTTATCAACCAATCAAGTATGCCTCCCTACTCTATGATGTAATATTGATCTTTAATGTGCACACACCCTGAAATGGAATGTAAAATATAGAATTACTGAAACAGCATGCGAAGAACAGCTGCCATGTACAATTATAGCCAAGAAGCTGCAGTCTGTGCAGCAGCAAAGCAGGCAAAAACAAATCTTTATTATTATTATTTTTATTATTATTATGCTTTTCCATGGGGACAGAGTTCATAACCTGCTTGTTTAATTTCATTAGAAGATGGACTTCACAAATGACTAACATCCCAGCTGGAGCAGGCTGGAACTCCAACCATTGCTACCGGTGGATGACCAGAAATGCGCAGGTCACATTTCATTTTCGTTTTTAAGTGTGGCCAGGGAATTTACTAAGAACCACAAAACTGATTAGATCACACAGTAATTTGTACTTCAGAGGCAAAGAGAAAAATGTGTCCCTTTGTTTTTAAATGGCATACGGGGACAAGCGTTGCTTTTGCTGATCAGTCACTGGGAATATCGGTGTCACACTTCTAAACTCAGTAATTATTTAAGACGTATGGGAAAAGCAAGAATTTTCACATTAGCCGAGGTATGCTTTTTGAGCACCACTCATTCCTCAGGGGTAAATCTGTCTTACAGCAACACAGTACACAAACTGCACACTGATTTAAGATAATGTTTGTGTGTATATTTTCATCCTTTTATTTCCAACCTATTATTATATATAATAATATATATATTATATATAATTTTTTTATTATTGAATTTTTCTGATTCATTGTGTTTCCATGACCTATTATTGAAACTATACTTGAATATCCATGGAAAATATGGGTCACCCTTTCTTAAAATAGACATTATATGAATATATATAAATGCAAATATCAGCAAATCCATAAGCATGTCCAGTATACCATGCAGGATGTAAACAAGACAAGCCACAAGTCTTCAAAGTGTACATTGGGGCACCAAAACTTTCTAATACCACGACCTAATTCAGGGGCAAATTCATTCCCTGTTACCCACAACTTATTTATGTGGATGACAAATATGAAGTTATAATGTTCTTTTCAGAATCAGCAATGTACATGGCAAAAATGCAGTTTTGTAGGCATATATCATATCCTGCAGTTTGATAATGGTGTTGCACAGTGACCTACGTCATGAAACTGACAATAGTGAAAGTACGTTTATCATAAAGGCCAATTTTCTGGCTTCCTGTAGAACTGATTTCCCATGTACTGTAACGTGCATGTGTCACAGATGTGGCATAGTTATTCTGTCCATGAAGCAAATGATCAAAGAGATGGCATTACTTGTTCACCTAGTCTCGTCAATACCTATCTTACCACTCTCTGTCTCTGTTTTTTAAGTATTTTTCAAAATATTCCTAAGGTGCCTTATATGAATGTCAATGGAAAGCACATGATCTGTGCGCTTCTCACGTGTCATGTTGAGAACAGCCACTGATCTGGAATCAGTGCATTGAAAGTGACTTGCACATCTGGGATAAAAGGAGACGCTCATCACTTTCTATTTCACCTGCACATTCATCCTCAGATGGTACCATGGCCTCCTCCTGTCCCCACAAACGTCAGACACTCGATGGATCCAAGGCATGTGGGCGTGTCCTGGAGGGGGTGGGGGAGAAGCTTGGATGGTTGTCCCAGCTGTCCTCTCCTCTCCCCCTCTCCTTCTCTCTTTTCTCTCCTTCTGGCAGAAGACCAGGATCAACACAGAGCAGAATCCAAGCTCCGCTCAGCCCTGGCGGTGGCTTGGTTCGCTCTAACCTCAAGCGCAGCGATCCGCGCGGGGGCTAAAATGGCCCCAGCGTTTACAGCAGCCTCTAATTTCAGATTTATTTCGAGAGGTTTACTGGGCTCGCTCCATCCACAAAAAAAGTGCAGTCAACAATTATGATTTGTTATTTTCAGCTTAAGGATTTCTTGACCTTAGGCCACATTGAGTCTCTGGTGTTATAAGATAAGTCTTATAAGTCTTGACCTTTTGCAGGGTAGATGTCAACCATTGGTTGCATGACTTGTTGGATGCTGTGACTTTATACAGATATTGGCACAATTTACTTGCTACACTGTAAGTTTTGCAACTTCTTTACTTTTGTCATTGAAAATGGGAAAGTCAGGACAATTTTTTTGGTTGTATTATTGGTCACCATGGTCACACAGAAGAAGATGATTCTTTGGAATTTTGAAAACTCCTAACATGAACATGCAGAACAAAACTTCATGATTTCAAAACACTGTTTCAATGATTATATTACCTCTCAAACTTGTAAATGTAAAATGCACAAATGTCAACTGTTCTGTTTTCTGGCCTTGTTCATGTTGGCTCATTTCTTCTTGCTCACCTTCCCTATCCAGCATGGATGTTCATCATCCTGAAACCGCACTTGGAACTAAACAAAAACATACATATATGGCTGAGGAATTAATTCTACATATTTCCATGACTTATTGCATTAATTGTTCTTTGCACAATTTCCTGACTGCCACACATGCTGTCTGTAACTACCTGTAACGCTTGTTAAAAGCTGGCGTGCTAATACAGTAGCTCCACTCGCACTCCTTTTAAACAATTCTGGCAATGCAATCAACGATAATTAACATACCTCCCTGAATTCCAGCTACTTCACCCGGCTCATGCAAAGAATGTGAAAGAGAAAAAGAAATAAAGAGAGAAAGAAACTTGTGAGTGGCCAGTAATAAAAACCTGGCATCACTTTCATTCTGGCGTGACAAAAAATCTGCTTATAAACTCCTTATTAAGCAGTTTTAAACAATCAATAATCCCATTATTACTGACTTCATATCATTTGTTAATTATACATTTTTAGCATCAGCAAATGACAATCTCAGTAGCTGTAGACGGGTCTATCTTAGTAACCACTACTGCCTGCCCTCCTGGTGCCTGAGCCGTAGTTCGCCCGCAGGGCTAATCCGAATGTACGATCAACTGCCAACAGTGATCAGTCATGGTTACAAAAGTACACTTACCTCAAACCATAGATGGTGCCAGCCACCAACACTAATAAACATGAACAAATAATATGTAATTATCAGTGTATTACTGAGGATTAGAAAATTAACTGACCAGCAAGCAGTTTTCTTGAAGTATCCAAAACCTTGCTAGTTATACTTTCTGTTTTTTGCTCACACAGATCTGGTGTGTGTATTGTATTTTATTGTCATTTTGGTGGAGTTCATTTGTGTTTTTTTGGGTTCTTAATGTGAAAAATGTTTGTTAATGCGAAGCTTTGGCAGTGTACTTAAATATATCAGAGTAAAAGCATTCTGAAGTGAACTGAGAGGCAGCAGGAGAGGGAAAGAGAGCGTGAGGGGTGACCGAGCTCTGAAGGATGCCTGACGGCTCAATGACACTGGATTAGAGAGAGAGCGAGAGAGAAAGAGGGAGAGACTGAGAGGGAGAGAGAATATTAAAGGGCCGCAGACTGTGTTAAAATGCCACCGCGGGGCACGCTGTGGGGATGGTGGGAAATGTGGGGGAATGAGGAGACTGGGCCCAGGTATGGCGCTGCACTCACCTGGTTTGGGCTTAGGGCTCCAGATGTGCACCCATAAGGTGTCTCTGGGTGCCAGAGCACAGCGCCGGAATGCACTGTCAGGACATCTACTGTAATTATCACACCCACGAGTCTCAACAACGCACACCGTTTCACTGCAGCGCTTTTGGATTTTCAAAATTCAAAACCGAAATAATATTTAAACATTTGAAGATGCAATGTCATGATGTGGTGGTTATAGTGCTGTAGTGTATGTGATTAAATATTAGAAAGCATCACTGAATGATCACTGAATACATTCTAATAATGTTATGGCATGGCCATCATTTATGATATGCTGTTTAATTTGTTTAGTTTATACACTGTTTAAAGTTGATTTATAATACAAAACAAAAATGTATGATATTTTGCCAGATATTATGACAGAATTATATAGGGTTTATGACATATATACACTATCATCTGTGCTGTAAAAGACTATTTTCTATATCACAGGTGCTTGTGCATGTAGGATTTTAATTTAATACAGTATACATTAACTAAGCCTTTCTAGAAGAAAATATTGTTGATTCCTCTGTGATGAAGATGGAATTAAAATGACAGGAGAGGAAAGGCTCCTAATGTTATGAAATAATCCTGTTGATGCTGCTACTGTATTTTCTGTGGAATGAAGTCTCCAGATTGCAGGAGAATGAGGGAGCCAACTTCCCAAGTGCTTTTTTTCCCACTAGAAAAATACAGCGCTGGCGAAGATAAGGCCCGGATCAGGGATACGATTTCACAAATCTGAAGCCTAGACATTCCTCTGGGATATGATTCTGTGAAGCTTCCAGGCAAGGAAATTTCACTCACTTTACGGAAAAAAAAAAAAAATCCGCACAGAGAAAGTCAGGTCAATTTCTTTACCAATCTTCTGTTTTGCTTTCAATTTCCTTTACTTCCATTCTTTCTGTTTTTCCTCGGTCATTCATGTGCTGTGTTGTCTTGATTCTATATTTATTTCCCCACTTTTACTCCATTATATCTGCTGTATTTTTACCTAATGTATTGACATAGGCAATTAAGAGTCCACACCAATCACAGTACAAAACCATTAGTATTCAGAATGTAATGTGTCAATGCAGGATCATTACCTGAATGTTTATATTTATTTAAATTTGAGTATATGTAACTCATGTGTAAAAATAAAAAAAAAAAGTTTGCAGTCAATTGAAAAAGTTAAGGAATGGAAATATTGCACATATTTAGCAGTTTGTTAGGGTTATTTTCAGTCTATGTTCTCCATCTCTATTACTGTACATAACATTTAAATAGTAAACAGTTCCTTTGCATTTTGAGCCCACAGAATCTTAATTAATACCAGCTGCCATGTTTCTCTACATATTTTTGACTTTCTACAACAGTAATGTAATTCAGCCTGTAAATACATACTTGGCAGATGCTTTTAGGAGCATCTGACAAGACTGGGCTTTAGCCTGGATGCAAATCTAACACAAACATCCAAAAAAAGATTTAGACATGATGTACCATCCCCCACATGTTGCTTTATGTCTTTCTGACTTTTATTTGCTTGTTTTTTTGTTCATGTTCATGCATCATATGCAAAACATAAACTGCAGAATTATTTTCTGCAGTTTGTGCATAGACAGTGAACTACAATTCCCAATATCCTTTGTGGCAGTGGCTGGGGTATAATCAATGATGATTATTTAAGGGCGTGCCATTCATGCCCATGTGACCATGTAACTCTGTGGAGATGAGACCTTCGGATTCTGCTCAACCATTCTTGAAAAATCAAGTCAATTGCTTACTTTTGCTGTCTTACTAGCATTGAATAACTAGTGCTAATATCTACAGGCCTTTGTTCAGCTGTCCGAGGTGCTTATGAAAGATGAATACACAGTCTTTGAGCTTCTTAAACTGTTGGAAAGTAGCATTTGTTGTGCCAGTTCACCTGGTGGAAAGCTTGTGGAGGCCGGGGACTGATACAGTACCGGCACGGCTCCTGAGGGGCCCAGGGAAAACAAAAGGAGCCACTGCAGGTATTTCCATCAGGCCTCATCGAGCTGCTTGGCCCGGGCTCAGCCCAGAGGCAGCTGCGCTCTCACTTAAACACATCTGGAGGCGCGCGGCGAAATATGAATCACTCTTTCCGCCAGCGAGCGGCCAGGGTGCGCGGAGAGAGAGAGAAGGAAGAGAAGAGGGAGCGAGGAGTGAGTGAGCTCACAGGGGTGAGATCGGTGGGGCAGAGTGGAGCACGGTGAGGCAGTTGGTGGTGGGTGGGGGGTTGAGTGACGTGGCTGTGGGGGCCTGTGAGAAAGCGGGTTTAAAAATGGGGTCAGGGAGGAGGTGGCTGGTGCAGGCGTATGGTGGGAAGGGGGTCGGGGGTCTGAGCTGTGCACTTAAAGGGTCATGAAGAGCTCCTTATCTAAACGCAGCCTAGCTGCTGCACAGACCGGATATGTGGAAAGGGTAAGTTGAATCACCTCACCTCATGTGTCCGGCGCTGATCAGTACATTTTAAATGCAGGGCCATTTGGCCTAGCTTTAACAGAAAGCAAATGTGGGGCATGGGGGAATGGGAGAAAACTGGCATTCTGTGTGTGGGTCTTGCTGGAACACAAGACAAGTGTGTGGTGTGGAAGGCCTGAAAAATTCAGCCTCTTCATCTGTGGCCGATCACGAGGTTTTAAACGCAATCTTCCTCATCAGGCCTTTTCATTTAGGTCCCTCCTGAGCACTGAGAACAGATTCAAACATTATCATCTGTCTAGCACACTATCCTGTATCACTGCAGCCTGTATCATCTTCTGCCTTACAGAGTAGGCCAACACTGCTCCCTTCTCTGCCTCACTTATCTCAGATTCTTCTGAGGGATTTGAGGCAGATAGTTTTCACCAACAGTCATTTCACCATACGTTTGGTAGTTTACAAAAACAAACCAATGTTTGCACACTTTTAAAACAAATGCAGCACTTTTTTATACCTTGGGCAAGTAGCTTGTGTGTTTTAGCTCAATGCCAAAGAACGATGATAGTGATTGCTTTGAACCTTGTTTTAAGCACCAATGTCTGGTACTGAAATGACACTTAATTTTTAATTGATTTTTTAGGCACACAGCATAACTGGTTACAACCTCCCAATCCAGGTCCTAAGGGTCCAACATTTCTTGCCCCTTGGCCCTAGAATAACATTTTATTACACTGGTATTGCATTAATATCATAACCTATGTGTATGTATGTGTGCTGCACTTCATGGTAGATGTTTCACTGGCTGCCCTCTTGGCCAGGCCTCCCAAGGGTAAAGCAGGCTGTTGACTTCAGTGGCAATCCCTGGTTAAAGAATGCTAAATTTATTAAAATAAAAACCTCTTTGTGACTATGCACAGTTGTCTAGAGTTCTCCTGAATATAAGACCCAGCTGAGTGGGAAGATGACTGAAGTATGTGGACTATGGGGACAAAGTGGTGCATCTTGGTGGAGGGGCGTGGGCTGGGTGTTTGAAACATCTGGGTCTCCTCCATCTTCTCATCACCTACCCAGAATGCCATAGCAGTGCCATGCATTGACAGGCCTACTCTCCCAAGCATTCATTATTTTCCCGAACCCTGTTTTTTGCCGGTATATCTGAAATTACAGGGCTCTCCTGTAGCCAGTTGCAGGACAGGAATTTGCTAATAAAAATGTACATTTTTGTGAGGTCCACAATGGCATTATTGAGCGGAAAACAGAAGTCACAAATGCTTCTCTCTCGTCCGACGTTTTAACTGTGCGTTAAAGTGATAATTAAGGGAAGTGATTTTGTGCAGCCAGAAACGGGCAGAGGGAGGGCACAGGGCCTAAGGAATTTGCTTTGAGGCTGTCTTTTGGATGGTAACAAAGAAAAAGTCAATGCAATCAACACAAATCTCCCAGAAATTAAGCACTTCAGATATCCACCATGGCTTATAGCTGTTCAGCCAGAGACAGCTCTTTTAGTTCAATGATAAGCATTTATTTTTTGGATCCTTCAGGTTTTGATAAGTACTATATCACAAGATATTCAGTGATAATGCCACATATGAGATTTTCCTAAACTAAGCTGAAGTCATGGCATTTAATTGACCTCTAACCAAATTAAGACTGAGGACTCTGTTCTGGCTGTCCTAGCTCATGCAGCACTGATAAAAAGATGCTAAATGTTGCATTCTTGATTTCTGAAATTTCTGTGTCAAGACAAATTTTGTATAATTTTATAGAGGTCTGGAATGCAACCATTTCTGCAGCATAACTTTCACATTCTACTTTTTTTAAATGTAGAGAATGCTTTATTTTTAAATAAATGTGGCAACAATTTCTCAAGGTAATATATTTTGTTTGACTGCTGCAAGTCTGGGCCATTCAAATATAGCCCTAAGCTTTTCTGTACTTGGAAATGAGTTATTCGGCAATCTGACATCATCAATAAAGCACTATACTTCTTATTTTGTTCTGTTGTATAACCAATAATTCATAACTAATCAAGAGAATAACTGGTAGCACAGGTACTGGTTACTTTACATTGACATATATTGCAATTTTGCGGGTGACTTTCAGGTGATTCCCATCTAACATTTTGTCTTCATTCTTCTCACCTGGAAATGGAATGGTAATGGGTTCTGGTAGATATTAAATACACAGTGCTCTGAGAAAAGAATGAAATCACCCTTCCCATTTGTAATCCTGGCACACTTCCTGTAAGGAACCATGCTCTTGGCTTCACAACAGCACACACCAGTTTCCTCTACACACAAGGGGATGGGGACCCAGGCAGTGTTTTAACACTGTGATCAGTTCTTTATGCTAACACTGTACAAAACTATGACCATTAATCCATGTCCATGTCCATATCCAAAATACTATCCACACCATGCGTTTGTTTGTGTGTATGCGTGTGTGTGTGTGTGTGTGTGTGTGTGTGTGTGTGTGTGTGCATGTGTGTCTGTGGATGACAGACAGAATGAATCAAAGGGTAGAACAGAGAGACATATGAAGCTTTTACCAGTGGAATAAGAACACTTTATGGTATCCCGATTAGCCTGACCAACTCTCAGATCCACTGAGCAGTGTCTTGGTAAATATACATTTCAGTGACAATGAACTGGGTAACTGATAATGTCACTCTGACACTGCAGGTACTGCTTCTTTTCACTGTATTTCCAAGAAATCTTTGACCATTGATGAAAAGTCAAAAGGAAGACATTAGCAACAGAGGGATAACTCTAAATGTCAAACAGCCTGAATGCATTCCGTAATGTCAGATTTCATCAGGACCATGTCTAAAACCACATGTTGTACATTCTTCCTGTTGACTAATAACTGGTGCTGGCAGAATATGACCAGATTAGTTGAAACATGTCACTGAATTCCATGCTCAGTGCCTGAAGAGGATCTGATTGGTCAAATGGTGCCACATACCACATGAGGAGCAATTAGTTGCTCATTGTCCATACCTTTGGAGAGCTAATTGCATATTATCTCTCATGCCTGGCTTCTCATTACATTAAGCAGACACTATCCCCACTTTATCAAATGCAGGTTGCTCTGTCTGCTTGTTATGGCTTAATCACTCTTGACAGAGTGTCACTTGGACAGTCTTCAGGTCTGGAATACAGTCAATGAGGGCCAGTGAAGCAAAGGCTAGAGTTTGCTAACCATGCCAGCCCTGATGTGTTTGGTGGAGGATGTTAGGAGTTTTGAGTCTGAGTCACAGTCTCTGTGATTGCTGGGCTCACAGACCACAAGGCAGACACCCCTGATGGCTCCACACCCAGGGAGAGAGAGAGAGAGAGAGTTAGGAAGGATAGAGTATAAGTGAGCTCTTACTGTGTAAGATTCTTAGTAAGGAATAGAGGAAGAGAGGGAAAGACAAAAAGAGAGGGACAGAGAAAGAGACAGTGATTGACAGTGAGGAAAACATAGATAGACCAAAACTGAAAACAAGTGTGAGAGAGGTTGATAAAAGAGTGACAGAAAAAGATGGGTGGATATTTTATTGAGCTAATGCAATAAGGCTCCAAGAGACATTACAGTAACTTCTACAGGGAGGTGGAGGGAGTAAAACACAATAAAGTAAAATCAATGTCTAAAAAGAGTAAGTGTAGCATTAACACTGGATTAAAAATGAAATGGATTCTTTTCTATAGGGCGTGGAGTGAGACAGTCAAACATCTATCAGCAAGTTGGCAAGGACGCTGGAAAAGTCTGCTGCCCCTTGCGTGACCTAACATAACAAAGAAATTTAAACTCTCTCTCTATGAAAATGGCCTGGTACATTTACTCACAGAATGATGGTTACTGGTCGCACCCAGACCAGACCTGTTCTCTGGGACCTGAACAGTAAACCTGGAAAACACCCAAATTACAGCCTAGGACCGCTTCAGTCTGCAATGCACCCTGGGTCCTGACACCATCTACACTTACTTGGGTCTGCTGGGTCTAGTGATTACGGCTTCATGAATCAGCAGTTTGACATTGCAGGATTGCTACCAAAGGTTTTGGACTGAAATGTTGAGAACACAGAGGGTTTGAATAATGGGGGCAACCCAACCTTCAGTGTGCAAATTGCTCTTTGTGTGTGTGTTTATGTGTGGGGGGCGATGGTTGTTACTCCAATCACATAAGACACAACCTGCTCCACAGCTCCCCCCAGCCCTCACCTGTATGTCCACTGTAGGAAATGGACTTGTATAGTGAGACAGGACCACTTACCACACAGTGGCACAAATGATCAATGTTCTGGAGACTTCCCCAGATTTTCACAGTTGGTGCTATAAGGTAGCGTTTGTCTCGCTAGTTGGTCAGGCTCCACTGCCGCTCCCATAAGTTGCACTCGGCCTTACCTGGAGCAAGGCGGTCCTGTCATTCTGCACAAATGGCCTGTGGGATGTAAGAGGTGAATGTATTGAATCATGGCCATACATGCATTGAGGACGTAGAGTAATTTTCTCCCATCGTTCTGTTTCTCATTAAGCAACAGCGTCAGTATCCTGATTAGGATGTCCTCGAGAAGCAGCGATCAGCCCTGGCACCTCAGCCAAAAAGCCATCATCCAGTCAGCACCATCTGATCCAGTGTCACTGTCACTCTGTTTCAGCCAAGCCAGATAGCTACTTTGTTTCTTACTGTACTTGAGGAAAATGTAGCGCCAACTCAAAGCGGCGCTGTTTGACTTAGCTATGTTAGCAAGCTAACTTCAGTGCTTGCTATAAATGACTTCAGAATAGATTTATTGCCATTGTTTTAAATATCTCTGAAAATCTGCTCTGTATAGCAAATGTAACATAGTATAAAACTATTTCCTATAGCTAAAGTAGGAATCTAGCTAACAGACTAGCTAGCGTAGATACATGAAGTCAATCAGTTAACTTATTTATTAATTAAATATGAAATATTGCCCTTAAAGAGACAACTCAGGTTTGTATAAATGACATGTCTTTAAAGAGTCGTGACTGAATCTAGATGAATTGAGTAATGATCCCAGAAGGGTTTTCCACCTGCTGTTGCTCACTGGTTTTGAATTAGCTCAGTGATATGAGACTAACGAAAAATAATGGCTGCACGTCCATACGCAGACCTGTGCCATCCCGTTAGCTCCAGCTGGCTAGTAACTGTCCGACACTTGACCTGCGTCACTGGGGTCGACTTCAACAGTGACAAAATAGCCTCCTTTGCTATGAAGGCGACCGTTTTAATCGCTACGCGTTATGAACTGTTTTGTCCACATGAGGCTGTGGCCCTCTGGGCTTCTCCAGAGGAGGCAGATGTGAAGCTGCTGCTTCGTATCCATACAGAGCGAGCTGAATGGTCAGAAAGGCAGTAAAACATTGACCTCAATGGAAAAGAATGCAGAACATCTCCTCTTCCCTCCCCTACAATTTAATTCAAGCAATATGTGATCTTGGTAACCATCCACTCACTGCAAGAACGGGATATGCTTTTATTTTATCTTAACTGTGTTGTTGGTTTTGCCGCTCTCTCTCTCTCTCTCTCTCTCTCTCTCTATCTGCTTTTCTCTTTATCCCTCCTTCTTTTTTCTCCTTTGTCTCCATGTGAGGGGATTGTCTTCTGGTTTTCAACGTCACACTGCCACGTTTAATAGGAAACTCTCTCTCTCTCCCTCTCTTTTTCATGTCTTTCCATTGCTATTATAGCCCAGAAATGGCCTAAGGACAGCAAACAGAGAACTCTAAGTCACACGTTTTACACAGTTGAAATTCTTATTCAATTACGGTGGCACTTGCAGTATTTTTTTGCGGTTGTACTAAATGATAAATATTGTGTGTTTGGTATTAAATGTTCTGTCAAACATTTGTTAATCATCACGTCAGTTCTCATTTAATTGTTATGATGTTAAATATTTTAGTCACACTGATCCAGTTTATTCTCATAAGAATTGCCTCTGAAGGATTTTGAATGTCTAATACGTAATGGCCTGGAAATGATTCTTCAGAACGCATCATCTTTATGGTGTATGGCATTTTTAACATATTCTCTGGATGGCATTTGTGCTTTTTGAATGTTGGGTGCAGCCTGTCCCAGCAAAGTGCATTGGTCATTCCGCTCCATGTGTCGGTGGTGCTATATATTATTAAACATATGCAACACGTGTGTAATATAAGGATATGTTACATCATTAAGTAATTCCAAACAATGTAAGCTGTAATCTTTGGAAATGGAACCGTAATCAGATTACATGCATTTCTAACCTGCTAAGTTACTTTAAATTTGCAGTCTGATGATGTCATACAGTTAACACCCTGTATTTCATTTTTAGCCCATTTGAGAATTATGGTGCCTCTTTAAGTCTCCAAAGCAACCTACTACACTGTTAATATTATCGGTGGAGTTGTTTCTATTTTAAAGACAGTCCGTTTCAACTAAGAAACTGCATATTCAGCTGACCTGCAAAAATATCTTATTTCTCAAATTGCCCTGCTATTTTTGATGGAGTTAATTGAAATGAAGGGGGTGTAGCTGATCTGTTCCAAGTGCAGAACGTTCTCTGCATTCTTGTGGTCACACAAATGAGCTGGGATCACCCCTTCCAAAATTAGTCACAAAATATAAGAGGGTATTAAGTAAAATGTGACCAATTTAGTAATTCGCCCCTAAATGAAGCCTGAGGTTAGGACTGAGGGGTTATCCTGAGAGCAGAAACATTAATGGTGTGGATCTGAAATTATATCTATAAAAAGTCAGGCTAAACTGAAGGAAGTTTATATAAGTGACATTAAAGGTATTTTCAAAGAATGTAAAAACACAGGGCTTGAAAATACATACAGTTTATTCTCCCTGAACACATGACTGGCAAAGACAAACAATTTATATTCCCCAGTGATGTCACCCTCAGGCAGCAATCCCACAATGCTGCTGGGGTGTAATCAAACAAGGAGGAATTAAAAACTGGGTCCAGTTTGTGGCTCTTGCACTAAAAGTGTTAACTGCACATGGAATTAGATTTGCAAGAGATTAATGCTTTCTGTTCCAACAGGCCTTCACTTTATAAGTACACTTAACTGTGCCATGGCCATCCTTCTGGATATTGTGCTAATTTTAAGGTTTTGGGGACCTATACATCTTAAATGTATTTATATAACAGCTAATTTAAATTTACCTTAAGATTTAGAAATTTTCAGGTAACTGCTTAACTAAATTACAATGTAAAACCTGACAACATCTGAACAGCTCTGTGTAGCATGTGTGGGACAGAATACTTAATTTAACCTTAATAAACATCTGACATATGGAAAATGCAGGGATTGCGCTGAATGTTGCACAGAAATTGATATTAAATTGATGTTCTGTGTTTTCTCTAAACAAGTTCACACTTGGCTCTCCACAATAACCCAAAGTGCAGTGGGGGCATATGTTATTTATTGTATGTACACATAAAAAGCAAGTTTCATTACATTAGCTTAAACATCTCCCTCCTACTTTTTCACTGTTTCTCTGTGTTAAGTTGTGCTGGTAGAGCAGCGCTAATGCACTTGATATACTTTGAAGCCTCTTACAGAAAACTAGAGAGAGAGCTGGGGGAGAGCTTTCCTCCACCCCTTTTTTCGGAGGAATGAACTTGTTCAAGTGGGACAGCTTGACTCGGGATGTCCCAATTCACCAATGAAATGGGGACAACAGTGGCTGTGCCCACATCACTACCATCTATAAGCCCTTGGTCAGGTTAATCGTTGACCTCTGGTCTGGAAGTGATTCATTTACATCTTTTCGTCTGACTCCCCCATGTTGGTCTGCAAATAGCGTCCGTCTCGCCAGCCCTCTGAATATTTCCTGTCATCAGCAGCGTATTCAAATGTGGGGCTGGGGAGGAACGAGATTTATGCCATCTTTTAGCACTGCGGTGTCGCCTTGGCAACGCCGCACTAACGGCTTGCAGATGTTTGGTAGATATAACACAAAAGCAAAAAGAGACAGGCCACTTTCCCCCGAGCGGCTCTCAGAGCAGGGAACAGAGCTGCAGAGGCAGCAAGAAAAGAGGGGAAGAAAACATATGGAGTGACGCAACCAAAACAAAGATGGCCTCCAGGGCGATGGTATATTTGTTATGAAGGGTGACTAGCGTCCCTGTGTGAAAAAGAGAAACACAAGGAGGCCATTTTGGAAAAACATAATGGTTTTAGAACTGGCATCTAATCAAATTATCTGTTACACTGATACTTATTGAGGTTTTTGAATAATGTAAAAGGTGCCCTTCAAAATAAAAAGCATGTTTTAATAATTCGCTGGAAGCATGTCTGCTTAGACACATGTCAACTTCCACGTCAACACAAGACGACTATTCTTCTGCACATGTCAAAATAAGTCAGTTCAGCTTGAACTACAGCACTACTACCAACATCACTTCTCAACCCTCTCAAGATAGATAAAATTAGAGGAATTCACTCATACTAGGTAAACAAAAGTTTCCTAATGCTAGTGAAGCTAAAGAGCCACTCTGAAAGCAAGCACTAACACTTCGTCCTTCTTCCTGTCACCTGTCCATCTCTTGGCTAGCCAGTCTGCCCTTTGGGCCATAGGGGCTGGCAGACACGCTTCCAGAAAGCCTTTAATTGCTTGGACTCTGTGACCAGAGGTCCAGATCATGCAGGAGGAGCCGGACTGGAGTGTTTACCCGGATCATCGTTGGGATTTCCTCTCCATGGCCTCGTGCCGCACTGGGAATGCGGCTTTCCCACTCTAGTCTGGAGAGTACAGACATCACAAACAAGGCTGTGGACATTGTAAAGGAAAGCTGGTAGAAAAATTGTACTAAATTCAGAGGAACCTAGACTCGGTTAAAATACTTGGCCAAGATTCATTCAGATTCATTCATTTTAAATCAACCTCTTTAATGGCATATGCAAATTCATTCAAATCAGACTTTGAACTCATGTGATGAGCATATGCTCTTCTGTTTTAGAATGGAAGTAATACATTATGAAATACAGATTTGCTTGTCAAGACTAAAATAAAAAGTTATATGAAATGTATTATGTAGTGTAAAATTCACTGAATTACGTATATCCTTAAAGCAACTATGGACATTTGATTGGGTACTAACCATAAATATGTTTTTGACCTAGGGAGGTCATCAGTTATGGAGGACTTTACAAGAGCATAAGGCATTTTTGATAAGAGGAAACCTGCATACCACATCTGCAAAAATAAAGCAAAATATATATAAAAAAACACAACCACAGGTCTCAGTGCTTTGAGACCCAGAGATGTCACTGGAAGGCTCGTACACCAAACGCCTCTTCAAGGCCACACTTTAATTGCAGGCTATGAGTCTGTCAAATGACAACCACAGGTTGCATAATTTAAAATGTCTTCATCCCTACAACGGACGGAATAAAACTGTTTTGTACGAAGTAGAATGAACATAGCCTTCTCAAGATTTACTACCTCCATGAAAGATTATGGCGAGTCCCTGAGCTTGACGGCAAGCTCTGAACTTCCTGTGACCGCCTTGCCTATTTTAACTTTCCCAGGCCCCAGTCAACAGTAACAGTTCCTTCTCTGTAGTGCCTGATCCTCACCTCCAACTTATGGACAACATCGTCTTCTTGACTGACTTCCAACCAGAATTTACATCGTAAAGTCATGGCACACTTCACAAAAGCCGTCCGCAGTGTCTCTCAATGAAATTTGTGGTTCTCCTCAACAGGTTTTTACACTGAATTCCCTGCCCCACCAGCTCAGCCTTCATGACCAACAACCATCATTTTTTTTTACCAAGAAACTTCCAGGAGAATAACAGTTCTTGCTCAGGTTAATCACAACACTAAAACAAGTCTGGCTTGCTAGTGGACTGGCCTTCTGTTCCCTCCAATCTCACTTCTTTCTTTTTCTCCTTTTCTCTCACCCTCTCTCTCCCTCTCTCTCTCTCTCCCTTAGCTCAGAGCAGTAGTGGATCATTCCTGACTGTGGTTTCCTGCAGGAGAATTCGGCCCATTTGGGAATAGAATGTGTACACACACTCAGTCAAGAGGCTGGACTCTCTCCATTGCCACTCAGCTCTGATGTAATGCACACGTTTGGGGGAGTCCTATGGAAAAGCAAACCGGTCACTCCACAGGAAATAAGGAGCGATGGCTGCCATTTGTCCCTGAAACTGAAAGTATGCTTTTGCAGCTAGACCCAGTTAGGTGTTTGACAGTGTTATGCATGTATGCAGCTACCCTTTTTTTAACACAGTGAGAAGGTGCTTTGCCCTGGTCTGCATCAACTCTGGGAGAAGAAGGCCGTAAAACAGTAAAAACGCCTTGCAGTTCCAAGTTTTTTAATTTTTCTCAAAAGTTTTCAAGATTAAAAGATTGTTAAAAACATTTCAGCAAATTGTCTTAGCACTTATTGAATAGAGAGAAATATCTCTTAGGTAAAACTTAGTCCATGGTCTCCATATTGGGAAATCTCTAGATTAATATTTATTTCATTTTACTAATGTCAGTTAACACAATGTATACCACTCACACAGTTATTAATAGTTAATTAAACATTTATAACTGCATCATAATTTGAAACATCAACAAACTGTCACACATCCAACCTTTTGCCTCTGATGTCATGTGCAGCTGATTACATCTTCTGTTTTGTAGAAATACAGATTGGTGCAATGAAATATGAATAGTAACAGTGCTATGAAATGTGAATAAAGAGCTACTCCCTGGTTTTTATCTACCTTACTCAAACGTTTTTATCACTTTCAGAAAAATTGTTTACATTGGCTTTGCTTTTCTGTTGGTACACAACCCCAAATGTCTACTGTATACAAGGTCAGAAGTTAGCCAGGGTCAAATGCTATTCAGTGCCAATTTTATCAGGAAAACAATTATGGAAAGATTACCAGGAACAAACCTGTAGCAGGTGGACAGCAGAGAACCCCATCCAAATGGTATTTTGTGAAATCTGAAACAATTTCTTAGAAATTGACGGCCAGAGAAAACAGGTATGGTCTTACTGAAGCCACAGCCAAAAATACATGGTTTGGGACATAACCAATCAAATTATTCTAGCAATTTGTATATCATGTAACCCCGATTGCCTCCCATGGCCTTTGTCCTTGAGATTAGTATGCTGATGTAGTAGTGTAATTATAGAGGGAGTAGATGTAAGGGTTGCGAGTTCAGATTCCAGAGAACTGCCTTTGTATTATTTATCAAGGAATATCAATGAATTGCCTCAGAACATATCTAGCTGTACACATGCAAATAAATGTAAAAAAAATGTAAGCTATGTATGTATTCTGGATAAAGGTATTTGCAAGATGCTTAAAATCTCATGCAAGTAACCTGAACCCACAACCGAGTCTGGAATAGGGTTGTCTAATTTTGAAACAGTATGTACCTGTTCTGTATGCATAAATCATGCAAAGTAAATTTTGTAGTAGTACGTTTCATTGCTGTGGGTTTGTGTACTTCACATAAAGTAATGACATAAATAAGAAACCAGAAGGAACTGTCAAGTTGATGAATCTGTTCCAGTTCTTTTGAACAAATAGTTCAAAAATTAGAGCAACCATATAATCTTCTTTTGAATGAAAGCTTCCTACCCATATGTTCTCTTATCTTGTTTTCTTTAGACGGCGGTTTTGAATGCTGCTCTATGATATGAGGTGAAGCCGACTGCAGGTGAGTTCAGGTCACACTGTCTGATTCCATTCACTGAGATACCATTAGTGGTTTCCCGAGACGGAGAGAATTCCATCTTGCAATTCCGCCAGTGGGGAATGTTCCAGAAAGCAGTGCAGGTACTAAACAAAATGAAGCCCCTCACCATTTTAAGCACAAATCCCAAAATTTCCAAACCCTATACTTAGCTCACGAAAGCTGCCTTCAGACTTTCATTTTATGAAGTCTTGGGGGCTGAGAGGTCTGGACGCTTCATCCCTGTTAAACGTTAAGCACTTGGGAGATGTTTTAATGGGCAGGAAACGGTAGCCTGTTTGTTTTATAGGCACTTGTTATCAACAGCTGTTAACGCAGGATCTTTCATTTCATGAGCAACAAAACAAACGTGGTAAAAGTCTAATGACCGCTTGATGTGTGTAGCTTTCTCTTTATGACCAGCACTTCAAGCCATTAGGGCCATCAGCTCGATGAACTGGACCTTCCATGGGCGGTATCATCATTGACCAAAGCAGGCTTGAACACCAGCCAGTTACGCGGTCTCATGACAGGGAAACCCAATTTAACCAGCACTCTCAGGTAGACAGAACCAAAATGGGCTCTGTGTGTCGGGATGATGGGAGGAAATGACGGGTGTTTACACAGGACTGGCTGGCAGGTGCTGTGTTTCTGCTAATGTGAGCGTGGCTGCTGTCAGCCAGCTCTTTGCAGCTTGTAATACTGATGGCATTTTTTCCTTATTGGCTCACCAGCCGAACCATGAGGCTGTTGGGGGGGAACTTTACTTATGTGTTTTGCTAAGTAAGTCTGCCTAAAACTGCTTTGTATTATGGGCTTGGGCCTTGGCACAGAGTGGGTGATGATGTCACTTCCTGCTCAGCTGGGGGGGACGGGGGGCCTGTGTGCATACTGTTTGCCTGAGTCTCCTGACCTCTGTGGGAAGCCGATCTCCCAACGCACAGTGTTTTCCCAGAACCACCAGAGAGGACAGACGGGAGAAAGAATCAAGGAATGTCTGCAAGACGGAGAAGGAGCACCTGAGTCACCCTGTGAAGGACCGCCTCCAGAGCAAAGTCTTTTCTATATGTCTCTATGGTCAAACTTAGGAGCCATTGGTCTGTCTCTCTGTTCAGTTCAGTTCAACTTATTGGCATGACAAGAATACATTTTACTGCCAAAGAATATCTCTTTCCCTGTTGACCGCACAGCACTATGTCAGCACCCTTTTCTTTTTGTGTCTCTCTTTCATTTCTCTCTTTTCTCTCATGTCTCTCACACCCCCCCCACCCACCTCCCTATGTCGCTTCCTGAGATGTGTGTAACTGCCTGGGACTGCCACAATTATAAGCGTTTGCAGTGTAGTGTTAGTTAAGGAAACTAATGGGCTTTCCATGCTGTATATGGTGCTTATTTTCTGACTTGATTTCTCATACTGGAATGGAGGTTGGACTGAGAAAGGGCTTGTTGATCCATTGCCATAATTATTCTTTGAGTGATTTTTCCAGCCAGAAGTGCAGGCCCAGGCTGAGCAAAGACTGCTGAGATGTGATATTAGACAGAAGGTGAGGCTTGCAGGACGGCTAAGAATACCTTTTTCACCATTTAAACTCACAAAAGTATTACACCACAGATACTGTAACTAGAACTGATATCATCTTAGGTCCCAATGATCAAGAAGTAGTTTAAGAATGTGAATGTTAACCTTTAAGAGGCTGACTTTAAAAGACTGGGTGCTTTCATTACGTAGCAATATTTAAACATATATAGAGCTTCTTCCTCAATACTGAATAAAAGAGAGAGAGTGAGAGAGAGTTAATTACAGATGTGGAGACAACTTAAAATGGCAAGGCCAGCTCCACAATAACGTGCAATAATTTTGCAAACATCATTTCATCTTTTGCTTACAGTGTGCAATAATTATGCAATATTCCATCTCAAATGGTTTTCACAGCACCAAACAACCTTATTTAGACTGCATTTGAACAACCATTTGACTGGATATAACTACCTTTGTATGCTGTGCTTACAAAAAATTTGCCAGTCTTTTGCTGTTCTGCTTATAAGCCACTAACACTTTTTTAGATGCCTTTCTTATGTCTGCATTGCGTTGCGTGCATGTGCGTGTTTTGCACTTGGAGATTTGCTAATCTTTTTTTTCTATAAACCAAAAAAACATATTTTTCTCTATACATGTGTACTTGCATGCATGCACACTTTATTGCACTGCGTGACATTGCTTGCCCTACAGACTTGTCTCATAAAAAGGCCATTAACCATAACTTCATGCCCTGACACCAGTGCTGTCTGATGGGAGTGTCTGCAGGGCTGGGCCTCCTCGTCAGACAGGGCAAAGGGCAAGCAGACGATCAAATGAGCGCTTGAAAAACCAAAAAGTATTTCTGAAGCACCGGTTTGGCACGAGCTGCAGAACCACACAATTCCACCCAGGGGCATTTCACAGGGTATCTTCTTCTCCCATTTGTGCCACTCTGGTGCACCTCCTCTGGTCTCCCACAACCGCTAGAGATAGCATAGGGTGTGCAGGTGTTCTAACCCAGTGCTAACAAACCGTTTTGAAATAAAGCGTATAACTTTGAATATTTACTCCCATGATTGTTTCAAAAGTGGCGTCAGTTTCACATACCGCAGTTACCGTGGCTGCAACGGCCTCATCCCAGGCTGCTAAAAAATAAACCCTGCCCTGCCACACTAATCTGGGTTTGAATGGTTTTAAATGAATGATTTACAGCCCATTCAATGTAATACAATCTTCCTACCATTGCACTGTGCATTTGGACTGTCAAAACAGAAACCAGAGTGCTTTTATCCCTGGATTCCATTGACATCAGAGCTCAGCGATCACCAGAATGAACGCCTGCATTTATTTTATACTCGTATACACTTAGAGAATACAGAAATTATTATTCTGTATTATTATACAGAAATTTGTGCCAACATATAGGATATTGCATAGTGGATAGATAAAGCTCTCTTGTTATTGTCAAATTAATTTGTATAGATTCGAAATAAGTGATATAGTGGGGAGTGGGCGTGTGGGTGCTATATGCATGGTAATTACACTCTGCCTGTCCTCCTCCACACATGCACAAACACATGCACGCACATACACACATACAAACATACACACACACACACATACACACATTAAGTAATATACACACATGCACTCACACACACACACACACACACACACACATTAATACATATGCACACACATGCACACACATATATATGCATATACACACGTGTGAACACACATGTGCACATGCACACAAACACACACACACGTCAACATGCACACAGACCTCTGCACGGACGGAGCAGTAGCACGTCAAATCAGCTCACTGCAGCTCAGTTTAGTAGGCCATGCAGAGCCTGCAAGAGCCTGCAAGTTTCTTTTTAGCAAAGAAGGTCAGGAGTGCAATACTGCACGCTGCACTGCAGCTTCAGTATGAATCCAGGCTGCCGAGCCCAGGAATATTAGGGCATATGAGTTCAATTTGGCAAAGTAACTCCACATTTTCTTATGCTCTCATCTGTTTTTTTTTTATTCAGCCTGGAATATTCCATTACACCCACATTCTCTTCTTCTACCCCCACATTATATGATAGGTTGGTCTCTCCCAGTTCTAAACCTTCTGTCTGAAGGAGTGAGCTACACTGTATTCCTGGAGTAACAGTAGCCTTTGTTTTAGCCAATCAGGTAAGACAATATTTGACTGTCATATACAGAAGATGAACTTCTCCACTACAGCTTTTTTGGTCCATGAGAGTGTTCATTATTTTCAAAGTTTCACACATCTCTCTAATTAAGGACCAAGCAGAAAGCAATAATGACATAAATATAAGGCTAACACACTGCCTGATAAAGATGCGTTTGGATTTAAACTTTGTCATATGATGAAAGCTTCTTTAAGGAGATTAGAGGGGAAAATAATTTTCATAAAAATGTAAACATAGGCCTACAATATGTAAAAAAAAAAAGGATATTTTAGGGAGGATTCCTTGTCCTTGATTCCTTCATCCCCCTGTAGATGAAACTCTAGTGGCACATATTCTATGTATTAATGAATTTTATGAAAGCAAGTGAGAAAACTGAAATGATGTGTTATCAGACTTCACACTTGATGGATTCATGACGCTCCACTCACAAACAACAAAACTCAGACACAAGTATTCAGCTTTACTTCCATTTCCAGTTTTTTTTTAAAATTATTATTATTCTATTGATGCATTTTACTTCCTTGACTAATTTTATGGTGCTTTGGGGTGAAAGCAGTGACCATGGAGCAGTTAAGTTATACTGAGGAGGACTGAACTTTCCCATAAACCCTTTCAGGATCTTTTGAAGTGCAGATGCTGCACAGATGCCCCCTCATTGGCTGAAGCCTTATAGGAGAGGGCTTGTTCCACTAATCATAGATCAGTGGTCAGAGTGTTGGTCTGGATTCAATGAGCATTAGTTTCTAGCTTTGACTCATCATTTAAATTAAAACAGTTGCTCTGTTTCTCCACGAATCCACGTTTCACAAGTTTAGCTATCTCTGAAATCTAACCTAATGTTCACACTGAGACTAAGGAGAGAGACAGTAATAAAAAGCAGGCACTTGTATTTAATGTTTACGCACTTGCATTTATAGGTTAGCGCACAGGACAAATGCTAACCAAATCTAGGCCAGTGGTTGTGGTAAGTGGAGGAGACTATCCAAGGAAGCCTTGAGGAAATGTTCTGTAACATATTTAGATTTAGTTGTTCCACTGAGTTATTGAGGATATCTCTAACCATATCTCTAACTCTCTGTACCATTATGGGTGAAGCCTATTGACAGTACTGCAATTAAGGATGCTCAATCCATCTGATATACAGTACACTGGAGGAGCGCGCACACTCTAAATCTTCTCTCAAAACGTTTGCAAATGGGCCTGCCAACATTTGAGGAAAGCATATCTGCTTGAGTTTAGGTAAAGGAATTATCTTTATCTTATTATCTTTACTCCTTCTTTTATGTGAAAGAGCAGATGATCAAAGACAGGCCACATAGATTTCCACCTTCCCAGATTCTGCCAGCAGGGCAAGAGGTTAAACATTCCTCATATGGTGTCAGAGGTGAAATCAACCCCTCTTTAAGGGCTAGAACATGTTTTAATCATCTCTCTTACTCTGTTTAGTTCAACTGTTTTAATATCCTCAAGGACAATAGATACAAATTGCCAAAGCATAAACAGGAACTGTCTCTCTCACCTACATATATTTTTTGTCTCTCTCATTGCCACTCTCATGGCCTCTCAAACCCTCTCCCTCTACATGCATGTCTGTCAGGCTATTTGTCTGTCTGTCTGCCTGTCTACCTGTCTCCCCCTCTACATCCTTCCCTATTTCTCACTGTCGAAGTCAATTTTTGCTGTCTTTCTCTGTCACCCTCCACTTATATTTTTCTCTCTGTCTCTCCCCCTCTCTTCCTGCCATGCCTCTGTTTCTCTCCCCCTCAATGTTTGCTTCTGTATCTGTCTGTCTCTCTTTCACCATTACATCCTTCATTGCAGCACTCCTGTTCCTTTAAATAATCTGAGCCTGCTGTCTCTCTCTCTCTCTCTCTCTCTCTCTCTCTCTCTCCCTCTCTCTCCGTTTCTCTCTGAGCTCGATGCGTGCCGTGCCAGGCAGCAGTATCCTACTCTCATTCTGAAGAGGGGGGAAGAATTCAGTCATATTTTCCATCTGCACACTCTGTCTGTCTCTTGGAGTGCAGAGGGAGTCTGAGCTGGGGGGGGCGTGGCAGGGCTGGGGGGAGGGATGGCTTGGTGGTGTAAGTGGGGGTGGGGGGAATAGGGTGGATCTTATCCGCCTCTTTGTGGAGCAGAGGATGCAGAGAGAGAGAGAACAGACCTAAAGCCACGCTGGCTGAATTAGAGACACACAATGCACAGGAGGAGTTTACAGGCGTCAGAGGCTGGGTTATGAGCCCTCTGGACAGGCAAGCCTAGCATTGACCAAGCTCTGTGCATCTTCATTCTGCTGCCACTGATTTAGCATAACGTGTCGCCAGAAGCATCCAGTTTATGGTTAAACTCCTGATGCAGCCTGAAAGAGATCCATTTCCTGCATCGCCCTGATCACAACATATTTCTGTCACTCCTCCATAAGATTTCAGGGAAGCATTGGTCAACGCTTTGGACTAGCCACAGCAGAGAATGTTTTAAAGCTCTGAGATACTGATTGTACTGGTTGGAAGTGGGATGGTCAAAGGGAGGGTCATACAAAACAATTTCCAGTGCATCTCATTGGCCATCTTAATTGATTCCATTTCTTTAACTCCACTGGATAGAGCCAAAATGGCTTCCGTGGTGACGTGGGTTGCGCATTCTCAGTGAAGCCTGGAGAGAAGCGTTGTGGGGTAAGGCTGTCCCATGCTGTTTCGTCTCTCCCCCACTGGACATGTTGGCTCTGGAACAACACTGTGTTACTGGTGGGGTCCACAGCAGGGCCATGAGGAGGCCAGAGCTGCAGCTGCTACAGAGAGCCCAGCACAGATGTAAACTCACACACTGAACCCTGCACTGAAGGGCAATGGAGCTCTCACCAGGCTAAAACACATCATCAATCACAGGTTGACTTCAAACAGGGGCATTTTTCTTTTTCTCTTTCTCTCTCGTTGTCTCTTGGGCTTCAAGTTCAGTATGCGAAAATTACAAACCTTTTTGTATGAACTTACATAGCAAAGAAAATCCATAACCACACCCACCAACCCCCTTCACTGCCACCAGGCAACCCAAACCCTGCCCCCCCCCACCAAATCCATTATCATTCCAAGCATGCTGTTCTTCGGTGGCACAGTGTCGAACCTGGTGACATTCCCAGCATTCTTTGCTGCAGCGCAAGCAGGAAGAGGTGTTCAGGACTGCACTGCTGTATTACAGTCACAGGCTCCCCAGCACGTAGGGAGGTGAGAGAGAGAGAGAGCGCAGATGCAGTGACCGGCTAGAGAGGGCCTGGCCTCTGCTCTTGGCCCCTGCACAGACAGCAGGGTGAAGCTGAAGCTGAAGCCCGTAATGAAATGATTGCGGCTCGGGCAAAAGGGGGGGGGGGACCCTTACTGCCTCTCTGTCGCTCTGCCAAGCACTCCGGACGAAGGGGAACATCCACCCTGTAATTGGGGCTCCTCCCATATGGGGTGGTGGGGGGTGGCTCCTTTCATTCCAAAACCACTGCTTTGTGCGCACTCTGCAACCGGGCCAAATCTGCACGCGGCAGCCTCTATATTACAGAGGCTCCTGGGCCAAGGCCCGTTGGCACGGTAACCCCGGAACTCTTGCCAGGCTTGTTTAGACGCCACCTATAAGCCTGTCTGTGTTTGTTGTGGGAGGGGCAGGCCTGGGCAAAAAAGGGTAGTGGGAGGTAGGTGGGTGTGCCACCAATGGAATGCCACACCAATAGTACTGGCCAGGTGTTCGGCCTGCTGGCACTGCATACCGGATTTTCCCCTCCACAGGTTGAACGTTTGGTAAACACACGACAAGAAAACATGAATGAGCAGGAGTCCCTGTCTGTGTTAATCACTTCTTAGTTCTGAGGACAAATTCTACAGTTTGGTCGAGCTCTAGTTTGACACAGAGCAAAGTGTTTACACAAGGGTATTTATACGCTGCGTCAAATTATACGTGGACGTGGCTCCCTTTGGACGTGGTCAGCTCTCTCAGCTAGACTGCCTCCCTGGACCGCTACAGTGCCTACACCAACCAGAATAAACAGCGGGAGAGTGAGACAGGGCACTGGGACTGCCACTTGGAAAATCATGTTCTCTGTGTAGAGGTTGTGTGAGGCAAAGTGATACTGAGCCACAGTTACAGAGTGACTCAATTAGAGGTGAATGTATCTTATCCTGTCATCATGCTAATCTCAGCGTCTCAGGGATGTAAATAATCCATCGATGGCCTTAGCCTTCAGATGTATTGTTGTGTGGGTTATAGAAAAACGGCAGTGGTGGAGACTTTCTGTTGGCTGTAGTTATGCATGAGTTGTAGACATGTAGTAGTTGTGGGGACTTCAGACTGCAGTAAATAGTAAATTAGGGAACTGTAGACTGCAGATATATAGTAGTTTTGAGGCCCTTGGGCTCTAGACATGTTTGTTGTGGGGGAGGGGGGGGGAGCAGTTTGCATGTACAGATGGCAGTTGCAGTCACACAGAAACAGGATAGGTAATGTTTTCCATAGTGCAGAGGCTTTGGAAGAATGGTTCTAATAACTGAATGAACCATCATTTGTGTGTTTTCATGCAGATTACCCATCCCCCCACCCCCTTTTTCCTCACAGATTCTGAATCACCAGTCATGAGTCATCGCTCCACCACCCACATCCAGAAATGGGAGAGTGAGGTTTAGTGACACACAAATCAGAGGAGCTACTACAATGTTAACTGTTCCTGACTGAGCTGAACCAATTGCTGAATTCTGCTGTGGAGAGCGATACTGTAAGATTGTGTCAGTCACTGGAAGTCAGTGACTGACACAATCTTACAGCTCATTGTAATGTCACCTGTTGCTGGATTAATGGGTTCTTCTTGTCCATCCATTTCACACAAGTAGAATGCAACAGTTGTATTGCTGCAACAGTTACATTCTGTACCCCCATGAAATTATCAAAACCACTGAGATGCCAACTCTGGCATCTCAGTGGTTTTGGGGCCCTTGATTGTTCTTGATGAAAGGTTTAACCTGGAAAGTTGTATTGTTAAGAGAGTACAGCGATGCATTGATTTAAAAGCATGCATTGCTGTACATGTAAGTCCCTCACATCTGCCTGTGTCTGCACTCTCAGGCGGACCCCTCGCTCCATGTTTACAGAAACAATCGGGAGACGCTGCTGAGAATTTCCCTTTTCGATGCAAGCATTCTGCTTCCAGGCACCGCCTGAAGAAGAGAGGCGGAGAGATTCGACAACTCTCTCTCAACTTGATCCTTGTTCTCATTACTCCGGGTCATTCTCCAAACAACTGGGGAATTTGGCAACTGGTCATTTGAAGGAATGAATCTTGATCTGGATCTGTGCTCCTAATGTTTCTGACGAAGGCCCACTGGGAGCGAGACCTAAACAATTATAAAAATGATACAAGTTCAACTGAGAGTCTATGCTACAAGAAACTATAAAAATGGGATACAAAGATAATGATGGACACTTCTGGATTATCTCAGTATATGGTGTCTGTAGCCATAGGAAATGCATATGTTTTGATTGAAAGATGTATGCAATGATAAAATGTTATGTGGATGATAGTAAAAAATTTATAGTTCATTCTTACAGTTATTGTGATAGTTATAATTTTCACTCCTGGTTGAAAGAGACCCTTGGAAACCTGCATCAACATTTTCCCCCTCCTCCATTCCCACTAAATGGCCGTTGGGTAGTCACTTTTTTTAAACTTAAAAAAGGAAATCATGTTATTTCAATATGATACATATAAATTATTTACAAAGCAGTTTATAGTGTACACTCAGAGATAAAAATGCGAGGCCTGACCCTCACCCACTGGGTGCAATAAATTGCTATAATTTATAAATTATGTGTTTATCAGTGCCCCTCCTTCTATAGACATAGGGGCAGATGAACAGACTGAATTACAGGCTAACAGACAGAACATGCATATGTCACTTCCACCATTTTCAGTGGGGAGGGAGAGGCAGGGAGCTTTGGCTAATGGTTAAGGCTGGGACAGCCTATTTTTCATGCCATTTGTCTTCTGAAAATGAAGGCTTTTCTTTGGCCTTGCTTCAGCTGTCACACCTCTGAACCTGAGGGTGAAAACTTGGTCCCGTGCAGAGTCGCGGGACATCTGGCTGGCCTGGCCAGGGCAGCGCTGCTGGGCTGGTCCATTGCCAGTGAGAGGTGGAGAACTTCAAATCAGAACTTACAAATACTTAATGTGTAAAAAATAAAAATGTAAACTGTGGATGTCGCCCCACATATCAGGGCTATGAAAATCAACATCACAATGTTACAATAGAGGTGTGAGTCCAGGCTCTCAATGAGTTTCCATGTGTTTGGGGGTATTTGCTGCTGGTCATGAGCTTTATTCTAGTGTAAATGATATAGCAAGCTATTCATTTGTCACACTGGAGGTTCTACAATGTGTTGAATTAAGCTATATCTCTTGATAAGGATTATTAAGTCCTAGACAAATGGCTGCAGTTGCAGCTGCAAGACTGAGCCGTAAGTTGGTTGGCAGCAAAAAAAAATATCTTCAGATTTAAAATGTGCTCTCGTCTTATTCACTGCAGATGCCACACTTATAATGGCCTCGTTGGAAGGGCACAACTGTTAGCTAGAAAAGATCTGCATCTACAGAGTGTTGTGATTGGTTTGCCATGATTCCGGAAAAATACCCAGAAGGCCATGCACAAGGTGGTCTTGCATCCAAGGCACAACTGAAATAATGGAGTGGACAAAGGCCCTTTCTGGGAGGGTGTGTTTGGGTTTCTTTGATCAGTGTTGACGCAGAGTATATCTCTGCTTTGGGTGGCCTGGCCAAACACAAGCAGTGAGTCTGGCTTCCTGGGGCTTTACAAAAAGACATTAAATGGGATGTGAAGAAACCCCGTGCTGTACGTAGACCGAGATTTGTGTCAATATCTTGCTGGAGCTTTTTGTTGTACAGGGAGTGATGGCTACACTAACAGTTATTATACATCTTTCAAATCTGAATGAGGGAAAGTCTATACATCATAACTACAAAAATGATTCTGACACACCAAGTTTTTTTCTTTGGTCAACTGATCAGTGTTGGCAGGGTATGACTCAGTTTAGGGTGTCCTTCACAGACAAAAATATTATCGTTATATTATAGCGTTATCAGGGAGGTGAAGAAACTGATGCTGCCAATAGCCGCAGATTGCGAGTGAATTGGCTGAGTGAAGATGTGAACAAATACACTTCCTTTGGGTGGTTTAGCCTCTTTTTCCCCCCTGCGACTGCCTCCAGCCTCCCACTTGTTTGTAGTGTTGGCAGGTGGTGTAGGAATCTGTAATTGAAATGGATGATTTTATTCTGCTTTAATAATAGGCATTTACCATTTCAATTTGAGCTTCTTAAATACAATCTGCCCTTTTCCCAGCCTGTAATTTGTCTGGAACGTGCAGAATTATCAAAGGAGACTGCAGCTACAGGCAAGAAAAAACAGACAGTCTGCACTGAGGAGAGAAGAAGAAAAAGAGAGAAAGAGAGATAGATTCGCTCAGATTCTTTCTCCTCAGTGAGGGAGGAGTGATATACTTGAGTCTGTGTGCTGAGGGAAACGGCGATGGCCACGTCACTTCTGCTGAACTGCTGCTGAGGTCTGCCACAGACTCTCTTACGGTCACATCGCGTTGCAGCGACCATAGAACCAAAGAGGGCCTATAGCCTGGATTTAGTCAGAGCTCAGTAGCCCAAGCCTACCTTACAATTAAATGCAAGTGCAAGTCTTTTTCTTCACACATCATAACTGAACAAGTGAAGCAATCACCCAGGCTAATTAATAATAATAATAATAATAATAATAATAAAAACACTTGACTTAGTAATAAGGACAAACATTGATTGAATCTGGACCTATGGACCCATTTTCATGCATCAGCACAGACCACAAAACTGCATCAATATAAAAACAGTAAAAACAAATAAACATAATCACAATACAATCTGTCCTGTAAATATTTTGTAAATTCTAAATTACAATAAAATACAGATTGTAATTTTAATGTGGTTTATAAAATGGGCCACCAGAGATAAATGCAAAATGACATGGCTGGCCATTATCAGAGATGGTGCTGAAAGAGCTGAAAGAGATAAGAGTTTTTTTTTTTTTTTTTTTTGGAGGGGGGTACTTTTTTTGGCATAATGATGTGGATTGTCCATTCCAGCTCTTCAAACATGTAGAATGGGGGGGGCATCGGGACAGAGAAGAGACTAAGGGAACAGTAAATAAACATAGAACAGAGAAAGAGAAGCAGAGAGAGATCATGTCAGTTTCTTCAAGTCTGAATCAAGTTATTCCCATGCTGTCCATGGTATTCAAATGGAATGGACCAGCTCAAAGAACAGTGAGCTCACTTGACTATCAATTTTTTTTCCAGTATTACCTGGATTTACCATTATTATTATTATTATTATTACTATTATTACTACTAATAGTATTTTCTGTCAGAACACACCTTGTACATGGTACTGTACTATGCATTTATATTTAGACTGAGGTATTAATATTAAGATGCTGTCACCCAGAGAGAGACTCACAGCAGTGCTTACGATAGGCTCAGTCAATGAGCAGACTCTGTGCCAAGCCATACTCAGATCGTCAACCAGAAACATGTCAATAAGTGTCAAAGTGGGTGCAAGGGGGTAACTGAGTAAAAACTGGGTTTGGGTATATAGTGATGAGTGTAGATGAGACAAATCTAAGCAGTAGAAAATGATATTTCTAGTAAGATAAACATGCTAAGTTCCCAGTTGGTGCATTTGAAAATGGGGTAAGCCTGTATCATATTTATGATTTCGCATTCTAATGGAAAACTATTTATCTTGCTCCTTGATTTTTAGAATCAGGGCGGACATGCCTGTCCAGCAAGTCTGCACAAAAACATGTATAAACATGCAGGTGTGGCCGGCCGCTCTGCACTTAGCTTAGGGGCTCAGAGAAAAAAAAAAACAAAAACTCCTCCATTGCTCTCTGTCTTATCTCTTAATCTGGCAATAATGCGCATCTGCAGGGCTTTGGATCACTGGCCTGTGACACTCCAAAGCATGACCTGAGGGTACAACTTTACAGTCGAAAAGGACTGGAAAAAGCCTCACATGGAAAAAGCATGGCCCCCTCTCTGCAGGGGGAACATTTGTCTTACATTATATAATAATAAACTGTTTGTAAACGCCCCTATGTCAAGATCTCCTTTTCAAGTAAATTAGCATTAAATCTTAGTTCATTAACACACAAAACATTTCAACAACAAGGTCAACAACAACTCAAAAGTAAGTGCTAGTGTTGGATGGTGTTTTCTTCATAAGCACAACTTTGCAGGTTCACCGACCACCAAACTCAACAAACTGCAAGGAAAATGTAATGTTGACAGTCAAAATGTTGACTGAATCTTGGTATACACCAATCATCTGAAATATACTGGCAATGAAAATGGGAGGAACCAGGATTACAATTACCAAAGACACAAACATTTTACAACTATAATTTAAACTAATTTATCAGAATGAACTGCTTTATTGACTGTTCGTGCATCTGACTGTCCTCAGATCATGTGTTATATATGTTCAGTGAAATGACGTTACATATGCAATTGTGGCAAGTTCTGACACTGTGAGAGCTGCCGGTGTGTGTAACGGCCTGCCAGCACACCTGCGGTGCTGCAGAGGCTAACAATAAACGAGAGGCGCCGGCAGTGAACAGCACCCCGCCTCTCCAGCCTCCTGTTGATTTGTTTCCTACTGATGAAGCGTAAATGGTACCTCAGCTTGGCCCCTGAGGAACACCTGTCTCCCGCAGTGCCATCAGATGTACCATAGCCTCGTGGCATCACAATTATTACACCATCAACCTGTCAGAACAGACGCGTGTTCAAGAAAGGGAATGTTTCCCTAATGTTAGATAACATATTGTCATTAGCCATAAGGCAACATATTGCCAAATGTTAGTCTGTCACAAACACAAAGGGCTACCAAATGCGAAGAGAACAAGTAAGTTGACAAATGATTGGCTGTTTTCATTCATTTTTAATGATTCTTGTCCTTAACTTACACAGAATCCGCAGGTTTGTCCATGGTGGGAAGTGATCTGAGATGTAGAACCTTCCGTTTGTCATTGTCTTTCTTAATAAAACTGACATCATCAGTGAGAAAAGTCAAAACCCTCAAGTTGAAATCATTCAACAGTAACTGTGAAAGGAGCATAGTTAATTGTGAAAGTTTGCCTTCTTCACCACATGTCAGGGTGATGTCAGTGTCGAGGAATGGACATCTTTACCACCAGTGGTCATCTCGACCAACCACTCGCCTTACTCAAGTGCCTGTCCACAGGCATAGGGAAATGGCCAT
This sequence comes from Albula goreensis, assembly GCA_022829145.1. NCBI lineage: Eukaryota > Metazoa > Chordata > Actinopteri > Albuliformes > Albulidae > Albula > Albula goreensis. Next base: position 8,379,960 of record CM040762.1, read on the forward strand.
CCCTACTGCTGCGAGCAGTTTCATGATCAAGAGCGTTTGTTAAAGGTAGTCTTTTGGAGCTGTGTTCCAAAACGGCAGGGCTTTATCAGGGAAAATTACACAGCTCCCATCTCCGAGGCTGTGTTTGTTTTCCAACCGCCACTTTGCTTAGCAATTTGCCGATGGCCCTCCCACAGCTCAGCTGTGTTAACATAATCTGAAGGAGATGTTGTGGACCTTTTTGTGGCCTCACCTTGATTAGGGAGTGGAAATGCTGCAGCCAGTGTTATGAAGGCCATTAATACGAGACCGTTCTGGCTGACATCACTCCATATGCGACCTACTTCTCCCTATACAATGAGGTGGCTTCACAGTGCCAGCTCGAAACTCCTGGTTCGGTGCTGTACTGCCCGGGGGGAACACCTCAAGTTCAAACAGCAGCTAACAAGCCACAGCAGGATGCAGATGCTGGGAGATTTTTAATTGCCACGCTTTGCTATTATTGGGGGTTCATGCTGGAACCAACATGAGGCAAGCAAGCAAAAAAAAAAAAAAAAAATGATGACGGGATATCAAACGTTACTCTTCCTCAGTAAACTGGCAAATTTATAAGGCACTTGTCATGGTGATTTACTGTCATTTAGAGATTGTGGACTTTGTAGTTTGAATACTTTTCTGCTAGGATTAAAGTTGAACCCATTCAGTCCTTATTGCTTACCCCCAGAGGAGTGCTATAAATCCAAGTTGAAAGATTACATGAACCTTACACAAACTCCGTAATGTGGAACGGAAATCAATCGCTTACGCTGTTTCAGATGATCTTACTGAGCATTAGCAGTAAGATCCCCAAAACAAGTCTTGAATGGAAAAGATTGAGTTTGGTGCATCCAAAGGTGGACGTATTTTTACAGTCCTTTTCCCCTTAATAGCAGTGCTCTCCCTTGGTCTTCACAACAGCGGCCATTAAGAAAATACCTTACAGGGTTTTCCACACAGAAGCTCAAAAACTCCCTAAGGTGAGGTACACCTTGTTAAATGAAACACACACACACATACAAAAAACTGTTTAGTGGAGTCCAGGTTCCTGTCTTACAGATGTTCGTAAACTACATGTTGCGACTTTAATGTATGACTATTAACCCTCTGTAAGGGCTTTTTTTTCCTGCTTCTTCTTTTCCTATAACCTACACACTCTGCTTTTGGTGAACATATGGTCCCGCAAAACTTCAAAAGAGCAGCTTCCGTTCATAAAAAAGGGTTTAAAAGCAGTGTCTTTGGTTTCAGCTTGGAAAACTGTTACAGTGCATTCATTAACAAATTCTTACGGTGTAATGAAAAAGCAGCCAATGGCTTTTCATTGCTGACTGCACTGTCTCCCCCGCCCGGAGACTCTCAGTTAAGGGTTAATGGGCATCCCTATTGGCCCCGAAGATCCTGAGCTGTAAGAGTATACCTCTTTAGAGGTTTAACACCTTGAATTTATGGTGTGCTCCCACGCATTAACCACAATATTCAAAGTAACCATAATGCAATTTTTCCTAGCTTTAAAAAAGGAAATTAAGGCATTATATCCATCTTTACTTAACATCTATGATCACTGAACCCAGAATCTTCTGAAAGGATGTAGATTTTGAGATTAGGCCATGGGAAGTGAATGGAGAAACAATAATGCTAAATATGCACAACATGTCAAAACATGACAAACACGTCAGTGGTTGAGTATCATAAAACAAAAGCCCTAGTTTATATAATAAAGTGTATTCATTTATCAACATCAATAATCATATTAATATATTTGGGGGGAAATAGCCCCTCTCATTTAGTGGCTCTGAAATACAATTGGCTCTGGGCTGTGAAATACAATTCCTAGAAAATTGATGATGTTTCTGGCTTCCACTGGTCCACAGATTCTGAACATCCTCCAATTAGTTCTCTTCACATAGAGTTTGACTTGTTTTTTTTTCCAAGCCCTTCTTCGTTCCTGGGTGAGCCTGAGCAAACAGTGATTTTCCATTGGCAGATCGATTCAAATGCTTGAATAGTTTTACCACTATGAAAACATATCTATTTTTCACTCCGCTGAAGTGCCATTTTGACCCATACTTTTGTTATTTGATGTTATTCGGACCGTCTCACCACTGCAGTGTCTTGTGTCAACTCAGGGGAGCACAGGCAAGCATGCGTCCCTTCCTCGGAGATGTAGATGTCACGTTTGCATATTGCTGGTGATGATCAAATCGCACAAGAGACATGGGCAGGAGGGTTGGCCAGGAGTCAGTTTCGCCAAGAAAATCTCCAAGGATATCCTTAAAAGTACTCCTCCCCAAAGAAGTTCTCACTCTCAGAATGACAGCTGACTGATTGGCTGATTCTGTGCCAGCTTGCAGGGCTGTTACCCTAAGCCAGCGCTGACACAGTCAGAGTTTAACACCTGATCTCAGGGCTACTGACATCCAGCGCTTTAGCGGGACTCAAGTCCCCGTCACGCTGCAGCCTCATAATCTTATCCATTTAGTGAAACCTGTATTGTGGCTCGTCTATCCACCGAGTTGCAGGATTGATGCTTATGAACAAAGCTGCACTTTGTTACACCCACCCCTGAACACATAGCCTTGGGGAGTTCTCCTTCCATTCCACTGATTACAGCATAAACCTGGGATTTTTCATCCCTTTCATGCCACTGGTACAGAGTGTATTTTAAGGATATTCCTGGACAGATATTTTGGTGGAATCTGGACCCAAATTCCACCCACTAACAGATGACAGAATGTGCCACGTACCGCTCAGCAGACTCACAGGAGGGCTTGCATTGACTCTTCATGTGTGCAAAGCAACTTCTGCTTAATACCAGGGAAATGCCTTACTCAGCATTAGCTCCACTTAACTTCAATTCACAGTCCCACTTGTTACAATAGACAGCTACCCTTCAGCAAAAGATGATATTTACTTGAATTCAAAGCAGGTTTATTGTTGGCATTGTGCCTTTTTGGAGGACTGTTTTTCCCCCTTCCTCAAACAGGTTGAGATTTCGATCTGATGAGCTCTCCTGGCAATCTGTGAACGTACCTAACTCTCACAACTTTCCACCATCCTCGCTCCAAATTCTTTCTCACTGTTTTTTTTTTTTGTCAAATCTACAGCAGGGCCCTGCATCTGCGATGTCCATCAACTGCAAGTGTTTTGTTATAGACGTGTAGAAATGAAACCTTTTTCTCTTTTTGCTATAGGAAAAGAAATTAAGAAAGAAAGAAATTGGCTGTTGCAAAAGAGGTCTTCCCAATGCAGCACAAACGCCATGCTGTCGTCCACTGTGACTCCACCCTAACCACCAGTCTCAACTCCATGAGACACTGACCACAGAACTATAGATTACAAAGACCTCCGTCGAACGAAAACACAGTAAATCACCGGTTCTATTTAAACCCTGCACTGCGCACATTGTGCAGCTTCCTCTACACTCTCTGCACAAAAACCCTACAAGGCCAGAGCGAAAGAGTAGGAGACTTACAGTCTGGATGCAATCAGCATTTATCCTTAACTTTGACGTAAAAATAAGAGTCTTAATTTGTTTCTTCACAAACAAGGTTAATTGAGGTCTGCAATCACCAAAACAGCATGCCAGGCTATGCTTATTAAAACAAATAAAACAAACATTTCTGTTTATCTGTAAGGCATTGCAACAAATTCAGGGAGAATATTAATTGAATCCAGGCCATAGAGCCTGCTCTGCTCATTTTAAATGCTTAACAATGAGTCTGTCCATTCTGGGTCTGTGATCTTTGGAAAAAATACTGGTGGAAATGCTGTAAAAATTCTGTGACTAAGAGCAGAGAGTTCAACTCCCATCGCTCTTTCTCTTTCTCTTCCTCCCCCCTTCGCTCCTCACCGTCAGCATCTGTGTTTCCATTCCAGGGATCGCAAGCAGAGAGACTGCTGGCAGGCTGCACATACAGAGTGGAACATTTTCCACTCCGCCTGGCCTCCACCAAGATTCAGATCAACCCACCAATAAAATGAATCTACTCGGTACAAATATTCAACTCTATACTCTGCATAAATCACTAGAAGGATACATTCTTCAAAAGAAAAAGAAATGCTTCATATTTTTCAGAAAAAATAGTATATCATATTGATAGCAAGAAGACAGCAGGCTGCAGACGATTTCCCATTTGCATATGATGGAAAGTTTTTTTTTTGGTTTGAATTTGACTTTTTTTGCTACTGTAAATTTCCTCTGTACTTCCCCCAGAGGCTGGAACCCCTTCCCACAATTCCTCCTGCACTTAGGCATCCTCACAGTTCAGAGGTGCATTCAGTGCATAATAGCAGAAACAGAGGTCGGCTAAGGTAACGTCTTTCATAAAGTGAAAGATGTATGGATAAAAGTAATGACAAAAGACAACTAGATTGAGAAATCGCATTGCACATGTGTGAGTTTTCAATGGTAATTTTACATCATATTGATACATATTCATACAAACATATTTTTAATGCAGATGTTGGCTCTTCAAGGTTTTTGAAGCTATTCCTCTAGCTACACAGTAATAGTTGCAATAAAACTGGCCATTACTGACTGTCAACCTCCTGAATTGTATCTGTTGGGTGGCTTTTCCTGCTAAATCACTGGTTCTCAATGTAATGACACGTCCCACGGTCTAGCATCAAGTCCTGACCATGCCAGTGTCAACTGTGGCTGGCACCCTGGCAGAGTGGGGGTGTCATCCAGTGATGGCAGCTGGCAGCTCCAGGATGGCACCCTGAGTGTGGGGAGTGGGGGTGTCATCCAGTGAGTGGGGGTCATCCAGTCACCCTGTGATGGCATGGGCAGAGTGGGGGTGTCAGTGGGGGGTGTCAGGTGGGGGTGTCATCCAGTGATGGCACCCTGGCAGAGTGGGGGTGTCATCCAGTGATGGCACCCTGGCCCAGTGGGGGTGTCATCCAGTGATGGCACCCTGGCAGAGTGGTCCCCCCTGTGCAGGGGTGACTCCTCTTTTTGACTGGGTGTCCTCAGCCTGATCCGGCCAGTTATGCAGGAACTGTACTCATCAAGACCTGTTGACCAAAGTTGACTGTTTCCCTGGGAACTGTTGACTGTTCCCTTAGGAAGGTAAAATTGAGTGAGAGTGGGATCATAACAAATTGTTGCACAGTCACTACAGAGCCAGAAAAAAAGGATTTTGCATTGGAATCTGCTGGTTTATGCTAGCTTTAATCAGGGACTGCATGGTAGTAAGGATTCTCATACATATCTTACAAATAAATTTTAATCTTTTCACATAAAGGACTCTGTTTGCCCAAATATGTTTGAAATTATTTGTTATGAGTAAAACACCTCAGTTTATTATCTGAGGAAAAAAACAGCTTTAAAAGCCAACACAAACATACCAATGGTATCCCTGAATGAATGACTTTATGATTATTGTTCACCAGTTCCTCAGTCACTTGACACTTTTAAACAACACCTTGAGTTTGCAAAAGAGGGTGGAGTAGCATGATGACTTTACAGTGGTCCTTGCTGACAACCATGGCATACATTTTGTGTAATCTTCCATTAGTCCTGGCAATTTTTCACCTGCGACACTGAAGCCAGGTGATGACAAGTAATGTGTAAGTGAGAAAAGAAAACACATAGCAGCAGGGAAGTGTGATTCTGTGTTTTATCTAGGGCTTGCTGACAGGCCTCCATGTGCAGTCTAATGTAGCCATGGCGCCTGTTAGCTCATGCTATCAGAAATATGTGCAGGCATGCATGGGGCCAGCCACGTCCAGTAAGAGGCCATTTTTATCGCTACAATCTCCTATTTTCAGCTCTTCATTTCAAACTTTATTTTACAAGCTCTTAAATAAAAGTAATTCAGTACACTTAAATGGGTTGTTGCTGGTGGATTATTTATTGTACCCACATTAAACACATCAGGCAAATTGATGAGGCAAAAAGTCTACAGGCCTTCTGGAAGCTCTCAGTAAGACTGTATATCTGTATTTCACTAATGTGACCAAGGTTTTCTGCTTGGTAAAGGTTTCAGTGGTTGAGCTGGTTCTTTCTGTTTTGTTATTGAATTTGTTGTGTGTCAAAAAAATCTCAAAAGCCTAATAGCCAGGTACATTTTGCCAAGTCTTGCAAAAAAAAAAAAATTTACAATAATTTATATTGAAATCAAATTTTTTTTTAAGTATTTCTTTTAGCAAGATTTACATTTTCTGTGACATTTATCTTTATAGTCCTTCATATGGTTATAAATGGCAGTGCTAACAGAGTGTTATCCTACCCACTGGATGGTAACCATTTTGAGCTGTGCCCATTGGTTAAGGCTAATCCACCCTGGTTTGTTTTGGGCACACAGGCTGCCAATAGTGTGGGACAGCTAGCTTCATATTGTTCTCAGGACAGACATATGTATAGACAGCCTGCTGACAGTTTAGAACGCTGAGCTGCGGGGAATCATTTCATTTCCGCACAAGTTCAGATTCTCATCATCTCAGAACAGAAAAGGCTGAATAGAGAATCATTTGGATGAGGTCATAATCAGGACAGTGGAGCCTTGTTTGTGATTGGCCTTTTCCTCAATATTAAACCCCTGATTCAACCAATCAAGAGATACATCTGAAATCAACAGCTAACTTTCTGCTCCTTTTAACCTGAGTGGTATATGGTGGAATCAAGTTGTAATGGTGATAATATTTTAACTGGATATCAAGAGTTCAGGTCAGGACTAAGATCTTATTGTTGGCACAGAATGGCTGCAAAGTTACAACAGAACCACAATGGCAATGTATAACTGAAAATGTTCAGCTCCTACTTTTCTTGATGCATCTAAACATGGTTCCCCTCCCATTAGTTATGGTCTTTACAAATGGCACACGCTCACACAAAATTAAATTTAAGAACAGAGCTGAACACTTGATTGATCTGCCGACTGAGAGCTGAAATTATGCCATTAAACAAGAAATTGAAATTAAATTGTACATTAGAGCCAAAGTCTTTCCAACTAAGTTTGCAACCTTAAGTTCCTTTTCTTGCAAGCTCTCAAGCTAAAACAGGGTACGTTATAACTGCATGTTCCCAGAAGTAAATTGCATAGCATGGCTTTTCAACTGCAATTCCCAAGTTTTAATTTTAGTTACACATTAAATTCCTTTCCGCTTTGTCTACGCTGAAAGCTTTACTGAACTGAGCTAAAAAATGTTGCAACATTTCTATGATGTTGCTTGTAATTAAATGTCTCTCTGTGGATGTTTTTAAATTTGATACACTTCTCATCAAGCAACATCACACAGAAATTTAAAACAGGCATGTAACAAACATAGAATCAAAGAACGCAGACAAAGAATCGTGAAGATCACTGGGTCACAACAACATACTGGTATAGCTTTGCATTTTAATTTGTTACATTAAACTGAAGCGTTCAATGAAAGAATATCAGTATTAAATGGACTCATTATTACACCTATGTGGAAAGTAACACATACATGTATGTTCGTGTTACTCGACTTTTTAAACAGTAAAAACACTTCTAACTATGCTGTAAATGAATAGGCCATATTTTTATGTCAAAGCTGCACAAATGGTTTTCCATGAATGGTTTGGTGATAAAATACTTGTATTTTGACATTAACCCTGTTTACATTTAAGACCTAAAAGTCACACAAATAATTATGCATAACGCTGCTTACATTGCTAGCAAATTAAAAATAATCACATTATTTACAATGCTAAGATGTGAATATTTTAAGAAATTAAGATAACTAACACTCATGCTATACAGCCATGACACCATGACCCAAGGAAAGTTACCCTTCCACTGCAGTACTGCTCTCTGATCTCTTATCCTGAACACACATTTGCACTTGATCTTGTAAGTCGCTCTGGATCAGAGTATCTGTTAAATTACTTTCATGTAATTAAAAAAAATTCTGGCAAGAATAATACACTGATTGGCTGAGGAAGAATAATACAGGTTTGAGTGACGTGGGCGGGGACCAGCCCGAGGTACCTGGATGTTTTGTTTCAGGTGGAGTGATTTATTTTGGCTGAATGGCATCTGTTGTATGCCGACACCTACAACTGCATCCCACATTCCCCGTCCTCACTGACAGTCCGAAAGGGCTCCTATCAGTTTTTATGACGTGACTTGTTACCGCTAAACGAATTAGCACTTTCCCAAAAAACAGCTGCGGAAGCCGTCAAAATTGCACAAAGCCGGTGTTTTCAGCCACAGCTTGCGGATTCTTGAAAGAGCTGGGATGGAACTGACACCTGTTTGCATGAGAGGGACACCTGCCCATCAACTGCCTCCCAAAAGGACTCAGATTCTTCACCGGCAAGAAAACAGGACCTTCACCGATTACACACGTACAAAACTCACTCAGCGCTCCTCTACAGCTCACAAAATGACATGTGGATGGATGTTAAATATAATGTATACATATGCATAGCATGCAGAGGCATGTGGTGTAATGGTTAGGGACATGGTTTTGTAACTCAAGGATTGCAGGTTCAATTCCCAGCTAAAGCACTGTTGTTTAAACCTTATGCAAGGCACTTCACCTGAATTGCTACAGTAAACATCCAGTTTACTGGACAATGTGTAAAATGTAGACTGTTTAAGTTGTTATGTGTAAAAAATGTCTGCTAAATGTAAAAATGCTTCGCTGTTCTGCAAAAATAGTTCGGAAATGGGTTTGAATCTGAAATCCCCAATCGTAAAAACTTGCATTCATTCATAATTTAACATTCAGAAGTCTATAAAATCCAAGTGATAACTGAGCAAGAAATGACTACACCCCAGAAGAAATGCATCATGTTCAATTATGCTTTTATCTAAAAATATACTGAATTAATGAATTTGCACATTTGTTACACTTACAGTTAAGCCTAGTTTTTGTGTTATCACAGTTTTAACTACACAATTTTTTGTGTTAATATTTTGGTGCGTAGTTTTCAACTCAGATTATTCTGAATAGTGCTTTTGATGCATCGACTGTACACCACACATTTAGAGGTAGAAGGTCCTCTGTATCTGACATGAAAACAGAGCAGACACCGAAAAGGGTTACAGTACACCATGTGGTCTGCATTCTGTGGTTTCTGCAGTTGGACACTGCACTTATTGCTGAGGGTCGAGTTACATTTTTAGGGCCGATCCACTTTACAAACAACACGGGGCACTGACAAAATGTGGAAAGATCAGTATACTGCAAAGTCTCCAAGAGGAGCATCATGTCAATCAACTCTCTGCACATACCACTTACCACAAGAGCGTGGGTAGTTAAAAATAAGCAGCTACACTATACCACTCTGTGCAAGCCAATTAAATAACATTTCCTTACATCGTGCAGTGTATTGTAGTTTAAATGGTACTTTCAATTATACTGTCCTTATAAAAGTTTGAGCTGTGTTCAATTTCAGCCAGAGGAAAGTGCTTTAAAGCTCCATTAAACTTTCAATTGTTTGTGGAAGGTCACAGAACTCAGCTCTCCGGTAGGGTATTAATTACACATCCATAGACCTGCAGAGGACAGGTTCAAATCTGTACCATATTAAATAAACAAACTTAAAAGTTGGCATATGTTCTGCAAAAAGTAAAGCTAGGAATAAAACCTGAGTAATTACTTGTTAACATGCTCATCTTTTACTTAATATTTACAGAAAGAGTAGAATATGTCAATTAGACATGTTTATTATGCCATTTTATGACGTTTTTTTTTTAAATAATGACTTGAAAGTTCAATGCATCTCTGTAATTTGTTATGGTCATAACGATACTACTATGTTAGTACATGTAGGTTACTGCAACATACATACAGAAAAATTGTCCATCTTTGCTGACTTAGGGACAGCATTTATTCATTTGACTAGAAAATGTATTTCAATGAAATGGGTACACTGACCTACATTGTGAATATACTAAGCACCTCAAAAAGATGGTTTGAAGGGAAATAAAAACTGGCTGATACATGCTGTAAAAATGAGCATATTTTTGAAATGTTTATGATTTTACAAATGCATTCCTATTTCAAATATTTCTAAGGGTTTTCTTCTCATAAAAAGAGGCAGCGCAGAGACATGTGTTAAAGGATTATTTTCCATCCATTTTCCAGTTTCAAAGATTCTGTAGCTGCCAGTATTCAAATATGCAGGAAGCAAGTGCCAAACTCCTTTGAAATAATATAAGAAACTGCTCTTTAAGACATGGGAAACACTGCAACTTAAAGGATTTTATGATCTGCCACATCATAACTTGAAAGATTTTAAATTTCAGACTGTGCATTCCTTATAGAAACATTTTCATGAATGCCTGAATTAGAAAAGTTTCTATATTGAGGGAATGTGGAACTGCTGAAAATTTTCCATTACAGTCCCAAATAACATTCCAAATAATATGTCTGAGGAAAAAAGTTACATTTATTTGTCATTGAAAGCCGCAGATGAGTCCGTTAGTTCATGATATGGATCACAGAGGGTCTGCGGGGTATGGCTTTCTAAATCATGAGTCACATTCAGATAAATAAATCATTTACATAGTCACTTCAAAGTAATTGAGATTCATGACTGAAATGACTAAGTTTACAGTCATAATTGTATGGTGTGAATTCAACATCAACAGTGTACATATGAAAACAGCTGGACTCATTTGTACTCTGTAAGTGTTAAATGAACACTGGACATTTTGCTGTGGCGGATTCATCTAGCACTTTGACCATTGATGAAATTTAGATGGCTGTGTCAACTGCTGAATCACATTCTCTGAAAGACACACTTGCTTAATTTCCTGGACATGAGAACCCAAGATTTCCACTCTTAGACAAAAAAAGGTTCTGCAGAGGTTCTTTCTTTATCATTATGGAGGGCCAATTTTGGCTCTATATTGAACCATGAATTGATCATTCGGTTGTAATGACATATCAATAGAACAAATTGGTTTGGTACTGGATGCACATGGTACCAAAAAGGTTCCCCTCTGATTGGCAAGAACCCTCTGTTAGTGCAATGTAGATCTTAGGGTATATAATTATCAGAAAGTGTAAAACTAAGCTGTAAACTCTTCTTTATATTGTGTTGCATTTGTATTCCCTTGAGGAATACGTCTGGGGTTGAAGCAGACAACAGGACACACTAACATTTAAACCTCAATAAACCGCATTTCAGTATTTCTTGATTGACTGCAACACATCCTGCCACCTGTACTCCATACCCAAGAGCAATTCACCTTAATGAAAAGAAAAAAATGGCAATAATCATATTGTCAATCACGAAAACGGAATGACGGCTCACTTCCACGTCCTCCTCACACTATTGAGCATTATACGTGCTTGCCAACGCGTTAATTGTACAGTAGTTGAGGGGAAGAAGCTATAAATGCCACACAAATTAATAAATTCAATTTTAGGTCATAATTCTTCAGTAAGTCATCATAGAAGATATGCATTTTGCTTGCATGGTTTGATATACAAATGTTTACAAGTATTTATTTTTCTCTTGCAGAAAATTGCCCTTTAAGTAAATTTCCTTTAGTCATCGTGATAAAACCACTTTCATCGCATAAAGTCAATATCAGTTGAAAAAAAAAGCTATACTTCGACTTCAAAGTTGCTTTTTCAACAATGCTCCCAAACGTTATCTTAAGGTTTAATTGCATACAAAAGCTTCATTTTGCGATCTGACACTCAAGCGTATTTGCATATGAAGTTCAATTTGACCCTAAATACTCCTGAACTCGCAATAGGGGTGATGAGGTGGCATTTTCAACCGTTTCATGGATCGCATTCCTTTCACCGTCACTCGCATAAAAGAGAATCAAAGACACATTTCTTGGACCTGTGACATATGAGAGGGTTGAAAAATGAAGAAGAAAAGAAGAGGGGAGACCGGATTGGACATTTGTTTTACTTGAAGCTGCAACGTGTCTGTGGTGCAAAGAGAGGGCTTTGAAACTTCGCCAACTTTCCTGCCTTTATCGTGAGATCTAAAAGCAAAAGCGTCTGACTTGGTGGCGAGATCTTATACCTGTAATTACAGCTCATAATATACCACGAATCAACGTGACAGCCAGCGTTCCCTTTAAGCTGTGGATAAAAATACTACATTTTTTTAAAAAATCAGTTGAAGTAGATGTGTTTAGCCATTTGGACAGCCGTTGCCCATGATGAAAGTCAAATAAGGATTGTGTGATTTAGTGTCTAAAATAAGGTGCAGCCTGAAGCTTAAGGCCATTGCTACTGATTTTGCTTATAAACCCATTTCTTGTTTCAGGGTGCCAACTTTTTCATAATAAATACAACCCAAAAAATCCAGTGGTGGATAACGCCAACGTTGTAAGCAAATAGAATTTGGTGTGATTGTGCTTCCACCGACACAATGCACACCTTGTTTACACAAATACTGTAAACATCAGGGGAAGGTACATATTTCCCTCTCCGCTGGAAAGTACAGTTTATTATCAGATAAATACGGCGTTTGAGCTTAATCATAATGCACGTTTGTTTAAATTGCACAGTTTTTCTATTACTAATGATAATCTTCTCTGCCCACCTGCTATGGGCAGGTGCCAAATGAAATGTGCGCACTCCTGCATGGTCGTTTCAATCTCCAAATGGCCCAGCGTTTTTTTCCACAAATTATGCACGTACCTTTCAGTATTTGGCCTCAAAGTCCAGTGCGTTTTTACAGATGTGAATTCCATTAAATTGACAGGAGGATGCTTCAGAAATTTAACAATTGTTTTCCACGAACGGTTCACAGAACAATGACAACTTTAGGGAAAAATAAACCGTATTTCATGCTTTATGTTATCCACTTAAATAATGTGCATCTACAGTTGTAAATATAGGTAATTTAAGCAATTTACCATTGATCTAATTGAAGGATTCAGTCACAACGATGTCCATTCTGCAACAGAATAGTGTATGAGCGAAAGTGCATACAAAATGCAACAGATATTGTCGCTATTATCAACCAAATAAGTATTTCACATTATCAAAGAAAAATCACCTCAGAAACTGTAAGATGAATAGAACATAGCACATATTTTATCTCAATGACACCCAAAAACAGTGATTTTAACAATGAACAAATCATAGTCATAGAATCATAGAATTTAGTTCCAGGGGTCGCATTTCTTATAATTTCTAGGCACAAAACAGCGAGCAAATGGCGACTCCCATTGTTTTACTTGGTTCAGAGGGTGCCACATCACATGGGCCATTTCTGCAGGTTCGTCCTCATCGTTTATTCTTCCATTTACACACAATAACGAGCTGAGGTTCAGTCCTATGTACATAAAGTTTTCAACACAATAGACCATAAAACCTGATATAGCCTCAAGAATGTGTGCCTATTTGCAAATAACTAAAGAGCGACCCACACGGAATTACACCAATGCGTGGTTAAATATACAGTAAGACATTTTGCCATTTAAAATATATTCAGTATCTTTAAAAAAACGCAATGATTTTCAAACATAAATCGCTTTAGTTCCTGCTATTTTCCTGCTAAGACGCACAGTAACTCAAATGTAATTATAACTCATGAAAATCTACCCAGAAAAAGACACTCATGCCATCGTTCCTTGCCAACTGACATTTGGAGATGACATGGCCTGGTCTCCGACTGAACAAAAAGAAAGAGGTGTCTTTTTTTCTGAACCTCCACCTTCTTTAGAAAAAAATGATTAGGTTGCTTGAGATTTTGGGACGAAAAAAACTTCTAAGCCAGCCCCTAAAACTGATGAAGGAGGGACTTTTCAGCGTGAACATACAGAAGTTATCTGGTGCGCCCAGCACCTCCCCAAAAGTTTGGAATATAAAAGTCAGGGCTATTAGTTAGTGTAGGCAGTAGGGAGTTTCTGCTGGGGTCTGGATTGGAGTTACAACAGACCGGACCCTCCCTTGTATGATTGGAGTCTAAAGGACAAGCATTTTCCCCTTGCCTCAAAGAGTCTACATGTCTAATATTTAGACATGTTCAGCTTTGTGGATATTCGGTTAGCGCTGTTGCTTGCAGCAACAGTACTTTTGGCAAGAGGTCAAGGCGAGGACGACCGTAAGTATAAGTTTATGCAATTTTAAAGCGTTTTCATGAACCACTGTTTGAAAAGTCAAATGCTGATGAGAGTTATTGCTAATTATGCTTACCTGGATGAGAAGTTTGATGTTGGTAGACTGCTTTTATATCCTGTATAAGTTTTTTTTTTTTTGACGTAGCCAAAAGTTTGACCCTGGAAAATAATTTGTTTGTTGCTGGAATTGTAATACTTACTGTGAAGTATCAGTGTTGTCAGAGGAAACACGCATTCATTTGTATTTCAGTGCATGAATTAACTCTAACTAAGTTTTGAGAACAATGCCGTGGCGTGCAGGTTCAGAGCATCTTGTGTTCATGCGCAATTTGATGTCCTGGAGCGTTGCCTGTACAGCTGGAAAAACCTAGGCGCGATAGGGGGAAGAAAGACCACAATGAAAAACATATGAAGAATTATTGTCACAGTTTTCAGTTGGAGTGGAAACTTTAGGTTAATCTGATTTCAAAGATGAGATTCTGCTCTTTTGTATGTGCAGTATGTGTTGAGATACAATTACTTTAGTTATGGCAAAGGATAATCAAATAAAATTAGGCCAAGGGAAATCAGCCACGATGGCAGCAAATACATCTGCTGAAATACAGATATCAATCGATCAAAACAGATGTATTCCTAAAACTTCAAGATAGTATTTGACTTTATTCCTCTGGTACAGAATTCCGTTCTGATCTTGGATGATGGAAGTTGGCATCACAGGCAGAATTAGCTGGATTGCGGGCTAAATATGAAAGAACAATCGAATCGAATAGCTCTGACAAAAGCCAAGAGTGCTTAAAACTCATTCTAAAGAATATAGGGAACTGTTTAAATAAAAGACTTTGATGTCTCAAGTGAAATAGTCTAGACATCACTTCATCTCAGAGATTGGGATGCGGGGCGTATTGTTCAAGACTAATTTCTACGGTTTTAGAGTGCCACACTGTGGCGGTAAATGGAACTTCCAATGGCAAGAAAGTAGTGTGATGGATTTGGAGGGGAACAACCTACCCCCTCCCCCTCTACTTTTCAAGGATAATCGAAAACACATGCAGACTTTACAGAGTTTCCACCAAGGGGGAAAGTTCTTTGCTGCCAAGTTCGACGTTTTAAATTATTTCAGAATATTAAGTAAACCACAAAGGACGTGGAACTTTTTTCATGACTCAAGTAATTCCAGTTCTTGGAATTTACGGATTATACTGCCCCCTTGGCAAAGGCTGTGCAATTGCAGGGGTTAGTTCTACATTATAGACTGACATTTATATACTTTGAACGCATATTAGAATTAAGTACCCCCATTTTAGAGCACATGCAATATGCTGTAAATTAACTGTTTTTTTCTGTGTAGTTACTAATGTAGTTAATGTATACTTACAATACAGTGTAGTTATATTATATACGTTTTTGTGAAAATGCGTATATATTTACTAAACCTGTCTAAAGTGGAAATAGACCTGACCTGAAGCTTCTCGGGCAGACTGTAACAAATGGAAATTGATTTTGCAACTTAGCAACTCCAAAAGTTTGTTTATTTATTTATTTATTTATTTATTTTAAAGGATGAAAATAATAATACATAGCAATGCACGTGCGTAGAAGTTAAAATGAATTTAACACAAAAACAGGCATTCGAATTTGGAAAATATATTAAATGTGCACTTACTGAATCGCACCTCTCAAAATCCCCATGGTAGTAGGCCTTACTCCTTACACCAGGAAATGGCCTGCATAGCCTTTATTGGCTCTAGCTTCTTACAAACAGCGCACTCCTAAAATGATATGTAAATTGTATTTCTTTTGTTTATATCATTATCGCAGACACAGCCGGCAGCTGTACGTTGGACGGCCAATTATATAACGACAAAGATGTATGGAAACCGGAACCCTGCCAAATCTGCGTGTGCGACAGCGGCACCGTCATGTGCGACGAAGTGATCTGCGAGGATACATCTGACTGCCCCAATCCAGAAATTCCCTTCGGCGAATGCTGCCCAATCTGCCCTGATGAAGGTATACTACGTCAATCCTCTTCCAAATCCTCTCCCTCAGTCCAACGCTAAATGGCGCCCTTGAGTCGGCCACAACTGCCCTTTGGTTAAGCTTTTTGGAAACACAAGAAAGACGGCTGCTGTTCAAGCGATTTTAATTTCAGAGTTGTCCTGGTTTGGATGACTTGTGGAAGACGTGCATCAAAGAATCATTCTGGATTTCATTCGAATACATCACATTATTATTTTCCCTCGTGCCCCTGAAGTCGGATTAAACGTTTTCATATCTGTGTTGTTCACATGCAAACTCAGGCCTGCTTCGGAAAGGTTGACATAATTTTGTGGTATCCGTCTTGGGCAATTCCCAGACTATTCCTCAACTAAGCTTATTTCTGTTTGAATTCTATTATAAAATTATTTACTAAATTAAACTAAGGTCACCTTTAATTAAGGCTCTGATTAATTCAGAAGTAAGGTACTTTGGAAAATGTTATAAAAAAAGTTTGAATATTTCTACTCTAATTAGCTAATCTTGTTAATTGTTTCCATAGGTTCCGTGGAGCCTGCACCAGCGGTAATTTTTTTTTTGTACTTTTTCAAATTAATTAAATAATTATTAATGTAATTAATATTTCTGTGAAATGATGGCCTGACTACATATTATTTAGTTTTTGGTAACAGCCCTTCTTTGGAATTCATTATTAACTATTTACAAATTCAGTCATACTTAATCCAAAAGTACTGCTTGTTTGTGGGACTATTGCCATTGTTATTACACTGTTACTCTGAGTAGACTAGAACTCCAGGACTTCAGAGCAGAACAATCATTCAGTTCAATAACGCAATCACTCATGCCCTTCTTATGTTTGTTTTCTTCCTGTAGGGACCCAAGGGTGACCGTGGTGTTAAGGGTGACAGGGTAGGTTTCTTTCTCTGCCTGAGGCCTAACCACTGCTTTGACAGTGGAGTATTTCCGTACCTTTAAGATTTAAAAACACAAGCTTTGTTTAATTTGGTTTCCTCATTTACTATGCTGCCAAAGAATACATTTTGGTTTTATGTTATTAGTACTGTAGTGCATGTACATATGGGTATTTGCTTGGACATATGATAGTAATTTATTTGACAAAATATAAGTACTAAAAATGAAATTCTGACATATTGGAAAAAAATTCATAAGGCATATGTATATGTTTCTGGTATATGCATAGCTGGGTTTATTTTTTCAGAGATTGCCCCTGAGGAACTCTTAAAATGACTTGGCTTGTTTTTAAAAACATTGCAGTGAATTTCCATTTCATGGTGGATTTTTATTTTGTGGTGTTCTAGCTGCAGTTACTGAGTCATATTTTGTGGGTAGCCTCATGGCCACATATAGGTAAAGGCTCAAAATTATGCTATTTTGGTATGCTGTTATAGTGTGCTATTACTTAATTTAACAGCATATACTCTTTTTTAAAAACTCATTTTCTTAGGTTATTTGCTCTGGTGAAATTAGAATGTACTGAAATTTGATGCAGGTGCTTTGTAAACTTTTCCATGACACATGAGGCTTAAGGCTCTCTGACTTTGGCTCAAAGCCTCCCCAGCTGCGCCTGTCCCAGCTATAAAAAAGGCCATGTCATTCCCACAAAATGTGAACAGACACCTTGATGTCTGAGTTCTCGCTGGATATGCTGTATACATTCAGTAATGCGTTGAGGCAGCAGCAATGAAAGACAATGCCAATCTGATCTTCTGCTATCCTGGTTAAGGCTCCATTTTTGGTAAAGTGCCCTCTCCGTCCTCTCCATCTTACAGGGACTGCCCGGGCCTCCCGGCAATGACGGCATCCCAGGCCAGCCTGGACTTCCTGGACCCCCTGGCCCCCCTGGACCCCCTGGCCTTGGCGGAGTGAGTACCGCAAACAGAATAGTGGCAAGACTGATCCGACATGGCCCCTTTGGGCCTGTATTGATCACCAGGGCAAGGGTGTAGATATGGCTCTGAGAGTAGGCCACTTGTGCCGCTCTACCATTGTGCTGCGCTGGGAGTGCGTGGCCTGAGGTAGATGTGAGGCCTAGCTACTCAGGGCAACACAGGAGACATACAAACAAAATGGAGGTCAGTAAGAGACTGCACTTTATGCTGTGATCCCAGCTCCCAACCCTTAGGCCTGGGACTGTACTCAGACACAGCAGAGGGAAGAGAGCCCATAGCACCTCAGGCCTGCTAAGCTACCACCAGACCCTTTGCTAGAAATTATTCTTTGTGTAGATCAGTAAGGGATTATCCTGGTGTAACTCTTACCCTTCATTCATAACTCTAGCTGATAAATATTGACTCCCCATACAGAACAATTGGTTGCCTCTCAGCTGACCTTGTGCTTGTCTTTTCTTCTCTTCTCTCCTCTCCTCTCCTCTCCAGAACTTTTCTCCTCAAATGGCTGGCGGTTTTGATGAGAAATCCGGCGGTGGAATGCCCGTCCCTGGCCCCATGGTATGGACGTCCCCCTGTCTCCTTTTCCAGCCTCTACGGTGCATCGTGACCATAGAGAGCAGCACAATAACACACACGACCCAGCAAAAGGGCCTTGAGGCCTATCACATTGGCATTAGCCTCTGAGCCTTCAGTAGATTAACAGACTCTACCTACAACACAAAATAATCAATAGAGACTATTGACCAACTGGCCAAACCAACCAAGTTTACTCCCTGAAGAGCACTCCATTGGCAGTGACCTACATGCCACCAAAATTCACTCAGGTTACACAGTAACTATCAAACTGATATTTTGCAAAAATGAATACCTTCTCTGATTACTTTTGTAAATATTTTGGCAATTACATCATCGAGAGTCATCTGTGATTTATAGTAATTTCACATAGTGAAATAGTTTTCTGTCAATCTACTTGGTCTACTCGATCTACTTGATGTACTGAATATGGGCTGAATCACTGGAGACACAAATCCTTCAGTTTAGTGGTGATAGATCATACCTTTATTAACAGCTTTTACTGGTGTTACTCTACTCAACCGTTTATTTTAAAGCTCCGTAGTATAAAATGTTTCACTTAAATCCCCTTATCACTGATATGGAATGCTTGATGCTCAGTTTTTTTTACCTCCCTCTCTTCTCTTTGTTCAACAGGGACCAATGGGCCCACGTGGTCCCCCTGGACCCCCTGGTGCTAGCGTAAGTATCAATTCCCTTGCTTCCATTTCACATCCTTATCTAGTCCACCTATAACTGGAAAACAGTGGGTTGAGACCAGGAAGAGGTCACCTAAGGCATCAGTGGCATTGTGGGAGTCCAGTCACCTGGATTCCACATTCCTTGAAGCCTTTAGCTTTAGCCAGGTCACAGCTAATCAGAATATCGATTAAAATTGTAGCTGCTTCTATAATCAGCAGATAGCATCAGAATGCTAGTGTGTTCAAAGTGTTGCTATAGACTCTTCCAAGGACCTAGTGAAAGTTATATGTGTAATAAGAAAGGGATGTGTCACACTTTTCAGATGTTTAGTGGACTGCATGATATTCTGCCAGTGTGTAGATCTGAGCTTTCTCTTCTTGTCATTCTTAAGGGACCCCAAGGTTTCACTGGCCCCCCTGGTGAGCCTGGTGAGGCTGGCTCCCCTGTGAGTATCCCGATCTGAACTTCCCATCTCACCACTGTAACACCTGTCCGCTCTCTTGAACACTATTCTCCTCTCTTGTACACTTAACCTGGGGTCAAGTCACCCCCCCCACCACCACCGCCACTGCCACCCCCCCATTACTCAGCGTTGCCCTCTAGAGGAAGTTCACAGCAGGGACCCAATTCTGGAAAGATATCCAGAACACATAATAATAAGGACTAATATGGCACTGGATTTAGCCTGCTCTTACACTCTTTTGGCAACACCAAATTAACTTTATAGTTATATTTTTGTTCTTAAAGACCTATTTGAATTTGCATCAAAGACTGTACACACACACACACACACACACTCTCTCTCTCTCTCCTGTACTTATCTCTTTCTGTCTCTCATCCTCCTTTAGTTGCTGTCACTCACTCATATGTGTTTTGTTCCCCTACAGGGTCCCATGGGTCCCCGTGGTGCATCTGGTCCCCCAGGAAAGAATGGAGAGGATGTAAGAACCCCTGTGCCCCTCATCACCCCTTTTCACCCATGGAAACACCAAGACTACATTTACACTATTAATTTAAACCTGAAATTACTGAGTGCAGTTTCCTATCCAGATACTCCCTTCTGCCACATGATAAACCAAACTGTACCATAAAAAGAGCAGAACTGGGTACCCAGCTCCCTATTCAGCTTCATGGGGACACATGCCTGCCCTGTAATTGAGCATATCATTTCATAACATAAGGATATTTTATGGATCTAATAATCCATAGAAGATGACAATAGATGATTTATCTGTGTCCTATACACCAAAAATACTTAACCTATGTCATACAATTTCCTACATCAGGATATGCCACCACAGTAACTTGCTATCAGGATCTTGAAACTGCTAGCTTATGTTGACTAGCCAGTGGCGTAGCCATTTCTTTGTGTGGTTGCCAAAGCAGCAGCTCTGTTTAGAACATTGGCCTTCTTCATGGTATCCTCACTTTTCGTTTCACCGTTCCCTTCTTCTCTCTCTCAGGGTGAGTCTGGCAAACCTGGTCGCCCCGGTGAGCGTGGTCCATCTGGCCCCCAGGTGAGTCTCTCTGCCAAATTTCCTGGGCTGCCCAAACACCATTAGCAGCTTCCCACAGAAGCTGAAGCCTGCTGCATAGCATGACTGCATGATAGCAGTAAACCTTCTACATAACGGTGCAGACAATGATGAATAGAATCACCAATACCCAGAGTTAATAGAACATTATTTTCAACGCTAATAATAATAATCATCAAAGGTGTTTGGTTGCTATTCATAACGTCATTTGAGCTACAAATTTGTATAGCATGCAACCATAGTAAATGAGTGGAAAATGAATTATGAAGCATTTTGATTATGAAGAATCCTGTAGTCTTCCACATTTATCTGCAGTTGTTCTTCTCCCTTGCATCTTATCAATGTATTGGTTTTTGGTCAGCGGGATCTTGTTTTCCAATTGTCATAACACGTCAATCCTCTTCTCTTCCTATAGGGTGCCCGTGGATTCCCCGGAACCCCCGGACTTCCCGGAATCAAGGGACACAGAGTGAGTGGACACCTGGCCTGGAGACACTGCCCTCTTTTGACCAGTCCCGAGAAACGGCCAGTCCCCTCTGACCACATTTTGTCTCTCCTTTGTAGGGTTTCAGCGGTCTAGATGGAGCTAAGGGAGATACTGGCCCTGCTGGACCTAAGGTAAGCCCACAATGTCCAGTCACGCTTCCAACCTCATCTTCAGTGCCGTTTTCCAAAGCATTTGAGCAAGCTCACCCGCTCTGTTTATCTCTTCACAGGGAGAGGCTGGTGCCTCTGGTGAGAACGGAACCCCTGGCGCCATGGTGAGTGTCACAAACCCCTTCCTGTCACCCTGTGTCCCATCAGATTGAAATCTTGTGTGTTTGTGAACACAGCTGAGTTGCCATATAAAGTCTATAAAACTGGTTAGAACTTTGTATCAACCGCACTGTGTTTCATAAAAATATGAATAGTCCATTGTTGTACACCTATGGTTTAACTTAACAATACTTATGACAAAGAAATGCTGCGCAGGTGGTTTTACCTGCTTGTTCATAACTAACTTTAATCTCATAGAAAATGGTAATTGGAGTTTGTTTTACTCTAATCATCCTGTTTTGTTTGGTTGGCTGTGTTAAGAAGCCTCTCTGACCTCCCATCCTCTCTGCTCGTCTTCCTCACAGGGCCCACGTGGTCTGCCTGGCGAGAGAGGCCGTGTTGGTGCTCCTGGAGCTGCTGTGAGTATCCCCACAAAATTGTACCACCTACTTGTACCCCTAATTTTGTCCCTTTTTGAATCACCCATAATGCAGGGTGAATGACAAGGGGGAATGACATTTTGACATCATGATCAACATCAACCATTTCAATCAACTGTAGCCACATTCTGGCCCTCTAACTGCCCCCAGGGGCCTCAGCAGTAGGCATCCTTCTTAGTGCATTTTTAGTTAATTTTAACTCCTGTTAAAGTTTAAATCAGATTTCAAAAAGAAGAAAAAAAGTGCATAATTTCTCTGGGAAGAGGTGTCAGTGTAGGGTCCCTCTCATTCTCTTCCTTGGTAGAGCTGTGCCAGGCCAGTGGGTTAGGAAAAGCATTTTACCCCCCATTCACCCAATATTTGACCCACTTAAAATGGGAACAACAGAATCTGTCACACCATATATTGTATACCCATGTGAATCGGATTTAACATAGTAGTATGGTAAATCCGATGTAGTGTGTGATTTATCATTGGGTGGGTATATTCTGGCCTTCTGAATAGCCATAGCATATAGCATGGTAGGCAAAAAAGACACTGAGGCCATTGATGGCGATCATGTATTTTTTTTTTTTTTATCATAACCTGAATGTGTTGTTTTCCCATTGCTGAACCGAGCTCCTTCCCTTTCCTCCCATAGGGCGCTCGTGGTAATGATGGAGCCGCTGGTGCTGCCGGTCCCCCTGTAAGTATCGCTGCCAAATAACCGATTCACAACCAATCCACACTCATAAGATCTCCTGTTTTAAAGCACAATTTTAGCTCTTCATTTCACATTCCATGTCAGGTTAGCTGAATATATTTATCGATGTAGATTACTTAGCTAACAAAGGCAAGTGACTCTCACTTCTGTCCTTACCACACTGTTACTCTATCTAGCATTATTAATTAGCATGTCCTATAGTTGTACTGCACTCAAGCACTTTGTTTTTTGTAAGAAGAGAAGATAAGAGCATCTGATAAGTGAATGCAGTGCAACAGGATAGAGAGGTGAATGAGCAACTGGAAATAAACGCACCGTAAACACAGTCTCAGCAGAGTTCTGCTTGGACTCATATTCATCTTGGAGGAAAAAAGCAATAATTGCCGATCAGTAGCACTCAATCACATCCATAACCAAGAGAAAATATGTGGGCATTTATGTAGGTTTCCCATTCACACAATCACCACTGTAGGCTTGGATGTATTGCAGAGAGTGGGCTTAAATATGATGTGTAACCAGCAGGTGTTGATGTTCTCTCTCTTGATTTGTTTCAGGGCCCTACTGGTCCCGCTGGACCCCCTGGATTCCCTGGTGGCCCTGGAGCTAAGGTAAACCCCCCTCCCCTGCCCCACCAGCACCTGTCACCTTCGCACACTCATGCATGTCCCACACCTGTCTGGCAGGGGCACAGTGTAACCAGGTGGCAGTCTAACAGCACTGCACCTGTTGTGCTGTTCCAATGAGCACTCCCTAAGCACTGACCCTGAATCAGTTCAATTTGTTTAGAACAAAATGCTTTGGATCAGCATTAGTATTTATCCGAAAGATCCTGGATCAGTGCTTTATGGGTGAAAGCTGAGATTTGTCTCAGCTTCTTCATCTACGATTGATGACTGAGGGATATTAAAAGAAACAGCTACCAAGTAACAGTCCAAAGCAAGGAACATAAGACACAAAGATAAGTGTATCTCAAGCTGAGTTTGAATGATTCATTTAATTCATTACAAAATAATACAGATAAGTGCTTTGACTGCCATTCTTGAATGGGTGCTGTATTAGTGTATTGAATAATTCCTTAATGCTATCAAAGAGAATGGTGATGGGGTGCATCACCTTGCATTACAGGGCCCAGATGGGCTTCATCCACATCCTAATTCAGCCCCATGGCTGTCAGAAGCATTTTATTACCCTACCTCTTTCCACAATGCTGAGTTTCCAGCTCTGCATTGTGCTGAATCGCCTGCCTGCCGAGGCACCGCATAACCCAAATAGACTGGAGAAACACGCTAATGACAACAGGCTAAGCATAATGACCGTTCACATTTACATCAATGCATTTACAACTGCATTCTATGGTCCCTATTCCTTATACATGAAGTCTGAAGCCTTGTAGTCCTACCAAAATTTTTTCCAGCAAAACAGATTATATTTTGCCCTTTCAGCTTTTCTGTTCGTCCACTGAGTTAAACCAAGCCTATAAGTCATTGCTTGTGAAGTGTGTATATCAGATCATATCTCCAGGACAATTGCTTTAGGATATGGGCTGTTGTCACCCATTTCATTTTATGATGGTGACAGATCCATCTGCCTACAGCAAAATGCTCAGGGATATTACAACTCTGATAGAATACACTTGATCCTTTTTGGGTTCATAATAACCTGTGTTAGAGTGGGATTAACACTGAACTTTTTTTCTTGCTTGAACGTGCTTGAATGACACAACTGTGGCAATTGGGACAAGAGAAGCTGTAGTGAATAACCTGTCTTAGGGTGTCACTTAGGACTGAAGGGTGGTCATGTGACACTGACGCTGTTATCCCCCACCCCCACCTCACAGGGAGAAGCTGGTCCTCAGGGAAGCCGTGGCCCAGAGGGAGCCCCTGGTGCCCGTGGTGAGCCTGGTAACCCCGGACCTGCTGGCGCTGCTGGACCCGCTGTAAGTAACGTTACACCCAACTTCAGAAACCATCACTGCACATGTGCCACCCAGCTCTCGGCACTCACCTGTCTCTGCTTTCTCTCCACCCCTACAGGGAAACCCCGGTCTTGATGGTGCTGCTGGTGCTAAGGGTGCCCCTGTAAGTATCTTCCCAAATCTTTGATTAGTGATTATTTCATTGTTACAGTCATTTTCATGGATGTTTGGTCAGTGATTTTAGCACTACAGCACCCTCTTTTCACCCCTTCGTACAGGGCGCTGCTGGTATCGCTGGTGCTCCTGGATTCCCTGGACCTCGTGGCCCCCCCGGACCTCAGGGCCCTGGTGGTGCTCCTGGCCCTAAGGGTAACACTGTAAGTGACTCCCTAAAATCCCCTTTTTTTAAAAATGATGATTGTGACATAGTTGTAATAAACAATGGTATGGACATGGTTCATGTGCATTTAAGATTTCTGCAATTACCCAACACAGGCAGTGTGGAATAATGTTTTAACCCCTTCTGTCTTCCCTCACAGGGTGAGGTTGGTGCTCCTGGTGCAAAGGGAGAGCCTGGTGCCAAGGGAGAGGGCGTAAGTACATGTGTTTTTTTCACCTGTCACATAAAAAACCCAGCAAACCCACTCACACACATTGCACGCTTAATTGTGGCACTGAGAGTAGGCATATATCATTGTTATACATGCCTTGTAAACAATATTGTTAATGTTTATTCCATTAGTACAACCATGACAATGGCTAGCCATATAGATACCAGAACTGGGGACAGTTTAAGTCACTTCAGGAAATTAATTGAAATTCAATTCATGAATTAAATGAAAAAAAAGTTGTTATAATATCCTATGGGCATTATTTGGAATTAGGAATGAGATTAATCCCAGCTCTCCTTTTGGAGATGTGTGTTTAGGCTCATTAAGGCACCTGCTGTCCATGTGTTTGTGTGATTCATATCCAAGCAGGCTGAGGCCCAAGATGGATGCCTCACACTCTCCTGTTTTCTCTTTTGCCCAGGGCCCCGCTGGAATCCAAGGCCCACCTGGACCTGCTGGAGAGGAGGGCAAGAGAGGTGCCCGTGGTGAGCCCGGTGCTGCTGGAGCTCGTGGACCCCCTGGAGAGCGCGTACGTCCTTCTCTCTGTCCTTCTATCTCTATTTCCCCCTTCTGTGGGTCTCTGTTCCATCTCTTCCCAACATGCATTGCTTCACATATTTGACCCTTTATTGAGAAGAAATGTAGCTTTTAAATTGAGTAGGCTTACTCTCATGTAAGAAATTAAGTTAATATTTCTATTGCATAGTTGTAAAGCTAAATACATCCATTGTTTTGGGAAACCTTTTTGGTCTTTCAAACTGACACAAATCAGTTCATGTAATCAATTAATTACATGTGGTTTGGAATTCCTTTTGTATATTAAATAGGCCCAGGTGTTGTGAGCCACCTGCCCTGGCCAGTAAGGGCCATTTTGTCAGATCAGGTGTGTGACAATTTGTTTCCTATTCCACCTGCAGGGTGCCCCTGGCAACCGTGGTTTCCCTGGTGCTGATGGAGCTGCTGGCCCCAAGGTATGTTGACA
Source organism: Albula goreensis (assembly GCA_022829145.1). NCBI lineage: Eukaryota > Metazoa > Chordata > Actinopteri > Albuliformes > Albulidae > Albula > Albula goreensis. Next base: position 8,406,100 of record CM040762.1, read on the forward strand.
TATTGCTTTTACCTTTTTCCACCTCTAAACAGCAAAAACTCTCACTATGAGACCTAGCAGAGATAAGAGCAACAAACATTGTTTACACATACAAAAATACACACATGAATGCAACCTATCCAAGGGCTTGCACAGCCATTGTGATGCAGCTACAGTCTGAGGGTAGAAAGCAGAATCTGGTAAGTTAATAGCCAAACAAATCAAGATTTCACCAGCTAATCAACACAAATCAGAACTCTGTAATTTATGGGAATCAAAATAAACAGAGGAAATGAGGAAATTTATAAAATGCAAAGCACATTTCATCATCGGACCTTCACTTCTGCATGCTGCTGTTCCAGCTAATGTAGGTGTATTGAACTAGGTGATGCTGTCCAGGGTGCTGAATTATGGCAGCTGGCACACTATGAAGGGCAGACAGCTTGTAAAAATATGGAGGAAGTAACCTTGTGTTTCTCTCTCTCTCCTCTTCCTTTCCTTCCACCTCTCCTTCATCTCCCTCTCCCCCACCTCAGGGTGCCCCTGGTGAGCGTGGTGGCCCTGGAGCTGTTGGAGCTAAGGGAGCCACTGGTGAGCCTGGACGCAATGGGGAGCCTGGTATGCCCGGATCCAAGGTGAGCGATGTCCCGTTTTCAATTCTGGAAAATATTCACCTCTTGAAAAATCCAAAAAATCCAGATGATTATTTTTTTTGTCAATACATGAGCTTCATATAATGTGCAAAGTTTCTGTATGTCGATATACTGGCAGTCCTACTGTTCGGCAGCACACTGTTTTTGCCTTGATAAAAATGTAACCTTATCCTTAAAATGTCATGAAAAGTCATGGAAAATATACATTAAAGCTTGCCGATAAAAAAGTAACACACTTGCTCACAACATTAGGTTAATTAGCATGTTGCTGTACAGGGTGTTGAGCCTGACCTGTGTCCTTCTCTCTCTCCACTCTAGGGTATGACTGGTAGCCCTGGTAGCCCTGGCCCTGATGGCAAGATGGGACCTGCTGTAAGTACCATGATCCCCACCCTCCACCTTCTCCTGGACCACAGACTGACTACTATAGCTTCACATGACAAATAGCCCCAGACTACCAGGACACTGGTATCATTCATTCAGAAATCATTCATTCATTCAGAGTCTGACCTTCATTATCCTGAAAGTAAATCAGATCTGATGATACTAGCAGAAATATCAGAGAAAGCGTACTTAACAAATTTGTTCTAACCAGGTATACATTTACATTAATTTTGTCATAAACTTCTAGATCTGGATACCCAGCTTGTAGATAGTTCACAAGTAGATAGTTCTTGATCTTGAATCACATCAGATCAGTTCAATTAATTAAAAATAATTTTGACTTTAAAGTAATCAAGTAGGACATAAGCAACAGATAAAAAGCAAACATCATCATTATAACAGTAAAACCATTTTAAAGTAACAGAAAACACATAACAGCATCACATTGAGCAACGTCATGCAATGATGTTCAGACATGTTATGGAAAGGCTCACAGACTCCTCCCCCTCCTCCTGATAGGGTCCTGCTGGACAAGATGGCCGCCCTGGACCCCCAGGCGCTGGTGGAGCAAGAGGTCAGCCCGGAGTCATGGGATTCCCTGGACCCAAGGGAGCTGCTGTAAGTAACCTAAAATATCCTACATTCAGAGACCACAGGACCCCAGCAAAGTCCTTCAAAGTTAACTGGTGTGTACGATCAGTCTCAGTGTTCCATCATTTATTACACTGACTAAAAACTGGACTGAGAAAGAGACACATGATGTGTATTGGAACATAACATGTGGCAGGGCCAAGACCCTGTTGTGAAACTCTCACCCGTGAACCAATAGGATGATGTAGACCTTTTTACATGTATCACCTGACCTCTCCATGACCTTCTAAAATCAGATGAGACAAGGTCAGACAGCATTTGCCCTTGCAAAAACAGATAACAAGCTAGAGCCAGATGTTATTCTTCTGGTTGATTAACCATGATGAAATGAGCAATGACCCAGTCTGAAATAATATTTATCTATTATATGTTCAGACATAATAAAATAACATTTAGAAGTGTGAGAATGTAATGTTTGTGTTTCATTTCCAAAGGGCGAGGGTGGCAAGCCTGGTGAGAGAGGTCTGATGGGACCAGTCGGTGCTGTTGTAAGTATTCAACTTCCAAACTGTTCAACTTCAAATATATTGTGGTTCTCATGTGTTACCTTTTAATTTTATCATTACAAAAATACTGGAAATAGTTTGTATTTGATTTCATGTTTGTCATAATCAGTTTGTGATTTAAAATATATGTTGTCCTGTCCCTGCTCAGGGTGCCCCTGGTAAAGATGGTGATGTTGGCGCTCCTGGTGCCCCTGGACCTGCTGTAAGTACTGGGCATCCTAACTGCAAATATAGGGGGATTATCCACCTGCTCCTGCTCTGGCTTGTACATTTCAATATTGTCTATTGTCTGAAATAGAGACCTACACTCACATTGTAGTCCTAGGGTAGAATGGCTGATTCCAATTGCTTCCATTGAATGTCTTTTTTTCCTGCCTTTTTAGGGACCTGCTGGAGAGAGAGGCGAGCAGGGACCTGCTGGACCTCCTGGATTCCAGGTGAGTGCTCCTTTGGAATCTCTTGGAAAACCCTTTAGAATACCATGCATGGGTCCGACCAATCTCCCCACTGTGAGCCTCTGATATCTCCAACACCCCTCTTCTGTGTCTCTCTTGCAGGGTCTGCCTGGACCCCAGGGTGCTACTGGTGAGACTGGCAAGCCCGGTGAGCAGGTAAGCCCAGTCAGCCCTTCAGCATGGGTGCCAGTGCCTGTGCTAGCTCCATTACTCGCATCTCTGACTCCTGCTCTGACATTCAGGTCACAAGGGAAACTGTTGCTAAGGTCACACAGGTCATCAGAGCTACAAACATAGCAGGGCTGTGGCCAGTGCACTAAATCCCATTATTACTTATGGCCACGATTAAAACAGAAGGGAGATAAAATCCGATAAAAGACCATCTACGGTTTAAGAATTATTCTGGAAAGTTCTTGAAATTCTTCTTGAGAAGGAATTCTCTTGACAGAAGAGGCAACAAATCAATACAAAAAGCTGCAATGCAGTGAAGCTAAAAATTTACTCTTGAAAGGAATTCTTCAGAATGAATCGTAATCGGCTCATTAGTTAGATTATTGTCTGTGGAACACAATCTCAGGCTGATGGGAATAGAAGATCGGTATAAATTATTCCCACCGACAGCCTCTGCCAGACGAACTGTGCTCTGGCCACCAGCCACACTGAAGACAACTATTGCCAAGGCTGCAGTGCAGATTACAATACAACGCCCCCCTTTTAGTACCCCTCAAGAGGAGTCTGTGAGGAAATAAAATGCAGAGAAAGTGTTTGCAGGATGTGCCAACTCATTTTTAAATGGGCCTTAATTCGACTTGGGCACTTCCAATTAAGCTTGTTCCCATGAGATTCGCTTTCAAACACTCACCAATCTTTTCTTCAGGAAAACCCTCAGATTACTTTCAAGGTCCAATTATGTAGAGCTGTTAAATGATAATAATTGGTCCTTTTGATTAGTTCTGAAATACCCACTGACCTGTTTAATGAGAATCCTGACATTCATTTCAGTGTCCAATTAAAACTGTATTTTTAGTGAACAGCCTTACTTGCCCTTCAAGACTCTCATAAATCTTCCACCCACATAAATGGTCCTGATTATGTTTTTATGCATTGTCATAATAAGCTTATTTGTATAGCACCTTTCAAACACAGCTACAGCTAAAATGAAAGTAATAGAAAAAATGAAGAGAAATAATAAAAGAAAAAGTATTATGAATGCTTTTGTCATACACTCCAACTAATGTCTGCCTTCCTCCTCTCTTTCCCAGGGTGTTCCCGGTGAGGCTGGCGCTGTTGGCCCCGCTGGATCCAGAGTGAGTATTTTACGGATGATAACAAAATGGCCGCCACTTCGTTGTCTTACCTTGTTTTGCACAATGCTAACGGCCCACCTCTTTTTGTCATCGCCCAGGGTGAGAGAGGATTCCCCGGTGAGCGTGGTGCCCCTGGCGCTGCTGGTCCCGCTGGTGCCCGTGGCTCTCCTGGTGCTGCTGGTAACGATGGTGCCAAGGTGAGAACAGGAACGGGTTCCTGCCATCTCTCTGATAATGGCTGATATCTGGTAGCCAGTAGAGGCCACACCATTAATGAAGGAGGCTACATGCATTGTTGCCCTGTATCATTACAATACATTAATTAATATAGTCATACTATTTATTATTTAAAATATTAAATTGCATTATATGTTTAATTGTGTTGAGAAAGTGACAACCCATTTCTTATTTTCAGTAACAAAAATGGGAAAGAGATGCGAGGGAGTTTGTAGCCAATCGTATAACTTGAGTTTTCAAAATAAGGAGACCCAATTTCACCTGGGTCTGAGAATATCGTCATGTTTCAGCTTCAAAATGTGAAGACCTTTGGAGTCCTCTTATTCATACACTGAGAATCGCCTCTTTCTGTCTCTGTTTTAGGGTGAGCCCGGTGCTGCTGGTGCCCCAGGTGCTCAGGGTCCCCCAGGTCTCCAGGGAATGCCCGGTGAGCGTGGAGCCGCTGGTCTGCCCGGCCTCAAGGGTGACAGAGTAAGTGCCTTGGACCAATCAAAACAGGCCAGGGTCACAGAGCATGCTCACTGAAGAGCTTCTTCACACTCCTCACTACAATTACAGCTATGGAGCATGCTCAGTGAAGGCAGTAACTATATCCCACAGTAAATGCTGTTTCCATTTTACAGGACATATAGATACTCACAGGTGCATTAGCTGTCTTTCCATAGAACCTTAAGTACTATGGCCCAGCAGCTATGGCCCTTACTTGCTGTGTCACAACAAAAATACTGAATATGTAGCACATTTATGTTGACATAGTTAGCAAAATACACAAGAATCTTCATGTCACTGTGTCAAAGTGCTTATTGATCACATTGATGTTTGTGCTAAAGCTGAACTGATGATATGGCAGGTTATAGTCACTTGGGCACATGTATGGTGCGTACCTGGGTACTGACATCAGCTTGCCTCTCCTCTTAGGGTGACACTGGTGCTAAGGGTGCTGATGGTGCTCCTGGCAAGGACGGTATCCGTGGTATGACCGGTCCCATTGGTCTCCCCGGCCCCGCTGGTCCCACTGGCGACAAGGTGGGTGTCTGCAGATGAACACAAGAGTATTTTCCTTTGATTGTTGGTGCAGACTTGTGTTTTCCCAACTGCTTCCACAAGGAGCAAAATTGTGGAAGTTCCATGGCCCCATAGTGTATTCCGCAGGTGAAGTAGCAACTTAATATAGCTAGCATAAAACATTACATTGAAAATGAATGTGAACTCTTGATGCCACATACTAATGTTCTGAGGATAACACCCTCTCATTCTTTACTGAAATGTTCATCTGTAGTTTTAAATAATAGATTCAAACATAGAGATTGATGCAGTGACTTTTCATTGTTTTCTGTCAATAGCTTTCCATGACATTGCCCTCTCATATGTTTCCCAAAGCTGGAATATGTATGCTAGCATCCAGATTGACCTCACCCACTCTTTCTCCTTGCACAGGGTGAGTCTGGTCCCGCTGGCCCTGTTGGACCTACTGGTGCTCGTGGCCCCCCTGTAAGTATCCCACCAGAAATTTCACATTTTTTTTCACACTCACGCAACCACCAATACCTGAGACCGATTACACCCACCAGGACAACAGCCGGAGAATGGCTGACACAACTTCACATGTCGTGAGGTCGCATAACACATTAAGCCATCACAGTATATAATGAAGTCCTTCTGACCAATACGAATCAGCAACATTCAGGAACTCAAGTCATTACTGCTTCACTGCACATCAGAAAGCCCAAGTGCATGAAATAGCTGTACTGCATGAGCGTCCGTTTCAACAGACCCATTGCATGACAGATATAGGAAGCCACCTTCCACCAAGAGTTCAAGCATAAATTCAACATAATTTAATCCCTTGACCTCCTCCACATATAACTAACTGTCTCCCTCTCTCTCTTCCCTCCTTCAGGGTGAGCGTGGTGAGGCTGGTGCTCCCGGACCTGCTGGCTTTGCCGGACCCCCTGTAAGTAGAATACTCCCTCTATCCATTGTTACCCACAGCAACAAGCAGAAATCACAAACTAGGTTAGTTTTTGAAGAGATTAATGTACTCTTGACCTTATACACATATGGAGATTTAGCGTACATTGTTGATCTTCCGTAATAATTGGTCAGCTCAAATAGAAATTGTCTGTTCAAGAGAACCGGGCAGTGATGTAATTAGCAGCATACCAGGCTATATTGAGTAATGCAACGCTTTACTCTCCTCACAAGAATGAACTTTTTTAAGTGGATAAATTAACATGGATCTGTTTAAGTCGGTCACAGAATTCTGGATCAGGGCAAAAGTTTAGGTCCTGAAGTTTCCATCCAAAACCAAGGGGAAGAATTTTGGTTGGACTCCAAAGAAACGCCCTTTTGTTACACTTGACCTCTCCTAACCCCTTGTGGTCTCCTCTGCTTGTTTTTCCCTACAGGGTGCTGACGGTCAGGCCGGTGCTAAGGGAGAGGCTGGAGACACTGGTGCTAAGGGTGATGCTGGTGCTCCCGGACCTGCTGGACCTACTGGTGCTCCCGGACCTCAGGTACAGTCCAAACCAGCACTCTCAATCTGCTCTGCTTCCCACATTTTGCCTCCAATAGGATTAGACAACAGAGATAGTACCAAATTGTTAGCATTGCAACCCACAGCAGTAGCCATTTTGTTAATGTACAACATAACAATAGTGGGTGCAAAGAGACTGAGAACAAAAAAAATAGTCTTACCTACTTTAATGATTGTTTGAAAACAAACTTCCTCTGAACAGAGGAATATTTTATAAACACAAAATTCCTTCTTCCCTCTTCTGACTGACGTGTTGATATGTCTCGATAGGGTCCCGTTGGTTCTACTGGACCCAAAGGTGCTCGTGGCCCTGCTGGTCCTCCTGTAAGTATCCATCACCCAAATCCAATGAAATTCAAATTCAGCTGTTTGATTAAATGACAGAAAAAAATTCAATATTAATGGAATTACTGAAGAGAGTTTTGGATGTCTCTGATGATCCTGTCTCTCTCCCTGTTTAGGGTGCTACTGGTTTCCCTGGTGCTGCTGGTAGAGTTGGACCCCCCGGCCCCGCTGTAAGTATTCTTCCACAATGAATCCACTTTGCTCACTCAGCCTCCTCAGATCCATATCCTACATTTCCCACAATGCACCTGTTACTAAGCACTTACTCATTCACAACTTGCTCCTCTCATTATAAATTGCCAGGACATTAAGGCAGGGCTCAGATCAGCCATTAGCTTTTCCCTAATCTGCCTGTAGCTCCAACATCCTGGAAAATTACACTACTTCACTGATTCTTCCAAACAGACATCTCAAAATAATCTTTTAGCCATTTGTGTCCCCATAACATTGCCCTTGTAATTGTGCAGCACCTCATATGGACAAATCTGATATTCTGTGGGTGCATTATTTAAACAGGACTATCCTTATCAAATCTACTGCACTGTGTAAAAAAGCTTACCGGCTAAATTGCTTTATGGAGGTTGCGCAGCTTCCTGGAAGAAGACTCTTACCCAACAGCCATTTTCTTTCCTCTCGCTCAGGGTAACAACGGACCTCCTGGCCCCCCTGGACCCGCTGGAAAGGAAGGACAAAAGGGTAACCGTGGTGACACTGGCCCTGCTGGTCGCCCTGGTGAGATTGGTGCCGCTGGACCTCCCGGACCTGCTGGTGAGAAGGGTGCCCCTGGTCAGGATGGACCTTCTGTAAGTATCCCACCCCTTTACCCAGAGTAACCTCTTTCCTTTCTCAGCAAGCACTCTCCCATAGAGAATATGCATGTCATACAGCACACAGAACCTAGGCGTTTCTGTTGAGGCCTCTCTTAAATGTTGGCACAATTGCCCTCTTTTTTTGTTCAGATAATCCCATGAAACTTTGCAGTAAACTCTTCTCCCTTTTTAAATGGTGTTAAGAGAAGCATTAATTTAATCATAAGGGCAGCTAGGGAGAGGTGTCTGCTTTGTGGAAAAAGTGTTGAGGACCCTTTTGTGAGTGGATCTCTTCCTCTCTCTCTCCTGCAGGGTGCTCCTGGTATTCCCGGACCTCAGGGTATTGCTGGACAGCGTGGTATTGTGGGTCTGCCCGGACAGAGAGGCGAGCGTGGTTTCCCTGGTCTCCCCGGCCCATCTGTGAGTATACCGCCCAGCCATGGACACTGTTAATGTCCCACGCAATCTACTGATCAACCCTGGCCAGTGCTGGTGTACAAGTGACACCTTTCTGGATCAGCACACTTGAGATCCTGATTGATAATATTCTGCAGAACAGTATATGGTGTGCTCAGACCAATATATGCTGACACATTTGTACCAAAATCCCACTTTTTCTGGTGGGAACCTCACCAGTGTCACTGTAAAAATTTGTGCCATTGGAACATGATCCAGTTATTCTTAGTGAAAGGCAATATTTGCAATGTGATATCCAATCAAAAATATTGGCAACTCGTGTGTAAATCAGTAAATGTATACAGTACGGGATATATTCAACTGTTTCTTTATTACTGTTGCTTTCATTTATTGAAGCATACACCATAGAATGTTTTAAAATTAAAAATCATTAATTATTTATGGAGGCCCACAAAATTCTGTCCATGGTGTTGAGCTCCATGTGAGCCCTTTTAAGACACCAGTCTGACTTCCTTGTGTCCAAGTCAGCCATTTTGGCCTCAAGACCTTTGAAAGCTTATCCACACTGATAAATGGCTGGTCAAATCCAAGATCCATGATGGAGAAGAAGAGAGTCTTTCACTTCTCTGCTGGGATCAGAGGTCGTGCCTGGGTCACACTGTACTTTTGAAGCTGATGCCCAATCAACAACCCACCTCAATAGAAATGGGATTAAAGATGGCCGCCAGTGCCTGCTGTGCCCATGCATTTGAAACAAAGGGGTTAGCCCTACACTGCTAATTCCACCAATCCAAATTTGATGCATCTGTATGTGGAGGGGTTACACCTGTTGTCCCAATAGCCGTGGATCTGTATATGCATTCAGTGGAAATGAACTAGTTTTCACATAATTAGCATTTCTTTCCAAAGCCTGACACTCAGAATTAAGACACCAACATCTTCTTACCTCCAGTGAAGATTTACTGGAGCACAATGGTGTAATTTTATTTTTGCTTTTGGCTTCAAAACAAAATCCTCATCACTGTTATATAGTGCTGTGCTCTTTGGTAAACTTAGCACATTGATTGGTGCACTTGACCTCCAAAGTTTGGACAATGACGTTCAGCATGTCTAATGACAAATGCCTTAAAGCATTTTTGCATCAGACATAAAAGGAAATGAAAACCTCCATACGAATGCAGATTGATACATGTGACAGAGTCAGGATTCGTTGAGATCATGAATGGGTCTCTGATGCTAATCTGTTTGAGCAGCTAATGGTTGCAGTGTGTGACCCAAAGCCTAATCCTGTGCTGCATATTCTGTGTTTGTCTCCAAACAGGGAGAGCCTGGCAAGCAGGGACCTGGTGGCCCCTCTGGTGAGCGTGGACCCCCTGGCCCAATGGGACCCCCTGGACTGGCTGGTGCCCCTGGTGAGCCTGGTCGTGAGGTGAGAGCAGCTATGGAGCTCTTTAATAAATATACCTCAGAATATATTACACTAAAGAAGTATACCTACTCCAGACCACTTTAGATCAGCGCCATCTTGATATTGCTTGATGCCTCCTTCTTCTCTCATAGGGTACCCCTGGTAACGAGGGTGCTGCTGGACGTGATGGCCCTGCTGGAGCCAAGGTGAGCCTGCAGTTTTCTTTCCGTTGTGCCCATATTCCACATCACAGCACTCCCAGGAAGTCATTTTTGTCCCCTTCACAGTGTCCTGGCATACTGCACCTTGCCAAAAACAGTCACTGCAATACATAAAAAAAATATTCATCCAACATTCCACTGGAGCAATAACAAGCAAATGATGTATGCTTCTGAAATTACCTGAGAGCAAAACTTATCTTTTTACTGCATTTACCTGGGGCTCCAAGCACTCATAGATGCATCATACCTTTGATCTTATAAACTTTAACACATCAATCAAATTAACCAAAAATGGTCCCTGTGCCAGCTACACAAGCTATGCACCCCCTTTTCTCCCACCTACACACATACAGACACATAAAAACACACAGATGCACCATTGTTGTATTTCTTGTAGATATCTGACATAATCTTTGCTCATCCTTCAGGGAGACCGTGGTGAGACTGGCGTTGCTGGTGCTCCTGGTGCCCCTGGACCCCCTGGTGCTCCTGGTCCCGTTGGCCCTGCTGGAAAGACTGGTGATCGTGGTGAGGCTGTGAGTATCCAGACCCAGAACTCCACCTCATGAATGGATTGCATAATCTCTCATTATGTGCGAGTTGATACTATTAATCTGAGATTAGAGCTCATTCATAACACAGGGAGTTAAATAAGCAACACCCCTTTCAAGAAGCAAATTTGTTTTGCTGTCCTGCTAAATGAGAGTTTCTTACAACTTTCTCTTACAACTGCTTTATAATGTTTTATATTTCGGTAGTGAAACAGAACTGAGAGACACGAAATGATCAGATTTAAGGTTATACTCTTCACAGCCACAAGTGTGACATTAATACCATAGTATCCAGCAAAGAAAACACAAGTTTACCAATAAGCAACAAAAGCTTGTTTAAACATTTTGAGCTTGGATTTTATATCAGATTACCTTCAGTGATGGCAAGAAGTTTATTTGTCATTTGTTCTCATCTTCTCTTTCTCTTTCTCTGCTTTAGGGCCCTGCTGGTCCCGCCGGCCCTGCTGGTCCCGCTGGTCCCCGTGGCCCCGCTGTATGTCCACCATTTTATGTCCTCAAACCTTCACAAGATACATGTTGTCCTGTCATTTATATTTCATATTGAAAAATACAATTAATATTAAAGGACATTTTACATTTCATAGACAACTGTTCAGGCAGTGTTAAGAACACTTTTTATTTTTTTTTTACTGTCCTTCTGCAGGGTGCTGTTGGCGCTCGTGGTGACAAGGGTGAGACTGGAGAGGCTGGAGAGAGAGGCATGAAGGGACACAGAGGTTTCACTGGTCTGCAGGGTCTGCCCGGACCCGCTGTGAGTAAATCCGCCTATTGAGCCATCCCCGACACTCGCAATGCTCAGCTCCTCCCGCCGCACCACAGACACATCCTCTGGATAGGATTCTGGGATAAACAGATCTCGATTTCCCTGTGCCATCCTGAAAATTCTGCAAGGCTAATATTTGAGCCGGTGGCTTCATCTCTTCCTAGCAAAGCCACTGAAGGGGCTTTGCCTTTTAAGTATTTGTCATAATAACTTTCCATTACATATGAATATCCACACCAAGTAGACTCGAGAATCTTTTGCTAGCTTTTGCTTTTCAAAACCCTTCAGTGGAACTAAGTCACCCTCTGTCCCCTAGGGCCCACCTGGAGAGTCTGGACCCGCTGGATCTTCTGGACCCGCTGGACCCAGAGTGAGTATCAGAATCACTATTCCATTTCGTGACTGTAGCATACACAAATACAACAGCCCCTGAATAAACTGTTGCAACATTTTAACATTTTTGTATAAACATGCTTTTGTTCATGCTTTTATGTAGCCTTGCCTGTATCATTTCACATCTTCTAGAGTTTGTAAATTTATTCTCTGCAGATTAATGGCTCTGAATGGTTCTAGTTAGCTCAAACTTTCAACTTATGAACTCTTTATAAAATAAGTGAAATGATTAGTGATAAAATTTTGGTCAGGTATTTGGAAAAAGTTTTGGGATACCATAAGATTGATGTCTGACCCGTTCTTTCTCCATGACAGGGACCTGCTGGTGGTGCTGGATCCCCTGGTAAGGATGGCATGAGCGGTCTGCCAGGCCCTATTGGACCCCCTGGACCCCGTGGTCGCACTGGAGAAATTGGACCCGCTGTAAGTGACTTGCTTCTGCCCACCACATTTGACCATACGTTTGCTTCCAGGCCTCCATCCCCAGCCCTGCCTTAACCTCTCTATTGCTCACTGTTTTCCTCAAATGTAGGGTCCCCCTGGACCTCCCGGACCCCCTGGACCTCCTGGACCCCCTGGCGGCGGATTCGACATGGGATTCATTGCTCAGCCTGCCCAGGAGAAGGCTCCTGATCCCTTCCGTCACTACCGCGCTGACGACGCCAACGTGCGCGACCGTGACCTGGAGGTTGACACCACCCTCAAGAGCCTGAGCCAGCAGATCGAGAACATCCGTAGCCCCGAGGGCACCAAGAAGAACCCTGCCCGTACCTGCCGCGACCTGAAGATGTGCCACCCAGACTGGAAGAGCGGTGAGTGTTTTTTCACTCCAGTGACACCCAAGCAGATTTCTGATAATGACCAGGCTGCATCACTTTGCTCCTAGCCTGTGCTGCCTTCTCATGACCTCCCTCTCTCTCTCTGCAGGCGAGTACTGGATCGACCCCGACCAGGGCTGCAACCAGGACGCCATCAAGGTCTACTGCAACATGGAGACTGGTGAGACCTGTGTCTACCCAACCCAGGCCGATATCCCCAAGAAGAGCTGGTACAACAGCAAGAACATCAAGGAGAAGAAGCACATCTGGTTCGGCGAGGCAATGAGCGACGGCTTCCAGGTGAGCACTCAGAATGGCCCAGCCAGCTTGTGGAGAGAACGTTTAGCACGTTCAGTCTCTGTGATGGCCCTCGATGCGCTAACTTTCTTGTTCTTCTTTCTTTCTCGTTCCTCCGTGCTGTCCTTCCACCATAGTTCGAGTATGGCGGCGAGGGTGCCAAGCCTGAGGATGTCAACATTCAGCTGACCTTCCTGCGCCTCATGTCCACTGAGGCCTCCCAGAACATCACATACCACTGCAAGAACAGCATCGCCTACATGGATCACCAGGCCGGCAACCTCAAGAAGGCCCTGCTCCTGCAAGGCTCCAACGAGATCGAGATCAGAGCCGAGGGCAACAGCCGCTTCACATACAGCGTCACCGAGGATGGCTGCACGGTGAGTCCTTTCCCCCTTCACTCCTCCCTTTATATGTTAATGCTTTGGGAGTAGATCTGTCTGGGCCCAGGCTGTAAGGCCACCTTCACAATGACTGTTGTAGTCCGGGCTGTTTAGCAGCAGTGAGCCCTCAAGGCCTCCATGATCATAATGGAGGCACAAGGAATGTTAAAGTGGGCAACAAATAGAAAGCAGGGGTTTTGTAGTAAAATCTCATCAGATTAAATACCCCTGCTGATATATGCATTAAAGCAGTGGATTGTGGGTAAAATTGGAAAGAGCATGGTCGAGAAAAAATGTATCAAGTGAAATTGCAACCAAAACATTGAGCGGATATAGTTTAGCAAAAGAAGGAACATGTTATTTGAAATGAAATTGTTCATATGGAAATGCAATTGAAAATAAATCTGGACAAATTTGGTAATCCCTCCTTTCTCGATTCTCCCTCTCCCACAGTCACACACTGGAGCATGGGGTAAGACAGTCATCGACTACAAGACAACGAAAACATCTCGTCTGCCCATTATTGACATCGCTCCTATGGACGTTGGTGCACCTGATCAGGAATTTGGCATTGAAGTTGGCCCAGTCTGCTTCTTGTAAAAAAGAAATCTGGACTTGAAATGTTTTTTTTTTCTAGCAGTCATCTCTCTAAAACCTTTTCTATGCATTAAAAAAACCTAAAGTTTCATTCGGCCACCAAAATGGTCCACTTGCTTAAAACTACATTTCTGAAGACGATGTTTGTGTGTTATCATTTTTCAGAAACGTTTTTTTTCCGTGGGCCACTATTTCTACCAACACCTACATCAAGGACACTTTAAAAGAATCGTTTGTTTCACTTGCAACAAGAAAATAATATATACTTGTAAAGTGTAAAATCCCACTGGCGTTTGACAAAAAGCCCATAATGAATACAGGTGACTTTTGCCATTTTTTTTACCACTGTGGAAGGACAATGAAAAAAAACAAATGCTTTGTACCGTTTTCAGGTGTTAAATAAATTTTAAAAATGACAGTGAAGTGTCTTGTTGTTCTACCAATGAGGAAAGCATCTAGCGGGACAATCATTGTTCTGAAAAGTCACACAATGACTAATCGAAACAGGGGTTCAACTTCATTTTGAAATCTTATGGCTACCTCAGAAAATTATTCCATGTTACGCAGAGTGTTACCAAACACCGGGATAGATTTTACTCCGCAGAAGTTTCAACTAAAAAAAGCAAGTAACAGCTAAGAACGGTGCTATTTCTTCATGAGGTCCTGTCAGTGCTCTAACAAAACTGCTTTTTGAGCTAGTTATTATTGTCACTGGTGCTTGCAGGGTCTTTGGTGCTAAATTACTAGGTCTTGCTGTCAAAGCAGAACAAATGTTTTTCTTTACAAAGTGTTGTTTGAAAGCTCTGCAGCAGAGTCTTAACCGAGAGCATTACTGTAGATATGATCCATGCAACATTGTCTGGTGTAGGTTAAGCAGGTGGATTTGTTTTGACTTTTATTTTGTTTTGGTTTAATTTCACTCCCCCCTTTTCCACATTTTTATTCCCCCTTTTGTTGTCCGCATTTCTTCTACCAGTACCCCTCTCTCATCCCTTTGTTTTTTTTGGTTTTGTTTTTTTTTTTTTTTACTTTCATGCGAAGGGTTTAAATATAAATTTGAAAAGACTTACAAGCCACCCTAGAAGCAGACACACTTTGGGGGGAATACCAGAGGATCTGTACCTATTTTGTATATGTATAATAATTTGAGATGTTTTTAATTATTTTGAATGCTGAAATAAAGCATGTTAAGTGTTCTACCTAATGTTGTGAGGCCTTATCTTGACTTCTCTGTGATTGCTGACTGGACTTGAATGAAGCAAAGCTTGCACCTGTTACAGATGTTCACATTGGAAATATTAAAGAAAGTCACTGAAATCCTAGTGTCTGGAGATGACACTTGATTTTTCCCATATGCACTCACTGTATCTAGTCTCTAACCAGCTGTATGTTTGTTTATATCATCTGGTGGCCAGAGATCCCTGTCTTCTGTTTTTCACTTTCATATAATCCTTTTCTGCCTCTTAGGATAAGTGAAGGTAGTAACCCAATAAGTACTCTCACATATGCTACAATATGTAGGCACATGTATACATGAATTACATTGTAAGGACATCTTATAAGGTATTTTTGAGGGCGTAAGTGTTTCAGTGTTGACTTGCCATGATAATTTGTCCAGCAATGCCATAATTGTTCTGCATCACCTACATTATCTTTGACACTAGGCTGTGATGCTTTTAATGCTTACATGCAACACTGGGAGGAAGCAAAAATGCATCATTCGCCTGCGGAAGAGATGACATACGAGAGGGACAATTAAGCAAGTGAGAGGAATAAGGACGTCTGTCTTGTTTTTTTTTGTTAATTTTGGTGAAATACTTCACAAAAATGCAGTCAAAAGATTAAAATTGTCAAACAACCGCATTTTGAGAATGTACCATGTTACAACATTCCATAAATTATATGGATATTATTTGGGTATTTAGATACAAAAACATGCCGACTTGCTTTATTTGATTTTCTTGGTGCGCCTAAACCTTAAATTTATATAGTTTAAGAACCACATAATGCCCTGTGGTGGTGAGACTCAGTCAGACCTTAGAAAGCCTAAAGGTTAAGGTAATGCTATTGCCATGAAATGTTAATTTATTGCTTTTAAACAAAATGGTTAAATTATTATTTTAAGGGAAAAAAATAACTTCCTACATCTGTGTGCCAGAAAACCTCGATCAGCATCTTTATCACTGTCTCCCCACTTGTGCTAGTGACAGCAGGTAATCCTTTTGTTGACAGGCCACAATTTAAAAAGAGCTTCCCCACATACAAGACATTGTTTGTTTAATAACGTTTAAATTATGTGTGTATCTCAGTCTAATCGCATTCGTATTGACTATTGCCGTCAGTCAGCGGGTGTACAACGTCCACCCTAAATTTGGTGCCACTGGCCCCCTGATCGAGACAAAGCGCCGATTGTCAACCTAGTGATGTCATCCGAGCGGCTGGAGCAACACATAAAGAGCAGACAAGTAAATCGCGCGCCAAATGATTTCTCCAAAGTTTTTCTCCCACTAAAGCAGCGATGATTTGGATTCTTCCTTAATTTCTGTTTCAATTTTAAAACAACCCCAGCGGAGTAACGCGGGATAAATGCTCATGTTTTGGAATACCGAAGTTCCATCTTTGCTTTGTTCGGGGGAGGAATACAAGGCGTGTATTATTCCGGGTTATCTCCTGTCATTTCCCTGTTTTGGAGATGGAGTAACGGTTTGAAGAAGATCAAGTCTCACAAAGGATTTTCAAAGGGCTGAACCAGTAATTTTGATTATGAGTTCAACCTTACATTTAAAACCGGATATTCTACAATCTACCTTTGTAAAACCACCCTTTTTCTGGACATTGACATGTTTTGCACAAGTTCAGCTCAGTTCGCAGTTTACACACTTGCTCATTAATTAAACTTGCACTTGCAAGTTTCATTAATTCGCTGTTTATACGGTAAGTTCGCATGGTGTAAATAGTTCAGGAAAGTAGAAATTTCGTTCCTAACCGATCAAACCTGAGGTGCAATTTAAAACCTATTCATAAACGTATGATCACTATTACTACAATATTTTTATGAGTATACAGTGGATAACCACTCCACTTTATCAATACTTTAAAGAGTAATATCTGTGTTTTTCATTCATTGTTGCTAATTAATTCTAAAATGTATTATTTTTCCTGGTTCTGGGCCACATTAAATTTAAAGGGGTGTTTCACAGACCCTAACTATCCCTTAGGACTGCATAATGGATTTTAAGTGAAGGTCTAGGGATGCTTAAATAAATAACAATGAGGTCGTTGTATAGTGTGCATCAAATGTTATTACCAACACTGTCTTTATGTATTTGGTTTTCAAATAAAAACAATGGAAACAAAATGGTTCCAAGTTTTGTTGTTCTCAAGATGTGCCATACAATGATGCATCCGTCCCTCATTGCCGTTATTACTGTTGAATAAATATGTCAGTTGCCGTGGATACAGGCACGATATTTGAGAGCAGAATGAAAGTTACCTGTACCAGTGTGTATCTTTGTAGACTTACCATTAGAGTGCTTTGTGAGTCATTGATTGTGATTTCTTTTGGTGTTTGTGTGTGTGTGTGTGTGTGTGTGTGTGTTTGTTTGTGTTGGAAGATTATAAATTGAGTAGCCAATTTGTGCTGGAGTAATTGGTGTGTTTCCTCCTCTCATATTGTATTACATTTATCCAAATTTATTTAATTATGTTGTGTCAATGATAATTTGTTTTAGATAAAATATATACTGAATGTAATTAATTTATCAAAGAAAGTAAACAAATCAACTTTAAAAACACCTTACAGTGTTATGGCATCCTGATACATAGACAAATTGTATTAGTAACATTTGATAACACACATATTACAAATTATAAAAGGAAGGTTTATAATTTTAAGGGAGGGAAATATTGGAATAATGAAACAACGACAGTTAATACTCACCACACTCATTCAGTCTGGATATTCTTTGCTGTTATATTCTTGACATTCTACCAAAGATCACTTTCAGGGAAAGTCCAGTGTTATTTTACTACAACCTGCCTAAATATTGGAGGTCTTTGAGATAGACGCAATATACAAAATATATAAAATAAACAATATATAAAAGTTACTTGTGTGTTTTCTTACTGAACTCTATATATTTATTTAGGGTATAATTATATCTATCAACCACCCATTGTTACTAATTGCAACCACAGCTACCTCCTACTGCACACATCATCATTGCAGAATTGATCTCATTAGGATATTGTATGCCCAAGTCAACCTGAAAGCTGACCTTGCACTCCTCTCATGCCTTGCTCTCTAAAGTGGATGTCTCCATCTCCTGGACATAGTTGGTACTACACCTTCATCAGAGAGCATTGATATACATGGGGCTCCCAAGCATAATTATCTGACAGGTCCATTGAAGTGACCCCCCATCTGTATAAAATTAAGGTGGCAGTCTAAGCCACAGAGAGGGTGTAGTGCAGTGGGTGATTAATACACAAAGCACATGGAAGCATGGCGGCATTATGATATTTTATGATTCTATATGAGAAATGATTGATTTGTGTGAAACACTTTATCTGGGAATTTAAGCGGTCAAACTATTAGTAAGGATATAAACATTTACGTGAAAGACTAAAATATCTCATTTATGAAACATAGAATTAAAGAAAAAGCAATAAACAGGAACATATTTGCTCCATATTGCTGAGGACCAGTTGTGGTTCCTTCATTGACTCCTTGGTGCCCCTGGTCCTCAGTTTTGGAGCCCTTGTTCTAAGCCACGTCAGTGTAAATACTTGACAGACAAAGTATTGAATCATATGAACGCTTAAAATTTAATAAAAAAAAAAATTACAGACTTACTTACTTCATACAGTCAACATTGTACTCCCTGGAGAAATGGCCAAACCACATCTGGAATGCTCCTATCCAGTATCTCTGTTGGACTGACTGGGTAAGCAGTTAAACTGTAAGCATTGGAACCTAACACGGGACATTTCTGCATTATGTGTAGCTGTGGGAACAGGTGTAGACCCTTGGGTAATGACTGATGGGTGTGTAGAGGAACAGAGTGGATGGGGGTGTCACTCTGTAAACCCGCAGAGACAATCGCTAGCATTTTCAGTTACTTTCGGAAATAAAAGAAGGGAAATAATTCAAAAGACTGTGAGTGGGGATGCTACCTGACAGGATTCCAGAATAAAAACACACTCAGTTATGACTATCCATCCCATGTTGACATACAAGACATTGTAAAGACATAGTTAAGGTTATTTTTGATTTTTCGTCTGTGGAAAAGCAGAGATAGTAACACTAATGTGATCAGCGATGTCTGAGATGTGTGTTTGACATGGGTCATTGATCCACTGTGAGGAAAATGAATTCTCAGCTGCCTCCATTCATCATTGGAGTGGTACATCTGTCATTCTGTTTGCACTCTATCGTTTTGATCTGTGTGTATTTACAAGTTCTTTACATGGGAAAGAAATGCATAGGTCTTTGTGACTGTTGTGGGAAAATGAACAGGTGGCATTGTGAATTTGATCTCTGCAATCATGGGGTTTTTTTCCCATCTACAAAAAGGTTAGGCATCTCCATGGGTTGCCATGGAGTCTTCTCACAGTTGCATGTTGTAGACCTAGCATTTCCCACATCATACATCCCTGATCCTCTATCAGGGCAGTTACGATTGTGTGAATGTGGTGTTTACCAATGGAATTGATTGACAGAATGTAATTCCTCCAGCTAATGCTGTCGAGTCACAGGCCATACAACAGCAGCCCAACGATGCACAAATGAAAGCTCACACAAATACCACTACAGCTATGTCTGCTGTCAGTCTTTAACCGCTTCATTAATGGCTTCCCCAATTTATTTTGATTAGCGGTCTTAGCAGGAGTGACTGATATGATCTGTCCTCATTTGTACAGACAGGAAGTGGCCTTGTCATGCTTCTGGTATTTAACTTGCACATCCCCAGCTGGTGTCTCACCACTATCATGCAGCAGTATCAGGAGAAGCTCCTTAATGATGTCACTATATTTTTAGTTTTGACACCTGCTGAAGCACCGGCAGAAACGGGGGGGACACCCCAGCACAGGGGGACCGACAGTCCACCCACAAAAATATAAAATTAAATAATATACAATAAATATAAAATAAATAAAATGTAGACCCAAGCAGTTTGCTATATGAAAAATAAAGCCTTGTCAAGTTTGAATTCAAGCATAGTGATGGTGCAGACACACTTGGAGGAGAGAGCCCCTCTCTGCAGCACTTTGATGTACTTTCAGTTGTGAGAAATGCCTAGGCCATTGTTTGAATACAGGATATCAATGTCATTACTTAAAGTCTAATTTCACAGAACAAGGCTGATGGTATAGTCTAACAAATTGATTTGATTAATGCCTGAAGTTCTTCAAAGTGAATGGGGACAGAGACATATGGTGACCACCCCCTGGCCCCTTTGAAGGCATCGACCATTAAAGAGCTCTTGTGACGGTAAAGGCTTCTACTTAAACCCTTAGCATAGTGTTGTAACTTCAGCACACTTTAAGAATTTACTTTGATCTTCAAAAAGTCACAAGGTGTCTATTATATATTAGTGGTGGCTGAAGTGATTCCCCCCTTACTGCAAAGTACTTAGAGACCATGACATGAAAACTTCTTTATAAACACAAACCATTGCGAATCAGCAGGTCCCTCTAAAAAGGCATAATTTATCTCTTGGTTTGCTTCAGGTGTAATTAGGAGGCACAAGCTACAGCCCAACAAAGACTGAAAGTGAATACGGCTGGACAATGTTTGATTTGGGCGTTTCAATAGACGCCATTGCACATTTTCAAAATATATTTAAGGTGCTGTTTGAGCCATCTACAACCCCAGCCCTGTATGTAATGGCTATTTCCTGTCACATTAAAGCAGAAGTTAAAACGGGACACAGGAAATGATTCACTTGTTGAGTTTGAGATATTTGTTAAGATGGCTCAGTCAGATTCAGATCAGTTAAGTTTGGTGAAGGAACTTAAGGCCGGCGGCTAGAGGAGGAAATTGAGCAAATATTCTGGGTCAGCTACACTTGTCTCTATACTCAGTGAAATGCTCAGTGTTAAGCCAACCCTGATAGAGTACAAGTAATCTTTACTGGATTCATATAGCACTGAACATTTTACTGTGTACCCATAAACACAAAGGCCAAAATCTTTTTGTATGCCCTTGTTCAACACCCACTTAGTCGCCCTGGGTAATAGCATATGCTAAATGTAAAGGCAATGTAGAGACTACTGTAATTACAACTGCAATTGAGCTTGTCCTTAATGTCTGAGGAAGCTGTAGGGAATAAATTTATACCTCTCTCAACATTTTTGCTGATACAAACTAAATGGTAAGATAATAATGAATATTTATGTAATAGGAGACAGCTGAAATTGTCTGCATTCGTAGCCATAAGTAACACACAAGCTGTGATGCATTCTAACGGTGAAATCTAGGCTTTGGCCTGGACTGAATCAAGATTGATGGCTCTGCTGTGTGACGTAACAACATACCTCAAACATATATGATTTATGTAATATTAATATGATGCAACATACGAAAATGGGCCCACTATGACTCAACAGCGTGGAGAAATGTTGTGCACCTCAAAATAAGGATAAAGCATGCATCTAATTTGACAAAATGCTAGATTATGTGATATGTGATATGACTGGCATTTTAGGTAAATTTCTTGGTAAGTTCATGAATGTCAACCAAAGACTGCTTTCCTGTTCTCAAGTCTAACAATCTATGAATCAAAATCCTCAGCCAAACATATGGAAATTTATTTGGGATTTGTTTGAGTTACATTTTCTTATATTTCACAGCCTACATATAAGAAGACTGATTTCTTTCTCAGACCTCAACATGGTTATCTTTATAATTACAATGAGACATACAGAGAAAATTACTGATAATGCAATGAGCTTTCCTTGGTTGACACACACTGTGCTACACCAATCATGATGCATTTTTCTACAACATAACATTTAGTATTGTAGCCTGTAATGAGCAAGGACATTTTCCCACCTGCTCAATTCCCGCACATGTGACCTAAATACAGATGCAAATGTTACTTTGTAGACAACTTAAAGACAAATGTTTTGATAATAGGAATCAGTCTCGTCCTGTCGTAATCGCAACTTGTGTTAGTAGCTTCTACAATTAGCAAAATGCAAGCTTGCACACTCTCGAACACGCGCCTGTCTAGAGGACTGATGAGGTTTTGTCATTTTGCCACCACAGCGTGCCTTCGAACAGACAGGATTTGCATTTGAACTTCCAGTCAATATGCAAATACACTCCGAAGCTTCAAGGCCCTAGAACTACGTCAGACGCTCTCGAGCACTGCCGTTCAATGAATTACAATGATTCTACCGTTCCATTTGTGTACCCACTTGAAGTTGTTTTACAGCAGTTTTGTGGCTCATGCAGTGTGAGTTAACGGACCTGAGCCATTTAAAAAGACTTCACCGATTTTACTCCAGAGGTCGCTGGCATTCTGATTGCCATTCCAATGAGGTGTCCCTTAAACGCTTCTTAAAATTGTAACTATATGTCTGCACCTCCGCACCTCGTGTTTCAATGAATGGCCGAAATTAGTTAATAATAATAATAATAATAATAATAATAATAATAATAATCATCATCATCATCATCATCATCATCTTGACGGCCAGTCACTGATTGAACCCGCTGTAAAAATAGTGAAACCAGACAAATACAACATTTTGTCTGATCAGTATCTATCTGCTCCTTTGCAGTACAGACATTCGAAAATCTCCTTGGTGGGTGTTCAAAAAACATCAAAATATGACATGCTATGGAATAAATACTGTCATTTATGTTAGTTTTTTAATTCGTGAAAATTCAAGTAAGATCTCTTTTGTGTCTGAGATTAATAATTACATATCCACCCAGTAATTTTATTAATTGAAGTTGTTCTAGATGTAACAGTCGCGCATACTGGTCATTACATTGGTCAGCACTGCTTGTACATCTCAGCCCACAAACCCTTAACTTCTGTTAAATTATAACTGATTGCAAGTTCATCCGTTGAACATCACTCGAAATTGTTTTGCAAACCAAATAAGACTGGCGTCACAGCAAGGGTTAATGGTGACCGTGATGCCATATGCTCGTTGTGATGCGGATAGAGGAAAAAAAAAAAAAGAGGCGAGGGGGGAGGCAGTGGGGGAGAGAGGGCAGGCGTCAGTACTGAGAGCTCGCTGGGGAATCAAAGAGCGAAAGCAGAGCGTGGACACAATGGAGCGACTAACAGACGGACTATAACTGGAACAGCGACCTTTTTTCGTTGCACACTGGAAACAAGGTATTGACAGGAGGCTATACGCTGCAAGGCCGTACGGGTGTGATTCCGATTGCAAGTTGTTTTCATATCACAGGTCTCGGTGTTAATCATGATATGAAAACGGGCAGTTATTATGGAAAGCATAAGATGCAGGAAGCAACGTAGCAAAGTCTAGGTATCAGCAGGCGAGACGGTTGAGGCCTTCGATCTCCGCGGGGTCCTAACGCCTTTGTTGACAACAGTAGCAGTGTTGTAGCTAGAGAGGCTTCCTCGGTCGTATAGATTGATAAACAATCAAATCACGTTTATGTTTAAAATTGTACCCTCTCTATTTTTTACGTCCATTAGCGGTTATAATGTGGACGTTAGGTAAGGATAAATTTAACTTATCTGGAAATAATTTATCTAATAATGGAAAGCAGAGTATAAATCGTTCAGAAAAATGAGTACTGCAACAGTATATATCCTGTGGGCCATTTTCTTCTGTCACAACAAAGCTAATCGTTGTAAAACGCGCGTGCCTGTCAAAACTGAGCTGGCATAAAATTAAGCATCGGCCGCATCCTGATTTCTGTTCTGTTATCTGCATTATAATATATCGTATAATGTACTGATGCATGGAAAATACAGGCTACTATTGTTCTAATCGACATCGAACAAGGTGCACATGTAAATTGCATGAAGGGATGTAGTTGGGATTATGAAATAAATCTACATGCTTTCAGAGAGGGTTTTTAAGGGCTATAACCCATGTTTTACTGGGTAAAATTGATTTAGCATAATATCTCTGTGCCTGACTCTAGCAACTGATCTATATTGCTGGAGCAGATCAAGTCTGATAAACACCATTGACAGCCATAGCTTTAACATCAAAAGGACTATGTCTAGCAAATTGATTATTTTCTTTGATTATATTGTGTTATGTACGTTATGAACAACATTGCTGAATAACGGGGTACGATTTTAAATTCTGCTCTCATTTCCATTTCCCCAACGGAGAAATACCAGCTGTACGTTATACATAACGGCCCTATTCATCAAGTGAGGACAGCAGTACGTTTAGATTTAAAATAAATTAATCGGGCGATTCTGAAGTTATTGCAAATGCAAGGTAGAATATTCAGATACATACAAGAAAATGGTTGTCTGACTTTATTTTACACAGTATTTAACAGTAATAACTACCTTATTGCAGATTTCATTACTTTACGGCTTACATCGCGGTCTCTGTTTCCAGTTGTAATATGCAAATTATAAGCCTTTGCAACTGCATGATTTTCCCCGAAGGGATAAGCTATATCTGCGGATGACTAGCCACATTAATAATAATTTTCATTACTAAAATGATTTCTTAGGGTAAATGATTATTGATAGACAATAGCAAGTATATTTTCATAGTTTGGTTTTGTTTAGCTTTGAAATCTAATTGAAATACCCTCAGGAGTTTTTTTGTCAAAAAAACAATTTTGAGGATGTTGTAATAATACTAGCTTTATGACCCAGCGGAGTCCTTCCTCTTTGCAGCAGCTTTTTCTGTTGCGGGAGGACCAGAAATCTGCAATAAGGTAGTTGAGAAAATTCAAGAGATAAAATAATATAATGAAAAAGGAATTAAACACAAGCTATCCTTTGCTTTTGTAAAGTCTACGGATCACTGCCTCTCTAATTTATTATTCGCTTAACGTGACCGTCAGTGTTTTCTTTTTTTCTAATCCTGTATCAGTTTTTTTTTTTACCCTCCAGGCTTAGAGTGATTCTCCCCGTATATTGCTTTTAGAACAGATCAGAGATGCTCCCGTTTTCTCTCGGTTCTCCCCTTTTGACGTTATTGTATAACTACGCTTGAAATTACATTCGCAAGCCTGATTATTCTCGCTCTCTCTTTTCTCTGTCCTGTCGTCCGATTCTTTGTGCGTGTTTGTTCGTATGTGTTTCCTGCCGGCGGCTACCATTCGTGGGATCTGACCGATTTGCTCTGCGCTCACTGCCCACTCCGGGGGAAAACAGGGGAGCTATGTCGTTAGAGCTCAGCCTCGGCGAAGCGTGATCAACCATGATGAAGACCGAATCCCCGTCCGCAGCCAGCGGCGGCGGCGGCAGCAGCAGCAGCACCACTTCGCTGAGGAGCCCGTCCCCGCACAGAAACGCCTATGAGGCTGGCATCGCGGCGCTCAAGCAGGCTAAGGATGCCCTGAACAACGCTACCAACGGGGATGAAGGGAAGGACTCCAAGCCCAGGCCCTCCTCAAGGGGCCGCAGGTATGGGTCCAACGTCCACCGCATTAAGAACATGTTCATGCAGATGGGAACAGGGCCTGGAGGAGAGGATGAGGACCCAGCTAAGGCTAAAGACCAGGCTGTTCGGCTGTCCCTGCCCAGGGCCAGTAGCCTGAATGAAAATGTGGACCACAGTGCCCTGCTCAAGCTGGGCGCCACTGTCTCAGAGCGCGTCAGCCGCTTTGATGGCAAGACCGATGGCGGGACCTCACGGGGCCCCTCAGGTTTCTCCAAGCTTCAGGAGACGCGAAAGATTTTCGAGCAGCGGCACCTGCAGGAGAAGCAGGCAGCCACCAACCGCATCCTGCTAAAGAAGGAGCGAGCATCGGGCTTCCAGGACAGCCGCCTGGACGTGGTGGTGCGCTTCAATGGCAGCACAGAGTCACTGGACAGTCTGGATGCAGCAGGCCCTGCCGGGGAGGCCGTCTCGCCCACCGTCAGCCAGCTCAGCGCAGTCTTCGAGAAGGCCGACCTCCGCAACAACCTTCACCGGCCCTCCTCAACCTCCCCACTGCCCTCCCGGAGTGGAGTGGGGGTCCTCAACTCCAAAATCATCTCCAAGAGGGGGCGTGTGTTCCCACCTGCGGCCAGCGCTGCCCAAGATGAAACTGGGGCCCCACAGAAGTCCCATGAGGGGTCGCCCCGGAGCCAAAGGAGCAGAGCTGGTGCCCAGGCAGAGGAAGGCCCATCCTCTTCAGGGAGTGGTGCCAAACCTGAGGACTCCTGCAAGCCCAAGGTGGGAGCGGTGACCTCAGACCTGGGCAAACAGCCGGGCCTGGACCAGGGCGCTGAGAGGGAGTCAAAACCAGGGGGCGTGGGAGATGAGTCGGCCGGAAAGGACGTCCAGGAGTCAGGGAGCAGGCTTGTGCAGGCCGAGATCCATGCCTCACCGGAGAACGGAGAGGCGGCGGGGAAGGGGATGGCCCCTGAGGCTGGCTCTTCCATCATGGAGGGCCCAGGGGTGGATAAGGAGAAGGGGAGCGAGGAAGGAGGGAGGGGTGGTGAAGGGGGGGATGAGTCCCTGCCGGGCGGGGCCATGGACGAGGACGGAGGGGAGGAGTCGCGGAGGGACGATTACTCGGAGGCTGACCTGGTGGATATCAGCGCGTACAGCGGCATCGGGGAGGACTCTGGCGGTAGCCAGCTGGACGAGGATGAGGAGGATGAGGACGAGGCCTACGAGCCGGAGTCCAGCTGCTCCGAGATCCCGGGGCTGCCCACCGAGGAGGAGCCGCCACCCAGCCGCAAAATCCGCTTCAGCACCGGGCCCATCAAGGTGAGTTTGCCCTCAGGCATCTACGGGTGGGTGGGATGTGGGCAGGTGGGCAGAGGGCCAGAATGAAATCAGTTTTCTGAGTTATGATCGTGATGATGTCAAATACAACTATCAGTTCTGTTATTGAACGGTTGTAAACGAGGTGCTGGTTTTTTAAAAAGGTGTGAAAATATGCAGCAGGACAGCATGGAAGGTATTAAACAAGAAACGGTGGGCAGCCATTGTTCTGAATGATTGTTTGGTAAGACATTAATATTTTCGAGGGCCAGGATGAAAGAATGGGAAACAAAAACAGAAAATATCTGGTGTTCAGAATAACTGTGAGTTGATAGTAATGGGGGTGATGATAGTCATGCTGATGACAGATGTTATTATTGCATAATACTAAACATAAAGTTAATCTTTCATAAGACAAACATGTGGAACAGGAACAGTAAAAGCCAATGCTCTGACTAATAATGGTGTTATTATGATCATGAGTATGGCAATGATGAATACAGTTATTACATGAAAATAAACAAAGAGTCAATTTTATAAGTCTTGAACATTTGCTAATTCAATTATTTATTTATTGAATTGCTGCAGGAAATTAACCTGCTTGAACTAATTTATCCTGGATCTGGAAAAGTTCTCAGTTTTAGGCACTTGTGAATGTACAGAGACATGCAAGAAGTAAATAGACACCCTTAGTTTTATCAAACACTTTTGGTGTCTATTTACTTCTTGCATGCCTCTGTCGATGTTAAAGGGGTGCTTCAAATACTCTTCCCGGGCACTTACATTCCCAAAGAAATTTGCTCAGGATGGTGTATTTTCTAGTATGTGTGTTCATTGTTGTTTTAATTTCATTTAATCTCATTCTCCAATCACTGGTTTTCTATTAGAAGCCCTACTGAAAACAGGCTGTTATATGGTTATATAGTCACACAGCATGGGCACAAGGCATTGGTGAAGCCTTTTTCATGAATCCTGATTCTTCCTACGCCTGAACTGATTCAGGAACTAGTTATGCATCTCAGAGGTCAGTGATACCACATGACCAGTAACAGTGTAACCAGTTCTCTTACGGGGTGTTGCCATGACAATGAGTCCCCTCTTGGTTGCCACAGCTAGTGGTTGACGTTTCATTACTAATGGA
This sequence comes from Albula goreensis, assembly GCA_022829145.1. Lineage (NCBI taxonomy): Eukaryota > Metazoa > Chordata > Actinopteri > Albuliformes > Albulidae > Albula > Albula goreensis. The sequence continues at coordinate 8,433,860 of CM040762.1, forward strand.
CACCTCCATCGTGAAGGTTCTGCCCAATGACGCTGGAAATCAGCTCCAAACCCCGCCAGTATCCACTGGTACCACACGAGTGCTGCCTTTGAAATGGCAGATCTGATAAACCTGTAAACCCAACCAACCCATTAGCTCAGGCTTGTTCCCCTCACACATACCACTATGCGCCTGGTTAGGTCCTTTTGGTTGAGTATGTTGTGTAAAGTTACAAGTATGATCAGCAGCAGTTGATGTCTTTGCTCTGTAGCCAATATATTTTGTATGCTCATGCCGCATTTTGCTGTACATGAAGAACTTAGGTTTCAGTTTTACATTTCATAACACTCTCTGTGCTGTGGAGGGGGCAGCTTCTGAAACCTGAAATGGTTCCAACTACCGCTTGATGGTGGTTTTCGCCATCGATGCGGAGGTTTGCGAGGGAGCCGTAAGACCGCGTGTTACGCAACGCATTCTGTGCGAGTTCAGCGCTTCCGCATTGTGGACCAGATGTGTGCTCACAAACGCCGCTTTGGGCCGTGCTGGGCAGAATCAGCTGCCAAAGCATTGTACCACTACTGCTTTACCGCGTCTCAGTCCAAGTGCCTCTCCGAAGCCTCTGTCACCAGGGCTGGGCATGGATGGCCATATCTGTTTCTTCAGCCTTTGCGTCTGCTCTCGTTTATTTGAGTAGGCCAATGGTTTGCATGATCTGAAGTTTAGGAGGAATTTGTATTAGCTCACAAAATGACAGCTAAATACTGTTCTTTTTTCTTTTTAGTAGACATTTTACTGTGGTATAATCTGTGAGTTAACAGGTATTATTAGCCTATATATAGCTAGTTGATTCAGGGTAATTGCTGGAAAGAAAAACCTGTGTACACACCCACCCTACAGGAGCTTAGCTGCTCCTTGCTGGAGCTCAGAGCTCAATAGTCTTATGAGGCATCATATGGTCGACAGCAAATTTAGGGTGCCTCAATGGAGACAGTTGCTAACACAATGGACACTATGCATAGCTTGTTATGAACCTTCCAGATGAGCCCTCAAACAGCTCCTTGCTCTCACATGAAAAAGTCTGCAAGTATGGTGGAGATCTCATATCCCAGGGCTTCTGGCTCAGTTATATTCATATTTCATAATTAGAAAAACTGGAAGAGTGGGCCCTGCATGAGTAGCTCCTTATCTCTCTTCAGCTGCAAACACCAATTACAATGCACGTTCTTGCACTTGGCATACTAATACAGATGATGCAAATTTAACTTAGTTTTTATGTAAACCAGCCAGCTGTGAATTTCATGTAATGATATTTGTGTACTATCTGTCATATATGTGTAATATGAGCGACGGCAGCAAAAATGGTCTCCTTTCACAATGTCATGTTCGGGAATTCAGTTTGCCTTTTGGTATCCAGTCCCAAGAATAGAATAGTGCATTGTGTTAGTGTTAGTGCATTGTGTGTGTATTAAGAGTATGGACAATCAGCCCTCAAAAGGTCCTTACTGGCTTCCTCTTTCTGAATCACCATTGACATTTTACGGGTATGGGTCATGCATACGTATGACAAACAGGCTGCCACACACCGCCCCCACCTACCCCTGCTTATGTATGTGATTGAGCCATAATGGCTGCCTCTCTCAAGCTTCAGGCCCATTGTTTCACAGAAACCCAATTGCCATTAGGAAAATGACATTTTTTTTTGCAACCCAACGCCTGTCATTTATGAATTTCCCAGTCTGATTTGCAGGGACAGTGGCTGACAGAGTGGGATGCTGGCGGCGCAGTGATGAGTCCGTCTGTTCCCCTCATCCAGCTTCTGACCTTTCTGCCTCTGTTAATTTGAGAGTTTATCTAAAAAGCCAGAGCAGTGTCACTCCACAGGGGGGGGATGGGGTTAGGGGAACTGCGCCATGTTTTGTGATAATAGCAAAGATTCTGTAGGGGTTTGAACATCTCTTTTTTTTTTCTCAATTGCATGATGCAGGCCAATACATGCCAACTTGGAGGAATTCCTGTGGAGCCGTGTCTGGGATGTAATTAAATAGCACGTGTATGTTCTGTTCTCGTTGCTCTGACAGTTACGCACAGAGCTATCTTCTAAAATGGAGAGAGGCCTCTGCCAGCTGTGGACACAATCCTACCTATTGTTCTTCAGGCCCCCAAAGTGTCTGGTGGCTAAAGTGAGTCTTTAAATGGAGTCAGACAATTTATGAGAGCTGAAAAAGTGGACAGCCGCACCCATTCATGGCTGGTGTGTTCCTGTAGGAGGCGCTATTAGGGCAGTCAGGGAATGGCACCGCTGGGGTGTCACATGGCTAGTATGAGGGCAGCACCAGGAGACATGTTGGGGGTCAAATTTTTGTCCTTTGTAACTGGCCGGTGAATCCTGTTGATACCGACTGAATCAGAGCGATTTCGTGGTTGAAACAATCCATGTCCGCTTTACTTTTTCCAGGAAAGATATCAATGTCATTTTAGCACATTACATTTAGAACATTCAGTTTTATTATAATACTTTGTTTAAGTGCTGGTAATGGGCACTTAAGGGCAGGGAGCACATTCCTGGGGTTGGCAAAGTGGGAAAGTGCTTTGGGTGCTGTAATTGCCTCTCTCAGTCCTTGCTGGGGCTCTGCTCTTGTGTCTCTGTATATTAACAAGATGTACTGTTCCAAGCATTTCATTATATTATGATGTTCTACTTGCTTAATTTCACTGTCATTAACTGTTGTCCACTTCTAAGGAAGTGAATGTATGATACTTTTTGCATTATCTATATGTATAGCTGAAGCAGTTTTAATGTGAAACTGTGTCAGGGTTGGGATCGGTTTCATTTCTGTTTGGTCAATTCAGGAGATGGATTTAAGTTCAACCTCATGAATGTAAAGAAGCCCATCATGTTCATTGGACATCTTTCAATTAAGCACCTGAATTTTAATTAACTTCCTCACCTGATTAAACTGAAATGGAAATGACTCCAACCCTGGACTTTACCAAAAGTGGCCTGCTTAGGATTTGAACCTGCAATCATCTGGTTGTACATCACCCCAAGCACTCCATGGAACTGCTGCTATAAATGTAGAAATCTCCCTGCGGGAAAAATATATCTAGCCAAGCAGATAACTGTTGTGACCTAAGGCCAGGCTATGACCTGTGTACTTTGTAGAAACAGGGAAAACCAATTTGAGCCCAAGGATACTCTCTGATACAGAAGTCACATTCACTTAAATTCACAGCAAAGACACGAGTTGGAGAGATTGTGGCTGTGCCAACATGTGGTGTTGCCAGAGGCAGCAGTGCTGTGTGAGGGTTAAGGCAGGAAGAGGGTGTGGTTGAATCCCGATTTAGATGCTGTTTTCCGTTTCAAACCCTGGCCTCCCGAACATGTGATAGGTTAAAAAACACTGGCTATATTCTGAAAATCCCTAAGTAACAGCACATGGTTTGTGAATAAACAATTGCAATAATGGGTGCACTTTGTTACAGCTTATTTTAGGAATCAGCATCCCCTGAAGCTGTTTTCATTTGGATTCATTTTTAATTTTAGAGTGTGTGTACATGTATGTGTGTGTGTGTATGTGTGTGTGCATGAATGTGTGTGTGAGAACAATGATATCATTTTCCATATCCTTTGTCTCCGTGTCATAATTAGCATTGAGCTCTGTGCCCTGGGCTAACGTCTGAATCACTGTTGGGGTATGTTAGAGTGAGCAGCATAGTAAGGGTTAAAACTGATTGGTCCACTACAGTGTAAAGGATGCTTGGCGACGCCTCGCAGGCCTGGTCCTGAGGGCTCATTGTGTTTGCCGCTTTGCTTCCCACAAGACCGTTTAATTAGCCTGACGTGATTTACGGCCGGTCACCCAACGCTGATATGGGTTTGACAGCTTTCAGCACTTATCTGCTGTAAGTCTATTTATCCTCTGAGTGAATGTGACGTTTGGAGGAATTGCACTGATATAAAATATAAAAGCAATTAATTCTGTTAACTTCTCCCCCTTAAATTGGCAATACAGATGTATTAAACTTAATTAATGTAGTGGTCAGTTGTAAACAAATTATTGAAAAATTCCCAGTGTGGCAGGAAAGACTGAATCAATGAAAGTAGAAAAGTCTCAATGAAGAAAAACAATGTCTATTTACTTAAATTTTTCTCAAAGTTTGGCTGAAATTCTTGTGTTCAGTTCTTTGTCTTTTTCCATATCATTTTTTTAACCTTAACGTATAGCAAAGAATGTTTGAGTGGGACTGGGCCATATTTTACCCCAGTATTTTACATGTATATTCTAGTAATTTTGGAGACACTCTTAATTCAAAATGACTTATAAGAAGTAAGTCAGTGCCACAATTCTCCCATTCTAGCAAAGGGATATCAGCCATATCAATTAATGCGGCCGCAAGCAGCAAAATATATGAAAATGAAAGTGTAAAAGCACTTTCTATTGCATTGTTCAAATGAGCAGTTTTAACATACCATTTACCCAATACAGCAGCATTTGGCAGTGCAGGCACTGAATTTAGAATAAATCCACTTCCAGGTTTTTAAGAATAAAAAAAAAAAAAACAATAAAAATTCTCTGGTGCTCCAGTACCCAGGCAGGATTTGATTACAGGTTGAATCACCCCTTTTGTCTGGCCCACCTTTTGACCTTCGCCTTCTTACTGTCTGCTCATTCCTGCACTGCCTTTTGCAGCAATGTCTCCTACTTTTATCTCTGACCAGTAAACAGCTTGGCCAATTGGAGGTCTTGTCCTGCTCAGATAACATTTCGAGGCCCCCCTGGTCTGTGAGACGCTGGTGGACAAAGAGAGCATTGCCTATGAGTCTATATATCTGTATTTTGTGTGTGTGTGTGTGTGTGTGTGTGTCTGTCTGACCCTGTTATTAAGTGCTTCCTTGTCCTGGGCAGACTTGGGCGGCCCCTCTTATCGTATCAAAGGGAGGAAACAGTTCAGGGAGAGACAGTGGGAAGGGTAATCAGCACAGGGCAGGATATATCCCAGTTCCTTTTGGGAGAGGGAGAGACATGGTGCATGTGTGTGTGTGCGTGCATGTGTGTGCGTGCATGTGTGTGCGTGTATGTGTGTGTGTGTTTGCCGTCACATATATAGGAGGGTGGTAGAAGGTTTATTCTCTGTCTCTCTGTATGTTATTTTTGGTTTTAATGTTTTTTTTTATCAGCATCTGTTTATTACCTTAGCAGCTATCTTGAAATGGAGAGACAGAGAAAGAGGTAAATGGAGGGAGAAAGAAAGACATTGTGCAGGGAGAAAATGGGAGGGAGGTTGATGGATACCAGGAGGGAGGGAGGTGTGCAGGAGAAGGAGAGAGATGAAGGGAGGAAGGAGAAAGACAGAGGGAGGGAGATAGAAAGTATGAAGGAGAAAGACAGGTAGGAAGGAATGGAGAAAGAGAGAGCTAGCAGAGAGAGAGGGAGGGAGGTTGACAGAAAGAGGGATACAGGGAGGGTGGGAGGGAGGGACACATGGAAACATGTGGAGGGGGCCATATCTGGACATCTGGCGCACAACAGGACTGATTCCTTTGAACAAGCTGCCACCACAGTACGCACAGCGACCCTGGCGCGCTCATTAAAGCGGCAGACGCGCCGACGCCCTCGCCCTGTGCTGCCACTCCGTGGGCCCGGGGCCCAGCCTCTGGAGGGGCAGAGGTGAGCAAAGCCGGGCCCCTGCCTTGGAGAGCTCATCTCGGTGAGATGTCCGTCCAGCAGGCCCTATCCCATACCACGCAACTGCAGCTCGGGTCTTTAGCGACGAGGCACCTATAGGTTTGACACCATCCATCATACTGTATAATATCTACCTCTTCAAGCAGTGGAACTGTGGAGCTGGATTTTGGACAGTGCTTTGCAATACAGAAGTATGCAGAACTGTTGTGTAAGATACATCTTTTTACAGTTAAGATCTTAAAAATGATGGAAAAAAATTAATACGCTCCAGAAAAGCAAATATGTGACCCGTAAGGGAGCTTTTCAAGTGATGAGAAAATAAAAACATTTTTTGCAGTGTCTGCGGTCCTGGGCTTTATTCGGAGTAAAAACAGAAATCAAATGCCGCATTAAAGCAAATGACTTTAAAGCCAATGACTAATGCAGCAATAATGAAGCCCTAGAAGGACAGGTGACTGGACTGAAAATGACTTGGAATATGTGACTGAGATTCACAGTGGCATTACAGCATGGAACACTGCCTATGGCTTGAGTGTACGTGTCACAAGACAAAGGTGAAGAGAGTTTCCAGGAGAAAGTAACTCAGAGTCAGTGTATCTGGCTTCACAGCAGCCTGAACGAAACTCGAAAAGACAGGGAGACGGAGTTCGCTCTTCTTCCCGTGTCAGCTGAAACGACGGGGGTCTTGGTGGCTCCCTAACGAACAGGAAGTGACACATAGATTCACAGCGCACTGATGCGCCTGGGCAGCTCTGCCCTCTGTCTTGACTCTCCGACCCGGGCCAGTCTGGCTACGCTGTGGATAGGCCCCGCCCCTGTCGCTGGGTGACAGTTACTTAACAGGCGCTGGCGGGATTCTGTCGGAAGTGCCGCCGTTGCCACGGCAGCCAGCTAATCTGACGGTGCTGTTAAGCTGCCAGTGTGCCCTGTAGAAAGAACTGACTGCTGTTGTCTGACGGGGTTTCAGAATGAGAGAAGTGATGATCACATGCTGTTTGTTGATTGGACGAGGTCATTTTGTTGTGGTAAACCAACTGCGATGTAAACGGAATGCAGGAAGTAAAAGAGGGCAGTGGGTGTGTCCAACAGGAATGTGGGTATGGTTTTGGTCAACATAAGGCAGGACACCTGAATGCAGGTGTGCCATTATAAATGTCTGCTGAAAATGCAAAAATGTAAAATTCATTTGGTTTCACAAATCCATCATAACTTTCATGACTATATAGACAGGTGGATGCTTATTTATACCTGCATAAGGCTGTGTAAGTCAACAAAGGATATTGTTGTCAGCTGTGTGGTTCTCATGCTGTATAACTCTGCTGCTTTTCCTCCTACCTGGATGGACTGGTGGAAGATGCAAAATGAATGTGCAAAATGCTTTTCTACTTTCTGCTGTCGCCCTCATGAAAGATAAGATTTTCAGTGGTTTGCTGTGCTCAACAGCAGTCTTTTGAGATGTGTTTACTCGTTTTTGGTGGTGTAACCACTTGTGTAAGCGGAAACAGTGACTGACATGTGTAAGAATCGTTATTACACCACACACAGTCACCCATGACAGCAGCCACAGCAATAGCGCCTAGCAACCGGATGTTCAGTCCAGCGTCATTTCAGTTTGAGACAGTTTTTGCAACCTTTCTTCTATCACGACTGCAGCCTAGGCCTCTGAACTGATTCTGACCCAGTGGAACCCTCACCAACCCATGAATCACCCTCAGGGTTCGGACCAAAATGGCGGAGGAGGAGGTTTTTTTTTCTCCCCGGCAACAGTTCTGAATGCTGACCTGTTTCTCAGCTAACAGCTTGCCCTCAAAGTCACCCATCCAGTGTCGCCTAACCAGATTATAACTGCGCCTGTAGTTAAAAATAGAGGTTTGTGCACTTAACTTTCCCATAATCCCTGCAGTTCCTTCTGTGTGGATCTTGCCTCCCTCCCGCCGGGATATTTAAAGGCCATATCAGCTTGGTTTATGAACGCTTGCCACCCTTTGCTGTTGCATATCGCGCAGCAGTGTTGCCTGGCGGGGTGTCTGCAGGATTTTACATTGTGGTACGCACAAATCAATGCTAGTGCTAATGCAGCTGTGGAATTCTTTGAGAGGAAGTTAGGTTGTATGCGTAAGTTGTGTTGAATTAGGTTTTTTTTTCACCCTTTTTTTCACTACCGAGGCACAGGCTCCCGGCACTCACATCCTCACACTTGCAGTTTATGATAAATAGCAAAAAAATAATTATTTTTCATGACCATTTATTGGAGTACAACAAATTATTACTGGGGTGTGTGCCCCGGTAAGTAGGGTCTGGTGACACCCCTGTCAGCATGCAAATCGGCTTGGTAAAGATTCCCAATCCGCAGCCACCATTACATTTTTTGAAAAAGACAAATGCAGCTCAGTTTGATACGCAAATAATTAAAGGTTGAAACAAAAAAGGAAACAAATGACGGCAACAAGAAAACCTCAAGCCCTAATGATACGTACAATGCGTGCTGGCGAATGGCCACAGTTGTGTGGCAATTCATTGCTGTGGGTGTGCCTTTTAAACCACATGTGCAGTAGAATCTGTTCCTAAAAAATCTTCCTTTACAATACGGAAACACCTGAAAGTGGAACGAGGGTTTCATGGTAAAACCCTGATTTTGCTTCAAGGTCCATTGCTAAGCAGGCTCTCTCAGTGCTGGCTTTGGAAATGTGTTTAAAATGCAAATCAGGGAGGAGGTTTTCTGCAGTATAATTGGGTAAAAAAAGGAAATCCATCGATCTCTGCAGCCATAGAATCTCATTTGGTCCTCTGTAAATCTCTACTGCTTAAATAGCACTGCTGATTATGAAATATATTTTTCCCCACAACTTATTAGGTTTAATAAACCATGTTTGTTCAGTCCATACATGAGTATTTGTCCATAGCATTTGCTATTCTATATGCATTATCAAAAATACATATGCAATAAAATATATTCTATAATATACTCATACTTTTAATGTCTTGTCACATTTGTACTACAATATGTAATGTAGAATTTTACAGTCTATACTCACCTGTGACCTGAATATTTAAACCAAAATTATATTCAACTAGAATAAAATCTGTATAAATATGAGTGGAGATCTCCTGTGCTACATGTAAAAAATGCATATCAAATTCCTAATGAAAGGTCTTATATTTTATTTTTTGATCACAGACACCCTGATTAGAATGGCACTGTGGAACTTTCAAGGGTCACCTGTGTGTATGACTCTAACCTCTAAACCAGGAATTATTTGCTTTGTCTTTGTCTTCAGTTTCCTCAAATGGTTTTATTTCACTGTCCAGGTGTGCACATTCAGCGCTTTCAGCTGTACGTCCGTCTATTAATCAGTGCAAACGTTAAAAGGAATCATTTGTCAAACACATTGCAAAAAAGGTACATATTACTTTTCTAACAGCTGATCTGAATAATTAAAAACCAAGTATTCATTTTTTGTAACATGAATATCTGTTTCTCACACAGTTTTCCATTAAGAGGGTAAATCATTTCACAGGTACAAATGAAAGTGATTTGGTCTGACATTATCGTGTTGCATGTGGTTCAAATTGTATCAGGCCGCTTATTTTAGGCCCAGCCGTTTTAGCGTTGGGTTTGTAGCCTTTGTGGCTCAGAGGCCTAAGGCCTATTGACGAGGAAGAAGGTTTGACCATGAAGAAGAAGGAGGATGGTGGTATTTGGCCTCTTTAATGAGCCTTCTTACCACACACACACACACACACACACACACACACACACACCTATATTGGTCAAAGAACGTCCCCTCTGACAAGTAACCTCATTTTTGTGCAGCTCTAGCGCCTCTATGTTGATTAACCCTGACTTGTACGTAACTCTATTGTATAAAGCTTTTCTGGATTCCCAGGGCCAGTTTCCTGCTCTCCTTTAGGCCTACCCTTCATATAGAAAGGCAAAGCATCCTCTTTTAGGGTGTGGCCGTTCTCGTTCCAGTTTTATGGTTCTTGTTATGAAGGCCATGTCCTGTCCCTCTTAGTCACAACCCTAAGGAGACAGTCCTCTTCACTGCTTTGCTGTAACATGGCAGTGTTTTTGCAAAGTTCAGCTTTATTGCATTCCAAAAAGTCAGAGAGTACTTTTTTGTTCATAATGTTTTTTTTTTTTACTTGGTTCTGGAAAATATTCACTGTGATGCGCTGTGTGACAGTCCGATTGCAGCTGACTCCGTATGAAATAAAGATTGATTGAAAAAAGGCCAGATTCCGAGCATGGATTGATTGTTCGGGCAACAGCTGGAGCTCAAAGCCTCTAATTTAAACATGAATCCATGACTCTTTGTATGACCTGGTTTTGTCCTCCATTTTGAATCCCACAAGTCTCCCCCAGGGATTACCTTGGAAGTGCTTGGAGGAGAATGCCCCCGGTCATGGCAATGCTGAGCATTACAGTATGACATAACCAGAGGGGAGAGTGGATTTAAAGGACACTTGACTCATCCTGATGTTTTTAAGTTATACATTACATTCTTCTTCAAACATTTTGAAGAAGGTGTTGCACACTGATCCAGGCACAAAACATTTGCATTAAAATATTTTCTGTCCTAAAACTTTTTGCATTTTCCAGTGTACGTTACAGATGTGCCATCCTGTTTGTAGACAGGGTGATTGGCTGGTCAGGTTCATCATCCTGAGGTCAAATTAGGAATGCATTTCTTGCTGGTAATCAGATCCAAGTTCATCATTGAACTGATCCTTTTGCGTGCTCAAGCCAGCAGCTGACAGCAGAGCCATCCTTCCCTAGACAGGGTGATTGGTGGTGGTTGTATAGGAATGCATTTCCGAAATCACCCCAAGTTCATCATTGAACTGATCCTTCTCGGAGGCTCCTACAATGTGCACAATGTAGCAGGGAAGCATTGGCGCTGAGCTCATTTTCCTGCTGGTTTTATATCTCCAAGTGCAAGCTTACATAAACCCCACTTTAAACAGACACCTAGCATCAAGTATCAGCTGATGTAATATCCCACCGCAACACTCGTGAAAACCGCTATGGCTTGTGCTCATGTACGTTTATTTTTTTGCATTAAAGGCAGACTTTCAAGTTGACTCGCATACTGTTGCAAGTTGAAGTGCAAAGAGAACCTGTGTAAAGGACAACATGCTGGCTGGATGGAGTTTAAATACATATGACAAAGTGCGAGTAGAGAGTAAAAGCAAGCAATATTGAAATCATTATTGATAAAGCTATTTAGCCAATCAATTTACAGCTAATGTCATCTGTTAAGTGCATTGAGTTTTGACTTGTAACTTTATTTGCAGGCATATAGAAGATTCTCTTAACAAGAAATAAAATTCATATCTTATTTCATTGTGTAACTTACTATCCATTTATACAGCATGGTATTTTTGGAGAAGGTCAGGCTATATACATTGTTAGACCAGAACCTGCACTGTTCTTGGGGGAATTGAACCTGCAACCTCTGCTCAGTTCTACTAACATCACTTTACAATCTCTGCTGTTATAATGGATTTCGCCATTGCTTGAAGTCATCTTGAATGTTTGTTTCTCTCTGTGTGACACAGAGGTTGCTGCAATGCTGCCTCCTTTTGCTTCAAAACATTTGTCACCAACTCCTGACCGAATTTACGCTGGGGGATATTTTTTCCCTGTGCCGTTTGTCAAACAGGCCACTCCTCTGTGCCTGCCGGTTTAAACCCGCTGATTCCTGTGATTCCGATCGGCTTTTTAATTCCCTCCCTCTCAGCCTCAGCCGATGTGCTGTGTGGTGTTCTGGCACAAAATGGCTGCCATGAGTGGCCCAGGTGCATGCTGCACATTGCTGGTGGATAAGGCGAGTTACCCTATTCACTGTAAAGGTGAAACATGCTGCAGAGACACAGTCGATTGCCTTGCGCTTCAGGCATTATCATTTCTTGAAATCAGAGATGGAAACAATCTGGAAAATGTGCAGTCTCAATAGGAGAAAATGTGTCAGAATGCTTTTTCAAAGGCTGTCTTTAGGAAGCAAATACCAGAATCTGTTTATTCAGTGAAACAGACATTCAGCAGGCCATTTTCGTCTCAACGTATATTCGTCACTCAGAGTGCAAAATTAGTCATTGTTATCATTCCATTAAATAATTTTTGTCATGCTGTCACCTTCATTATCATGATAGGAAAAACAGTTTGTTGGCAAATGACTTTAATAATTTAATTATTTAAACATTTGTTGTGGCTCTATTTAAGTGTTTAAATAGATCCACACCATTAAACTGTACTACAGAGTAAGTTTAACTGCCCTGCAGATCCTCAAAGCACAGGTTAGCCTTAGCCTGGCTAAAGGCTGGAGTGAAATGTCCCCTGCTAAAGAAACCCTGTGATTAATATTTGAATGAGCGGTGACACTATCCTTTTCTCGGTCTCAGACTGGCTGCAGATGAAACCGTGAATCATGGGACTGTTTTTGGCTCTCGAGCAGTTTGCACCCAAGTGCCCTGCTAGCAGACAGTGTGTCCTCATTGCACCCTCATTCTTCTCTGCCTCTCTCTGGGATAATGTTAGCAAAGTCAGGGATAGCACATTAGCCGCGAAAACCTCTAACTGAGTATCTACTCCACACACTTCTCAACACAAACTCACATGACTGCAAGCTCACATACACATAAACACACACACACACATTTCTGTAAGAACAGGAATGCACACAACTGTAAGTGACCATAACAAGTTCTCAGATGAAAAACTGAGAGTAGAAGTAATCACATAACCTTGGGCATGAAAGTGGGAGATCACGGATATAGCACTTTTAGTAGAAAATGGATGTTAGTGTGTAATGTTATATGGAGCATATGCAGAGATTTGTTTGGGTTGTTTTGATCAACAATAAATGCAGACATAAAGTACACAAAGTCTCAAAAACAAAGTTATTGATGCACTTGTATCAACTTATTTGACACAAGTGTAATTTTAAACTGTGATTAAATTCTCTCTCTCTGAAATATTATCTAAAAAAAAGACTGATGTCTGTCATGCCTTCACTTCTTTTTCTGTATCACAAAATCACATACTTATTTAACACCATTGCACAACACAAGCTTATTTTTGGTCCTCTTAGGCACCTTTTGCAAATGGCATTTGCCATGCACTGTGAAATTATGCAAGGGTTTGTTTGCTGTTATTTAGTTTCTTGCTTTGACGTGGTTTCCTGGAGAGTGGTAGCGCGCGGCAACGCCTGCATGTCCGCCCTCCTCTGCGCCAGAGCTCCCCACGTGGACGCGCGAACCTCCCTGCGGGGGGCGCCGCGACCGGGTCCAACGCTTTGTGACTCTGAAGGGGGGTAGTGCAGCTGGGGAATAGGGAACGCAGGCAACTGCAGTGGCGAAAAAACTGCAAATAACTGCAAGTCATGCTGCTTTACTATACAAAGGCCCACAGTGGCAGAGAGGGAGAGAGGACAGGGGGTAGGAAAAGAATGTGTGTCCTTGTGAGTGAAAGAGAGAGAGAGAAAGAGAGATGGGGAGGGAGAGAGGCAGATTCATATTTATGTAATAATTCATCTCCCTCCCGTCGTTATTATTATTCCTTTGATTGATTGGGCTGGTATGATTATTTATGTGCTTTGGCAAACACATTCATGCCAGTGAAGCTGATCCGAAATGAATTGAATTGATTGAACTGAAATAGGGAGGGCGATACAGAGACTGAGAGAGGGGGAGAGAGAAAAAGAGAAGAGGTTTTAATAAGGACATAGTAATGGAGATTCTTTTATTCAGAGTGCCTTTCTCTGACTGTGAAGCTTAATGAGCCAGGCACATACAATTAGATTCCCCCTCACTCTCTCTTCATCTCTCTCTCTCTCTCTCTCTTTCACCCTTTGCTTTCCTTTCCTTGCTGTGAGTCTTTCAGGCACCCTTAAGCTCAAATACGTGAGAGTGGGGGCATGTGGCCACACTGCTACTGAACACTCACCCGGATATCCGGGCCTTTGTTCTGTGCTGCTCTCAGGTCAAATCCACATCTGTCATTTGGCTTTGTCTTCAATAACATGAAGTTCTACAGCATGGAGTGTGGCTCTCAGATGCAGATACTAATTGGCAGATGTTACTGTGTTGAGACACCACTCTGCAGCTGTAGGAGGCTGAGTTCAGATGCCTGTGTCTCTCAGTTAGGATGGAAGACAGAGGTAAGCTGCCTGAGGCCTGTCTGACTGTTAACCTCAGAGGCCCAGCCTGACAGAATAAAAAAGAACTTAAGAGCAGAAGGTCGACAGGAAGTGGCCAGTCGAAAAGGTTTCATGCTGTTGAGAGTTTAGGCAGCAGTTTGCTGCCTTTTCGACAGAAGCCCTTAATGTTTAAATCCGAATGGTTTTCAAATCTGCTCTTTAAACTTTAGAGTTTTTGTTTTCAAACAAGATTTGGAGATCTATGCTTGATGAAAATGATACATTGGTTGAGTAATGATGCAAGTAAATGAGGAATGATGACAAAACAACACTTGAGGGCAAACAAGATGTGATTCGATTGGTCAGATTCAAGTTGAACGCCCAAGAATTGGAATTTTATTTACATCTCAAGGAAAAAATCAGATACACATCAGATATGGGGGAAAAAAACAGATATGAGTTATGTGACGCTGGCTGTCCATTTGCAGCCACTGCTTAGCAGAAGGTCCATGGCCGGTCGCAGTCTGCTGGAGGATCACTCATGGGAAATAGAGTGGTGCGGTATCAGTTAGTAATCTAAATAACTGATAATGTCTGCAGAAGTATTGAGTGTACATCCACATGCAATATCAAATGAAAGCAATCATCGCTGAATGCAATGAAGTGACTCCGTCCTCGGGTTTCAGGCTCAGAACTTACTTCCGTCATTGGAAACACCAGACTTCAAAGGAGCATCATACATTTAACAATGCGACAGATCTAGCAATGCGATATGTATGGAAAAATAGGACTCCATCATGCAGGTCCGGTAGTCTGCTGCTTAGACAACAGTGTGCCATTCTAGGGTTTATTAACAGTTTTACAGCTGGATATTTTGAGGCAATTCAGTTTAAACTGCTCAAGTGTAAAAAAGCATTGGACCCGGGGGGATTTGAACCTGCAATCTCTGAGTTATAAGAGCCATAAACTAAACATAAAACTAACTTTTAATAGCATTGTTATCATACCTCTGTCCATGCCTGTAGAAAAATTTCACAACATATTCTGGGACCAGAGTGTGTGGTTCCCTTGCCCCTGTTTTGATGCTAGTCTGTTTCTGGCAAAACTAAGAGGTTGAACGAAAGTCTCTGAATGGAAAGAGCAGCATTGCAGCACTTGAGAACACCGGCATCCTCCCCTGCTTCTCACAGATGATTCAATTAATGTTTCAGCCCAGAGAGAAGATTGTTTTATTTGCCTCCCCCCACCCCTGAAAAGTGACCATTGTCAGAAAAGAATGTCACAGTGGTGTGATTGTTTCAGTTTTTGTCCTGATGGAGGATAGAGGAGGAGGAGGGATGAGTGAAGGGTTCTTTTTTTTTACTGGGACCATGCCTTTTTTTCCAATGGTCTGGACTTTATAGCATGCATTGTCGATTGCTTTCGGTAAAGGCATGCAGCTAGCACGTTTCCTTTGAGTGGCTGTGTAAGGGGGCGGGGCTGGGCATTGCCGGTGGAAATATTCCTCAGCTCTCCCCAAACATAAGGGTCGTTGTGAAGAGGGCCACGGGGGTCGGACTGGAGCGTTCAGTGTTCCCAGTCCCCCCCCCCCCACCCCGACTCGCAATTCCGTCCAGTCCAGGGCAAAGGCCTTTGCAACGGTCGCCGTCAGCGAAGTCACTGGAGGACTTTACATTGACACAGCCAGCTTTGTTTCTCCCCCCACAGCTCTCTGTCTGCGTCTCTCCCTCCCTCTCTCTCGTCGCCACCTTCCCTTGTTTGCACGCAGCCGGGTTTGTAAAAATAGACGCATTGTAATTGCCGGCACAATCGCCACCCCCTCAGGGCTGTCAGCCCGTCAGGCATAGGAAACCGTTCTCTTGTTTTTACATTATTTATTCATACGGGTCTTCTGGACGCCAGCTCTGTGCAGTCATGTTTTTATTGTTGGGAGGCCTTTTGTATGTTCTCACCCTGTTCTCCCCCCCTCCTTGGTGTTTGCCAGCATTCGCCGGCGTTAATCACCGTGGTTTTGGAGATGCGATTCCCCGAGCTACTCGTTTTGCCTACCAGCTATTCAGGGGAAGAGAGCTGTTTATTTGTTTATTGTCATCAGTGGCAGCCCAGCCGGTTCCTCTCCCCACACTCCTCCCCTCTCTCCCTCACCCTTCCTCTTTCTCCCTCCCTCTCTCCCTAGCTCTCTCTACCTTCCCCTGTGTCTCCGTTCAATTCAGTTAATTTCTGTTTAAATCAGATTTATTGGCTTGACAAACATAAAGGTGGCAGCCAAAACACATAAATAATCACCCCAGTGCAATCAATAACAGTGATAATAATACTGATGGGAGGGGGATTAATTATAAAGTAAATATGAATAAATCTGTCTCTCTGTCTCTTTGTGACTTTCTCTCATGGTATGCTCCTGCTTATCCGAGTCCCTCCATGCGGTCTTCTGCTGTTGTTCTTTCCCACTCTTGACACTTCTCCCCTACACCTAGCTTCACCATGCTGGAAACCCATTCCTGCGCCACCCAAAAGCCTGCATGCTCTCAAGCCCATGCTTTTAAAGGAGGGCATCTATAATTTGATCTGTCGTAAAATATGTACCATAAGCTCACGTCCAGAATAGAAAAACTAGATCAGGAGTACAGGCTTACCTCCTTTCCTTTCGTCAAAGATTTTCAAGTTACAGGTGGTAGGAAAGGTGAAGGGTACTTGTGCTCACAAATAAATAATGTGTAGAAACAACTGCATGTACACTGTGATCGGCGCCATGCATATAACTTGTTCAGTGTTTAATTTAATTGGTATGAAGCTCAGTGGAAAGTGTTTTGTAAGCAGTCAGTATTTTTTTTTTCATGTATCATATTGAGAACCAGCTCAGTCCCCTCTCCCATTCACCCATGGGTTCTGATGCCCAGTTTGGGAAACGCTGGTCCAGCTGTTTTTCCAGTGCACAGCTTTCCAGCCTTACTGTCCTATCAGTGTGCCCCAGGCTGTAGGGACACACCCTCAGAGCTCTGGGCCTTTCTGGGAGGGAAACTTAAACGCTTCCTGTTTTTTTTTCCAGCAGATCTTATTATTCCTGGCCAGTACACTGGGCTGATTCACAGCGTTATCCTGTCATTGCTCTATCGCACACACTGGGATTTAAGTCACAAAATTCATGCAAGATACCTTGCGCAAGCGTTCTTACGTATTAATGTTCTGATCCCAGTGACTAATTCAATAAATGCAGCACAGCAACTGAAAATACAGTGCGCATTGCCATGAAACATTGTGGTGGCCACCACCCACCTCAACTGTAGCAGTATCACGAATCGCCGTGGAAACGGAAGGCGGTGATGGAGGGAGACCCCTCTGGGTTGTGGAGCTGGCATCGGATTCTGCCTCTCGCCGGGCCCTATTGTGCGCGCTAAAACGACGTTCATAACGTCCTCAATGCCGTGCGCGCGATCCGCCATAGCCGAGTGCAGAAACTGAAGAGAAAACGTTTCGAATTCTAAAGAGCGCCGCCCCAAGGGGCCCCTCTCCAGCTCTCACAGCCTCTCAGTCTTCCCTTATTAGAAACATAAGATCACATAATGATGAAGCCAGGACATTCAGATCATCATTTACTCATGAATATAAAACGTACACAGTAAGCCTCATTTGCTTATAAATATAAAACATACACATCCATCGTTGAGCCACGTTGCCCCTGTCCTATTTTATAAAGAGGATTGTGTTTGGATGAGAGAGGGGGATGGCCAGGACAAGCAGGGTCTTACTGAGTCATCCCATATTTATTTTATTTTTGTGAACAATTTTTCATTTGAATTTCATAATCGGATATTCAGGCACATCTATTCATCCAATATGCAGGTCGGCCAGGGTTAGAGCTGTGTGACAGGCTGCTGGTGGAATAGCGAGCTGGTCGTACTGTACTGAAGTGAGCTGGTCCATGGTGAACATGCTGGGAAACGTCTGCACGGTATTTCCAATTTGCTCAAAGACAGTGGAAACTGGAAACCATATTGATGCAGACTGCAGCTGGACCACACAGTAGCAGAGAATACCTGGCAAGGCTCACAAAGACAAAACACAGTAACGGAATCAAACTCTGCGTAGATTTTCAATAATCATTATTATTAATTCTTTTTATTTTATTTTTTTTTTTGGCGGCAGCATTAGCTTGGGAGAGGCTGACGTCGTTGGCCTCAGTTCTGCCTGGAGCATGCTCAGTGGTGTGCGTTAATGAAGCCCGCATGCTGTCAGCCTCGGCCGCCAGCTTCAGCACCAGCCTGCCTTTTGTGCGCGGGCGCGTGTGTTGGCGTGTGTGCACAGGCGTGGGTGTGTGTAGTGTATGCGTGTGTGCGCGCGCACTACAGCAAAGCCCCTGCACTTTCTATCCTAATCTGACTGGAGAGGCTTTGACAGCCAGCGTGCTCCCCCTGCTCGAAGTGGGCAGGCCCGCTCGCTCTGCAGGCTGGCTCTCGATTGGCCAAGCTGCTCCAGAGGGGGGGCCCCCATGGGGAAGGGGGGCATGTGACGTAAGCGCTGCTCACTGGGTCAGCAGTGAGAGGAGGAGGAGGTGGGTGGGTGTGGGGGGCTCAGGGGCGGTGTTGGAGAGGGTGATGCAGAGGAGGTGGATGTAGCAGAGGGAAGACTCTGAGAATGCAGTGTTCGTTTAAAAGTCTCACCCAGCAGCCCCTCTGCTCGAGGTATTCTACTCCGGTGGAAAACGAGAGGAGAGGGGAAGCCGCCTCCCTCCCCGCAGTGGCTGCCATGCCGACGCTGTGACAGGCAGCTGTCATGCCAGGGCGCTTCTCTTTGTGTTGAGGAAGGGAAGGGGCGAGGCAGGAGGGTTGAAGCATGTGAAGCATGTGCTGAAGCATGAAGCATTTGTGTGTACGTGTGTGTGTGTGTGTATGGCACTTTCTCACTGGCAGAAGGGGATCTCTCAAAATGAGCTCCTCATCCCGTTTTATTCCCCTGACCTTCGTTTGCTCGCACGTAAAATAAACATCAGCTGGAAAATCAACATCAGAGTGGAAATCAATCCCTGCACATGGATTGATGCCGTGGAGCACCCATTCTTCACAGTTAGAGAAACGCTGTGATTTCAGCTTAAAAAACTATGCAGCTGTTTAAATCACTGCTGCCCTTGCCTTTCCTTGTACAGCACTGTGCTTACCTACTGTATGAGCAGGGAGAACAGCATTGGTTTATGTTCTGCAACACAGGAGAGAGGGAGTCCTTGAGGGAACAAGTGTTTTATTCACAGTGTGTTCGATTGGTAACCCTGAAACACACTGAAAAAAATAAACAGGTATGATGCAGGGAGAAACAAGCCTGCATTGTGGCATTCTTCATCAGCAGCACTAATGAGCGAGGGGGCGTATTCGCTTGGTCCCCGTGAGAAACTTCAGCTTGAAACTGTGGCCCAGCTCAGTGAAGGCGGTTCTGGGCAAGATTCAAATACATTCAGTCTCATTAAAACGAATATGTGATTTAATCAGAACTGACTAGTTTTGAAATGTCTAGCCATGTGTGGCCTAGCCAGGAAATGATGCACACAGTTAAGATAACATAGACCTCCCAGCTGTCACATCCAACTTTTATTATTGGTGAAGAGAGCTTGACAGTGCAAGAACCAGCTGCTGCTTGGGAGTCCAGGGAGGGGAGGGTTTCAGTTGGCATGATGTTAACCGATTGTTAGCTGATATTAACTGGGGTTGGCATGATATGAAATTCATGATATGAAAGGCCTCTGTCTGGTCAGTGGGATGTTTGTGATCTGACTGCGGTCCACGGTGGCTCCTGTGGAGGCATTTAGGGTGAAAAGCAGGGGCTGTATGTGCTGCATGTGTACCAGAGAGCTTCCATGCTAGTGCGCTCCCCACTCAACTGATGGAGGATGCTGCAGTGAATCGACAGGCCTACTGACCAAATTGGAAAAAAAATTAAATTTCATTGCTTGCATATGAACCCAAACTGAAACAAAGATGTGTGGTGAAAATGTTATATTTGGACATGAGCGTTTTATATATATAGCTCCATATGGGGTGAAGGGAGATAATGCATCAGCTGCTTACCTGATATCCTGAAACTGTCTGTGAAAATAGATTTGGCAGCCCGGTGGCCCGGCTACCCCGTGATACGCCTGGCGCTGGCCCGTTGGGACCGTCCTCGCGTACTGCCGTCTTTGGTCAAGGTGGTCATGCCCTACTTCCCTGGCAGTCCAACCAATGGTGGCCCACCTGAGGCTTTGTAACACAGTGTGATGGGAACCTGCACTGGCACTGCCGTCCACACATATCCGTGCTGGATTCTCACAGCTCATGATGTGAAGGGTTGCCGGTTTGAGTCCTGGGTGAGTGGGGCACTGTTCCATCCTTAATAGGAAAACCTCCCCCCTGAACCCGAGCTGTAGCAAATAGGTCCTCAGATGGTGGCCTTTTATGAGCTTAAGGAACCATTTTCCAGTTTTTCCCACACTGGCACATCTGTTCCCACATTTTTTCTGGTTTTCAGATCAATTGCCTCTTAAGAAGTCAGAGAACAATTTTACAGTTTTTACCACTTTTGTTTAAATTCTTTCTTTTTTTCTCCTTTTTAAATCCCACTGGATAAAATTACCTTGGTGAGGTGGTCTGGGATAATCTTACTCTAAGACACAGCTGTACAAAATAGAGATTGATCAGAAATGTATTTTATTGATTTTAGATTTTGAAGGTAAGTCTATTACATTTTTAAAATGATACGTAACACCATGGATCTCTTTGAGAGTCATTATCCACTTGGTGTAATGATGGAAGGATCAGCTCTTGGTGTCAGCCATGCTGTGGCCAGTCCAGCCCCTCCCCCGGCCAAGGCCCTGATTGGCTAAGCCAGTTCATTCAGTCTCCAATCTGAGCCCATTCTGAAAGAGGGCAACTGTCGCCATGGCTGCGATCACAGAGCCTCCTCCTCCCCATTCACAGAAAGCGGCACAGCCATAATCTGATCCGCCCTCATGAGCTTCTGGGGCTTGTTGTGTCCCTCAGGCTCAGCTAGAGGAAAGGGGCATTGTGGGATTTCTGCTCATCCATGCAGAGTGCATCCCATCCATTCACATACTGTGTGCATGTGGATAGTGTAATATCTGAAAATATGTAATGCAGAATGTTTAATGGCATTTCAGAGAATCTGTTCCCTTCATTCATCACAAAATGAATATGATAATGTAACATGTTTGCTACTAGGGAAAGTAGATGGGTATTTAAATTGAATGAAATAGATTTTAATTAAATGTTCAGTGAATGGCAATGGAGTGTCTCTAGAGACTGATATTGTGCATTTTATACATTAAGGCGAGAATGAGCTTAGTTTTTGGAACAACACTCATAAGATGTCAAGAAACTGGTTCTCCAAGCCATTTTTACCATACACACTTTCTGATTTGAGACTTTTAAATGAATGAATATAGTGAAATTGTGTGAAATTTTAGGTTTTGTTTATTTCAAAATGAAAGGTGGATATTAAACCAGTATGCAGATGTGCTACCAATTGAAATGGAGGCAGTTTCGGAGTGTTAGACAGGTGGTCCACATCCTCTTCCCCAATCTGAACTTCTCCTTCCTCATTCACACGCAGTGCAGCGTGTTTCCTTTAGAGTCCCTGAATCAGGGTTTTGCAGAATCCGATCAAAGAGTCAGAATGGACCATTGGATTGCATGCGTATAAAATGGATATTAAATCTTGCTGAACAATTAAACCACTCTCAAGGGCATGATGGGAGGATTAGTTGTAATATTGGTAGCGGTCTAGTCCAAAAAATGAAAGGCTAGTGACAAGCTGAACTTGTCACTAGACAATGGCTAGCATTCTCACAATGTTTCTGCAACCTCAATGCAGTATTCTGGGAGTTCAGTTGACAACACAGAACACCCATCAAAAAGGGCCCATGCTGTGATGTTTTCTGCTTACTCTGCATTGTGCTCGACCGAGGGGACTGGAGCCGGTACTTTGAGTTCAAATTAAAATTTCTGAATCACAAGGCATATCTTGCTAACGCAGGAGAAGCAGAGGAAGAAATCAAAGGCCCTCAGATGAAAGCCAAAGCGAGTCCTTCGGTTGTTGTCACTCAGGACAGAGTAACAGAAGTGTGTGCAGACGGGTGGGCGGGCCTGCAGGACAGAGCAGTGGAGAGGCTGATGTTTATCAAAGACTTCCTGTTGTCACGGCGGTACTTCCTGCCTCTGCCCACAGGTTATTTTTGAAGCGGCACAGACTGGTTTGAAGGCCCCTCATTGCACTGTGGGGGTTTCGTTCGCATTGGGCCCAGGGCCGCATTACTTCTTCTGTGGGCTCCAGCCGCCATGTCACCTCCCCTCCCAGATACCACACACAGAAGCTACAGTGCTTAACATGTTGCGGCATTCTCACATAACCTTTGGGTTGTCAGTGTTTCAGACGTCACACTTTCTTTCTCTTCAATGATAAAGGGTCTTGATTGTTTAACATGTTGTAGTATGCATTTCTATGCAATTTCTTTTTTCAGGCCAGGAGGTCAGGCATTAGGTCTAAGTGTAGTTAGCCTATGTGGTAATACATCTGTGACCCCCTGCTGGACTGTTTTTCCATCACCTGACAGGGGGAAGGGGGGGGGTCGACTGGGGGGGGGGTGGGGGGTTGGCTGGGATGAGCAGCGTCACCCAAAGTTCCATCAGACCTGGGCCAGCCTCCAAGAGAGACGCTTGACTTTTTCAGCATCCCGTCTTTTTCCAAAATTTCAACAGTGATTGTAAATATTTTTTATTTGATTAAATTATCCTTTATTTACCCAGGAAAAAGCCCATCTGAGATTGTCATCTGTTTGTCTAGGGGAGCCCACAATGCAGCATACACCAATACAAATACAAAAGCCATACACAAGACATTAAAACAGCAATACAGTAAAACAGTGACATTAAAACAAATCTCTTATGCAAGAAAATAGGTACGCTCCTCAGCTATTCCAGAATCTTTTCTGAACATCCCTAATGTTCACAAATGTATTATTTGCTTAACAAGGTAGATGACTGTGCCTAGTTTAGCAAAAACTCTTCCTCTTCTTAAACTCACACATATACTGGGTGTCAGGGGTGGCAGGGTGTCAGACTTCAGTCTTAAAAGGCCAGTGTCTTCTGGTTTTGGTGTGTATCAGCACTTGAGTTATTAACTGAATTCATTTGTTGGTGAAATAGTCCAAACATCTTGTTGCCAAGGCCTAAATTAGCTATTGATTGGAAGGGGATCACAAGAACCTGCAGACGTTGCTGCCCTCCAGGACCTGAGTGTTTGACACCCCAGCTATAGGGATCCACACACCATGTGGTTTCCGCACAAGCAGGCGCATTGAGTCAGACAGTCATATCCTCAGCTAAACCACCTCTACCCCTTCCCCCAGTTCTGTGCTAATTAGTGCGCTCAAGGACTATGAAAGTTTCTCAGTATTAGGACTGTGCTCTGTATCTGTGAATTAAGGTTCCGTGTGCCTGATAAACGCAGCATAGCTTTGTCTCTCCAACAATACAAACCCACAGCCTGCTGGGTGTTAATCCACAGGTCTGCTTCCTGCCTCTGCCAAAAGAAGAGACTAGGCCAGACCATGGTCAGGTTTAAACACCCACTCCAGCCAAACCTACTTCCTAATTTTGCAAGAAGAATCACATGTGAAACGGAAGCAGGGAGCGGTTTAGTATGTAATCCTCGTTTACAGAGCGACTGTATGAACAGTAGCCGCATTGTTTCTGTTATATATGCAGGAATGTACGTTACAGAATGTGGGAGGCTTGAAAATGTACTTTCACCACCAAAATATTCATACTTTCACTGACATGCCAATTTTCAGAGGATAACAGTTTGACTCCCTTTTTTCAGACTACGGGATGTGAGTTACAGCTGAAAAACATCAGGAAGAGTCGAGGGGTTTATAATTGTTAGGTTTATAATTGTTACTCAGGTTACAGGTTTGATTCCCAGGCTGTGCTCTGTGGTTGTACACTTGAGCAAGGCTCTCCATATGAATTTCTTATGTAAATATCTACCCGCATAAATGGATAGTGTATAGAAAAGTGCAATGTGTATGTCACACAGCATGAGATTCTGCTGAATGCACATATTTAAATGTAAACTTTGTATCATTTAAGTTGGGACATCGCAGCCCTGCAGGGTGGATGCCATTGAGTAACTACTGTGATTTAGAGTCTCTGGTGGGTGCTGTGCCTTCATTATTGTAGCTGCACCCCACCCTGCAGTGAAACAAAGCTGGCACTTTGGATACAGCGTGGAACATGCAGTCTGTGCTTGCACCAGTCACTATGTGGCTGCAGAGGATGCTCAGATATGCTCCTCCTGTACAGATCCCTATCTCACCTGCACTGTTCAAGTATGAGCCTCGCTTATCCATTCCCTCCAATCCAGGCATGTTAAGTATAGGTCGATCATACAGATCCATATCTTACCAGCGCTGCTAAATATGTGCCTGGCTTATAGATCCCCACCTCTCCCAGCCTGCAAAATGTGGGCTTGGTTTAAAGATAGATATTTAGAAGAACCGCAATGGTTCTTCTGAAGGTATTCAGCTACTATATAGATCCCTGTTGAAGTCCAAAAATCCTGCCAAATCCTGCCCTACCCCCCCATTCCCCTTAGCTATGTACTGTATGTTGCGTTGAGCCAGGGAGCAGGCTGAGCCACCTGTACTCTCACCACTGTTGGAGCATCTGGTTGCTGTCGCTGCAGAAAAATAAGGCTGGGTACAGTAATGAATTCGGGAGCAGTGACAAGCCTTTCGCCTGTGCTTTTCTGTGCCAGTCTGTTACAGCACAGAGCGCCAGTCTCCCAGCCAGCCTTCCTCTTTATTTTCGTCATGAATGGTTGGGACATCAGGGGATTCCGCCGTAAATCATGAAGCACCCCCCACCCCCAGCCCTCAGCTCGTTTCTCCAACCCCCCTGGGTGCCACGGGTGTCCTGATTAAAATCACGTACACCTTAATCCCCTGTTTTAATTGTGAGGCAGGTTTTCACGACTACGGACAGCGAACGGAAATTGGGAACGGTCGGCTGTTCAGAGGAGGGTTGGGGGGTGGGGCGGGAGACAAATCAGCGTCACAGCCCAACCGTACCTGTAGGCTCCGCTCTTTTGTGAGTGTCTGAGTGGTCTCCATGGTAACTGGACTGGGAGCACTGAACGCTCTCTGTACGCTTAATTTTCCCTCCTGTAAGAGGCATTGAAACAAGATGGTTACAAAAATAAAATGAAGGGGAATACAGCTGTTAAATGCTGCCGTGTTGGATCCAACCCCCCCCTTTTTGGTGGACCAGAAAGTGCTGATGAAGGTAGATGCCGCATCTATGCACTGTGGCCAATCAGAGAGAAGCTTGCTTGCTTGCAAACAGATGGGCGTGGCTGGTCTCGTGCAGTTGCAGTTTCTCCGCATGGCTGTGGCCCCCTCTGTGCTCCAGCTTCACCATGACGAGCTCCACCAAGGTGGGGCAGATGGGGAGGCAGGGTGGGGGTTTGGTGCAGGTCTGGTGTGGAATAGGAAAAGCCCTTACACTGAGCATTGGCTCTGTGGTGCTGCCCTGTCCGCATACCAGCACTAAGCCCTGGAATGGCTGAGCTGTGCGGTAAGGCATCACGATGCAAGCTGTCACAGCTGTGGGTCTCAGGAAATACAGCTGCTGTCCTCTTAGGCTTCTCTTCCCTGTAGTAATAATAATCATAATAATACAGGGGTCTTCGACTTACGAACGAGTTCTGTTCCTACAACCTGACGTAAGTCAGAATTTATACCTAAATTATACCTAAATTAACACCTTAAGTCACTCACACTGTACACACAACACATGAAGGACATATAAAATACAGTAATTAAATGAAACATTAATAAAAAAAAGAGAGAACAATTTCTTATCTTTATTTCTGTGGTTGTATTTATGAACCAAACCGCTTAGGTCGAAACTAGGTTTTTTAAGTCATTTATGGTTGTGCGTCGTAACCACGAAACGACGTAACTTGAGACCGTCGTAACCCGAGGACCTCCTGTAATAATAATAATAATAATAATTTCACAGATCATCCCAGCCCATCCCACCTTGGAAGTCATTGGTTGTGTTGGTAACAGGGGCTGCAGGGTGTCCCAGTTTGATATGGGGGGTGGGGGGAGTGTGGGGGTGGGGTCCAGGCCAGCCTCAAGCCCCTGTGACCTACAAACGGCGACCAATAGAGCAGCCCCCACCCCCACTGCCCTGCTAATCCTCTCATCTGTCAGCGAGCGGGACACTCACGCTTCTCTCCCTGCAACATCTGGCCCCCTGTCCGCTGTCCCAGGATCCTTGGGGGCAGTCAGCTTGTATCTGTGGGATCAGCCCTGTGGAGGAAAAGAGGGAAACAAAACATGCTTATAGCGGGAGGGCTACTGCATGAGACTTAAGTAAACAAACACAAGGCTTAGCGTGCCAAACATGTTCCTGGGTTTCTTTTACTGCATGGGTGGCAGGACTTCAAAATCCTCCACTACGTCACGCACCGTTAGAATAGAACCCCAAATAAAAATTCATAGCCACACACACTGCATAAATGCATGATAGTGGGCTCAGAATGCATTATAGCAGGTTTAAACTCACATTATTGTTATTTAAACTCTGGAGCTGCTTTCCTGGCCAGGGATGAGCAGAGCGCTGCTGTAAGGCTACGTAATGTCTCACACAGGAAACGAGAAAAAAGTGTCACTATTGTGGGAAACAACCCTCACTGTTGTGGACGACAATGTCTGTCTAATGCTGTATAAATCCAGACTTTTTTGCATATTGTCCAACAGTTTTCCACCCTGTGCCCTGACCATAGACATTTAAAGCAGCGGTACATTTTGCTTGGGAGTACTAGTTTCTCGTAGTCCTATTTGTAACATGCGTACTAACAGAAAAACTTACACACTTTCTGTTTGCACTTAATGTTGTGAGTCTGAGAACTATTATTTTGGACATATGAGCTCAAAAGGTTAACAGGGAACTGGGTCTTAATTGTGCATAATGACAGCCATACATCCAACGGTGGCCTGGCTTCGATAGCGGGTGTTGTTTTCCGAATAGCTCAGATTCCTTTTTATATAGCGTTCGGTCTTGCAGGATGTGGCTTAGAGCAGTGTCTCTTTCCAAGGGACGTTAGGATTTAGCTTCCCCTCCCCCGCCTGTCACCAGATCAGTGGCATGGCCTGTCTGCCTCAGCTCTTTATTCTGTGGCATAGACCGTAGCACTCTGGAGAAACAGACGATGTCTGCTCAGGGCTTGTGCTCTGATACAGGGCTTCCCTGACAAAGTGAGCGTTCGTAACACTAAGAATATGAATGGTAATTGTAGACGTTAAACACCTCAATTAGCACACAGGGAACCTAGGTGTGTCTCTGGAACACAATTCCAGACATTTTGCATGTTTTTATATCCATTAGCAAGACAGAATTTTCAATAATAAAGTCAAATACTCATGGATTGGATTTTGCATGTGTGTAGAGCAAAGCCATTTACAGTGTTTTAAGTGGCAGTAACTACTACTTACAAAGCGGGTGTGTATATACTTGAGAGTGATCACTGAGGGAGAAAGTGGGGTAGTCAAAGACAGCGTCCTCAATCTGTCATCCCCTGTGCCTGACTGACCACTGACGGACGTCGAGCTGACCACTGGCTGCTTCCGTGTGTACGTGGCCGGCCGATCGCTCTTGTCCAAGGCAGGAAGGATGCCAAGAGGTGTTACAGTGTGTCTCCTCATGGTTTGCAGCTCCATTCATGATGGCCCTCCCACAGTTACCTAATCACTCCTGGCTTATTAGGAGGGATTTTTGTGATGCTGTCTGTGACCAGAATGCTCAGCAGAGATGTATGCATGGCCTCCTGGGAAAACAGACTGCCTTTTCTGTAGTCTCAGAACCCAGACGGTCTGGTTGTGAGTGACCTCACAATGCTCTCACTTTATGGTCTGGTAACAGCCCCAGCCAAAGCAGTGACAGGGCATGGAAGCCCAGCCATTGGTCAGAATATCTGAAGGGTGGGTTCCAGTAGTGTGATGTATTTGATTCCTGCGTACATTTGCTAGTGAGCCCTCCAGTGCACTGTGTCTCATAGCTGATGTTTGAATTGTTGGTTTTGAATCACTGCCTATACTGAGTTGATGTAATAGGTTAGAAAATATTGCTGGTGCTCTGAATGTAGGCAGATTTACTGCTCTGAACTGCACTATTTTTGCCAAGCTTCGAGTGGAGGAGAAGACATTGGTTTGTGAGACTATATTGTCCATGAACCAGTTTGGAGGCTCAATAATATGGTCTAAGGCTATTCCTTGCAGCAAATATGTATCAAAACTGGATGAAAGGAATGAAAGGAATATGTCAGTTTGCTGAGAGGTGTTTATACTCTAAATCAGGGTAGGCAACCCAGGTACTGCAGTGACAGAGGTATGTCTGATTTCTGAATCCATAACTATATGCTTAGTTAAGCTATCAGTCTGAATGAAAACAGGTGACTTTGTACTGGGAGTATGTCAGGGTTTCCCTTTTCAGACTCTGGATATTCAGGTTCAGACTGTAGAAAAATGATCAAGATGCACGATCAAGCTTGGATGCACTGAAAAGGGAAACTGGAAATGATGTTCCAGGAACAGGGTTGCCTGTCTTTGCTCTAAAATCCCCTCACCCTCCAGCTTCTCCTTTCACACAAGCACGCTTCACACC
Source organism: Albula goreensis (assembly GCA_022829145.1). Taxonomy (NCBI): domain Eukaryota; kingdom Metazoa; phylum Chordata; class Actinopteri; order Albuliformes; family Albulidae; genus Albula; species Albula goreensis. Next base: position 8,462,381 of record CM040762.1, read on the forward strand.
CCCGCACACGTCCACAGCCTGTCTGTGCGACTCAAGCGCCGGACTCAGGGGGAAGGACAGGCCATCTCACTCAGGTGCTCTGTGGGGGTGCTGCTGCATTTCTGATGTGCAATCTACATCTGCAAGACGTGGAAAAAAAAGGATTTGATGTTTCGCTGTTGATCATGAGATGGCTGACGGAGCTGTGGTTTGGCAGGCCCTCTCTCTGAGTCATTCTGAGCACAGAAAAAGGAAACGCTGCTCCTGCCAGTTCCTGGTTGAGTGGCAGGTTGTTGCCCTGGGAGATGACGTGAACTATTAAAGATTCCATTGCAGAAGAAACCTCCTTTTCTGAGGCTGTCAGCCCCTGCTCTGTCATTGTAGAGACTTCGAAGACAGCCAGTCACAGAAAAAGGTGATTTATCAAGATAGAGAACACACATGGCATGCATGACCAAAATATTGAGGTGTTGAAGCTAAAACAACAGTTACATTAATTGACCAATTACTATTTTACAGTTAAATATACCTTGAAATCCTTAATGAAAATGGATTAAACATCAATCAGAATGATTTCTAAAATGTTCATCTGAAATTAGAGAGGCTGTTATAATTAAATAATAAACCACAAATTGATACCACTGATAGCATTGCTGGATGATGAAAGCAGCGTTTTTTGTATGCATCTGTAAACTGAATTCCTTGAGGTTCAGGGAGAGAGAGAAGCAGGATAGAAATGCCCGCCCTCTTATTGCAGCCTAAGGGGTGGATAGAGAGAACGAAAGAAAGAGAGGGAGGGAGAGGAAACTGGTGTCAAACTCACAATTACCAAGCTGGGAGGTTGCCATGGAGACAGGGCCATGTGACTAGGACGATGGTATTCAGGCACAGAGATGCTGCTGCCTGCTGTTTACATCCAGAGAGAGAGGAGAGATGGAGGGAATGTGTGAAAGACAAGAATGCTAGTGAGAGGGGGAGTTTAGATGGAATATGTGATAGACAGAGTGCTATAGAGAGGCAGCGAGAGAGAGAGAGAGGGGGGAAATGTGTGAAAGACAGCAGAACAAAGAGGGAGGAAGATAGAGAGGGAGCTAGAGAGAGAGAGAAGCAGCAGCAAAATGACTAGCTAATGATGGGGATCTACACACTGTAGAGGAGGGCAGAGAAGCCCGCGAAGGTGTGTTATATGAAATATTGATGCTGTCGAGTAGCGGAGGGGAAAAAAGAGAGAGCGGAGTGGGAGGTGGAGACGATGGGTCAGTGGACACAGAGGAAAGCTCTGGCTTTTTATCCCCTCTGCATTCCCAGAGTCACATCCCTATAAAACTGCAGTTTGCTCCATATTCCTCCAGTGCTGTCCATATAGGCCACGCGTAGCTCGATGCATTAGCCCTCAAAAGCACTGTAGATCCAGCCAAACGCGTCACAGTAAGCCATGTCAAAACAGCACCGCTCGAAGACATCTCCATGCTCCGGAGCCAGAGTTGACCCTGGTCGGTTTCCAGTAGACCAATATTTCCGCCAATCACAGTCTTGCAAATCTGTACGAAGCTGCATGCGGTGTCCATTTTATGGGGGTGGATTTTTGTTTGTTTTTCATGACACGTAAACTATTTCCTGCATTACATTATAGATATTTAACTGATGCCATTATCCAGAGAGACTCAGACAGCTAACATTGAACATACAGACTGTATATTACATGCCAAAGCTGTAATAGACTGACTGCAGCCTCACATGGGAAAATAATGGAAAATAACCCCAGTCTTTGTTGAGTAAAAACACGGTAAGAAAAAAGCACTGAAGATGAGACATCTTTCTTCTCTTTCCAAATTGTAATTCTAGCATCTACTATTTCTAGAACTGGGGATAAACCATATTAAGAGGATATAATTGATAGTTTCATATTGATTATTTCCCATTTAAACAGTCTATGCCCATTTTATATAGACATTATATTCTAACATTATCGTTTTCAAATATTTTCCCAAACCATGGATCCATTTTACAATGCATCAATGCCTTTTGTGTATTTATGGTTCACATTTTTATCGTGTTTTAAATATAGTGGTCATGTGTGGATTTCATTCATGTAATCCCAGTCGGGGACTTCACAGAGTATCCAGTCTGAATAGACTTTAATTAGAGCCATGACTTTAATAAGACATGCAGGGTTGCATTAAAGGGGTTTTAAGGAGATGGATTTCAGCAGGCTCCAGAGTATGCACCCTGTTGTTGTTAATGTTGTCGGAACTAGCTTTGATCCTTTCAGCCCTTACAGCAATGGCGGAGGAAACAGTGTTGACTCACACAGATTAAAAGGATATTGTCTCCAAACAGTTTCCCCGGTCAGTTTTCAACATTATGTTTAAAATGGGGAGGATTAGGATTTAGGATGGGCTACCTGATTCTAGATCAGGGGTTGGGGGGTATATCAAAAGGGAGACACACACACACACACACACACACACACACACACACACACACACACACACACACACACACACACACACACATTGCATGCATATACACAGACAGTGTTCTGCCTCTGACAGCGTTAAAACAGATAATCCATTGAAAATTCTGATTGTTTCACAATACAGCAACACTTCAACCCCCTTCCCCTTCCCGCCTTCCCCCTCTCCATAGTTCAGTTCCTCTTTAAAACTGCTGCATTGCCAGGAAGTGTCATCAGTGGGAGGTGTGGCTGGGGAGGCAGATAAAGTGAGAGCACACTTCAGTGGAAATGTGAGGTCCCTGTTCCTGTAATCAGTCTGGGCTGCTTTGTCAGCACTGGGCTGCTCCTTACTGCTAAGAGGTGTCATGAGCACAGGAAGTGCCACCATCACACATCACTGCAGGAGCCCTGAGCGCACTCACACTAACACTGACACACACTCACACACAACCACACACACTAACACTCACACACTACACATGCACACACTCACACTAACACTGACACACACTCACACACAACCACACACACACTAACACTCACACACTCACACTAACACACATGCACACACTCACACTTATGCTAACACACACAACCACACACACACTAACACTCACACACATGCACACACTCACACTTACACTAACACACACTCACACACAACCACACACACTAACACTCACACACTACACATGCACACACTCACACTTACACTAACACACACTCACACACAACCACACACACACTAACACTCACACACTCACACTAACACTGACACACAGATGCACACTCACACTTACACTAACACACGCTCACACACACCACACTCGCACTCACACACACACTAACACTCACCCACAGTCACACATATACACACACTCTAACACACTCACACATAGACATTAATGCACATACACACTCTCACACTTACACAAACATAAACAGACATATAAATGCACACACACACACGATTAAAAAAAGTTCTCTGCCAGGATAATGCTCCCACCAAATCAAGCGTCATTTGCTCTCCTCAGGCACGGAGTTTGAAAGCTGTGAGACGCAAAGGTTGGGCCACGTCTCAGATCATGGGCAGGCCTGTGAGACACAGCACTGTGAGGAGAGGCCCACTGAGAGGCCTTTCTGACCAGCCATTCAGCTCAAACCTCATGCTGTCCATTACGATTCATTCTCACTTCTTCCCTGTCTCCCTCTGCTAAATCAGCAGAAGGCCTCCAAACCCCCTCCCTCCCCCACCTTCCTCTGTTTCACAGTAAAATCCACTTGACTTCCAGTAACTATGCCACTCGAGACACACTGCGGCTGTTACAGCGGTAGCTGTTTTTTAAATAGACGTTTACACTCGTTTAATGTTAATTTCGCTAAAGCAAATACCCCACAGACACATGGTGGGAGGTTTGTGATGAATCACTCTCAGTACCCAGTGTTTGGATCTTTTCAGGACTGAAACATTTTTGTCTGCTCTCAACCGAGGTGTGGGTACAACAAAAATTTAAATAGCAATTAAAATTTGACTTGACGCCCATAAACCGTGGATGTGAGCCGCTAAGCTGTCACTGTTATTGGCTGGGTCTGCACGCGTGTCGCATGCTAAAATTATTAGGCCCTTCCCACAGGCATGGGGGGTCTGACTGACAGGCTCTGAAGCAATAATCCACTTTTTTTATTTATATAAATAATTGATTACATAACAAATGTTCTCTAACAAAGCCCTCATTATGGGGGCTGGGTTTGAACCTCCACAGCCCATGAAGTTATTCAAATTTCTCACCAAGTTGCTGGAATTGCTCCCCCTGGACAGTGTTCAGGGTCATAAAAAATGAATCTTATAATCAGAGAACCTCGTAGGTGTATAAATATCCCATTAGCACCTTTGCACTGCAGCCAGCTTCCCCAGAATTGGTGTGTAAGCTCGCACAGAAATGGGGTGCCTCTACAGCCCTCCTCCGATATCTCTGTTAGTGGTGAGATTAAATCAGTGGCGGCCCTAAGCGGAGAGGGCACCTCCATTAAATAGATTCCCAGGTTTGGTTCTCTATCCTTTATCTGTCTGGGAGAGCGTTAGCCGGAGCTGACATGGCGCTTACTGCCAGCTCTGTCCGCCTAATCGATCCCTGTCTCCATCCGCTGTGCATCTCAGTCGCTCCTGGGTTGTGGCCAGCTACCTCAGGAGTGGAGAGGCTGTGTTGAATAGATGCTTTGATCCCTCAGCGGTGCTTTCTGTGAAGTGCAGAAATCGGTGGCGCAATCTGGGAAACAAGGATGTCAATGATGCATTTTGGGATATAGGGACATCAATGTTGCATTCTGGGAAAACAAGGAATCAAAGGCGCAGAGAGGATGCCAGAAATCAGTGATGCACTCTGTTAAATGCAGATTTCTTCCAATATTCTGCAAAGATTCTGCAGGCTTGAAAACTTGGTGACTGTGGTATGGGAGGACATGACATGAAAAATCTTTGGCTGGGATTTGCACATGCTCAGTAGCACACAGGGCCTACTGTACCCTCCCTTTGTGCTAAGCAACGCATTGATCGGATTGCAGCTGCACTAATGTTTTCTGACCCATTGAAATGGAAGGACAAAGCCGACAGTGGGAGCGTGGGTAGCACCATTAGTGTGCCAGAGGAGCGAGGGACAGACAGTCCATATTATGCCACTCTCTATGAGGAGATGATCTGCATGAGGTCCTTGTTGTTATTTGTCTGCTGCATATTTCCTTTGTCGTGATTAAAAGGGGGAGTGTTATGAATTCCTGTGTGTGTCTCAGTTGGTGAGAAATAGTTTGATAACCCTCTCCTCTCTCTCTCTCCCCCTTCTTTTTTACTCCTTCCCTCCCCCTCTCTCTCCCTCTGTTTCTCTCCCACTCTCCCTCCTTTCTCTGTCTCCTTCTCTCTCCCTCAGGTGTTCACCACCTACTCAAACGAGGACTATGACCGCCGCAACGATGATGTGGACCCCATGGCGGCGTCCGCCGAGTATGAGCTGGAGAAGAGGGTGGAGCGCCTGGACCTTTTCCCCGTGGAGCTGGAGAAAGGTGGAACGCCCTTCACTCCTCTTTTATTTCCATTTCATCTTCATCCATTTACACTACGGAGTCAGTAATTGATTTCAGTACATGCTGAATACAAATACTGTGCGTGCATAGCATTTGTGTGATAAAATACTGCACCCTGAAATACAGTTTAGTCACATGTGAAGTGCGTGACAATGGGACTATATCATATTTGATCTGCACCCATATACATTATGTACTAAAGGTTAAAATATGATATACAGTAGTAATAAGATTACTATTTATAATAGTAATCGGAAGAAGGAGAAGAAAAATTTTAGCAGGAAATTCCTTTAGCAGGAATGTCGCAACAGAACACTCACCATCAACATCAGCTGAGACTGTTAAGGATAGCCAGGAGCACTGAGCATGTGTTACTGACTCGGCAGGGTTGCTGTAGGAGTAATACATCACATCTCCAGTAGGGGGCAGAGGGTCCTCCTGCACTGTTGTGAGGCTCTTCTGCAGGCTCAAAAGGGGCAGAAGTGCTCTGTCAGTATTCATTTACCGCAGCCCTTGTTTGAGTGCATCTCACCATAGCAGGACAGAGCAGATGTGAGGAGGCATGCTGTAGGCATATGTGCGGTGGTGTGCTGACCGTGTGCTTCCCCTCTCTGAGCAGACGGAGACGGCTTGGGCATCAGCATCATTGGCATGGGTGCTGGGGCAGACATGGGCCTGGAGAAGCTGGGCATCTTCGTCAAGACGGTCACTGAGGGAGGAGCTGCGCACCGGGATGGCAGGTAGGGGGTAGATTCAGGTGTGTGTGTGTGTGTGTGTGCGCGCGTGTCTGTGCGTGCGTGTGTGTAGGGCAGGGGCTGGAATCAAACATGGGGAGAAGGCGTGGACAGGACTGGAGGCAGGTTTAAGAGCAGAAGGCGGAGTCAGGGACAGGACTGAAGATGGGGTCAGGGACAGTGATTGGGCAGGGGTCAGAGGCAGGGCATGGAGTGGTTTAGAAAATGGGAATGGAGGTTATTAGGTGTAGAGTGAGCTGGCGTAGCTCATCTTTTTATTCTAAGACTGATTAATGCAGGGCATTAGGATTAATATGGCTGTGTTTTGACATCAGACTCCAAGGGGAGAACTGGGACTTGAAGGTCAGCCTCAAGGCTCCAGGGGTCAAAGGTCACGGGAGGAACATATGTGACATTGCTGTTTTGATCAGCCCTTCTGTGGCTGGGGGCAGAGAGCCATCCCTCACTGCTTGGGGTAATCAGGAAGCAGCTCAGCTATAGCGGTTTTCTCTGGAGAATAGTGCCAAGGGTCGAAGGTCAAACATGAGCACATGACCCTCTTGTGCTGCTCTGTGCCAGTAGTGCACAGTGACTGTTATTAAGGCCTGGATGTGAAGGAAATGCTGCGCATGATGAATTACCCAGGGGAGATGGTTGGGGGGTGTAACGGAGGTGACACATATCGGGGGTGTCAGAGTTAGGGTCACTGTGGCTTCGGCAGATTCTCATCCCAAAGCGGCAGAGTGTCAGGCAGTCCCTCTTCAATCCACAGTGAATTGCTGTGCTGCTCTCCTTGTGAAGGCCTACCACTGGCTGACTGTTTTTTATACAAAGGAGCCAAAATGGCGCCCACAGGCACAATGCTCTTTTGGCTGTAGGGCCCACCGCTAAAGGCACATGGTGTCAGCTCTTCTGCTCAGTGGACTGTCAGATGGATGATTTGATGTAGGGACTGTGGAGCTCTTGGCCTTTTTCCCTCCAAATGCGGTTGGCCTTTCTATACACCTTCATAATAAACCTCCAACTCCGTGTCGAATTATCCATCCAACAGTCGGCCGCCTGTTCAAAGGGACCCGTTCAAAGACCGCGAGGGCAAATTGGCGGAGCATGCATTCTCTCCCTGAACTCCGCCAACAACACCACCATACAGACACAAATGGGGCTGACGCTTCTGAGAATCTACTAAGGATTCTTTACATAGCTGAGGTCTCTCTTGGTCACATGGTATTTACGAACAAGGCTCCCTCTTGTGTGCTTGTGAGCGTGACTGCGCTTGTTGTGGTGCCGCTTCTGTGTTTGAGATCTGTGTGCCACCCCTTCTGCAGGATCCAGGTGAATGACCTGATCGTGGAGGTGGATGGCACCAGCCTGGTGGGGGTGACCCAGAGCTTCGCCGCCTCAGTCCTGAGGAACACCACTGGCACTGTCAGGTAAGGCTTCTACTGTGCACCACTAATTTCACAGTATTCTTTTACCATACCTCTACTTTCACACAGTGCTTTTACCATACTGGTAATTTTACAGTGTGCTTACCGAGCCGCTGATTTTACAGCATGCTTTCATCGTACCGTTGATTTAACAGCCTGCTTTTACTGTACCGCAGATACCATTAACTAACTATGAACTAGAACCATTAACTAACCAATAACAAACCATCACGATCACTATAAAATTGTGAAAAGGTATTAAAATTATTAACTGTATAATTATGAAATTCCATGAATTCCCATCTTTGTATAATTTTTTTGTTGTTTTACTTAAGTATTGTCTGTGAAAGAGCAGCTGTGTGTGTATTGTCAGTTATATAATAAGAAACAACTATAAAGCTTGTCTCCCTCCTTGCGTGGACTCTTTGAACATAGCCGAAGTGGCTCGGAAAGGGAGGGGGAGGCACACATATACAGGGAGAGTGCAGAAAGGCTGACATACTTCTCAATGTGAACAGACTGCTTTTGAACTGAAAGTAATCATCATAAAAACAGTGGTAATTTGTCTTATAATTATCAGCTAAACCAAATTTCATAATACTGACAGCTGTAGCTATTACTGTACCATTATATTTTACAGTATGTACTGAAGCAAATACCCTGATTTCGCTGGTATCTTTGCTAATATAATTCCAACCTCATAGTCATATGTAGTCATTATAAAGAGTCATCAGGAAGGAATTTTCAGTACACAGAATATATACAGTATATTTTAGCCACTACATGATTATATTTTACTTTATATAAAAATGCAGTGGTCTACTGCATAGTATTGTGTGTTGACTTAAAGTCACTAAATAGTATTTCACAGCAGCAGATGGTGTGTTAGGGTTTGCATGTCGGGTGGCTCACCTGATCCTGGATCAGAGGTTAGGGCTATGAGGTACCACTGCTCAGTGGAGTTAAAATCAGCACTGAATTAAAGTCATCAGTGATATCTGGCTGGAAGACAGGCCAGATCAGGATTAGGATTTATGCTGCTTTTAGCTGATCCTGGATCAGAGATGGCAGCTATGTGAGTTTGGAGCCACAAGCAAGCTCATGTTAATGCACACAGCATTCTGTTCCCAACATACTTGGGGAGAAGTTTAAAAAATTCTTTTAACATATTATAGTTTACTGGTCCTGGGCAATAATAACTAAGACACACTAATCAACAATGAAAACAATCTTTTTCAAACTTTTGAGTGAAGTATAATAGTATTCACAGGATAATCTATAGGATAATCTAACCGAGTGGTACTGGTGATACGCTGGTGTCATCAAGAGGTCACATCCTCCTCACTGATTGGCTGCTTTCCCTTTTACTCATGAGCATTTTAACCCAGCCTCTATGGGAGAGGTCATCCAGGTCTGTGATTGGAGGGCTCTGCTCTAAGCCCACCCCACCTTACCATGGCTTAAGAAGACATCGGGTCTCACAGCGGGTGGGGGTGGAGATAAAGATACATGTTGTGTCAGGATTTCTTCAGCTGAATGGCTTCAGAACCCCAAACCCCCCTTCCTGCCCCCTCTCAATCTCTTCTCATACTCCTCTCAAAGCCGAGTGGGTAATGGGATTATGTAATGGTTAGTGCCATCTGAAATTCCTTTCTTTTTCGGGGTTGGTGGGGGGTTGTGGGGAAGAAAAAGGGGATGAGGGAGGAGGAGAGAAGGAACTTCCCCATTAAAACAGGAATCTTCGCCAGGAGCACCTGGGGGAGCTCCATCTATTAATAAAGACCCAGTGCCATTTGCGCTGGCTCCTCTGTGTGCGAGCGCCAGCCTACGCACAGAGGTGCTACTGGGGAAAAGTGGGGCGTCCGCATCAAGTGTGACAGCTCGCCCTGACGCGTCCTTCCTTTTCCTGGCTCATGGCGTTATGTGTGGAGGGAAGACCGCATCTCCTGTGAGCCGCAGTTTAAGCGCTCAATCTGTGATTGCTTCCCAAGCAGACACGAACATTGTGCCTGAAAATTCAGGCTCCATAGACCTTTCTGTTGTAAAAGTCCTTTACCAGGTGTGAAAAATTCTAGGTCTTGTTCAAAAGCCTACCCTCGTGTGTCATGAGTGGTTATGAGGTATCGGGCTTTAGAGTTTTCACATACTGTTTTAGTGTTTCATCAGTGTTAGTTTTAACATGTAAAAAAAAAAAAAAAGGAATTTTAGGTTTTTGACCATATGTGTAGCAAAAAGAATATTCTGGCGTTAATTGCTGTATTGTCAAAATGGAACTTAGAACTCTGTCATTCTGTGTGTTCCACAGCCCTTCTGCCTTGGTTTGCAGACCAGCTGATTGTGCTGATTGTAGGTGATGCTCCCCTGCTCACACGCTTGGCAGAAGCACCTCTGCATTTTGAGGTGGTTGTTATCTTGCAATCGTGCACTGAACCGTATACAGGAAATTGATGTTCGCATCTGTTTTGGGGGAAGTTGTTATTTTTGTATTTAATTACTATCCATTCTTATGCTCGGCTTAGCCCAACCAACGCACTGCTTCCTTCCTTCATAGCAAGGATGAGTCACACACCTCTGACCAATAAGGAAAGCTAGTTGCCTACCCACTTGAGCAGTAGAACCCTCACCCTCATTATACATAAGTTATATATTTTATATATTTTCAGTACATGTTGTTGCACTACATACATTAAACACACATTTGCATTGTGTTGCAATATATTTTGCTCTACATTCCATTAAACATGTGTTTATAAATTGACAGCAGGTGAATTAGTAGTACACTGTCTAGTATTCCTCACATTTTGGATCTAGACAAAATTGATTTTTTCATTATCGTGCACACATGATAAGAACACCATTACCAACTTAGAGACGTTTGGCCAGAAATGATATCTGTTTCATTAGGAGTGTTGTACAGCCTGTGTAGTGTAACTAAGGGAAGAGCTTCCCCTCTCCGGAGGGGGTACACTTGCATTCAGCAGGAGTCCAGGAGTGAAGACCAGAAGCTTAACCCCTCCATGTGAAGCTGAAATTTTGCTGGCATTTTGTGTATACTTGTGTGCCTTTTGCTTTTGGGCTGAATGAGTTTTGTTTCTTCCCAGTTTCCCTAGCTAACTATGCCCTCTGAGAAACTCCTGAAGCTCATTGAGGGTGGGGCGTTGGGTGTCGCTGTGATTACGGTGGGCGGGGTTAAATCGTGGGTCCACCCCGATCCCCCTCCCCCCTCCCCCAGCCTTGCGACTGACTGACAGAGTTGGGTGGGGGGGCGGTCTGTTGCCTGCAGGTTTATGATTGGGCGGGAGAAGCCGGGGGAGCAGAGTGAGGTGGCACAGCTCATCCAGCAGACCTTGGAGCAGGAGCGCTGGCAGCGCGAGATGATGGAGCAACGCTACTCCCAGTACATGGACGACGAGGACGAGGTGAGGCCCCCCAGACAACTGCTCTGCATCAGTATCTGGTGCCAGGCATTGGCAACGTTTCATACCCCACTGTGTAACTATACCAAGCTTCAACATGCTCTGATAATGTTGAATAAACTTGTATAAACGCCTCATGAGGTTTAAACACCAAGGTGCTCATTCAACCTGTGCCTTACTCCTGTATGTGACATCAGGCATGATTAAAATGTTCCCCAGGCAGCGATATTGTACTTGCCACTTCATATAAGGGGACCAGTACGGGAGCACTCAGTGTAACATTAATAGGCAGAATTATGTCAGTACACCACTGTAGTGTTTGATTCTACGTGGGCACATTATCCTCCAAATCCTGGAGCAGTTCTGTAGTGCTGTACTGATCTGCGTATGCCTTCAGGACACCAGTCTCCAGTCTTATATGAGGAGGGTCAGTGTGGGTGCTGGTTTTTGTTCTGCCTCAGCACTAAAACACCTGAGTCAACTAATCACGATCCTCAGTGGAGACATTGATTAAGTTGAATCAAGTGTTTATTTAAGTGCTAGGATAGAACAAAATTCTACTCACACAACAGCCCTTCAACAGATTATGAACTTGCAAGTTTATATATTATCTATTTGCATCTTACTATATTTTCCTTTTCAACTGTTTTGGCCTTTTCTTTTTACAAAATTGTGATAATCACAACTTTTACACTTACTAGAGGTGAAGTGAGTGGGAAGCCTTTTCCAGTCTAGACAGAACTAGCATCAGGAGTGGTGTGTTGATGAAACTCCGCTACACGGGGGCCAAATCCACTGCATCGCACTGCATTAAAAACCCTTTTAATTGAGACACAGGCTGAGACGTGAGGGAAGCAAGTATTCATTGTACTGCAGTGCACAACCACAGGGGTCCCGAAGCAAACCTCAGCTAAACACTTTGGGAAGGCTGGAACATTTCAGTGTTTGACAGACCTTCTTGTGACACTGTTTCGCTTGGTTGCCGCTCTGGGATTGGCTTAGGCAGATAGAGGCCTTTAGACGGGGTGGCAGGTACAGCAGGGGCATACTTAGTGGTATTGGTGATGTCGATGGCGGAGATTATTTTCAGAAAACATCGCATGTGGCTCCCAGCCAAACAGGCATTTGTGGGTTTGATTTCTGAGTTACTTTTTCCCCCACACATTTAGCAGACGGTCTTATCTAGATCGACTTGCGCGGTTTACAGTTCTTACACTCTGTATGTTTACAGGCTAGTGCTGGATATTTGCTGAAGCAATTCAGGTGAAGTGCCTGAAATACTTTGCTCTGACTTGTGCTCTGAGTTAATAGACCAGATTCCTAACCATTACACTGCACTGTGGAGGTGAGATTCCCGCTGTGTTGTGGATCATCAGAGTGGGAGTGTGGGCGGTTGGCTTTTTCTGTGGAGGGCAGAATGAGATGGATGTTACAACAGGAATCTGTGTGAGACCCTGCTACAAACAGAATGAAAAATCATACATTTGTCCTGTTTTTGTTTCAGTCTTTTCTGTGTTTCATTTACTGGTTTTTGTGCGCATCAGTTCTGACGTGGTCATGCTCTCTAATAATTCAAAGACAGATAATGTGAAAAGATGCAGGTTATTGGTACTGTTGACACGACACCAAGTGTCTCCCAGGGCAGTGTGTGTTTACCCCTGACGATTCACAACAGTTCAAATATTGATCTCCTCGCAGCCAACAGAGGCTGGACATCAACTTCAGTGGAAGTCTGTGCAAATGTAAAATGGTGGTAGATCCAGTCTGTGGTGTCCTCTGTTGGTTCACTATGTCTCTCCCATGTTCTTAGTGTGGGTATGCTTGAATTTGCTCAATTTTGCCACCTAGTGGACAGAGCTCAGTGACAACATGGGAACACAGACACCTGTCACATGATCTTACAATCAAATCTGTCAGAGCCAACACAATGGATGAGCCCTGGTTTTGGAAAAAAATATTTCTGAATGTGAATTACGTTATGCAAGATGTTAATTACAAGATAAAACTGACATCCTCTTTTGAGAGCATGTAGAAATTTGATCAATATTCCGTGTAAATGGTTCCCATTTCTTTTATAAATCTTTAATTGGCTCAGCAAGGTCTACTTCCACTTTCAGCTCAACTGTATCTCTCCGCTAACTGGATTTAGATCACTTATCTGCTGGGAAGCCTTTTATTTGCTTTACAAGGCATTGTGAGTGGTGTGTGTAACTATAATCCTCAGTGTTAATGTAACAGTGAGTATTCTAGTTCTGCTCTGTTTATCAAGTGAGGAAACACTACATCTGTGTATAGAAAAACATTTCTAATGAAGTAGTGAATACACTGATGAGTGTTGTAGTATGTACCAGGTTTATTCATCACGGAGTATCTTTCAGTCCTGTACGATTATGAAGTACAAGCCATGACTGCTGATCAAACCTCCATGAACTGACCTTCATTCCACAATTCCCTATTTCGACTGACATGGAGGTTTACAGTGCACATTGATGAGGTGATATCGGTGCCGAGCAATTTAGCCTTGAATTGGAGACCAAATGGTTTTCTAAAATGGTTGACTTCCATGAGCACACATGAACCTGTAACCTTTTACAGGCACATATGTAAAATGTTTTACATTTGTTGTATTAATGCCTTAATTATGGGCTCGAGGATTTAATGTATGGAATACATTTTTGGATTCTGGATGCACATACTGAAGGAAAATTTACCCAGTCATTCTCAGAAAGGCTTAGCTAATCTGTTATTGTATGATAAATGATCTCCAGTTGAATGTGAAGTAAGCAGTGACGAACATTAGTAGTGACGAAAATTGCCAGTGACCAACAATGACTCAGTGAAATCCAGATAAATGCAAACACAGCCTTCATTGTCCAATCCTGGGAGAGATTCTGTATCAGTGTTAGCCAGACCTGGCCCTGGGTAGCTGCAGAATCAGCTGTTTTTATTCTTTTCACCTTAAAATCAGCAGCCAGTTTTGTCCCAAGAAGCAAGGTGGGGTGAGATTATTGATCCATCAAAGCAGCTGACTGCGCAGTTAAGGGCAGAGTAGCAATAAAGACCAGCACATCCAATGGTTCTGCAGGACCAGGGTTGCAGAGACCCCTGCTTTTTACAAATCAGTGGCTGCTACAATGACTCAGCATGAAGGACTAGTGAAAAGGTCACACTGAGCATGCTCTGTTTGCACCACCTCCCCCTGCTCAGACTGGAGAGTATGCCACCGACGAGGAAGAGGAGATGAGCCCCATGTTCCCCAGTGCCATCGAGGTCTTTGACCTGGCCGAGAACGAAGACATGCTGTCCCCCATCGAGATGGACCCCGAGAAGCTGGCTCATAAGTTCAAGGAGGTGAGACATGAGTGCTGTGTCACAGCCATCAGACCTTATCAAATGTTTCCCCCATATATCAGTCAGGCTTTCAACAGAAATAAAACACACTCAACTCACAACTGAAAACACTGTTACTAAAGGTGCTTGAAGCTCACACATGATCAGAAGTGTTGAGACTCAGTTAAATCCATAGCCACAATGTCCCTGTATTCTATGGACTTTTCTTCATAATACATGTATTCCCTTAATGAATAAGTACATAGTGTACATGTGTATTATTGTGTAGTCTTTATTAGGAGTGATCTGGTAATGTGTTAGCTAGGTAATGAAAGATCCTCATGCCTTCAGCATTCATTTTAATGAATCCTCAAGTGTTGGAGGAACAATAAGACAGAGCTATAAAGTAGTTTAAGGTCTCACTGATGCTAAGAATGCTTGGAATAACTTGCCAGAACTCATTGTGGAAGGTGAGAACCTTGGCTCGTTCAGCCAGTGTGGGTGCAGGCTTTTGTTCAAGCCCAACACTTAAAACACCTGATTCAATTAATCACCTAAACACAGTCTTCATTTAAGACATTGCTCATTTGAATTTAAATGTGGTGTTTTAGTTCTGGGCTTGAGCAAGCCTGCACCCACCCTGGCACAGGCTTGAATAGTATGAGACCCCCCCCCCATAGTCCAGACAGTAGGAAAAATGACAAGCTAAGGAGTGAATGGCCTGACTGTTCTCACTGTCAGACAGTGCTGTGCCCTTATGTCTGATCACACTGTGACGAATCCTCACGCTTGTATGTTTTATGTAAATAGTACAAGAGCACCGGGGGTCATCTTTGAGTGTAACACTACAGTTTCTCTTGATCCAATTAAGTAATGAAGAGTGTGTGACAGGGCCCGCGTACTGGCGCCACCGCTCAGCTTGCTGCTCGTGCTGTGGCAGAAAAGAAGGGATCCCATCCAAAAGCAGCAGCCCAGCATGGTTACGCCGGGTGAACGATGACAGGCTAATTGCTGAAATACTAGCCTACAAGGATTTGCGTGACCTTTGAATCATGTCAGATGGCGCACAATAAGAGTTAGTGAGCGTTGGGTGGTTCTGACCCTCTGATTGATGTCCACTCCACAGCTTCAGATAAAGCATGCTGTCACGGAGGCTGAGATCCAGCAGCTGAAGAGAAAGGTAAGCCCATCTACAAAACCGGCTTCAGCAGATTGCACATCTGAACGAATTACAGCCTTGACCTGGACCCAGGCCTCGGCTAAAGGAATAACGTATGGATAATAACTGAATCCAACCTGGGTCTTTGTCTGCGCATGTGCAGCTGGCGCATGCCGAACAGGACAAGCTGCGCTGGCGCATGGAGAAGGCGCAGCTGGAGCAGAGCGTGCGGGAGAACAAGGAGCGCATGGAGAAGCTGGAGGGTTACTGGATGGAGGCGCAGAGCCTGTGCCAGGCTGTGGATGAGCACTTGAAGGAGACTCAGGCCCAGTACCAGACCCTGGAGCGCAAGTACAGCAAGGCCAAACGCCTCATCAAGGAGTACCAGCAGAAGTAAGGACAAAGGAGTCTGGGATATGTAGTCTTTTTTTTTTTTTTTTTGACAGAACACGAAGGCTAATTCTTAGTTTGTGCCTTTGTTTTAATTGCATCCTTGGGTAGGGTTAAAATAGTCATATAAAATAGAGGAAAGCAACAAACATGACAATACTATCCTATATAAGAAACCAACATGACAATTCTATTCTGTAAAAGTTGAGGAATATAAAACCATTTGTAACAAAAAAGGACATTTTTACATGTAATTTGACAGGATGCTAATTGAGTAGCTTATGTAGAAAATGTAGCTTTTCTGAATCAGAAAATTGCCACACTGCACCACACTACAGATATAACTATTTGTGAAAGCCACTATATGTGAAAATGGCCAACAAACCCTTGTGTAGTTAATGTAGCTGTGAGTCTGGATCCTGTGCCGCTCATTACCAGTCTGGCTGCACATTTACGAGGCTGTGTGTCAGTATGACTGCTCTGTTTGGTTCTCATCCAGGGAGATCGAGTTCCTAAAAAAGGAGACAGCCCAGCGCCGGGCCCATGAGGAAACAGAAGCTAGCCACAAGGAGGAGACGGAGAATCTGCAGGACAAGGTAACTGAGGAGGCCTGGAGGGGAATGTGTGTGTGCTGGTCTATGTGCACGTATTTGCATTATGGGATAGCAGGTAGGCATGGGTCACGCATCTGACTTCATCTTATGTTTCCCATCAGCCCGGCTCAGTACTGGGGAGTGGATGAGCAGGCCCCAGGCCTTCAGAGCCTCGTGAGCTAACCATGCTGTGCACAGAGGAACTGATCCTGATTCATTTCTGCTGGAATAGAGCAGAGGATTCTGGGAGCCTGCAGGCACCAGAATCCCTGACTCATCCCACTGTAGAAACACACACGCACACACACATGCACAGAGCTCCCTCCCTGCTCACTTCATGCTGTTTGTATAGGAGTCCTTTTGGAGATGATTTGAGTAACTCTGCAGGGGTTTGTGTGTCTTGGAAAGTGGCTACATCGGGTGTTTTTGTAATGGTAGTTTTTCTGCAGGGTGTGTAGCGGTGGGTGGCTGTAGCTAGAGTAAGGGGTTCTGCTCTCTGTATTGGGAGCATGGTGCTGAGGAGGGGTTGCATAGTTTTTGTTGGTCTCACTGCCATTCACCATGGCATTGAGACCATGAGAGCCATTCACCATTCACTTGGTCATTTGTTGGTGAATGGCTCTCACTGCCACAACATAACAGTTCCTGTGATGTCACTAACTGTAGTCCCATCCAGCCACTCTTTTGTTAATAAATACTTCTGTTCCCCTCTAATCAGGGGACTCCCCTGCGACCTGCTGTCCTTAAGGCACTCTCATAAGGCATTAGACTGTGTAGGTAGGCAAAGTAGACTCTTTCATGCCCAGATGAAGCCCTGAGTACATTACCAAGCACTTAACAGAATGGGATCCTGGGAAATAACGACATTAAGGATTATACGGTGTCTCAGTTTGTCTGTGCTGAACAGTGCTGAGCTCTGATACTCAACTGGGGATCTCTCCACCCACCATAAAGGTTCATTAGGGGTTCAGCTGAGGTGAGGGGACGGCAGGAGTCCCCAAACGGACACCTCCACCCCATCACAACACAACCAAAGCCTTCATATCCATTCCAACACAAAGCACAACCTCTTTTATTGTTACAGTCATTTTCCCATCAGGGAGAACTACAGATTGGCTGGCATTTCACTCATGCCCTTAAATGATTTGAAAATGAGTCTGACCTTGGCAGAATGATCAGGGTGTCAAAGTTTTGTTGATCTGATGTTTACCTTCATACCATTTGCTGATTTCAGGGTTGTTTTTAATGCCCCCTTCATGACTGTTATAGCTAGTTAAGCCCAGAGCTTTGGTATAGTCAATGCTGGTCAAAATTGACTACCCACTCACATGGATTTGTATATGAGGAGGATCTGAGTTTTGCATGCATTAGATAACTTGTATAACTACATGATTACCCATTACGTGTTTTTGGGTCTTGCAGAGGAACCAGGTCTCTGTGTATGAACACTGTCTCATCCCCAGCTTCTTCTTCCTCTCCAGATCACAGATTTGGAGACCAAGGTGGATGCCCTGAAGTCTCCTGACCCTTCATAGGGTGCCAAGCCAAGAGGACAGAAGCTTGATGCCTAGGCCCTCCTTTCTACCATGTGTTTCCCAGAACGAGTGAGCGTAAGAATGAACGACAAAGAGAATAAACCGAAAAACAACAAAAACGCAAAAAAAAAAAAAAAAAAGACATTGCTTCTGAAAGAGAGACTGAATGGGGCTGAAGTTGGGGTGGGGGTCACAAAAGAAGAAAAAAAAAGAAGTCACCTGAGGTCCTTGATCCTTTTAGCTGTGTTTCTGAACCCAGAATACTACGTTTCCCAAAGGCCCCAGTTTTGGGTTCTGCAGGCCATGCATCTTTGCATTGTGTACCTTCAGGGTTCTGTGGCCAGTCATAGTTTCTACGTAGGCCTACAAAGTATAGGCGCATGGAGATCATTTGTATTTTCTGTACTGGTTCTCTCTTCATTTCCCTCTCACTAACTAGCTAGTAATACTGCCACTGCCGGCTGCTGGCTGCGCCTCCTGCTTTACTGTCCCATTGACCCAACATCCTCGGTAAGGAAAATAATGAAGTAGATCCACACTTCCCGGATTTTACTCCCTTTAGACCTGCATATTTGGGGCTGTCTTTCTGTTGTATGTTGTAAATGCTTGGACTAACAAACACGGATGCCCCTTTCACCCCCCCTTGGTGAGACTTCAGTCTGGGATTGTACAGAGTTGATGCAGTATATGCGTGGGGGGAAGGGCTTGGTTTGTATATATTCTTTATATATGTATTTAAAATTGTGGAAAAGCTTAAGCGATTGGGGGGGAGGGATTGGGGTGCAAATTATGGACTGGCCTCCGTATTTAAAGCAGGGCTGGGTTCTGGATGGATCTGGGAATTCCAAATTCACAGGCCTGGAAGTGAGCAGGTAGAAGCACCTTCCTGCATTTTTAAGCAAATGGAAAACAGGGTGTGAAGTTTCTAGTTAATGTGTTAATTTGTGGACCATTTCCTCCTCCGGTTAGTATCAGTATCACCTGTTTCCATACGGTTTGGGCAACTATCCGGTCTGACGACCAGTCAGGTCCAGGAAGGGAACTGTGTTTTAAAAAAAACTCAAAAAGGGGTGGTCCTGTGCCTCTAATGAATTGGACTCTGCTTTGGGTTTGTGTTTGTTAGGCGACGTGGCAAGTGGAGTCAAGGTGTGTGTAACGCGTGAGAAAGAAAATGGCGGTCAGCCTCCATGCTGTGATGCCAGCTGTATCTCCCCCCTCAAACGTATAGGACCAGCCTGCTGTTTGACTCAGCCTTGGCTGCTCCAGGGATCTTTGTGCTCCAAACCTGTTCACTTGAACCTCAGAAACCTGACGACTGCCTTTCCCCGTGTAATGGCCCTTCTCAGTCTTGTGTTACCGCCCCCAGCAGGGACATGAAGACTCCATTTGCAAACACATGTTGTAGACAAAGAATGGAGATCATGTCAGTGCCTCTAGTCTTTGTCACAGCTGCTCTCGTGTATGACAGGACCACTGTGTGCTAGACCACATTAACGCTTTAAGCTCATTAAGGCCTTATAAATTGGTGGTAAGCAGAGCTCCAAGTAACTACTGGTTGGACATCTAACTGTACAACGATAAGGTACATACATTCTCCCTGGTCACTAGTCACATGACATACACAGTGTCCATTGTTTCATTTCGTAAGTGCTCAAGAAAAAAAACCCTTTTAAGCATGTAACGTTTAACACTTTTGTGTTTTGTGAGGAAAGATACGCGAATATTAACTAGTGATGAATTATAAATTAACAGTCATGGGCAATAAGTAGCAAAATACCCTTCATTTGTAACATAACCAAATCATTCATCGGTGCCAATGTGGTTGTAATAATCGATTAAAGAGTGATTTTTTAAATGATAATTTAAGATGTAGTGCATGAGGGCATTGTGTGTGACTTTAGCTGGTATTTTAAACCGATCATTTCCAGGTAACATTTTGGAGTTAGTCTAAGGACTTCAGCAGCTGTGCTGAGAGATGGAGTTAGCACAGCTGGAATTGGCTGAGTGGGCAGAACAGTGCTGTATGCCAATGTATAAAAACATAACAGTAAACGATGAAAACCGGCCATTCAGCCCAACTGAGCTCGCCATTTACCTACAATACATGATGAACCATCGCAGATTCAGGCAGATGCTTATTGTTTCCAGTAACATTATACCTTAGTCAGCATGTCGGGGTCACCGCCCGATCCATGCTGGCACACGATTATCAGCGCAGACGTTTGGTGAGCTTCTACCAGACGCTGCATTCAGTCTAAACTCCATTGTGAAGGACATCCCTGAGCTAGTTCCCTTTTTGTTACTGAGGTAAGATGAGGAACACGAATACAAAAGAGAGCGAGGAGGTTCGTTTCACAAAACATAACCCTCTGATTTGTATTTTCTTTTTGATGTGGTGTGGGGTGTACTGTATGTCATTTGTTACGAGAACGTCTTTCCGGAAAATTTGTTCACCAAGCCAGTAAGTTCTTCCTCAACCTGACCCCTTGTCTATTTAGATACCTGAGGTTTTCCTCTGTGTCCTTTTTTTCTCCCCTCTCTGTACCATAGACGACAGTTCCTCAGCTGCACGTTCCGTTTTATTGTCCTCTCTCCACTGTACTGGTTTTGTATGCGGGCGCAAACCTCAAGGTCGTCATGTTTTGCCAAGATGGCGTGAGCGCTGTGAAAGAGCAGAGGAGGCCTCAGTGACGTGTACAGATGTGTTTCTCTCTCATTTCCCTTTGCTTTCACACCAGATCAAGCAGCACAGTCTCCACATCGCATATCCACACCACCTCCATATGCGCTGCATTTGTACATATATTTATATTCAAGCTTCAATAGTATTAATCCTGCCATAAAGATCAGTATTCTTTTCTAACACCAGTATTGAATTGTCGCTTACTTGCTGTACTTGTGGGCTTACTGGACAGATAGAATTGTACTGGCTGGAGTGCAGAGGGGTTTCATTGGCTCATTGATTGCTGCTAACAAGCGCTTTCGCACTGAAGGAAAAAAAATGAACAAAATTAAAACAAACAAACAAACAAACAAAAAAAGGGGCTTTTTATACATTTGCTGTAGTTTTATTTTTTAAAAAATGGTGTTGCAACATTGTATTTTAGTGCAGGGCAGCTGCGCACTGTAGCCCGTATGTTCCCTTATATTCCCTTCATTAAGTCCAGCTGTAGTATCAGGGTTTTTGCAATGCGGTGCCTCAAGTCCTCATCTCTTACCCACCCAACACCCACAATATATTATCGCTGTTTTGTGCATTTGTTATATACAATATATTTACCTTTCTATTATTGGATGAAACCTCCATCATGGTATCTGTTTATTTCTGTTACTGTTACCTTTAGAATGTATAAACATTCACAGTGTCCTCTGCTTATCATATGAAAAGGAAGAAAAAAATGTAAATTTGGTGGGAAGTACTGGCTGTCAATATTGTACTTTAAAGGCACTAAAAATGGACCAAACAGAGGAACCTTGCCTGTTAAGTTGTCCTCTCGGTATGGATTTGCCATCTCCTGGTCTTGTAGATTTTCCAACCAATTTCACAGGGAAAAGGGACTCAGCCAGCTGACACTGGAGCTCTGGAAACCTGGCGAAAAACGTCACCACTGACAACTGGACTTGGAAAAATGCCTCACGCATCGTTACGCACCACTTACTTTGTTTCCTGCTTAATCGCTGCCATGCGCTAAACTCTCATTACATATGTACCAACCAGCTTTATTTGACGGCCTGTGGAGACCATTATTGCGATATCGCTAAAGTTAGCAAAACAAGCGATTACTTCTTCGAGTGCCCGTTAAATCCGTTCGCAGTTTCACAGTCAACGGAGGCAGATGTTTTGTAAACGAGTGAGAAACGGAACGGTGCACTAGAGTGACAATGTGGTGTATCCAGTGTAACTACAGGGAAAAGTCAAATAAACGCAGAACACGTGTACATAAAGAACATTGGTGCAATGACGTTGTAGACTACAGTAAAACAACTTTTTTTATTGTAAATTATTTTTTGTTCGTTGGCAAGGTATAGGTACGAGTGCAGTACATAGAATA
The DNA here is from genome assembly GCA_022829145.1 of Albula goreensis. Lineage (NCBI taxonomy): Eukaryota > Metazoa > Chordata > Actinopteri > Albuliformes > Albulidae > Albula > Albula goreensis. The sequence goes on from CM040762.1 coordinate 8,484,529, forward strand.
CTTTCTTCCTACCCTGGTATTAAATGTGATTACGTTGCAGGATTACGTTCTGGAACTCTGAGGCACTTAGTACCCATGTTTTTGATATATCGGCTTTACAACCTCCGATGAAAATAACTAATATTTTTTAATCTCACCCCTGCCCTGTAACACATGAAAGAATAATAATTTGTTCCACTTTAAAAACGCTTCAATCATCATGTTCATCATGCATAATTTTATTATCATTATTAATAAATAGGGATGTGTTGAAAAACGGAAAAGAACATTGTATTCTTTAATTCCTGTGTGTGTTTCATGAGTGTGTGTGCTTGTGTGTTTATTATTACACAGTGATATGACTACAATGGATTGATTTTGTGTACAGTGTGTAAATTAATACCTGATATTGATACCTGTATCAGTTAATGCCATTCTCTTAGGCAAGCACAAAAGGTTCTGCTGCACTCCAAAGTAGCCCATATGTGAGTAGCTTGATCAAAAAACACCCTGTGGAGTGTGTCAAAACAGAGAGTGGGCCAAATCTATGCAGTAACGTACCTTCCACCCAAAACATAGTGAACTCTGGGGCATTTGGTTTTATATAAACCAGACACTTCCGAAAAAAAAAAAACTCATCCATTGTACAGGCCCAGAGCAAGAGCCTCCAAAATGAACTCACCTACGACTCTCATAATTGCAGAATGACCATTGTACCTAACACTTCTCACATTAAACACTGAAATGATAGGATACCTAAATGACAGGGGGAAAAATCATGATCTTGTCAATACAGTAATTATGCAAAGCCTCACATCGGCTTGAGAGCTCTTTCTTGTGGAAAGGCTGATTTCATATTGCGCCAAATTGAGCCTGTTTTAGTCAGCGGTAATTACTCTCCACAGTAATAAAATCAATCATTCAGACACTGGAGAGTATGGTGGTGTTTATATAACACAGATAATAGGATGGATTGTAGAGAATGTGGGGAGTCTGACTCTATTGTCTGGCTAATTTCACTGATTAAACTTTTTTTCCCTAGTCATAAGATGTTTTCTAACAGTGAGAGTCGGATGAGTCATTCTCAGTCCCCTCCCCTGCCCTGAAATTGTCCTACAAATACAGCAGTAAGGGGACAGTTGTACTATAATTTTTAGAGAGCTGGCTTTCCAACTAAGATGATACAGGTTCAAATCTCAGATAAGACGCAGTTGTACCCATTGGCAATCTACTTAACCAGAATTGCTTCACAAAATAAAACAACCAAGCTGCATAAATTGCATATATATACAATTAGGTGGTGTAAATTTCTTGTGTAATCGTGAAAATTGTGTCAGCTGTGCAAATAATGAAAAAAAAAAATCATTGACAACAAACAAGACGCCATTACATTTTATGTCCACAGGGTGGAGACAAAGAACCAATATTGAGATGGGTTCATTGCATTTGGTCATAGGTGGAAGCATTGTGAGCCACATTCTGCTCACAACGTGCCCAGCTTGGCAGCGGTTATCATGCTGAGTGAACATGAAGGGAGAAGACATCCCCAAGGTTATACAGAACACACCAGGGTTCTGCAGCAGAGACTGCACTGTGGAATAAACAGCTGAGCAGAGGCAGGCAAACTCATGTTCCCATCAATATCAATGCAACCAACTGTCATACAATTCACTGGGACTGATACAACAGGTCTGTGTAGAAAAATAAAGCATGTAGTGTAATCTGTGCAGTCATTAAATATTCTGCAGGTTGTAACAAAACATCCTGAAAAAAGATTTACAGCTTGTCCAGTAAATTAACTGTGCAAAAAATTAGATGAGTGTAGTAAAGGACAAGAGAGAACAAGAAACTAAGCAATGCAAGTGTTAAGAATCTAGTACAGCACAATGTGCTTCAACAAAACCACATGTAAATTGTCTTATTACAAATCTAAAATGATGTAGTACAGAGCCAAATCAAGAAAAACAATATGCCTTTGTCCCAGACATCATGGAGGGCGCTGGTTGTGTACACACAATGTTCAGCAGCAGTTGTATTGCATTGCTAATCAGATACAGCAACACCACTCAATTACTGCTTGTAGCCAATGTGTTCAATTGAAAACTTGTGATAATTTCAGTCCCTCTAACCACAGATACGCTCTGCAGGCCCTGGAGAGGAGCATTTCAGAGGTGAGCTGTCTATAACTGCGGGATCCTGTGCTTCTCCCTCCTCTCTTTGGACCTTACACAGGAAGGACACGCACGAGTCAGACAGAGCAGGTCCTCCCCAACACTTAAACAACAAGAACCCCTAAGAAGACGCCCAACACCAGTCCCCAAGAAAAAAGGTTGATGTTCAATAGTGGTTTAATTATATTTTTACTCAACGCATACAACAAACCACAATTTAGTCACTAGTTTATGAAACATGAATGTATGACCTATGATGTCTCTGTGTTATGGATGTACATTAGACCTTTAGACAACTGCTACAGTTTGAATATTCAATTACCCTTACAATGAATACAATGCTATCAATGCTACACAAAGAAGACAAATAAGTTTGTTTTATCTGAGGGTACAGTGCATGTAATTTACTGAACACAGAAATGTAAACAAAATATTCTTATGATATATAAATAGGTAATACATTCAATTTTTGGTGAGGGACCCCCTAGAGGGGGCCTCCACGGCTCCCTGGACCCCAGGTAGCTTACCCCTGCACTGCCTACTGACGAGAACCTGAAGCACTGAGCCCCAGAAATGAGCTCGCCCTGCCAACAGTAGTGATTTATGTAGCCTCATCAAATTTAGCCTCTAGTGAAGCACAATAATTTAATATTTGCATGCGCTTAGGTGGTTGGCAACCAGAAAGAGAACAGAAATGATTCATAGCCCTTGTCGGTTATATTTTTAAAAAAATAAATAAATTCACAACATATTCAGGAACATTAATTTCACTCCTGTTGTGATGTCTTAGCAGGAATACAGGAATATAATGCTATGCAGTGAGGGTTGGATTTTAACAACCAGCAGAGAACGGAAGATAAAACATACATAAAGTAAAAAAATTGAAAAATAGCACTACTTGGAAGGAAATGTTTATTGTTAGCCTAGTAGGCCCTACATGAGGTATGCAAAATTTGATTCTTATAAACACTGAGGGAAAACTGAATGCATGCTGTGATCTGTAGGGTCGCGTTTCTGTGATATGATATAGGGAACAAGAGAAAAGTGTTCCTCTCAGTAGAGAGAGTGACGCATTTCTGTTTTTTTTTTTTTCAAATACAAAAGTTTTGAAATCTTAGGATGTTTGCAATATTATGAAGAAGAAAAAGAATCCATATTATGGTTTTTGGGTGACAGTGACCATAAATATAAAGAAGAGAAAATTGAATTTTTTAGCTGTAAGATAGCTTTGCATTAAATCGTCACGCAGTATCCACAGACTGTATACCCAGAGAGCTTTTGGAAGCAAATGCATTGAGAGAAGAATAGAAAGGGATTAAGTCTGTCACCTTCAATCTGCTGACAGGCTGGGAGGCTCCACAAAGGCCAAGGGAGACTGGCTGGAAAGCACACCTGCGGTAGCTTCTATTACATGAGAAAATATTCACTTGAATGCACTGCGTGCTCCTGCCATATGCTTGGGTGCACCATGTATTCCTAATGGCATGCCTTTGTCCTGATTTCACCCCTTGGCTGAGATATCCATAGACCTGAGCTCCGTGTATGTCATCAAGCTGAGCCCATAGGCTGGGACAGTGGGACAGAATTGGTGTAAAGTCAGTATTCACTAGTGTTTATAATTAGGCAGGAGACATGGGAAATTAGCACCACTGTGAGAACTGCAGGGTAGGATGGGATGAGCTAGCCAGCTAGCAGCTAACAGGCTTGGTTTTGGATAAGAATTTGATATATATTTTTGTTATATCCCTACTGATTACAAGCATTCGGTGAAGAGCTTAACCGTTCCATCAAACATGTCTCTGAGGTCGTTGATTCAAATCCAGTATCTTGTTTTAAAATCCAACATCACAAGTGTTTTTTCTAAAGAGACAGAGATAGGGTTAGTTTAAATGAACCAGGGTTTCTTGGGCTATTGCAGCATTAGTTCTTCCCACAATATCTCAGGCATGCAAGGACTCGACCACTAGTGGTCCTCAGTAAGAAATGGACCTCTCCTCCAATCAGCAGTGGCCTTCTTGCTATGCTGGGTAGCCTGTAGTATACAGAATAGTCACGGGCTTCCAGGTGAACAAAATGCAAATGTAAAGCGGCCATGTTAGTTATTCAACTAAAACACTCTCACTGTCATCTTTTTATTTTTAACTTAATCAACTGATTAATCATTTCGAGCAGTGACATGGCAGCATGCTGCATTGTGTGTTTTTGAATGCAGCGCTGGAGGCTGAACCCACCCGCTGGCTGTATTCTGCCATGTCGCCAGATCTGGGTGCTGCGCCAGCCAAGCAGCCAAAGCTCACTGCTGCCTCTCCCATGGGAGCCTGGCAATTATGTACAGGACAGTAAGCAAGCAATTCCCCTGCAATATCACAGGCCGTATGGCGTATGTGTGTGTGTGTGGGGGGGGGGGGGTGCTGGAGTGACTGGAAAATTCCACTGACACCATCCTAAATGTTAGATGTACAAATACGAGAGTAGGGTTGTACGTGTACAAATACCAATATTTCAAGGTCATGAACCCATCTTTGCCAATAGGGCCCTTTCCCTATCAAAGTAATGCTGAGAGATGGCACAATGTGATGATTCTTCCTTATGATTTTAGATGGTGAGATAGATTGCATTCAAGGGTGATTTCTTTTCTCCTTCACTCATGGAAAATGATGAAATTGTCATTGAGATGATGAAAGCTGTGTGATTTATTAGCAAATGGACGTAATAACGTCTCGAGCTATTAATAAAGCTGGTCTCTGTGGAGCTGCAGTCCACAGGGATTACATGGCCCCACCAATTCAAAACCCTGAGTAGGAAACTGAAACCAATTCAATGAAATATCTTTCAAACTGGTCAAATAGTTGACTGAAACAGGACTGCTGCATGGCTCACCCTCTTTAAGTACTCTATCAGTGTTTGGATGGACCTAAATGTATGAATTCCAGACCATGACAGTACCAACTATAGCTAGCAGCCTTGCCTGTGGAGTCACACAGGATGGTAGGGATTTCAGTCAGCATGGATTCTATGTCTGATCGCACACTAGTGACCCCTGCTGGTCAAATAGGCACACTAGCTCAGCACACTTCTCTGTTGTATTGGACCGCACTCATGACACAGTGGTGAAAATTGAATGTATTACATTGAACAATTGCCACTGCATTTATTTCAAATCCATGTGGTGTGAATCAGAATACTGACAGAAGGGGAATATGGCATTTATGTGGCTGCACTGGTCACATCCTGACCTTACACAGACATCACACACACTGAGAGGTTTGGTGTGCCAATTATTTAATATAATACTGTCATTTCATTATTATACTAAGAGTTTGGACTGTCAAAACAAGGTCAATGTGTCTTCTTCTAAGAGATGTCTGTGCAAACTCAACTTGTGGACTGTGGCACAAATAGAAGTGGAGGCTGACAGTGTATTTTGTGGAAGCTAACTTGTTTGTCCCAGGGTGTTAACAGAGGTTGAGTTTGGCTGACTTGTGAATATGACTGAGTATCCCACATTGGGAGAAAAGATTGGAAAAAGCATGAAAAAATGAAGTGAGTCCAGTAGATAAGAGTTTCTGTGGAGGCAGAGCCAGCAGTCTCCCCAGCCTGCCAGGAGCAGTAAACACACAACTAATGGGAACTCCAATTATGCGCTTACAGGGACTGTGTGCAATAATTTCATTTGGTTGCTCAGCGGCAAAGACATACACCACTAACACAGGTTTTGTTGGAGCGTGAAAGCTTGTTTATAACTTCAGGCTGTCTGTGTACACGAGAAAGCCTTCTGTTCTTTCATCTTGTTGTGATACAGGTATTGTCAGTGAGTCCTTAAATTTTCTGCATCTGTAATGTGCAGTTGCTATTACCTTCTCCCACCTGACATCTGGTAGGCCCAGTGCATGATGGGAATTCTAGAATGTCTAGAATCATCATCATGCTTACAAGATGTCTGGTTGAACATTGCTGTTTTTTTAAGCAATACAATGAAGAAGGAAATTATGCACTTGTGTCAATACTGAAAATGGCAATAATCAATAATCAGCATTGACCACTAGAGGGCGCTTTACTTTACATGCTGAGTGAGGGAACGGCAGACTGCAGTGATTGTGAACTGAGCTACATTTCCACAGCCCTGTTTTATTTCATTTCATGAGTGGGACAATCTCCTCTGTGGTGGCTCACAGCTGGGGTTTGTCTCACAGATAATTTCCCTCCTTCAGTATTTATTATTTGGCAGTAACTTTTCAACAAAGACAATGGGCTAGATTAGTGCAATCAAATCAAAACAAAATTTATCTTGTTTTTGTATCTTTATCATTTTCTTTCAACATGTTTAGGAGACTAAAGTCCATTTTGATAGAATTACATGTGTGCTTAAAAAGACTAAGGCCAGATTTTTGATGATAGTTCATTACTTTTGTCATCAACATTTGTCCTTAAATAATTAAATGTAGGTGTTCTACTTGGCAAATTCAGCAATCATGAAATTTAACTCACCAAACAGTTCTATGAGATAAAAAGCACAGAACTCTTTACAAATCACAAGTTAAAGTTATGGATAAATGTTTATTGACTCCTTAGCCTAAGTGTGTTTAACTGAATCCTGCCCACTGTCCACGCTTCATATAATGTTCCAAATTATCCATTTTAAAAACATGAAAAAGCAAGACAACTCCTCATTCCCACAGAGGTTTTCACCAGAATGCCCACCTCAAACATTGACAACAAGTTAACTCAAAGGCTAGCATTCATCTGTAGACTCAGGGTAGGTCCGGACAAAAATAAACCAGCGAAAGTCCCCTCACTGACTGCTGTCTACCTCGTTTTATCCAGACTCTTCTCTGAGGGATCTCATGTCAGACAGAGCCTTAAAGTCTGAGCAGATGTTTGCTGCTGAGGACCGTGCGCTGGGTGGAGAGGGAGCTGACGCTCCAGACGTCTGGCAGGTTGTTGTTCCGCGTTGGTGCGGGCCACAGGGGGGGAGAGAGAGCTGTCATTGGGCTGTGCATTAGGCTACAGTAGCATGAGCATAATCTGCTGTTTTCTAATGCAGTTTTTTAAAGATTCGTACAGTAAACTGCAGTTCTCAGGGGCATGCAGGCCTGAACAGCAATACTGTTCCCATCAGCCATCAGCTGCTTATGTCAACCGTGCCATCAAGACGTTGACCTATTTTTCAGAGCGATGGCAAAGCTGGGCGTGGGATTGATCTTCAAGTCTTGTTTTACAGATGTCTATGAAAGCAAGCGCTGAAAAGAAGCAAGGTCCCCTCTCCCGATAAAAGGGAATGAATAAAAACAAACGGAAAAAAACAGGTGCGTGCAGAGACTGTGAGGATGCAGCAGCAGCCACAGTGAGGAGGGAAACAGTGCAGGAATCCAATGAAAGCCCACGCCGCATAGAATAATCACTCTGGAGCTCGCGGGGCTGGAGACATGGGGCGGCTCTGGGCTCTTGATTGTGTAATCTGATTTGGTGCAGATCATACCTGCAGGTAGTGGGGGGTCTAATCAGTCTAATCGCTGTCTGAGACCAGAGGTGGGTGACTAAGGAGGGGGTGCTGTGTCTGCGTGTGTGTGTCTGTGTGTGTCTTTATCTGTATGTGTTAACTGTGATTGTGTCAATAGGTGAGTCTGTACAGTATGTCTGTGCAGCTGTGCGTGAGAACGTGCATGTATATCTGTTCATATTTGTGTATCTGTGTGAGTGCATATGTGCGTTTGATTGTGTATGTGTGTGACTGTTCCTCCATTTTTTGTGTATGCTTTTGTGAATGTGTGTGTCTGTTTCTCTGTATGTACTGTATATATCTGTGTAAAAATTTGTGCATCTGTCTCTGTGCAACCTTGTATATCTATGTGCATGTTTGTGTCTGTGTTTGTGTATGTATGTACATCTGTGTGTATGTTTGTGTATCTGTGTATTTGTGTGCATGTGTGTGAGTCTGTGTTCATGTGTGTACGGAGACAATAGGCACTCAATCTCACTGCTCTCCACACTGGAGGCCATAAATCTCAAACCTGGGACAGTATAAATGTTGCTCTAGGGAACAGCACACACGTGCCCTGCCTGTACACTGACAACAGGAGAGATGGAGGCGTGTGTGTGTGTGTGTGTGTGTGTGTGTGTGTGTGTGTGTATGTGTTGTTCCTTATCATATATGCACATGTGATCATTTGTACGTATGTATGCAAATGCATGTTTGTAGTGGAGAAGACTGAGATGAGGGGAAATGCGGATCTGAACATAAAAGTAATAAAATCTGCTGCTCTCACAGCCAATCCCTCACTAAAAGCCTGGTGGGTAGTTTGCTCATTTAAGTGCTGGGAGATATATGTGTTTATGTCACACCTTAGACCAAGGCTTATGACAGTTAGCCTTAGTCTACCTGCATTCGCCACAGCTCAGTGCTGAAGGGCTCAGGATAGTCAAACTCCTGAGGATTGCAACACTGAAATGTGGGTGATTTCACCAAGACCTTAATGAGGCTCTTCCAGAGAAACAACGCACAGAGAAAACCATAAGAACATAACAAAATATAAAGATGAGAACAGGCCAGTCAGCCCAGCTAGGCTTGACTATAGAGTATCTATTACTGAATCAAACCTGGACTTCAACACACCAAGTGTTTATTTCTCTACGACATGACCTGGCATCCTGTTCCGGTTGCGAGGTATTGGCAACTCTTTGTATAAAAATGATGTTTCCTGGTATCAGTTCTGAATTTGACTCATTTCCATCTATGCGCCCTTGTTCTACAGACTGAACACTATCTAAGGAATCTTTTGTAGTTCATCTTGTTGAATTCTTTCATGAATTTAAAAACCTTAATTAAATGCCCGCTTAGCCTCCTTTAGCTAAGCCTGAATAGATTAAGTGTCTTGAGTCTTTCCTCACAGCGTTTGGGTTTCAGTGTAAGAACCAATTTATTTGCCCTTCACATTGTAGAAATCTAAATGATGGAGTGAAGGGTGGAGGGGGTGTGGCAAAGGTCATGTGACATGTCCCTGTCCAATCAATCTAATGGAGACAGCAGATTACAGGAGGGCACACTGGGCACCGTGTCCAGCAGCACCACCCCATTACCCCACAGAGATAGGCACTGCCAGATCAGATGAAAGCCTGTATACCATTGATCCGTATGAGATATTCATGCTAACGTAGTCACCCACCTGAAGCACTCACATGAATACACACACACATGCACACACAAGCACAAATGTGCAAGCACACACGTCACACAGACACACACACACTTATGCATGCAAGTGCCCACAGACACAATTTCAGCACACATATGTGTACACACATCGACAAACAAATGCAGTGAAGACACAGTCAAACACATACGTTTAGACACTGATAGAGCAATCGACAGACAGAGACATGCGTCTTGCAAAGACTGGAGTATGCTTGAAAACAGCTGATTGCTGTACACCTCCCCCTCTCTCCGCTCCATCCCCCCTCTCTTTTCATCACCCCCCACCCACCCCCCACCCCCAACCCCCCGCAACCTGCCCGGGGCGTTTCAGTTTGGTGATCATCAGAACGGGGCTCACATTAAAGTGGTCTTGATTGCATGTGTGCGTGCGAGTGTGTGTGTGTGTGTGTGTGTGTGTGTGTGTGTGCGTATGTCCGTATGTGTGTGCTCCCTCCCTCCCTCCCTTTCTCACTCTCTCCCTCCCTCCTCCCTCTCCCTCCCTCTCTCTTCTCTGTCCTTGGTTGAGCTTTCTGTCAGAGCTCGTCTGCTGTAGAGGGAGCTGGGAGCTGGGAGCTCTGCTTTGCCCTGTGGATATACTTACATATATATATATGTATACATATATTTATTTGTCTAAACCTACGTGGCTGTGGCATCCCCAGAACAGAGGGCAGAGGAAAGCAATGCCATCCCACCGTGTCATCTGAGTGCTGCCGTGGCATGACCGACTTTTAAGGTGAGTTCCTCGCTTACTTGTTTTGGTTTTTCTAAACCCCCACCCCCCACCCCACCCCACCCGACCTGTTCACATTTTGTTTGTTTTGCTCCTCTCCTTTTTTTTACTATCCGCCTCAGTCCCTCATCAGTCTCTCTCTCTCTCTCTCTCTCTCTCTCTGTCTCTCTTCCTTTTCTTTCCGATTCCATCCTCCGGTTACGCTCCTCTTCCTTTTTGAACACATTGCTGCATTTCATCTCAGCAGATCCATCTACACCCTGAGCGGACAGCTCAGTCAGCTGTGATGCACATGCCGGGTTGTGTTTTTCCTGTTTTAGGGTACCCCCTCCCCCACTTCCTCCGTCCCTCATTAGAAATAGAGCAGTGAATCTGCAGAAGTGGAACCTTAAAGCAAGCCCTCTGGCCGAGGTGGCTCATTGCCTGCCACAGTGGTCCCATGCATTGTTTTTTGCTTTTTGTGAACTGGGAGGTGGGGGGTCCAGGGGGCTGTCTCCGTACCATGTGAGCGCCCCTTCTCCTGCCGCGCTGTTTTGTTTTGCTCTGCGCTCGCAGTCAGCTGCACGTCAGCTATATTACTCCTGACTAATGAACCTCCCTCCGTCTCATTTCTCACCCTGAATCTCTGCCTCGGCTGCCCAGAGGGGCCATGCTGCAAAATGTACCTGAAAAAAGGACTCCTGACATGCTGTCCAAATCAAAACTGTCCATGTAGTATTTTGGTCAAAAACCAGTTATTTAACTCAAGGACACTCTTTTCTGTTTCCTTTTGCTATTATGGATCATCGCCTGCAATTATTTTTTTAAAACATGTTACAGCTAAAAGAGGTCCAACAGAAAGCTATGCCAAAGTAAAGCTCGATATCATAAAACGATATCATTTACAGATAGGACCCTATATTTCTGAGCTCTTAAATTACACTGAAATCACAAAAATCCATGCGGGAAGTTATTTTTTAAATGCTGCTCTCTGGATGTTGAATTTCACGCACGTATCCACCTGCCTAGCTGAGTCTCTCTCTTTTGCCGACCCATCTCCTGCAGTTTATATCTGCCCATATCTGGCTCTCTCTACCCTTCTCCGTATCATTCCATCTGTCTATCTATCCGGTTACCTGCTCCCTGCGCGCCCATCCTGCTTGTGACATACCCCAACCCCCCCCCCCCGCCTCATTTCTGAGGACGAAGAGCGAAGGATTTCATCGCACCTTGGTCGTTTCATGCCCATTACCTTTTTTACGGCCCATAGCTTAGCCTCCGCGTCCCTGTTTGTCATATATATTAAGTCTGTGGCCTTGGAGGCAGACGCAACATATTTGCCCAGGGTGACGGCGTCTCCTTCCCCTCGTTTTAATGCCCCAATAACTCATCCCCCAGAGGACCGAGGATCCAGCTTCGTTCCCATATCTCATAAACGCTAAACCTCCTGGGTCCAGCCCCTACCGGGTCGTTCTTCAGGAGGCCTTGGCAGAAATATGGGGCTTGTTACAGCGCGGGGAGGAGAAGCACTGAAGAAGCATAACAGCGGTCTGAAATGCTAGCCCATGACATGAGTAAGGAACTTACCAGCACCTGATGGCCATCTCTCTATATGATTGTCTGTTGTCAGCTTGTACCTCCAGTGTGTTTTACTCTCTTCAAATATTTGTGTCAGGCCCGTTGTGTATTGACTATCAGTCTTCCCAGAGCACTGTTTTTATTGAGCTTTATAAATCTTTGCCTGTTTGTTTAACCAAGGACATTTTGCACAAAGGCCGTTGTGGCACTTATGACTATTGGGCATTGGCATCTAAGACTTGGGGCGAGGTGGACCTTCACTGGTGTCACAAAATGGCACGTTAGGCCCTGTGTGGTGCCACCTTTGCCACCAGTCTGATCCTAACCTCCTCCAGTCTGCCCATATGGAGGCAGAGCCTGCAGGTGGTGGGCAGCAGATGGCACCTCTCTCCTGGGCTGCCCGCCCGCCCTTGGCTGGGTCACTGTGTGCCCCCTACCTGTGGCCTGTGTGAGGCCTGAACGTCTGCCTCACTGCCCGTCCAGTTCCATCCTTCCCTCGTAAAACCTGCCTGTTCCCCATTTAGCCAGTTCACTTTAACAACCTTGCATGCCGTACTACTCTGCTATAAGCCTGATGAACCAATAAACCTGGTCACTTTCCAGTTTGTACCCAATGTTTTCTATCTAAATCAGCTTGTTGAAGGCTGGTCTGAAGGCGAAGGGAGCTTTTCAAAGTGTCTGTGAAAAATGTCACACTTCCGCAAACCGCCATCTGAGAATCTGACCATTGTCTGAACTGCCATGTCTCCAGTGTGGCAATCAGTCATAGGGTATTCATATAGAAAGAGCATCTTTGATTTCTCAAGATTTTACTAACCAAAAGACAAACGATTTTAGCATCCTGTATTAGCTATGGGATTATGGGATACAAGAGGAAACAGAGACTATCTGCAAGGAAGGAATTAAATGTAATCATTTAGCTTACTGTTTTAGAGAGCCAGCCGTACAGAAGAATGCTGGTGAGAATCGTTGTGGAATGGAGAATGATTTAATAATAATAATAATAATGGCTGTAGTGTTATTTAATTGATTTGCTTGGTTTACTCATCTAGATGGCTTTTCAATGCCAATACTGTAAGCAGACACAAACATATATGGCCTGCGTTCTCTGCATGCCATAAAATAATAAAAGCTGACTATGCACAGAATGAAAAACACAAGTATTTACCGAAGAAATTATGAAGTGTTTGTCATGAAATGGTGGCCATTTATAATTGCAGAGTTGATCCCTTTTGAGAACCCTCATTTTTTGGTGGATGTTCACTACCACCATGATCTAAAATCCAGTAACACAGAAGGCACACCCATAGGTTGTGGGATTCCATGTCATGTCATGTCATTCCTGTCATGACTTAGAAAGATAGGAGGATGCCGGTCATGTGTGAAGAAACGAATGGAATCCAGCAGACGAGTGCGTAGCGTTTCTCAAGCGCAGGGTTTTAAAAGCCAATCGGCTGTAATGGCTACTGACATTTTCCCCTTGGCAAATCACATTAGTTCCTTAAAGAAGTCATTTCTTCTGCAGGAGCGTGTGACTGTTCTCGTCTACCCTGGTCTCCGCCCCCGCCCCCCCTCCCCCAGGCTTATCTCCTGCAGTCCGGGTGGGCTTAGAAGTGGGTCGACTGAATGACAGTCAGCTGAGATCTCAGAATCAGACAGACTTTCAAACAGTCGATATATGAGTTTTTATTTATGTATTTCATATCTAATAAGGGCTTCTGCTCTCTGGATTCTTTGTATTCCTTTGCCAACTGTGCTTCCACCATTTTAATGTAAGTGAGGGATGGGCAAATATACAGTCGAAGTATATTGGTAAAAAATACAAGATATTTCACTAATCAACAAATTGTGGTAAACTGCAGGTTGTTTGTAAGTGGGAAAGCAACAATAGAGGCAAGTAATACAAATTACATATGAACTATACACACAAATGTATATTTCACATATATGTATTTGAAGGAATAGCTTTTCCTCATTGCTGTACAAGCTGGCAGACACTGCAGTGTGTGCATGCTCAAAAATAGAACATGCACACATAGAGAAATGGATTATGGTGCAATAGACTGTAAAAATATCATGAAAATTCACAAATGCAAAATTGTCTGGTATTTACAATGAATGCATGTCTATATACTGTGAAATGTTATAATATGTTGTGTTACATGTATCTGAATGTAATTCCTTTCTTCAAGGGATTTTCTCATTCTGGGGCACAGACAGTGACACTTAATCTATCACACTGTGGGGTGCTGGCTGATCATTATCAAACTGCACTAATGTGTGTGACTAAATGTGAAGCAGATCTAACAGGAACATAATTCAGCAAAATCTTTCAAGTCAATTACACAAACAGTATCCATTTATATCCTTCTAGGTGTTTTAATAGATATTTTCTGAAAGGCGGCAAACAGTACATTGTCAAGAATTTGGTCCTGCATCTTCCAAATCACAAGCCCACTTCACTAACCACTGCCCTACAATGCCGCCATGGTCTGAAATCTCACAAGCCATTTTGTTTCTCTCTCTCTCTCTCTCTCTACAGCGTTCCCAGCACCATGTCTGCCTCACTGCCTGAGGAGACAGAGAATGTGTTCGGTGAGTGCCTCCTGACTGCCTCTCTGCCCCACTCTGCCCCCTGCCGACCCTGTCTACCCCATCCACCACAGGGGGCACCTAAGTCAGCCATCTGCTTTTGTGCAACGTCAGGGAGGGGAAGGGGGGAGAACTGCATTCACAAGCAGGATAGCATAACTTTATCCTGCAGCAACAGCTCAGGGTAGGACTGATACAGAGGCAGAGTGCACACACACACGCTGTCCCTGCAACACAAACAGCTAAAATGACAGGAGCAGACCGAATGGACCAGGCAGCGCTCAACTTTGAGAGCCACAGATACCTTGTTTCTTGTTGTTACTTAGAACTTATTTGATTGATTAGCACAGCTGACCGTACTACGTGTAGCTGGCTAACTTCCATAAATATTTGGGAAAAACTGAGGTTTTTCCATCCGATTGAATTTCATCACATTCAAAACACTTCAATTTATCCAGTAAGCTAAGTTAGCCAGCCGCATATAATAGCGGCCTGGTTTCGTAGGTCTGACAATGCTCAACAGTTTAAACAAAACCCAGCACACTCGAATAGCTCTCCTGGAACAGGGCTGGCTATCCCTGCTTTAGCATAGGTAGCCTATCGGTTAAGTAGAGAAAGGCAACAGTTAATTTCCAAAATGTGCTGCTTTGAAAAGCATCTTCTGGAGTGCCTCTCTTAAATAAGACACTCTGCTTTAATACGGAACATCACCTTTTGTGTAGAGTCAGCTGTTTGCGCCGGGGAGCGTCAGGTTCAATTCCCCGATGCGCCGACTCACAGGATTTGGCTTCAAAACCCACCGACTGCTTCTCATTGGCCCGTGCGACCGATGCGCTCAACCCCAGGAAAAACACAAATCGCTGACGTGCCGCGGTCTTGTTTATTCACTTGGCAAACGCTGAAACTCTGCCCTGCCAGTCATTTGTAGGAGCAAATGTTTGAGCTTATGCATACTGTGTAAAGCGTGGATTTGTTTAGGGATTCTGGAAGGATACCGCTGAGAAACTAGCCTGTCCTTTCAGTAAATTGTACCACGAAAATCTCATAAGCCACTTGTGTACTGATATAGACCCCAGTGCTATGCATTTTTTTCCTTGCTTTGCCCTTCAAAAGTGTCTGACTGGTGTCGGGGAAGAAAACTAGTACACAGCAAGATTCCAAAAATAGCAAAACACAAGCAGTACTGACAGTATGAATCTCTTGCTTGGCATTAGGCAAATAAATAATTCAAGTCCTAAGCAGACAGAATATTCATATTTTGCTGCTTGTGAATTTATTCATTTCTGAGGTTTAGAGTTTGAGGTGCCCATAAAGCCAGCCACAGCTAACCACACAGATACAAGAGGAAAACAAAGGGATTATATAATGAGCCTGAAGTGGGGAGCAGAATGGTTTTCTGTGAACCGATAGCTGAGACGGAGGGATACTTCTGCATACTCTGCATCACTTAGTTTAGCTTTATTACACACAATCCTCAGGGGGGACTGCCCTGGAGCCTATATGGTTTTAGGTGTGGGGTTTGAGGTAAGGGTTTATGTCCACTGACCTCCTCCCAGTTCTGACATTAGCTGCACACACTGATGCTTTGGAAGTGGGGGGGGGTGGGGGGGGGGGGCATGGAGGTTGGTCAATATTTAATGGCCACAGAGTGGAGGCCAGTTTGTGTGGGTGGGGGAAACTGTGGCGAAGCAATAATGGCTGACAGCAGCATTTACAGGCTCTGTCACGGCGTTCCCCCTGTCAACGGTATCAGAATCTCCGCATACATGCCTCGCCTCAATACATTGACATGAAGCGTGATCCATCAGCGCACCCAGCCTGCACGAGGCGGGCGTAAATGTTAACGTGCCACTTGTGAGTGACCAGTGAAGCCATGTAGCCAGAGCTGGGTTTCTGGAGCACGATCGATCGGATGCAGACCATCGATCCAGAGAGTGGTTGCTGTTTGCATGCAACGGAGTCATTGTTTCGATGCTGCGTCTTCAAGATGTCCATCACTGCGGGCTGCTTTTTTAAGTGCTCCTTCGAAGGTCAGCGAACGTCCCGCGCAAAATGAAAATCAGCGCCGACCCAAAGAGAACACTCACAACCTGATCACGTGGAGGAGTAGAAATCAAAATCTCTCACAAATTCTGAATTCTTACCTGAAATGGTCAGGTTTCCTGCCCTCTCTTTAGGTTTTACATTACCAAAATCTAAACCTTGAAGAGCGTGACTATTCATTTCATGCAAGAAACTGCTCCAACAGCTGGTATACAGAGACTAAAAATCAATACTGCGTACACAGGAGATATAAAAGGGCAGATTTTTTTTCAGTGGTTCTCAGCTCTGCCCTGACCTTCCCCTGCCCATCAGCTGCCCCCGTTTCAGGCAGGACGACGGCAGGGGCCAGGGCCCGCTCAGTAGCTCACTCACTCAGCTCCCAGCGGGCATGCTGAGGGATGACCTCTATGAAGAGCCACGATGGGCACTTGTCCAGATGGGCAATGTGCCCACCGCCGCCGTGTCAAAAAGGGTGGCGGCCGCGCGCGAGTGGTGGTAAGGTCGTGGGGCTCCTGACCAAAGGAGAAGGTGGGGCTGCTCTTATATCTAATTTGTAACTCTAGAGGCGCGGGTTAAACAAAAACCTCGAAAGGCTTGTTGATTTTCAGAGGCACAAATGCTGAAGCTTTGACTCCGTTTACACCTGCGCTCAGGTGCACTCAGATGGAAATTGTAGGGCTGATCCATCATTGTTTTTGTTAATTATCCACTTTTAGAGGATTTTCCATTTTTTTTCTGTGCTGGCGGTGTTCTTTTCTAACCTTTGTCCTGCCAATTGTGCACATAAATAGATAACATTATAAAAGTTCTCCTGAACCATAGCATGTAGGTGAAGATGGCTCAGCCATCTGGCAGGTAATCTATGGTGGTTTGTGTAGGTGCCCTGTCTCATTAAGGAAAGGGAAATTTAAAGAGCGTGAAAAGTGAGCCAGACTGTTCTCACTGAGAACAACCTATCTGTCTCTCTTTGTTACTGACCTGGTCTTTGGATGGCTGGAGCAGAGGATAAATCTACTGAATCCAATTGAGCTGACGATTTCAATTGCAGTGTGGGGGGTGTTGCTAGACCAGACCCTGGGCCATAAGATCTAAATATTTAATCTCCAGCCGAACACTGTTTTGCACCTGTAATGCCAGTACTTTACAAGACCCATTAGAATCAAAATGGTTCAGCCAGGGCCTGCTGGGTAACTTATATTGCTAAGGCTTCCCTCCAATGTCTATAGGCACTGTATCGTCTGGTTCAGTCCTGACCATCACATTGCTGACTGTGATCAGTACATAATAGACCCAGATAGACAGGGTTTCAATTGATGAGATAGTCTGCATCCCCCTGCACACCAGCGCCCCCTCTGGTCAACAGGGCACATATAACATGTCTACCACAGCATCACATGCAGTGTGCTCCTCCACAGCAGTGACTGTGCATAACAGCAAGTGACTGTGAAAAGAAACCTCAGCAGGGAGGACAGCCTCTGCTGGACTGAGCATCTTTGCCTGTGCTCTCGAAGGACAGAGCAATAAAGGAGGCTGCATCAGTTAGATGAGCATGACTACAATCAGGCATTCAAAACCAAGGTTCCTTTTTAGAAATACCGTAAAACTTCACTTAAAAAGTAAAAATAGACCGACTAACCACAGAATAAGAGTGATGTGTCCCCATTTGACATCTAAGGTATGCTTTGAAAGCTGTAGATGAGGATATTGCTTTGCAAATAACTGTTCTATTATTAAGCTCTCTGCCAAAACAAATCCTGGCTTCCTTAATTGAGTTAGTCTTCCATGGGTTATGACTTAATAGTGAACACTGAGCCAAAGTTCAATATTACTTTAAACAAGATTTATTGTGTAGTGCCTGCCTTGAGAGAGCAGTTGGTAAGGCTGTATTCTGAACAGACAGGTTTTGATGTTCCTCTTGTTGATATGGTTGTGTTGTGGGCCTGCTGTTGATGGAGTAAATGCCGATAAAGTAAGATTCAAGAGCCCCCCAGCTCTCATTTAGCTGTGGGCTCACGGGAATCCCTACATCTTTCAGCTGAAGAGATGTTGCAACCACCTTGAAAACTTGAGCACAGTGTCCTCTCCATCGCTGAAGATTGTTGACAGGTTATATGTTTGTCATACATGCCCATACGTTTACACATTCATGACTTCAAATGGTTGATCGCACAATAAGGTTGACCTGATAAAGCAACGATGTCATGGACGCTATATCACCATATGAGCTGAGAGGAAGATACTTCTTATTCTGCTAGAGCTTGCCATGTCATTTTCCCTGCAAAGCATTGTGGGAAAGAGCCTGGAGGAATATCCACCCCAAATGACTCTTGCTGATGCTGCAGGTTTGCAATTGTTTTGTCTTGGACCGCCTAAACGCCAACAAGCCTGGCGTGATATTTTCGAGGAAGTAGGATATTACTCTGAAACTGTGGATGGGGTGGATTATGAAGAAAAGGGCCTTGGTGACAAACGATCCTCTGGTGGGCTGTGATTTTCTTAAATCTGGCCACGGTTCTGGAGCTTTGCTGCTGCTGTTCCTGGTCAGAGACAGGGAGTGCATAATTTCCTGCCTGGGAGAAAATGTAGGAGAGGGAAAAAGCATGATTAACTGTATGTTCAGCACGTGACCTGCTGCGGTGCAATTGATTAGCTGGTATTTTCATGGACAGTCCCCAAGGCTCCCTGCAAGAGACAGAATGGGCATAGAGTTGTAAATCTGAGGGAAAAAACGGTCTCCTCATTTCCCAAAATGATCATATTGCTTAAGTTCCTCTTAGGACCATTGACTTTCAATGGGTCAGCGATGACATTAGTGCTGACGGGGTTTTGGGAAATGGGTCCCAGGTCTTGCAAATAAAGAAACGGTACCTTTCAACCCCTTATTAGAGCAGTGCCCATGCAGAGAAACTGTGAAACTTCTGAAAAAAAGTGTTTGGCTCTGTGCACTCCGCATTTAAAAGAGAAAAACACACACACACCAGTGTATCTGAAATGAGGAAGGCGTTTGACTTGCTTAAACTTTACTTTCTAATTTTCTCCTCCACTGCCTTTGAGTTTTCCCCCACTTAAATGTCACAAAATAACAGATGCTTTTTGCCTGGTCTTTTCTGCAGCTGATTTTTTCCTACTTCTTTCTGCAAATGTCCTAAAAGTGTTTTATTCAAGAGATGGAAGAGAGGGGGTGGTGGAGGTTGTTGGGGGGGGGGGGTGGGGGGTTGTCACGTTGCCAGGCTCATGCATGTTTCAACACCAGAGACCACTGATATTATGCTTACTAGTAATTTGTGCTCAGTGGGCAGCCAAGTGGAGGTATTCTAATCCAGCCTGCTCCTCATTTTTGCCCAGTCACTGAGTAAGACCCCCCCACTAATAAGACATGCTAGCTTTAAAAGAAAATAAGAAAATAAGGCTGCAGTCAGATTTCATGGGTGGACAGGAGGTAGAAATCATGTTGACAGTGCCCATGTGTGCATTGTCAGAACAAGGGCTGGAAGTTGGGGCTGGTTGCTATGGCTAGTTTATACAGCGGACAGTGTCTCAGGTTGTGATTGGTGGGACGGGATGTTCCACTCTGTACCATCTTCTCATTGGCTGAGATGACTTGCCTGTATGCTGTGAGACCGTGCCTTGCCAATGGACCTGTCGTGGTTGTAGCCATTAGCTTGCCACCATGGAGAGAGGCATAGACTTAAGAAATATAGTTTTGAATATATCTGTACAGTGAATATATGCAGGCGTTTCAGACAAATTACTGAATAACAACGAATATCCGCAAAATAAAGATTACTTCCCCATGTCTGGTGGTTCATTTTCAGAAAGAGAGCCAATTTCAGCCACCCATGGAGGGACGAGGGGAGACGAATTGGAGTCCATTGCTACAACTGGAGATTAGTGCATAAGCCTTGAATATGGATCCAGTCATTGTATTGGTTTGCACTGACAATGTAAAAAAACAGTATAATAAGCTGTGACTGGGGTGTTAGACACAGGCCTCCTTTGTCTCAAACGTTCACCCTTATTACTCATTCACATCAGTGACTGCTGGCAAACAGACAGAATCCTGGCTGTGCCGCCTTGGGCCATAGATTTTTATTGTTCGATACAGAGGGTTTGAAACGTCCCCAGGTGTGAAGCGTGGGCCTCCATCTGTCTGCAGGGGCTGGCGTCTGCAGGTGTGTGTATGATTCTGGCTCCGGAGGGTACATAAAACCACAGCATGCCCACCTGTGTGGTGATCGTGTGGGCTCAGCTTCAACCTCCCTCCGCCAAACCTCAGGGCCAGAAATCAAGAGCTTATCATTGTGTGGTTCTCTCTCTAGCTTTGAGATAATACGGCATAATTAACAAGTCCAACAGAGATGCATTGCTCTGTATTCCATCAATGCTAGTTTTGACAGATTTCCAAATATGTCTTTACAAAGTAATGTATTGTCTATTATATTGCAACATTTCAAAGAAAAATGTAAGCTCTAAAAATATCATCCTCAATGCATGACAGCTGAAACCATTCCATATTTTGCTAGCGGATTCCACTCACTGCTCTAACCTGCTTGTAGTAAAACCTGGAATGGCTTAAAACACTGCACATTATGAGTCTTATTTAACCCTTCAATCTACAATGATTCCCTGTCCACAGATAGATCTACATGAGGAGAGACCTTCATATTGCTTGGCATGAGCACAGGTGAATTGCCTCAGAACAAAGATCACCCATTCTTCAGCATAACACGCTGAATTGGATATGAACTGCAGTGGAAATTAGATTTTCCCTTTATTACGCTGAAAACTGTCGTCTCTCAGGCACTAAGTGGAGGCGAGCTCATATCCAGCCTTTTTTCTCTTCATTAGATAAAATTTGCTCCAACACACGCACACAAACACACACACGCACACACACACACACACACACACATATACACACATACACACACAAAGAAAGGAATTAGGGGAGGGAGGAGAACAATAGAGACAGCGGCGGAGGGGTGCATGAAATAACAGTTCCCTTTGTCTTTGGGATGGCTCTGGATACATCTCCAGGGACTGGGGATGGGGAGAGGGGGGAGGGGTGGGTGGGAAGCGACGTGCAATGGTGTTGTTAATCCTTGTGATTCGTCGGCCAGATCACCAAACCCAGGCTCCACTGTAATGCTAATCGAAGGCTCCCGTCGGCTGCCCGCTGGTCATTTGAAAATTACGGCGTCTGCGCTTACGCTAAGTGCCGAGCGGTAATCCCCTCCACCTCGACAGGATCCGGCCCACTGCTCTCAGGATGGATGCGGGGAGGGGAAAGACGGAGGGAGGGAAGGAGAGAGGCAGAATGATACAAGAGTCATGGGAATCGTTGCATAAACATGCTGCTAGGTCTCAATTAATATTTGGACTGATCTCTGAAAGAATCAGCCCTTTTAATGAAGTGTTGAGCATGAGGCAGTCCTTGGAGTCCCTCTGTCCTACTTTGCCCCTGCAGAGCTCCAATCCCAATCTGTTTATGTGCATACGCACAGACACAAGCTCCTTTTCTTACAGCATTAACACGCATTCTTTTCAGTTTCAGCAAGCTCCTACCTAGAGGAGATACAAATTTGATGCAAAAATGTGCAGACAATGTGTAGACAGTAAATCAGTTCGATGAAATGATCAATGCTTCATACGACACTTTTGTGGGTATGCACCTGGGACACAAAGCAGTGACATAGGAGTTAACAGAGCTAGTTGTAAAAGTTATTTCCCCTCATCTCAGTGACTTCATGAACAGGACAGTGACATCATATCTGTCGTATATCTGAGAGCATATATCACAGCATTTGAAATTGTTTTAGTAGGGAGTCGAAAATGGACTTTTACGGCCAAAGTACTTTAACTGACACATCAGCTTTTGGTGTTGAATAACTGCAACGACATTTGAAACCTATACGATATGATATATACCTGCAAAATAGGATGATTCAATGTGAGCTTTCTGGCAAACCAGAGGATGGACCACAGTGATTTTTAATTCTATTCTACCTGAAACTCAGAAGTGGTAAGGCTTAGAAATACCTTGTTCAAATTGCTTATTCTGCCGTATTATATTTTCTTAACCTTTCTGTAACCTGATAATAGCCTGAGCATGCTCTTCCTTTGTAACCTAAGGTTTCGCATGTTCAACAGAAAGGTAAATATCTTATAAGGCTGTTGTAAAGTAAGATGTCTGCACATGTGATAACCACTCGTGGATTCAAGCATTGCTCGTCTATGGAGAATCCTACACAGCAGCAGGGATGTGGTTTTGGCAGGGTAATGAAAGGGTTTTATTGAGCAAAAAAAATGATGAATAATCAGTTTTCTTTTTGCCTGCAGACAATATTGTTGTTTTGAAAAGTTCTATTGACCAAGTTTGGCAGTGGATGGCCCCTTGGTGAAGGATTTCAAACATATCACCCAGGTTTGATTTTTGCAGTTTGTCAGTGTGGGTTTTCAAGTGAGTTTTCTTCTGGATGTCATAACCTAGCAATGAGCCATCTTCCCAACCTTTGCTTAGCTGCTGAATTTTGAGAAGAAATCGCACTGTTGAGTCGCACAAAGCTATTTTCCTCTGACCTCTCCTCCAAGAGACCGGAGTTCTTGGCTTGGTTTGATTTTGGATATTTGCAGCTGCTGGCACAGCAGGGGTTATCTTAGTGCTCACAGTCTTTCAGGCATGCAGAAATTTTGCAAATCCCAAGCTACCAGGATAAACATAGGCTCATTCGCCAGACTCATAACTATAATGTGGTAAAAGAAAGGGCAGCTGAACTTGCTTCTGGTTTGAAATGTAAAAGTTACAAAAAAAGACTGAGGACAAATGGAGAATAAATAGGGATGTAATTGAGGTTCAAAATTTATAAAAGGTTGAACCAAGGTAAACAACAACATTTTAAAGTTGAGCTCTGCCAACAGAAGAGGGCATAGATGAACATTAGTTGAGGGTAAACTCCAAACTGATATCAGGAAACATTTATAACAAATAGAGATGTCAATGCTTGATATAGCTTGCCAAGTTATGCAGCACAGGCAAAAACCCCTTAGACTGTGCAAGTGCAGGATACTCACTCGACTGTAGGTATATTAGGAGCCTATAAGACTGAATAGACTGCTCTTGTCCTTATGTATTCTTATGTTCTTAAAGCCTTATGACTAAGGTCATTTCCTTTGCTCCTGATTAGTCACTATCTCCTGAGGATGAATATGAGGGTCTCATTGGTCGATAAGTGAAAGAATACACTACCATGTCCAACCAAACCCACCATCAGGAATCTGTGGCCACCAGTGAGTTAATAGACAGTTTGCTTTGTCTTGACGATCCTGCAGGTGCCTGGCTGGCCAGCAGAGGTCAGCAAAGGACAATGAGGCCAATGAGCTTAACTGACTCAGCCCACTATTTAACCTGGTGAGGCTGAGCTACTGAAGTGGACCTCAAACTACAGCTGGTAAAACCACAGCTGGGACTTAAACTGGCAGCCACAGGACACACAGCTGCACCATGAACATGTACTTTTACTCTGTGAGCAACACAGAAACCTCAAATACATATATCTAAATATTATCCAGCGATTTGTGTGTGTGTGTATGTGTGTGTGTGTGTGTGTGTCGTCAGTGAAGTTAAGGAAATCAAAATTGCTCTTGAGCTGCCAAATAGACTGCAGTATTCAGGACTGCAGAACACACACAATTTACCATTAATGTGCAAGGCAGCTGAACAGCTTGCAGATCGGTACTAAAATGCCAAGCACCTCAATCTAGCACTTATACTTTGAGCTTGTAAAGTTGCTTTAGTCTGCAGAGTGCTTTAGAGGCCCTTGTTGATTCTGAGTGAGAGAAAAGGTGCTGAGAGCAGAAGAGCTCCCAGGACAAAACCAGCCTCTCCCTCTGGGATTGACCACACCGGTGAAAAATGGACCCACGGCAGCCTGTAAACACTGGCGAGTTTCCCCCTCTTTTTACAGCCAGCTTTGTACCAACTGACCCTCACAGAGACAGAAATGGGGGGAGGAAGAGGAATGGAGAGAGATGAAAGAAATGAAAAAGGGTGACATAGGGATATGGAAAGAGAAAAAGAGGAAAAAGGGAGACACTGTGTCAAAGAGGGAGGGAAACAAAAAGGAATGGGGAGAGAAGAGAAGGAAAGAAATGGAAGGAGGAACACAGAAAAGCAAAGAGAGACAGAGAGAAAGGCAGCATAGCGTTCAATAGGAACCCATAATTACCACATTATCAATCACTTGTTCCAGTCATCAGCTCCCATTGATGAAGGTGATAAAGGGTCCAGGCGTATTGAGCAGAGGGGCCAGGGCAGATGGATTGGAGCTGAGACATGGTATCAATGGCCCAAATTAGTGACTAATACTGTTCCTCTACAGCACAGCAGAGCATGTTGGTCAGTCACGCACTGACGCGCACCTCCATCAATCCGCCCGGAGGACAGCTACAATGCAGTGTGTAATCTCTTTGCTTTCCCATTGAGGAGGATAGACAGATGAAAATGACCCCACCCCCACATTATCCATGTGACCTCAGATGGGAATCTGGCCAGTGACTACAAAATCACAGTCTCTATCAGCAAGCAACCCCTGATGCACACGTGCATGCATGCATGTGCGTGCGCACACACACACACACACACACACACACACACACACACACACACACACACACACACACACACACACACACACACACACACACACACACCTTCCTGTTCTCCACTCTGGAGAACAACAAAGACCAAGGTCGGCCATGTCTGCTTTGGCCAACTTCTGCTTTTAATTATTTAGATTTGCTTACCAACAAATTATTTATTTATCAGAAAGCTCATGAATTGCTTACAGCTGACGGCCTTTTGTCCCTGTAACGAATGCTGTAACGAACTCATCCACAGATGAATCAGCATTGGAGTTCACTGTGAATTAGCTCATTTTACCCCTGCATGTGTAAACTGGTAAACACACCAACCCTCCTGGAGCACAGCTGCCCCCTATCAGTCACTAAAATGTAAAAAGATGCTTAGCTGTCCAAAGATTAACATTGTTACAACAGATCTAATGAGCAAAGCTACAGAGAGTGTGTCTGCACAGGGGGCTGGGTTCAGAGTAAGAGGAGGAGTGCACGTGGAGATGAATGAGTTAACACTAGGAAGGGCCTCCAGATTGAGGTCAGTGGGTTCAAACTCAGGGAAAGGGGCTACTGGCACATTCACCACCACAACAAGCCCCACAAAGATGATCTCTTCATGGGTTTAGTGAGGATTTGTTGGCCTTTTTGCCGGGGGTCCTGTGTGACCCAAAATGTGATGTTTTTTTTTTCCCCCATCTGCTGGCCCTACTTTCACTACACAGCAGCAGCAGCAGTGGTGTAAGCATGTCAAATGCTATTACTGTTCATGTAACAATTTTATTAATTTAATATTAATATCTGAATATTTATAATACACTAACTTTTCTTTTTAAAAAACAACTTATATTCAAACTTAGAAATTATTAATCATTTTGTGTTTAAGAAAACTGGATGTATTGTTAAATAGTATGCATGCACAATTTATATTGTCGTTTTTGTCTGGTATAAAAACAATCTTTCACATGCTGTATGGAACGTAAATGGATGAGTGGACAGGATGGCGGTGCCTTACCTTGTCTTTCTGCTGTGTGATCTTCGTTTAGACCTGAACGAGGCCGTACCGGAGACAGAGCTGCTGGACAACAGCATTCAGAAGGGGCGAGCCCAGCTGTCAGTCAAGACCCGGAGACACCGGCCCTCACGGTCACGGCTCCGCGACAGCATCAGCTCAACGGAGGGAGACGAGAGCCTGGAGAGGAAGGTGCGGTAGCAAACAAGACTGTTCATCGTGTGGTGTTTTCATTATTTCACAAAGTGGAAGTTTTTCCAACATTTTCTCCTTATCCAAGTAATGGCCCAGTGATTCACAAGCTGCGTTCCCATTAGAACAGGGCTCAAAAAGTACATTTAGTGTAGCATCATGTGATTTCAACATGAGGCGTCAACCATGGCTTAATTATGTTTCGCATGTGAGAATGGTTGTTTTTTTTAATGAGACCAATAAGCGGAGTAATCTTGAACTGAATCAAACTAAAATGTCTCCATTTTTGTGGACTTTGTAGACCAACTATTTCAGTGTATCTCCTACAATGAATATGCTGTGTTACAGCACTTCTGATAAAGTAGACTGACTATATATTGGGGTTTAATACCAACAATTATGGTTTCCATTCAGCCAGCTGCATTGCTAGAAATGAGAATAGACATTTAAGTCACATACATCCAAGCTAATGGATAAATAAATTGAAATGCTTATATAACCTTATAATCTTATGTAACCTGGTGTCTATACAGTAAGATCATTTGTATTCCCACAGGACTAATTTGACTTGAATCCAGACCCATCCATATATTTTGTTCATACTTTTGAAAATCTATATGATTGGACAACCAGTTAAAACATGTTTCAAAGTTTGTTGAAAAATCAGTAAAAAGATGTTGAGCTGCCCAAAGATTAACACTGGTATAATAGAAGAATTCATACTTTTTACTTGAAAAAGGCTGAGTTACATAAAAGCAAAATATTCAAATTTGACAGTATTGACATTGACTATATGCTAATCCAAGTTTTTCTCTGACTATCATGCCAATGAGTGATAGAGATAGGGTATCTCTCTATGCTTGGCAACAGAGCTTTTGAGTATGCTGGTTGGCTGAAACACAAAGCACTCCTCTCCAAATGGATATATTTTCCTCAATTTACTCGCCAGCTGAATACTCATTTCCAGGCCATTTAGAAATGTAATAAGTCTTCAAAGACTAAAGAATAAAGTAGCTTTGCATATCACTTCAGTAGCTCCTAAACTATGAATATATTCTGGAATGATATTTCAATATAATATCCTCTGGACTATTCTCTCTCTCACTCTCTCTCTCTCTCTCTCTCTCTCTCTCTCTCTCTCTCTCTCTCTCTGTGTGTGTGTGTGTGTGTGTGTGTGTGTGTGTGTGTGTGTGTGTGTGTGTGTGTGTGTGTGTGTGTGTGTGTGTGTGTGTGTGTGTGTTTGTTTGGCTCTTTATATGTGCATGTGGGTAATTTGTGTTTTGGTGTTTTGGTGCACATGGATGCATGTTTTTGTACTTTTGATGTGCATGTCATATGTTTGTGTGTATGTTTGCTTGTGTGCATGCATAATGTTTATGTGTGTGTTGAAAGTCATTGGACAGCCCCATGCACTGTATGCGCTCTCCACTTCACTCGGCTCTGCGTGGCTCCTCCCCCTCCCCTGACTCGCTGCTGTCCTCCTCACCGGCCCCACGGAGCCCCGCCTTCACCTTCGACACCTCGCTGGTACGCCGCACCGTCGATGAGGACGGGACACCGCCGCCAGCACCCAGGGGCCGCTACCGCCAGCTCACCAACGCCTCCTCCCAGGAGGCCCTGGGCTCCACGCCAAACAGCTCCCCCTCCAAGTCCTGCCCCAGCTCGGACAGCTCGCCCATCTACATCCGCCGGGCGCGCCGCCCCGACAGCGAAGGTCTGAGCCTCTCCCTGCAAACACTCTCCCTCAGCTTGCCATCAGATGGATCTAGGACAGGAGTAGGCAAAGGAAGGCCATGTCTATTTCTGGATTTCAGGCCAACTTTCATCTCTAAATTATTTAATTAATTCAAATTCAGATTCCTTTGTTGAAAATGTGAAATTTGTCTTCTTGGTCCAAAAGTAAGTCATTAAAAACACAAGCATTAAAAGAAAATAAACACATACTTGAAAGCCTTGCTTTAAATGTTGTCAGTTAAGAGGAACAGAATGGAAAAATGTAGGCCACACTGTGAGAGTAATGCTTTTTGTAATGAATGTGGACAGTCACTGTGGGTGGGAATGAGCTGCTTTGGTGTGCTGTGGTCAGTCCTGGTTACAGATGACAGTCAGGATACCAGCCCAGCTGAGCCTGGGAGCCCCACGGTGATCCTGGACAAGAAGACTAAGAGGAGATTCCTGGATCTGGGGTGAGCTGTGGGCTTGACTGAGCCTGTCGGGGGGGGGGGCTAGGGGTGCTCGGGGTTTACTCAGTCCCTCATGCTCCGTCTCTGATCAATGCCACTTCACAGAACATGCCATTTCATGACATCATAAAAGGGTGGTTTCATGACATCATAAATGGGTGTTGCTACCAGTATCTCAGTTCAACCAATCATTTGGTTGAATTCATGAGAAAGGAGGTCAGTGACAGACAGTTCAGAGTAGTTCCAGCCATTATGGGGTTCATGAAGGCTCATTCTGCCATAACTACTGCAAGAAGTATGTGGTACTGGACTGTGATTGTTTGGTTTTTTAAAAGGACTGCATCACACAATCTATATCGTTTGTGTAACTTACTGTTTGTAATATTGGTCAGCATGCTTTGTGTCTTGCTGAAGGTTTTGATCAATGTATTGTATAGATGCATGCAATACATTGATTGTATATTGATTGTTTAGATTGTACTGCATGTTCTGATAGGAAATCAGCTGGGAATTTTTTATTAGAATCCAAAGAAAAATAGTACTTGATGAGTGTTGCAGAAGATTATTATAATATTTTGCAATGTATTGATTTATTGTTGCTGATCACACTCCTGACATGCCCTGACAGGGTGACACTGCGACGCTCCTATGGAAAAGTCAGGAAGGAGAAGTCCAACAGATTTAGCATGGGAAGTCGGTGGGTTCCTCTTATGCACACAACCCCTCCATGATGTTATCAACTTCTATAATACTACAGAATAATCGCTCAGGACCAGTGTCTTGGTGCCTGCTCTGGAACCTTTCAAAACAATAGTGAATCCTGACTCCAAACACATCAGCGACCATGGGCTCCCCCATTACACTGTTGTTTTACTTATCTCAGACTAATGATATATAAGCTTGTAGCTTCATGTGCATATGTTTTTTAAGTCTTAAAAAGTTCAAGTCCATGGGTTTGGTGTGCGTGCCTCTTTGTCGGCAGTAAGCTCAGTAAACTGGTTTGAGAGTCTGAACATTTTGTGTTTGGGTTTTTATAAGTGAATATATCTGATTCCTGTGTGTGTGTGTCTGCATTTTCTCCCATGATGCGATTTGTGCTCGCGGTGCAGAGCTCTTGTCTGCCTGCACTGTGTGCTCGCGTAACCCTCGCCCACTCCCTGTGCTGTGACTCCGCCCACAGGGAGCCCTCTGAGAGCCCGTCGCGGTCTTCGGGGTCGCCGTTTGTGCCTTTCTCCTGGTTCACAGACAGCGCCAGGGGCTCGGCCTCCTCCAGCAGCACCCCCTCCTGCTCCCCCAGGACAGCCTCACAGAGCTGCAGCCCCCGCAAGTCCAACTCCCAGGTAGTCTGGTCTCCAGTCATTCCATCTCTGACAGCATAGTTAACTTCTCTGGCCTGGATTTCCTGCACTCTGAGGCCAGCAGGTCTCTTGCACTGGATTCAGGGGTTCAGGTGGTTTATCATTTTATGCACCCACAGTGTTGTTGGACAAATTCATTAATCCGAATGAAATCTAACCTCTGAATAAGTGACAGTATTTGCATATATCGGCCTGATGAGTAAGGCTAAATTCCAGGTAACACTCGTGAGGAACGGCCACACCCGCAGCGCTTGGACAAGAGCTTTGCTTTGCAGCCATCTCATTCTCTGGGGATTTTCCACACGCTTAAGGCTCCCTGGCAACGGAAAGCAAATGGCTTTTCAGAATGAATCAGCCACCAATGAGAAAAAAAAATTATGTACTATATATATATATATATATATATATATATATATATAATTCATATCAATTCAAGGCTTTCAAAACAACCTTGGTCTGAAATACCATTCAGTTTCCTCCAGTAATTGGTTGTGCTTTTCACAGACTATTATTTTCAAATAGACAAACACACAAAGGGACAGCTGGACAGTAGAGTACACTGTCTGTCCCATACAAAGTGATGGTCTTATTTTACAAAATTACCTGTCTGCTCTCCAGAAAAACTGTAGATAATCTGTCCATTTCCGTGTCTCTGTAGTGGGGCCGAAGAGATGCTCTGAAAGCAGAATTTTTACAATTAAAAAACTTTTTAACCCATTAGCTATCGGTATTGGAAATAATTTCATTCTGACTTCAAAATGTTCATGTCATTGACCTGGTGCAAATATATGTGTGCCAATATCAGCTGGTAATATGGTGCTCCACTATTTCTGTCTGTCTTCTCTATGTCTGTAGAAGCCAATACGCTAGCCCCACACAAGCCTCAGCTCTACATTTACCACACAGAACATCCATATTAAGGCTCAATGTGGTTTCATCGTTCCTCAACGTTGAGGGAATGTTTTCCTTTAAGCATAAGTGTAAGCCCAACAGTTACAG
Organism: Albula goreensis; assembly: GCA_022829145.1. Classification (NCBI taxonomy): domain Eukaryota; kingdom Metazoa; phylum Chordata; class Actinopteri; order Albuliformes; family Albulidae; genus Albula; species Albula goreensis. The sequence continues at coordinate 8,515,168 of CM040762.1, forward strand.
AAGCAGCAGACCAGGGATATAAATTCAGCGAATAATCTATTCATAGCTGCTCTTCTGAAGCCTGCTGCAGTCTGTCGCGCACAGCCTGGCTTTCACATTGATTTGAAAGGTTTGAGCTGTAATTCAGCCACTACAGACAGCCTGTGGGGGAGAGAGGAGACCAATTACAAAACACGGCAAGTTTTTGCTCCACGTCAGGGCCCATTCGGAACTGCCGTGTTTGCAGCGGCAAACCACAGCCAGTATGACATCTCTCACCATCATAAAAACCAGAAACCTTGGGAAATATAGGAGGAGTCCCAGAATTTGCAACCATAGTCAAAAGTGCAACTAAACCACAATCAGGATGATGTGATTATTATCAGGCTTTCATTCCTGTGCTCTAGCAGTTGAGTAACAGTGACAGTTCCACCACACTGTATAATATTTATCTGCCAGTTAGGGAGTGAGGAGGGCAGCTGGTTAAAGCAGTGAATGTTTACTGGAATGCTTTCATCTTTTGTGGATGGAGGTGTGTTGATGCTACTGTTGCAGCATTCTGTACCCATGACCACTGCCAGGAATCTTGTGCCCAGTGAAACTATATGACAGTCCCTAGCCTGTTGACTAAAAAATGAAGTTATCAATGTTTTTAATTTCCTATCTGCATTGAGATATACTGATAAAAAATGAAGTTATCAGGTACTTCTTAAGCTTGATAATGGTGATCACTCTACAAATTAATACATTAATGCAAAATTAATTTGAGTGAAAGCTGTTCCTTTGATAAGTGGGGCCTCGTGAAGCGAGAAGGAAAGTAAGATGTAGAGATTGGAGTGCCCGTTTGTTCAGAGCTCAGACATCAGTAGAGACTTCTTCACTGTTCCTTAATAACCGTGTAGAGCTGGGTACCAGGGATTTCTGAAGCTGATGGATTTGCCCGTAACTGACCTCACTGAGTGTGGTTTCTAGTGCTGATCCGAGGACCGGAAAAGCACTAGAAGTATGGACAAATTTGAGCAGGAAAGCAATACAGCATTACAGTAATGCATTACAGATTTTTTTTACCATTAACCATGTAAGCAGCATATGACTATAGGATTGCTCTTCATGATTGTTTTTCTTTTCATCCAAGACTGAAGGTATGTCCTTCATGAGAGGATCACGCAGTATAGAGCTATGTGAACACCTGCGCTTGTTTTTACTGAAAAATAGGATTAGTCTCTGCTGAATCTGTTTCTGTAACTATCATTTTTTTATTCCCAGAAAGCAAATTTCCCATGTTAAATGTTTTATTTTTTTGCTGTTTGGGTCCCTCATACACATTATTTGAAAAAAACCACTGCAAATGTTAATCATACAAGCAATGATTTTATTTGTTACAGAATTTTTATTGAGAAATGATTGTTCATTAGAACAGTTTTAGAAAATATTTTCACAAAGTTGGCCTTTACGTTTCTGCTGTTACTGAAGCATGGTTGTTTGAACACACGTTTACGAGGTTAATAGGTACAGAACCTATGGCCACCTATGTGCATGCATGGAATTTGGAAGAAAACAGAATCACAGGCAATTTAATGGAATTGCCTTCTGGACTTAACTCCCACAATGTGATAAGATTGAATCAGTCTGCAATAATCAGAACACATTATGGCTGTGAGGTATTTTCCAAAAAAGCAAAATAAAAAAAAAGTGAAATTGCTTTTCAGCTTTTATTAAACTGCGTTATCTGTTGCATTACAGTGATAAAGATAGACAATGTAGTATTGGCAGGTTGTCTGAAGCGCAGGGGTTTGTTGGCCAAGGCGGGCTCATCATGGCAGCCTCGTTAACGAGGAAGGGAGTCATTGACAGCTGGCACGACCTGACAGCCACAGACCTGCGTCAAAGTCACCGGCCCACATCCCCTCAACCTCATCCAACCCCCCTACCTGATCTGTTACCGTGGTAACCCTACTGAGGTAGACAGGGGCAAAACCTTAAACATTATTATGTCACATCATTCATATTCATACTTGTAAAGACAAGAATGACAGTTTCGACATGTAAAATAACTATCCTGTGAGTTTTTCAGTTGCGTCACTTTTTCAAAGGCACTGAAAACATTGCAGATGGTTTCCCATTCATTTCCAAATGAGTTCCTCTGCAGAGCACTGATTTAGCTTCCCCTTTTTTGTGTTTTCATCAAACGTAGAACTCTCTGAACTTCGTTGAATGGCTACAAACAAATTCACTGCTGCTCTTCCCTGTTTGAGGCTCAAAGAGAACAGTCTGAAGACCTATGGCCTTTACAACACATAACAACCGAACAGTAGCTTGCCTGTCTGGACATAGCAATGTTCCTTGGTTTGATACACATGTTAATTCCTGACAGGATCTCGGGAAATCAGTAGGGTCCGAACGAGAAAAGGAAAAAATATTGTTCATTTCCCACACATTTACTATGGCATTTTTTTCAGGACCTAAATCTCTGTACAATTTCATGGGCCTTTGTGTTGCTGAGGACGCTATCACCCTCACCATCACTATACACATAAAGAACTAAGCCTCCAAGCAGGGAGAACTTTTGCTTTGACTGACTGAACTTTTGCTTTGACTGAAAAGACCTGGCTGAAATATCTGGTCACAGACGAAACTTTAGCTCCCTGTCCGCATACCAGATATACCCTCTACTGGAAACAAAGCCATTACATTTCCCCAGGCGGCTCGCTTTAGGATAATGGTTCCCTAATATGCTTTAGACTTTTTCACTGTTTCTGCTCTGGCACTATAGTTGAAATGTGCACTAGGGCTCAGCTATCCTCTCTGAGCTGTCACAGTCTTGCAGATAGTGCAGATAAGGAGGGTACGGAGCAGGAGAAACCATTCAGCGTCCACTTAATTGTGACCCAGGAAGGGGCATGATTCTTTGGGTCGTATTGTAGGCATTTTCTGTTATTCCACATTATGCATTTACAAGCATACCCCCCGTTTAATAGTCTGTTCAGCTCCAGCTTCCGTTGGGAGCACATCTTGTTTATTTCCCTGAGACGGGCTCCGTGCTCCTCGGTGTGCGTTTGTCAGTTGAAACAGCGCTACACTCGAGGTGCAGATGGAGTGACTCATCCAAACATGCGTTCTGCCAGAAATAAGGCACGGCTGACGCATCGGTGCATCTCCCAACTTTCGCCACAACGTCGCAGCAGCCTGACAGGGCAAGCAAGATTGCAGATGAATTTCTTAGAAATTTCTGTGTTGTACATGGAACTGTAAAAAACATCATATATATGACAGTGACAGAGAGATCATGCCAACTTTTCAATATTAATTTCCCACAAATTTGCACACTTGATAAATGTAAAGTGTTTTTTATTCTTGCTACTTGCAGCTTTACGCCAGTTGGCTCTGTGCAGCTAGCCTGAAATCATTCTAAACTACACAGTCAATGCAAAATCAAGGCATGATTATGTGTAATAGTCTTGACTTCAGACACTCAATGTTTGATAGAGTGTCTAGTAAACAAACACTGGTTTTTTGGCATATATTGCCTTAAAGCTGATTGGTGCCCCTGGATTGCTGAGGGTCAAGTTTTTGCTCTGTCTCTGATTGTCCGATTCGAATCGCAGTTCCACCTACCTGAGACCATGATTCAACAGAAGTAATAAAAGACACCGATTCACTCGCAGTGAATAGAATCCTTGCCACAGGGAAGACTGTATTTCTGAGCCTGACAAACGAGGCTAATGGAACACCAGTGTGAAGATGCTGCCACTCTGTGTGGCTATATTTGGCCAGGCCTGGCCTACAGACACAGATATCCACTGTAGCACCGTGGGGTGTGTGGCATGGCCGGGATTGAGTAAAAACCCTTCAAAAATAGACTAGGAAGCAGTGTGAGGTGTTAGCCAAGTGCAGGGGCTTCATTTTACTCTTAACCTCTAAAGGATGAACACAGAATGAGGTTTCTTTTTTAACTCAAAGTCAGTACAAAATCAAAGCAGTCCTTTTTATCGGCTTCCCCTGCGCCACAACAATGGGCACCTGTTGCAGCTGGAATCTGAAGCAGCGCCTCAGAGGTGCACAGGCTACTGTGTTGTTCCACTTAGCATACAGCATGTGGTTCAGGTCAGATTGGTATGTAGGCCTGAGCTCCTAATTGCCCAGAGTCCCCATAGTAAAGGTACCCTGAATGCCTCCTCTGGTAAGTAGACCAGTGGCTCTTACTACAGAGAGCTGCAAGGGACTATGGATAAGGTGCAACTCAATTTCAGGAGAAACGGCATTCCAGTAGGTTCCCCCTTTTATGCCATGCCCATGATGTACCTCTCTCTCTTTGTCTCTCATGTCTTCGTTGATAATTACTCTCTATCTGCGTTGCTTTTCGATCATAAATAGAAACTCTGTCTGTCTGTCTGTCTGTCTGTCCCTCTCCAGGAGTCCACCCTCAGTGAGGAGTTCTCCCCCCGAAGCCCGCGAGCCTCCAGTGGGTCAGCGGCAGAGTCCCGGTCCTCACACCCTTACCAGACCCTGTCCCAGTCTTCAGACGAGGTGAGGGCCCCAAACCAAACTCTGCCCCACTCCAGAGACCAGCTGCTGTGTTCCGCTGAGAGCTTACTCACGGTATCAAAAACGCATGGAGCTGCCAACCAGTTGCTTAGGTACAGAGGGAAAAATATTGTTTGATTGTTTCAAACAAAAGAATGATTTCCTGCTTATTGTTGCAAGCTGCCTTCCCGGATTTGGGACTTAGAGGCTGTATGCAAATCAAAATTCAGGAAATTTCATGTTTGATTTCAAGTTTTCTCAAAACTGCTAACATCAACAACCTGGCGCATGACTCTCCTCACAGCTCACTAAAGCCAGTATTTTCAGACATGGCTGCACAACAATTGGGAAATCAATTATTTCCAGTAAACTAAACCTCTCCCGGCATCGTCTGCCTGGCTGGGCTGCCACTCTGGAGGTGGGGACTGCGGTTTTAAGAGGCTTGAGGGTGGGTGGGGGGGCTCAGGCTAACCCCTTATACATCCCCGGGGGGGGGGTTGTCCCCTCACACGTGTCCACCGCCCGCAACCCATCCCCCAAACCCTCCCATCCACCCCGGGCTGCTCATTAGAGCCGAGAGACCGGCTTCATTTATCAGCGGGCTGCCTCCTCCGTCACCCCGGTTAAATTTAGCGTCAGCTCAGTACGGTGACTCAACTCACTGTCGGGGCCCCCACTGACGGCCAACCGGAGAGCGGCGGAGAGCATTTCACCGTCTGCCAGACGCAGATAGCAAAGGAGGCTTAATTATTTCCCGGCCCTAGACAGAGAGGAGAACATCACGGGTTTAAGAGAACATACCAAATCGACTGGAGGGGTCAACCTCTGCCTCGCACTTTGGTAATGAAGAACAAAGGAGGGTATAAGTAGTTGTAATTGGGCAGATTGTCAGACTGTGAGCGTAATTAAGCCCCAGGCAGTGGGGCTCCATCGCACAGCGCTGTTCTCTGCGATATGAAGTGCTCTGGAGGCCCCACACCCTCTTTGTCAAAATGACAACCATGTTACAATAATCCCCTGGGTATTTCTGTGCTTCCTCCCAAATACGGGCAACCCTTTTCTCAGCTGGGGTAAATTATGCTGGAATTGATAACACCTTACGTAGAGCCTTCACAGCGCATTCATGAAGGCTGTACAAACATTCATAGAAACCTTAGCAAAGCATTTATTAAAACATGTAATTTTAGGTGTTTTGTGGTGGAAAATTTGAATAGAATTTCACCATAACAAAGATACTATGTTAAAATAACAGTCATTGTCAGTCATGGTTTACTTATTCATGGAAATAAAAACTATTCTAGTAGCTATATGTAGCTTTTGTTACCCACTCACTTTTTTCAGTTGTAAATAGGATGTTGATTAGAAATAAAATGTTGAACAGATGGTGGTAAGGCCACTTCCACAGGACCTACTGCACAGCAGTGCATTGTACTTGTCTCTACCGCTTCTGTTCATTGGCTAAACTCATTGTAAGTCACTGTGGATAGCAGCGCCTGCGAAATGGCTGAATGTAAATGTAACACGACGCTCTGTGCCCCAGCCCCTGGATGAGCCGCTGTGCCTGGTCTCGGCCTGGAGCACCCAGCAGGTGTGCCAATGGCTGAAGGGGCTGAACATGGAGCAGTATATCCCAGAATTCACTGCCAAAGACATTGACGGAGAACAGCTGCTGCAGATGGACGGGACAAAGCTGAAGGTGAGGGGGAAGGGGAGGGGAAGGGAGGGAGGAAGAGAATGAGTGGTGACACGGCGTCATGCTGTATCAGGCATGTCGTTTCTGATGTTCGGGAAATGCTGTCCTGTTTCATGTCTGTGCTGATATCCGTTTGCTGGGTTTAAGCAGAGATTCTCTGAACGGAGTGTACTTTGTGGATCGGGCGTGCTGTTGCAGAATTAGCACCGATCAAGGATGCAGTGCCACTGTATCAGAAAATACAGCCCTGTCTCCACTTACAGGAACCCACAGAGCAAACCATACACTGAAATCCACAAGCCAAACCATATACACTGTAACCTACAAACGTAACTATATACTGGAATCGGCAAATCACACTATATTCTCTGGCACTCAGAGACCAAACTGCAGGAACCCACAAACAAAATGACTGTATATACACTGGATTCTGTAGCCCTCCCTCAATACTCTTCCACAGAGAAAAATCTGTGGAATTATGAGCTCCAGGAATAGAGCTGCTTCAGCTCCCTCCTCTGCATGTCACAAATTAGGCAGAGTCCTGAGAAATAGTGCAAAGCTCTGATGCTGCCTTCTCCAGCCCTCTTTCACCTCTGTGTGAGATAGCTTTGTCCCAACTAAAACTGGTCATTTAATGGGCCTTTTTGGTTGTTAATTGAACATCGATCTGGATTTTCCTCCCTTTTATCACTATCTGCTGCTAATTAGCCAAACTGTTATACGGCACCTCCAGCACCGAATTAATAGCTGACACTGAACCCGATTATGTAGGTCAGCTGCGACTAAAATCAGAACCAGAGGTACTGCAGGATTAGGACTGCCAAAGACTGTCCAAAGCATATGGCCCAGGTACAAACTGAGATAAGGTGCTAAGAAGTAATGAATGGGCAATAAAATCAAAGGTCTAGAAAAAAAAAAGGTCTGGATTAAAATAACAAGGCTGATGAAGATTGTCACAAACCAATGCCAGAAGCAAATTTGGGATGGAATTGTGTTTCCATATGGCCCCATGATATGTTTTTGGTTTTAACATATGCACTAGAATTAGAATAGTAAATTGCTGAAACTATCCATCTTGTGAATTCCTCAAACCTCTGTTACTGTTTGATGACTTACTGCCATCTGCTGGCCAGGAAGATAACAAATCACACTGAAGAGTTGCTGTTTTTCCATGTTTTAATATCAACATTTCATATCAAGTTGTAATATAAAGGGAATAGCTGTGATGGATTTTTATAAGCTCTAATCTTCTGCTGTTATTGAAATGTTGACCACATGCAATTTAGAAGACTTGATTTGATTGACTTGAATTGATAAAACTACATTAAGGTGAACAATGTCTTTAAAGATGTAAAATGGTAAGCCTGGATAAAATATAACCTTTTACCACAATGCCAACTTTGGAAATGTTATCTTCTAATAAACCAATTGTCAGACAAATCAAAATCTTATACATGCGGAACTGTGATTGGACATATCTAGTCAGAAAGTTCCCCAGCCAACCAAATCTAAGGGCCAATCAGGATTATCAGAGAGCGTCTGGCCGATGCTATTTTGCCCCACAATCCACAAGTCATTTGAGGTAAAGAGGTAAGTTCTTAAGCCAATTAAACTAGGGAATGATAAGCTGGTCAGATAGGGATTTTGGGCAGGATTTGGACAGGACTCCTCTGTCCTCTGTGATAAGTAGCATTATATCTTTATGGACTTGATTTAAAATCTAATCTGGTGGCAATCTAGTCTTCTGTCTCAGTGCTAATCATGTCTTAACCTTTTATTTATCTTTTCATTTTGTCCCTTTTTTCATAATTTTTCCCCCTTTCCTCTTTTCCCCCAACCTGAACTCAGCGAACTTGTTGATTTATAGCTAGTAGCATATTAATTGTTGCTGTTGTAATAAAATATATGAATTTGTGTGCAGTCCATGTTTACATGGCTCTGTGACTAATACAAACGTATGAAAAAAACCATGTGACACGAGCTTCTCTAAAGCAATATAATAATGTAATAAACAAACTTCACGTGTTTCTCTCATTTTCTGAAAAGTTGTATTTGTGGAGACTTGTTTGTGGTTATTGTTTTATGGCACAGATGAAAGGTGGGTGCTACCTGCTGCATGTGGTTGTTTGAGTGTTGTCTGAGTTCTGACTGACAGACAGGCCCTGGTTCTCTGTGCATGTGTGTGTGTGCAGGGCCTTGGTGTGAGCAGCTCATCAGACCGCAGTGCGCTGAAGCGCAGGCTGAAGGACATGCATGCCGCCGCAGAGAAAGAGCGCAAAGCCCTGGACAAGCTGGAGAAGCAGAAGGAGAAGCAGCGCAAGAAGGACCAGGAGCAGCGCAAGAGCTAGGGGTGTCCACAAGATGGCATCACCATTCTGTTCTCCTGCTCTGACTTTCACTCCCTCTTTCATTTGCAGAGCCTCGTGCAGTATGAACACATTAATACACACACACACACACACACACACACACACACACACACACACACACACACACACACACACACACACACACACACACACACAAATACACATATTCATATTGTACATACATGCACAACAATACAGGTGTCCAGAGGGAAACAATGAATCATAACACTGCAGAGTTAACACAGCCCCAGATCCCCTTACTAAGGCCTATGTGGCCAGATGTTCCCACCCAGACTCATCTTCTTCATCGATAACATTTCAGAGCTGCAGCACAGTGTAAGCTCAGCCATGCTGAGATACATCACAGTCTGGTTCCTTCATTCTTCTCAGTGCTGGCTGCATCCCTGAGGAGTTTCTTCAAAAGGAAATGCAAAGTCCTGATATACAGTACTAATGGTGAAGGGTGCTGTAGCTTATCTTTGCAAATAATGTCTCGTTATCTTCTGAATGAACAGTAGTCACACTCTGCTCAGCCATCCAGAGGTCTGTTGGTGTGAAGGGCCAAGACCTTGGACAGGTTCAGGATCAAATCAACGGCATGACTCACCCATTCTGGCATTCTGGCACAGGAGTATAAAAAAAGGAGACACATGGAGGTGTGGGTTACCCCAAAAATGCATAACGAGAACTCCCGACACCCGTCTAGAGATGTGTTAAAAGCTGAGTCAGAGCTGGAGGGCATTGAGCATCCACAAATATGTACAGCAGAAGCCTTGCCCCCCCCTCATCTCTCATAAGAAAAGGTTTACAGGACTTTCAGAAGTCCCAAAGCTGTTTTGTTGTTACTCCTGTTGTGCGGTTGACTTATTTATCTATTTTTTTTTGCCATGGCTTGGCCTGAACAAAGACTGCATTATATAGCTCTTAACATGAGTACAAGTTGAAAGCATGCCAGTGCCCTCAGTCTCTTGTCTTGTCTTGAAAGCCGAGAGCCTTTTTTTTTTTTTTTTTTTTTTGCTTTTCTTCTTTTTAGCTAAAAGCTGCACAGACTGGTTGGGACGGCGCACATTGTCTGTATTGTAATTTTTCCTCTTCTGTAATGAGGACAATTTGATCTGCTGCTGTAGGTCATGGAGGTTTTGAAATCCTTTATCCTTTTTCATCTGATTGCAAGTACCTAACCTTTGCAGAGAGGGTAAAACAAAGTAATTTTTAAAACATCAGGGTTTGCAGTCAAACATTTTTCATGGGTCCCTCTTGATCTACACACTACAGGGGCTGAAGTCTATGCATCAGCCTACAGTGGAACTTCAATGTAAGAGCCCCATGCTGTCTTTAAAATGAAACTTCTCCTTCAGTTTTTATTCCTGGCCCTGGCTGCCCTTCACCCCTACAACTCCAACAAATCTTCACAAACGTCTGAGTTCCAAACTCAACAGAAAGGATGTCCTAGCTCCAGTAGGGGGCGCTGTGATCATCAGAAACCATAAATGGAGGACTGAGCCGAGAGCTGTAAGAGAGAGGACTCCCATTCCATTGCTGTTCAGATTCACCTCTGCTTTTTATGACCCGCAGGCTCTCGTGTGAACCAAAACCAATTGTTGTGTAATGTGCTTGTTTTCCTGTTTTCCTCTGTTTTACTTCTTATTTATTTCTTCTGCTGCATCTGTAGGGTTTGTATTAGAGTTGGCAGCTCATTAAAACAACTCATGAAGGATCCTCTTCTGTTTTGGAAGGTTTGTTTGTGTCTGTCTTCATTTTTTCTTCTCTGATCTATCAGTGTAAGACAGAAGTGCTAGATTTTACCATATAATGGTTGAACTGTTATCCTTTTTCTTCAGGTTTGAGGATTGCTATGAGTTTCACTGTCTTAGCTGGTAAAATATTTTAGGTTTCTTTCAACCTGTATGTACATTTCAACATATTTTGTTTGTTGTGTTTGTTGTATGCGATTAATTTTATTTACTTTTGGCACAATGTAACCCTTATTATTCCAGCCCACATTCCATTGTTATGTAAAATTCTATTACTTTAAAAGGAAATGTAACTTCCTGTCACAAATGTGGGTTTAACATGGCATACACACTTCCTGTGGATACATGCACTCCTCTTGTCCCTCCGTATCGTTAAGATTCATTGCCTACAGTGCATTGGAATCTACTGGATTTTTCCATTGAAACCTCTGAGTCTGATCCCTACCTGTGCATTAGGTTGTCAGTGACAGGAACTGCTGTGTCTCAGCAGTAAGAATCACTCCCTTGGCCTGAGGGAACAGAGGAATTCCCAGTGTGTAAACGCAGTAACAGAAGGCATTGCGTCACTCCGGAAAGTGAGTCCGTGGGCTGTCGTCAGTACCAGCAGTCAGTCAAGAGCCTGGCACACAATTACGCAGGATGTTGAAAGAATGTAAGACCACAAGAATGTGTGATAGCCCAAATAACTGTTGTGCTGTAGAAGAGGAAGTGATAAGTACAATGGCTAATAGGTCAGGGAGGATATTGCAGGATTTGTGTTTGTTTTTGTGCTGCATCTCCCGCCTTAAGTAGTATGTCACAGCAGCAGGGCTTGATCATCCCAACTTTACTCACATAAAACGTCCTGCCATCTATTACCAGAGGGAAATCAATAGCAAATTTTACAGCCCTGTAAAATGTAGCAGTATTTTAAACACTTGTCACTGCAAACTACTGATTTCATTTGCAGTGGTTTCTTGTTCAGAGCAATCTGTTCTGTGACGGAATGAGAGCGCCTCTCTCTCTATGACCGTTATTCTGTCCCTTAGACCAGAATAGAATAGGAACTATATGTCCAAATATTCTGACACAAACTGACTTCCTTCTGTTGGATTCAGTTCCTTTTGCTTTGTTTTTATTATAAACACTCCGTAGGATCACTCTTTCTCATTCACGTTCCCAGTTTGAAATGCAGAGTCACTGGTTTACGTCTGCCAGATTGCTACAATGTCCTCTTTCAATCCAGGAGATGCTCCTGTAGCCTGAGTGACCTCTCACAATTTTTCCTCATTTTCTTGAACACATTTGTCCATTCAAAAGTTACATTTTCAAAACAGTTAAGATCCAGGCCTAAACAGAAGCTTACATGCCAAAACTGGCCATTTCTTTCAGATGTCACTAAATATTTTCATTTTGTTTGACAAAATTTATCCCACAGGGTTTGAGTCTTTCTGTAAGACCTGTTGACTGTTTTTTAAAAATGTGTGGAAATGTGTGAAAGCAATGACGAACAGCATAACCAAGAAATCAAGACTGTAAGGCATATCCATGCGGTCATCAGCTGAGCTGCACTGGAGAAAGTCACACCTGAACACAGATGTGACTTTGTCGCAATGCTTTCAGCAATGTAGTGAAAATGTTTTTACTGGGAATATGTGTAGTGTAAGATCCCGTAAGTTCTAACATTTTTTTTTCTTCTAATTTTTACTCCACATAATGCAATTTCCTGTTAATTTCCTTAATCACCAAACCCTTTAATGAGGCTAACTAATATAATGTAAGATCTATTGTGGCAGATGTTGGACAACAGCTTCAACCTGCAACAGAACGCTTCTTCAAACACCTTGCTTTTGCGCAGTGGTGTGCATAAAATTTTAAAATGAAAAAAAAAAGATACTTCTAGGTTCTAAATTGGAACATACCTAGCATCATAGTTGACAGACATAAGAGGGCTGCACCCAGCCTCACACTAAGAGCAGGTGACTTTCATTGTTCATCATTCCTGCAGCACCCCCTTCAGATTTGCCTCATTTTTTTGGTACAGTTATTACTAAGTGCATGATCAAAAAAAATCCCAATTAGAATAAATCCTAGTTTGTTTTCAATTTACTGGAGTTTTTTTCGTTTAGATTTTTTTAGGGAACGGGATTAATTATCTGGTCTTTGACCAGTTCACACAACTAACTTTACACACCTTTTATATACATATCAGATGTGTTAAGTATTAAAACTGAACATCTGATTGTTCCAAAGAACAGGTGTTTTACACATGCTTTAATAACCTTTCATGTAACTCATCGGTGGCATCGTACAATTTGATACTAGATCGGGACTTTTCTAGTGGGATTTTCTTTTATCCTTCGGCAAATATTGGTCCCTCTCAAGCATCGCCCAACAAGGAAATTGCCATCATGACTGAGTCACATTGTTTAGGGACAAAGAGCGGAAATTGGAAATTACTGCAATTATAAAAAACTGGAGTTTAACTGCAACTGTCTTGATGAATGAGTTAGCATGACGCAGCATGAGATCATCTGTATTTTTTTTATCAGTATCCCCACAGCACTTGGGATGATAGTATCGGTCTACAACTGGTCTGCAAACGGAAAGACGTTGTTTTTAAAGGAGAATGTGTGAAACATAATGGGTTCCGATAACGAGGACAGGAAAGTCTCGAGTTCTTAAACAGAATAGGAGCGTCTGCTAAATTACTTTAAAGTACTGTAATAAATCAGCAGCATTGGCAGATTTAGGGTGGCATTGCTTAGTTGCGTGAAGCCAGCGGATTTTAGGAATAAACTTCCGGTTTAGGAAGCAAAGGAGAAATGTCAAAATAAAAGTGCAAACGTCTGCAGTAAGATTCTTATTTTTAACAGCAGTTTGAAAGAAAATGGTGGCCAGTATGTAAAGACTAATTTTGATTATATGTTTTCCATATGCACTCACAGTGTCTTGCTTCATAAACTACCATGATAAAAGTAAAGTAAAACTGAATAAATTGACTAAATTGAAAATCACCAAAAATAAACCTTTCAATATTTCCCCACTTTCATTGAGCAAGTTTCTACTGCCTTTTTTGTATGAAGAGGCCCATACTGGCGTCCTTCACCACAGGATAGTGACCAGCAAACTTTTATATGACACCCATCTGGGTTCAAGGTGAGTTTTATTTTATTGCAGTGTGTCTAAGCTTTCAATATCACCCCACTTTTACTGAGCACGTTTTTACTGTTTTTGTTCTGGAACGCCATTTTTGTATGGAAACAGCCCATTCTGGCACCCGTCGCTACAGGAAGTGGTCAGAAAACTTCCTATGATGCTGGTCCACATTCAATGTGAGTTTAATTTTATAGCATTGTGTTTAAGCTTTCAGTGTTACCCCACTTTTATTGAGCGAGTGTAATTTTATAGCATCCTGTGAAGCTTTTAATATTACCCCACTTTCTTCTAGCAAGTTTTTACTGTTTTTGCTCCGGAGGGCCATTATCTAAACTATCAATATTACCCAACTTTTATGAAGCCAGTTTGATGTTTTCTGCTGTAACAGACCACTTTCACATGTATCTCATTTTATTGTTCCTCACTAAAAGCAGTACCCCGCATAGTTTTGTGTGATCCACTAGATAAAGATTTACTGTGATTTCTACATCCCTCAACCACACTAGGGCCAGTCATATATGTAGTGCATTTAAGCAACCATTGACCACTGGCAGCTTCCAGCAAAGTTTCCCATTAACGACCTGTTATTTTATTAGTGTTGTTCTAATGATAGAAGGAAATAAATGTATTTTATTTGTTGAGAATAAACACGTAAAAATACATTCTGTACATGCATTTTTGGTATAATTGTTTATTCATATATTGCTGCACAAACCATTTGCATGTAGAACCTAGACATTTTATTCATACCACAAGGATAATGTTACTCCACTAAATATTATACAGCTCAATTTACAATTAATTAATAAAATGTTTATATTAGAATTATTCGCTTAAAATAGACATACTCATTTTTTATAACGAGTATAACTCCTTCACGATGGACAACGATATCATATTTATTTAAAATGCGTTAATGGAAACAAAGCTTGGTTGAAATACAATTTTGTACTGTTTCTATAGATGCATGTAGCCACGGAAAATCTTTGCTCTGATATGCCTTAAACACGCTTAACGGCATAACATTAGCTGAGGCTTAAAATACATTTATTTTTCTTGGTTAATATGAATTATGTGATTGCTGGTTATTCATTTTAATTCTGGATGCATTCAATGAATCAACGACACCAACATAGTTTTCATAAATGGTACAAATTAAAGACGCAATGCACGACTTTGGCGGATTTTGCTTGACTTCCGGTTCTTAATTCGCCAGCTTCATAGAACTGCAGTGCTTGCACATCAAAGGATCTCAGGTTCTCTAGGTAGGGCATCGTCAGCGTACGCTAAAGGTACTTATCCTGGTCAGCTCCAGGGAACATCCAGTTGTAAAACTGGGTTTTGCGTAAAAACGTAAGATGCATAAATCAATCTGAATAAGAGTGTCTGCTAAATGTAAACGTAATATCATCTGATGAAATGAATGTTGGGAGAACGGTGTTTATTTCATCTCGTTTTTATTGAAACTGGAGCACAAGGATTCAATCATATTACATAAGAACTACATTAACATTAGAAAGGCATTTGTGAAAACTTACACATTTTTTGTTTTTAATTGAAATTATGAGCAGGTATCACAATTAGTACTATTACACAGCTGTAAATCTGGCATTTCAGTGTTGTTATATTGTGGTGATTTTTTTGTGTTTTCGAGTATAAACCATTCAACCATTGTGGGCAAGCATGTATTTAACACTTTTACACAGATTATTCGGCCCAAATAATATTTACAGTGCACTGACAATCAAAATGATTAAATGCAAAGTAAGAGTGACATATAGGGCATATGTTAACAATATAATAGCAAAATGAAAGAATAAGGTCAATAGTGCATTCTAACATTAACATCAAGCTATCAAACAAATAGCAAAGTTTTGAATATGGATCATTGAAAATGAGCACATTAAATAACAGAAAAAATAAAGTAAGAACTTGTAAATGAGACATAAATTAATTCAACATAGTCACTTGCAAAGCACAACAATTTAGTCTACTCTTAATTCATTGCTATAAAAAACAAACAACAACAACAAAACTAGTAACTTCTCCATTAGAAGAGTATTGTAGTACAGAGGGAAGGGTGTTCTTTAAAAAAGGCTTTCCATGTTCAGAAAATGACCGAGAATACAGTAGATACTACTGGTAGGTTTGAACTTCCAACAGGAGCTTACATTCATTGTTCATTTTACAAGAACTTCAGGATTTTATCAGTAATATTACTACACAGTTTCTCCTTTAACAAGGATACAATATTATGGATTGCAGTATCCATAAAATAACTTAAGACAAACATTAACTATTAATAATAATTTGAATTTAAACAATCTGAATTTCTGCCAAGAGTAAAACAAGACAAATATTTACTGTACTGACACAAAACAATAAATAATAATTTGAATTCAAGCAAATAAATATATTTTGAGTCTATATTCAAGTCATTTTATGACTGTATACCTTACTTTGTTACATCATACATCAACAGCAGCAGAATGGTAGCAACTGCAAACAGCAGACTTCACATGATGGGCAGACATGAGAATGAGCTCGTCAGCACTGCAAAGCTCAAATGGCCTTTTCAGTTTGTATTGATTAGTCCTACACTGTTTCTATTTTATTGTTGTTTTAGAATTTAAGGTAATATAGAACATGGGTGTCAAACTCCAGTCCTGGAGGGCCGCAGTGTCTGCAGGTTTTTGTTTTTTCCTTTCGATTGACAGCCATTTTAGGCCTTGGAAACCAGGTGTGTGGACTCTTTAGCCAACCAGTGATTTTAATTAATCAATTAAGTGCTAAAACACACCAAAAACCAGCTACCACTGTGGCCCTCCAGGACTGGAGTTTGACACCCCTGATATAGAAGGATCATTATTTAATCACCTTACATATTGATGTTGGTATGTTATCCCTTTCTCTGTGCTCATATGTTCAACTATATTTTAAAAGTGGGTGAGAAACAGCATCAGCACATTGTTTGTTGACGGGAACGCACAATGCAAACAGAGACATTTGAAATGCAGTCATTGTAACAACTGACACTATCTACTCAAATCAAGTAGAGATAATCTACTTCAATGGCTTAAACAAATGCTATGTTTTGCCTACGACTACTACTTGGCATTGAAACCGAAATGACTACAGGAAGGCAAGTCAGGTAAATACTCTCTTCTCTTTGAATATTCACTGCTACGTACCACAGGGCATGTTGTGGAACAGAGTTATAGAAATACCAGGTATACACACCCAAGGAAGAATGCAACTGATGTGACTAAGATGTATTCACTGACTTGTTGCTCAATACTTGAAATAAAGGAAATTCTCAATACAGGAGAAGGAAATTCCTTTCAGAAGCATGACACACCTCTGATAATTTGCAGAGAATTGCCCCCACAGGATTATATGTACACAGTATTATGCAAACTGCATCGTTCAATAAATATATAAGTTAGTCAATAAATATTGTAAATAAATAATTTAAATACCAAGAACAAACCTTGAAAAAATCACTGGGGCACTGCTGAGGAGAATGAATTAAGCAATGCTGACAAAACCACAAGATTTGTGGGGGTGGGATTTTATGGTTTTGGAGGAGTAGGTGGCTGTGGGCTGGTTTGGAATTTATCAGATTTCAGGGTCCGACAGGCAACCCGGGGAGTTTTCAAAGGGAATGTATGGTGCCATACATAATTAGCTGGGAAGTAGGAACTATTTGTAGTTGAATCACCCATCGTTGTTCACCAGTGACTCCTATGGCCAATCAGATACCTGCAGTCTGCTGCGCAGCCCTGAAGGTATCCATGGGTCAGTTGCTGCATGCATCTGGCTCCAGGTCTGCGTTGGCAGAGGAGGCTGGGATAGGATGGATTTGATCGTTGTGATTCCAACTATCCAACTTGCTCGGCATTCCAAGCAAGGGTGAAAAATGGGGAAAATATAAGTAAAAAAAAATAGAAAAAGGGGCTGCATCGAGGATGTAGCTGTGCAGCTGGAGGCTCTGATGACCACGGATTCACAGTCTGCACGCTCAGTTCCTCGCTACCAACTTGGCGCGGCTGATGTTGCGCAGGCTGCGGAACATGTCCTGGGAGAAGGACTGCAGCTGTGTCAGGGCGAGGTGCGTGGCCACCTTCACCTCGTACTCCTCCGCCAGCTGGGCAGCCAGTCCAGAGCCTCCGTACTGAGCACCTGCCTCCAGCTGAGCCAGCTCCCGCATCTAAAAAACACACACACATATACACACACTGTCAATGCACATGTTTGAGACTAGTGGACTACAGCTCCCACCTAATGACTGCTGTCTGGTCCTGGCAAAGAGTGATGTATTGTGTGTTCCTGCATGAGGATAATAAAACTGTCTGTCTGTCTGTATGCCTGTCAGTCTACAGTCAAGTATTTATGTATAAAACTTTGTACATATGGATGTTTGTATCATTTATCAATATATCTCTCTATATTTATCAATCAATGACCCTGATGACAAGAAATTATGCCTTACCTGAAGCACCTGGGACAGCAGGTCTCTGATGTCAGCCAAGAGATCGTCAAGCTTCTCAGGGGTAGAGACACGAGTGCGGACCGTGCTCAGCAAGTCCTGGTACAGCTGCAGCCCCTCGGACATGCGGTTCAGACTCATTTCCTGTGGGCAGGAGCACATGGTCAGCTTTAGAAAGTGATGGTTCCTATGCTGATCGCAATTCAGTCTTATTATTATTATTATTAGTTATACACATATATGTAGGGGTACTCACAATGGTAAAGTCAGCTGATATGGCCATCAGTGTTGGAGCAGAGGGGATTCCCAGGGCAGTCACCATGTACTGCAGGTTCTGACCAGCAGAGGGGTTGAGGGTCAGTGTCTGTGGGGAGCAGAAGTAGCCTTGATTACTGGGAGAATACAGATGGGTCCATATTCAAACAAACAAACAAACAAACATTAATGGCAATCAAAGTCAAACATGGAGTACAATTTTTCTGAGGGTCTTTTCTTGCACCTTCTATCACACAATGATATTCTGTAGGTTGATTAAATGATTCCTATTTCTGTGATGCTAACAACTCAATCATCTGTGTTCATTGCCTAATGCCTATTGGACACAGTTTTGCAAGCTGGACAAGTGTGTCAGGTAAATTCTTAAATGTAATATAAATGAGTAAATATTTATCTTATGACATGTGCAGAAGCAACAAGCCAAGGTAAGGCAGTCATACATCGCATCAAGCAGAATTATGATCCTTAAAATGTATGTGGCATAAAGAGTTCCAAAATGAATGGTACCTGCAGATTGAAAAATCTCATGATTTTTTAAAGAGATAATCACTTAAACACGCCCAACATCTGCTGAATTGTTGGCCTTGATAAAAGTGCATTGAAGCACAAATTGCTTTCAATGACACTGAGAAAGCTGAATTTGGCAATTTTAGCTGGCATGCTCTAAAAGACTTATGTAGGAGAAGAGTGGTTGTTTATTTATATAAAGAAAAATGTGGTTTGGCTGTTCTTTGTGGCTTGCCTCTGGCTTCAAGTGCCTGTGTTTAATTCGGCCTGCTGTGACCTGTCAGGGAGCTGATACACATGCTTGATTTGGGGCAAGCTTCCAGGACATGGTTTAAGCCTAGTCTGAGCCTAAAAACAGTTTTCAGTGGATTGATATTCCTGTAGTCTAGGACTAGGTGTAATCTATGTCCAGGAAACTGGCCCTTGAAGTTCACTAGCCAGCTACATACAACACAATCACCACTAGTTTTCACGCAAAGCAACTTTGCTATCTTTTCTGGTACTGGTTACCTTTGATCCTATTGGTGACTGCTAATTCTTGCAAAAGAAGTTCGCAGATTTTCAGGGGTTTGACATGTAAGGCATAACACACGACCAGGTGTCCGTTGGACGAATGTAAGGGAGGAGGGGGACGCGAAGCAGCGACCGTTTCCTGAACTCTAAGCCAGATGTTAGATGTTCTAAACCTGTCAAGGTTCGAAACGCCCGCTGGTCACAGCTAGTGACAGAAAATCGATATTACAGACACAACGGACACCTTGGACACAACAGACATGATATTCTCAAATGTTTTGTCCTCGCCAAATACAGTAAATTAAAATGAACGTGAAACTTGTCCATAGTGGTTTCTATACTTTTAAGTTTTAATGTTAGCTAACGAATTGGTTAAAATGTTTATGAGCGAATGAAACAGCTACGGTTGGCACGGTTACTATTGTGTTACCACAGCGAATTGATTAAGAACGGTGATAAAACTTTTCACTGGGACTACGTTCAAGGTGTCCAGGTTATACGAAATTAATGGACACCTGCCAGGTAATCAGAAATGCGGATTGTCTGTAGGTTTATCTGTGATATACAATGTTATAATGTGAACATTCATCAAACATTCTCAGAACATGTTCTGAGCCAGTTCTGTCAAGGTCTGAAGAAAACATTCCACGTAGATAACGTTCAAGGGAACAAGCAGAAAACTGGGTAAGATTTATGTCCTTGGAAGATTTGCTGTAATGTTCTGGCAAGGAATTGCGTTTATATTTAGCAGGTTTATATTTTGTAATGAGTCATTATACTTTAAAATGAGTCTCCTGCCGGTTGGAGCGAAAAACTTCCCAGATCACGGCCAAAACATGAAACCTATGCGCTTTCACCGTTTATAAACCACCTGCAGGCAATACAGATTACGGGGTGGTGTCAACGTTTTCAAAAACAGTATCATTTGTTTTAACTTGAAACCGCTCCTGTTGTAACGGTTAGTGGTCACCCCTCGGTTAATTATTACTATTGATAACTATTGATAATCATTTTAAATGGTTTTTGGCTAATGTAAACTTTTAAAATAGAGTAACAACTAAAGGCTATGAAAAGGTGCCGCCTAATATCCTAGAGATCACTGAAAAGATGTTCTGCCCTGCCAATTTAATGAGCATGTAAATGCAAGAGTTTGAGCAGCAACACTAATCGTTATCTGAGGCTTCATCAGAACAAACATGATTGCCATTTAACTCACTGCAACTGCAGCATCATTTCTACCACACCGACGATGGATGACTTTTTTTTTTTTTTTTACTATAAAATTGATTGTACTCTAAACTGTACAAATGTTGAAAATTGAACAATCACAGACGAAAGAAGTCGCATCCATCATTACCTCTGAGTTGACACAAGACGCATGCACTGCTGGGATGTCGCGCAGAATCTTGTTGACGAGGGTAGTGCTGTCCCTCAAGGCTGTGATGAAGTCAGGGTTCTCCATTACAGGTCCAGTCTTGGGAAGTGGTGCGGCTCTAACCAACAGAGCCAATGCACAGAGCAGGGACAGGACTGCGAAAGGGAGTAAACTCTTTATCAGTCTACAAAACTCTGCAAACGACAGAATGATCCAGACCCGGGGCGAGAGAGGAATGCTGTTTCACAAACTACGAACCCTTTTATCTGAATAAAGATATAAACTGTGTACAGCCACTAGGGCTTTACCTGGTGGTATTGCTAGGATACACCTAAAGAGAAAGCATTACAAACTATACTGTAGAATGCATTCCACGAGCTGGCGTCCCAAAATGTGAAAAACCTGCACATTACCATTTATGACCTGGGGGATGGCAAATTCTCACATTTCAAAGGGTCGTCTCTTAAGGAATGCGACAGCTACTTCTTTTGGTTGAGGAGTATACAAACTACAAGGGGTCACATTTCTCTTGCTGCGTGAGGATGCTGGCAGACTCGTTTTTTTAAAGTTAGAGTACTCTCACATGTCTTGCCTCACCTCGATAACAATTTTTATATCTGTTCCCTCATATTTATAAAGAAGAATTAACATCACAGAGAATAATAAGACGACAGATGTTTACCAGGATGTCAGGTCAATATTAATTCCTGTTAGATTGAAATTGAAAAGAAAAGTACTTACTGTGGAAGGTGTACATTCTCGTTGACTCTGATACCTCTCTGTGGGGTTAACTACAATGAATCGATTCTGATATCTATCGAACAAGAGATTTTCTTCAGTATTTATACTTTCCATGAATGAATCAAAATGGGAAGTTCCAATGTGGTCTTTTAAAATATGTTGAAATATTGCCTTACTCATGCTCGAATCAGCGTTCCACCGTCATGTATGCCTGAAAAGCGTATGTTTTTTTTTTTTTTTTTTTTTTTTGTAAAACTTAGTAAATTCTCATTTGGTGCGCTTTTCAGTAGACACTCACCCCAGGGTGGAGTTTCATTTGAAACGCAGATCACTGTCCGCAAAGGTAGAATCATTCCGTGTTGTGTGCAGAGAGCAATTGCAGCACCGTAGCATGTTGTCTGATACCTGTGCAAAGCATCGCGAGTGAAATTACACGCCAAGTTGCATTCAGTGGGTTTATTACGGCTCTGCTTTGGAGCTCGGTGTCAAAGCAATTGCAATGAATGTCACACGCTTAATAATTAAAACTTGCTTTCTGTTTGTCTTTGGATATTAGAAATATTTTAGGTGACCAAATCTCAAGGTCTGCAATTACTGTTATATCTACTGTAACTGTTATATCTTTTTTTCTTTGTTGTATCATACCATAATATCATTCTTTATGCTATATTTATTTTGAGTAGTCATGTAGCCAAGACTTGGGCCAGGTGACTTAAAAATGTCAATACCTTTAAGAGCGAGGCAAAATGCTACTCTCATGGCACAATACAGTGCCAGTGTGTCCAACGTGTGTGCCTGTAAAGTTAATTATCTAACCAGATACAATATAGAAATTCATTGCAGTGTCACAACAAATTTGTGCAGTCATTTTGCGGATTCAAGAATACATATTTCTTCTTGTTACCTTTTTCTTCTTGACACAACAAGAAGAAAAGCCAGCAGCCAGCTTGGAAAAAGCCAGCCTTAATTCAGTATGATGCAACTGACTATGTAAAAGCCATTGACCAATGTAGTGGATTCCTGAATTAAATGCTTTGTGATACATCTCTACATGCATCTGTGGAATCCACACATGACTAACATAAACAATAGGAACTCTGATTTTATAATCTTGTTGTATGGTGCATTGTCTATCATCACTTTCCATATGTGGTCATTTGTACCATGATTGAAACTGTGTGAATCTGACAGTTGAAGATAAACAATAAGGCCAGATGTTTTTGTTGAGGTAATTGTTTGTTGTGGTATTGCCTCAAATGATCAAGTAAGGCTTCATCTAAGGGAGACTGGGGCTGGTTGACTGTAGGGGTAATATGTCAGTGTTTTTCATGACCATTCTAAGGGGTGCAGTCAATTTATTGAGGGGACACAAAACTTTGGTGTGAGGGTAATTTTTGTGTTTTTCATAAATTCAGTGTTCATCTTTGTGATGATAATATTCTAAATACTTACGGTGAAAAGAGGAGGGATAGCTCTTACTGAACTTACTTTCAGTCTGCTAGGTAAAGCCATGAGGTAGCTAGCTAAAAATCCATTTGATTGTTTGGATGGGACTGGGATATCCCTGAGATAGGTATTTCACATGTTATAAAATTAGCTTGCCATCTTTTGAGCAAAAAAAAATTAATAGTGTTTTAAAATGTCAATGTTGTATGTGATTGATTGAAAAATATTTGGTCAACCAACCATGTGCATTGTGACAACATACCCCTCTGCTGTGGGAAAATTTTCACAGCATGCTAGGGTGTCTTCACTGGCTAATATATTTTTTTAATCAAAGGTTTTACAAAGACAAGAGCGATATCCATTTTAAAATTTCAAGCTGCTTTGTGATCTTGAAATTCATCTTGTTAGATACATTGATTGTGAGAATTTTTCAAGAAAATAAAAAAAAGTGCCAACTAGTTCTGGTCTCCCCTATCTTCAATGTCATTTTGAAGTTACCTATGCATATATTACATAATCTTGGCAGAAATGTTTGCTACAAATTTTTTGCTTGATAGTGCACAAGCAGTGTTCAGTGTGTAACTTGTTGCTAAAGAAATACATCAAACGATTTTCAGTTCCTTAATTCAGTTATTCCATGTGTCCTTTGCCCTACATCTGTCTGTGTCAAAAAGTGACCCAAGGAACTATAGTACGCACTACTATTTAGAAATGGCTTTGAAATGCCTAGATTGCAACAGATGTCATAATCTGGAAGAGAATTAACACGACCACAATATCACACTCGACACTACATACAATGTAGGCTTGGTGTCCTGCTATCCATTAACTACTTCTTTCGAATAAACAATGAATAAATAATACTTTCAGGAGAAGGGTTGAGCTGTACAACAGTAATTCTAACCAGAGAATTGTCGGGCAGTTTCCAAATAAGTAGACATGCCCCTGCTTATTTTTGACTGACAGTGTAATAAATATTCAAAGCAAGATTTTACTTGATTTACGAGTTAATTGTTAAGAGGACCCCAAAGCCACAAATAAAACTTGCTGACAGAAAGAAAAACTATCCTCCTAAATTCCCACACTAATCTAGCTTACCGCCATTAAGCATAGCTAACCTGAACTGCTTACACTGCTAATGCTTGCTAACATACTAAAATCGACAAACATTGCCAAAATGTGAACACAAGCTAATCGTGCTAGTTTGCTAACAATGCTTAAGTTTGCTAACAAGCTAACATTTGAGAAGCTAACACAAGGGAAAGATCCCAGATTCAAGCCCACCAACCTGTTACGAGAATAGTTAATAGTTAAGATGTTTAATTTTAAGCAAATTGTTTTCCCTAATAAAAGGTGAGTGTGTGTGTGATGCACAGTCTACAGCTAAAAGGAGTGAGTTGATGTGCACACTGCATCCTCTTGAGATAATTAAAATGCGTCATTGGGAAAAGATAGGATAGCCCAGTTACGAGACATCGTAAAGGATAAATTGGTTATTATATGGTTATTACATAAAAAGCACTCCTATACACCCACATAAAAGTGTGTTGGGCTCAGTATGAAAATCCTGATACTTTCCAACACTACTCAGAAGAGCAGAGAGACGCTTTGAAAAGTCTACAAACTCTAAATTGTTTAAAAGTCAACCGTAAACCTAATGTGCAAAATATAACCTGCACTGCTGCTTGGTGCAGCGAACATGGTCAGGTACTAGCTGGCTCTGGGGTTAAAAGTGAGCACAGTTGTAAGGTTAATGTCTTCGAAGTGAGGAATCCCTGTGGCACTGTGTGATGTGAAAAGGGTGCTATGACCAACTTAATTCACACTCACAGACAGACATGCTCTTGCATTTGCCATGAGGCCAATTAAAACTGGGTGATAGATAATGACACCAGAGCAGTCTTACATACCACTCCTGCACAATTCTTATAGTCAACCCCATGTGTACATCTGGCTATGGCATGAATGTGGGAGAAGATGAACAGATCTGTATTTACCTTCAAAATCAATACATTATACATTTATATGCCTTTTGACAAAACAATCACAAGCAAACATAATATTTCGGTGAATAGAAAATGTTTTTAATTACACAGCTGCCTTTCTAATGGACAATATGCCAGTGTTTCCCGATGAGTACAGAGCACCTGTAACTTGGCATTTTTTTTTCTCCAGGAGTACAATGAAAAACATCTTGCTTACAATAGTCTTGTCCTCATGACCTCGTTGGACTACCATATTAGAAACTGTCTGATAATGAATTTGTTAGCCAATTTGTCTGATAAAGAAGCTCAAGGCAAATCTTTGACACGTACAAAAACGACAACTCATCAATAAACTTGTACATGACAATTTGATGAGAAAATCTATATCCAGAGTCAACAATTTTTTAAAAATCGGTCTTTGAGATGGCTGACCAATGTGACCTATTGTATGCAAGATTAAAAAAAAATCCTTATGACTTCATAACACACGGCTGTCTGTAAGTGTGTGTATTTGCATCTCAGAAAGCCAGAGACAAAACCATGCTCTTTTTCATTGCTAAATGGCATTCATAAATTAGAAAGACATATAAAAACTCAGAGGCTGAGTTGTTTTGTAAAAGATAATATCTGTTTACCACATGACTGGCAACCTAAAGCTTGAGATGAAAAAGACGTTCACCAGCAACTGAGGGCGGGGGGAAGGGGTAAAAAAAAGAAGAAAAAACATGAACAAACAAAGCAAGACCGAAAAGTTCCCAAGTTGTTGCTCCTTGATATTTATGGAAAACTGTCGTCGTCGTCCTCAGCCATCTCCTTGGCAAATTCCAGGTCCTGTTGCTCTCTCTCCCGACGCTCCTGCGAAGGAAAAACCTTGTGTCACAGCAGGCCCTGAGCCGACTGCAAACATGCTTTAAATTACATGAAAACATGATGTAACATGACATGAAGTCTGTCCACCCCTCCTAAATCAAGTTATCAGTTTCCTGTTAGTGAGTTGAATTTCTGAATTCCAAGTAGGCTATTGCATAAGGGTTTCCACTTAACTCTCCACTGTATTAATTCCATCAACAATTAAGGCTATGTAGGAGTTTTTTGTGAAATAATCAGGGATAGAGCTAGTCTTGTGAAGTGGAACTACATTTTAAACAGATTCAAAATATACACTGCCCCTACTTTGTACATTCGTTAGTGATAAGACAACATTTTATAGAACAGTCAGTGAACTGTGACATTTATTTAGCATTTGAAGAACCTCAAACAGTCAGATTCTTCAATTAATTCGATAGTTATTATATTTAATGACATGAAGACTTGAGACATGAAAAACAGCAATAAAAATGGTGGTAAATCTTTCTGTGATATGTGACATGACATACCCTGGGTCTATAAATACTTTGCTTTTACTACTTTGCTCTATTGCTGGATATTTCCAATTTAAGATATAAAATTCTCCCATAATCATGAGTATGTGTATTTACAATGAAATGCAAAATAAATGCAGAGCTATGATCACTCAAACTGCCACATGTTAGTGTAACATATGATCTGTGATCGTTGCCATTCCATGCACAAGGCTGCCATCTTGTGGTTCATATACCGCAGCACCATGTATGCACATATGCATATACACATGTATATACATATATACGCATGCACGCACTAAACTAAAAGGAGGGCAAAGAAGAAGCCAATAAAAATAATGTTCTTTCCTAGAGCTTTTTTCCCTGCAACATTATGAAGAAAAAGCTACAATAACACAAATACCCACCCAAATAGGGGTTTAAAAATGTTTAGTTATTGAACATACCTCAGCAGATTCAAGGTCCTTATTGTATGATTTGGGTGGAAATCTCATTGCCTGCAAAAAAGAAAGTATAAATGCAGTGGTTACAATTCTGATATAGTTAGATGCTGTGGCTGGATGGTGGTTTTGAGAGCTTTTCTATGCCACAGAAACCACACACATCAACACGGAGGTGGGGAGGATTATGGGTTGTGTCCACACCAACCATGGAAAGATGAGAGGTACATCGTAATTGCAGCTTTCTTTGGAAATCCAGATATTGCGGCAATTGCTGAGTTTGGTTGTTTCTAAAAGCACCAATAATTACAATTGACTGTCAAAGGGATGACTGTCATTACTAAGGGCCAATCACAGACTTACACAACTAAATCCACCCTCAATATTCCACAGGCACCAAACAGACTGCAGGAAGTGAGCAAAGTTACACAAGTTAGCAAAAGTTAAAGATGGAGCTTCTAGAGACAAGGCTAGCTAAATGGTAAGAGAACACCATCTAGTGGACTTGTCTGCGAACAGAAACAGGCCTGCCGTAAAAGGCTTTACCTTGACGGACATGTTGTGAATGTCCAGACAGAAGGAGATTCGTTGGTGGAAGGCCAGCTGTGGCTCCCTGGTGCCGTAGATGTCGATTGTCTCTTTGGACTGGACGTAGCCTTTCTCGTGGTTGATGCTGGCCTCGATCACCCCATCGCGAATAGCCTAAAAGGAGGAGGGATCTATTATTGCATTCACGGAAGCAAACGTTTTAAAAATCAAAAACAACTCTTCAACATAAAAAGCAAGCTCTATGGCATATGCACATTGACAATAACAGCATGTACATAAAACCATGCCTCTCCTTAAGCAGTGAAACTGACACAGAGTTTGGTTCACCCCAGCTGAAATTTTCTTTTCTGGCTTAGTCTTATGGTGGAAATTTGGACAGTAGTGTGGTATTATGGATACGGCTGTGGGCTTCCAACTCCAGGGCAGCAGAGTCGATTCCCAGGAAGGTCACTGTTGTACCACTTAGAGCAGAACTTCACCTAAATTTCTTCAGTAAAATGTCAAGCTGTATGAATAGATACTCCACAATCACTCTGCATGAGGGCCTTTGTAAATTGTTTAAAATGTGAAATAAAAATATTTCAGAGGGTGGGAGTTTCATCTTAGAGAATCTCCTGTTACCTTTGCGACGATGAACTCAGCATCCTCGGGGCTGTCCAGCTGTAGCTTCTGGGCAATGTCGGCTAGCGAGATGCGCGAATATGACAGGCTGATCATGCGCACGCCTGCAAATGGGAATGACAATGACTCACTTCCTATTCACCAACACCCCCCAAATCCCAGAAACACCTCCACCCCCCGAGAGGTCTGTGGATTAGTAAACATAGAGCAATGAGCTATTGACCAATTCCCGCGATCACTCCAGACATTTCCCAGAATGGTGAGGCATCACGCCTACAAAGCCCATAAGTGCTACAAGAGTCTTGAATTACGTTTTTCATTGTGTAAATGTGAATCTTTATTGTTACCTGTGCTTTTCTTCTGTTAGGTGTCTTTACTGGTGTCTGATCACCTGTTATGTGTCTTCATTGACTGCTTTTCACCTGTTCCCTGTGTTTATACTGACTGCTGTTCACCTGTTGTGTCCTTCCTGATGAATGTTCACCTGTTATGTATTTCTATTGACTAATTTTCACCTGTTCCCTGTGTTTATACCAATTGCTGTTCACCTGTTTTGATGACGTTGTTCCCCAGGCGGATAATCAGAGTGTAGGTGCCATCTGCCTGGAACTTCTCGCCGAACTGGTCCAGGACCTGGTTGAACTTGGCCAGGTTGCCAGTCCTCACAGCTGTGTAGGGAAAGATGGATCCTGTTTTAAGCATCGGTTTCATATGTGCCAGTGCACATGCATTTTCCTGTGTGAACATTATTATTCAGTTTTTATGAGTCAAAATAAAACATGTGCTTTTCTTTGTGGGGATATTACCATGTTTAAGTACAGAGTAAACATGGCAGAACAGGTTGCAAGGAGGGTCCTACTCTTTTTTTCCCTGTCTGTCCTGAATCTCATACGGAAGTCTTTGCCAAATTGAGGTGGGGCAGAAGCCAGCTGACTGAAAAGCTGTTTATTAACTGAAGGCTGGAGGGAGTTTTATGGGGAGATAAGGTCTTAGCGTACCCTGGGTCAACAGGAAGTAGGGCATGAGCGACCTCTTCAGTGAGGGCTGACGGAACTGCAGTCGGTCAGGGATCTCCCCTAGCAACAGCTCCACTACGATCAGGAGCTTGTGCACCTGTAGGGGGCGCCAGAGAGAGACAGAGAATGAAGGATGGAATATGAAGGCAGGTAAAGGAGTTTGAAGAGACAGCTGGGTGAGAGACCGTGTAATGCTAATGAGGTCAGGGGTGGAGGGGCGGCACGTAGGGGTGGGTGTGGGGGGTGTGTGGCTGTGGCAGGGGGGCTGACCGTCTGCTTGAAGCCCACAGCGGTGTGCTGAGGAGCCTTCCTCAGGGCATTAGTCAGAGTCCTCCTTGCCTCTGAGTATTCCAGCTGGATGGCTTTAATACGACCTGCCGCACACAGAGGGAGTAAGGAACATATTTAGGATGCCCGATTATCTAAAAAAAAAACTAACAGACAAAAAAAAAAAAAAAAAAAAAAAACCCTTCATAGATCCCATAGTTTCAAAAGAAAACCAAAAACTGCAAAAGGCAGAGGAAGAAGAGAGATAGTCTGGAAGTAACAGAGGAGGAAAGACCAAAAAAAGAAAGAGGAAAGAAGGAGAAGTAAATAGATGAGACATATTATGCATATTTCCCATTACTGCAATGTTTTAAGCCAGAAGCGTCTACCACCGTCAAAACTGGAGGATGAATACAGAAATATTTCACATACTTTGTGCATTGTACATACATTGTGTAGTAGAGCGAATAGAGCTAGCAGTTGATTTAAGAGCAAAAATAGCTATCTGTTCAGTAATGTTTTCAATGGTGCTCTTGTTATAGTGTACGGTAAAGTTTAGGAGAATGCAAATGTAACTTAGAGATTGCAGGTTTGCGGATTGAAACCACAAGCCTTGTGCTGCAAACCGAGTGTGGACACATAGATTTTTGTTCAGTGTGCCTTGAGGTAGTGTGGATATTCTTCTATGTCAATATGGGCCAAGACCCTGTACCAAACTCCAAACCAAAGTTATGAGCAGAAACGATACACTGTTTGTCATGTCTTTAATGTCCTGTTTAAGTTTTACTTAGACGCCAGTCTTTTTTGAATATGTTTGCACAATGAGACCCAATTATACAGATGTCTTTTTGTAACTGTAGACTCCTCATCTTTCTCCAGGTATAAATTTATCTCTAGGAGGCACCCCTGGTAGAGCTGTGGTTTAAAACTTTGTGTGTTGTAGCTCTCCATGCTGCACGACCATCAATAAAAGCCTTACAGCCCTGAACACAGAGTGGACTTATTTTACCACTAAACCACATTACTGTCCAGGTATGCATATTTTACCTGTGTAGTACAGGTAGCGAGCCCACTCATTGTTGTTGGCCAGCTCAGGGAAGACTGACTTGGACACCAGCTTCTCAGCCTGGTCGTAGAGGTTGTACTGCAGGTAGTTACGCAGCAGAAGGTTGAGCAGTGTGGCCTGGCCATCCGCATCATGGCGAAGGGTGGCCGTCCGCAGTCTGGTGTGAAGGAAGCTGATAGAGAGAGGGAGGCATGCTGGGAGATTTATAAGGTGTTTTAAGAACTAAACTTTCATGTTAATACGATCAATGAAATACATATTAATTACACAACAATTGCACTATATAAACCAATCACATCTAAGATCATAACAATTTATGTATTATTATGATCTGGTATCATGATGCACTGTAGATATTGGTATATCATGCAAAGCTACCTCTAACCTCGCAAACCTTGTACATGATGATCTTCACTGTCAATTGGCTGACAATAGTAATGGGAGATTGAGGTTTCACAATGACAAAAATGGGTGGAGCAAAGCATAAATGAGATGAAATAATCATTGTTGGGGAAAGATCAAAAGTGCTTGATTGGTTCAAAGGAGCCAGAGGCTGACAGCTCATTATAGCTCCACCCATCAAAGGCTTCATTCTACCCTCCCTAGCTGGCCAGAGCTTACCTGCGCACTGAGTCCAACTGGTTGAGGAACTCGTAGACACGAGAGTGGTAGTAGTAACACTTGGCTGCCACTAGGTCCAGGGCTCGGCGATTCTGCGAGCTTATTTTCTGCAGGAGGTCATCAGACACCTTCTGAGCCTATGGAGACAGAAGAATTATTCTAGTTTCTCATTGATTGAGAATAAAGTCTTGGAAAGATCAGTTGGGTGTTACTGAATGGAAGCCTCCAAGGGCTGGGATCTATTCAACACTCTCAGCTGCTAAACCGCTATAAATTGGAAGTTTCATTTCAACCTATAAATTCACAGATGTGAGATGTGAAGGTACACCTTCTCGTATCTTTAAAGCTACTCTTTTCTTAAACTTTACTTAAAATGTGTATTCTTTCTCGTTATTAATGCATAAAAGTGTGAATTTATCTTATCACAATGTACTATTAGTACAATCTCCATACTGCATGCCTTGTCTTTTAATAAAGACAGTGACAATAATTTAAGTAAGAGATACACAGATGCTTCAAGCTGAAGGAATTGCTGTCCTCTATCTGTGGTCTCTTAATGACATGAGGAATTGGCTCACACCTTTGGAGCAAATGACTGCTTTTTTTTTTTTTTTTTTATCTGTGGGTGCCACCAACCTCTGTGTAGCGCTTGTTGTTTGTGAGGTAGACCACTAGAAGGAGCTGCAGATAAGCCTCCACCTCAGGCAGCAGAGGGGTGGCAGCGGCCTTGCCCGTCCGGGGACGGAACGGGACGTCACCATCCGCATCCATTGGCTGAGGAAGAAGACCATGCAACATTAGACACAAGCAAGAAACAGGGCATGTGATTCCCTAGTGCAAACAACTGTACAAAAAGGTATTTTATTTCATATAAACATCACATTCTTGCAACACAGGCTATTCTTACCAATCAAATGCATTGATTGAAATGGTTTTTAGAAAATGTCAAATGGTGGGTGGCCACAAACTCACCCTTGAAAGTCAGTCTTCAAAAATACATTGACGTTGAAAATAAAAGACTGTGTCTTTTGCCAGATGAACACATGCACAAGGCCAACAGCAAAATATAAAACTTTATCACGGAGCATGTGTCCTGCTTTTAATGCCATCTGGCAATACATTACAAATATACACATAAAACCCTACAAGGACCAGTAAACCCTTAACCACCACAAACTGTAATCTGAATGAGCACACAGGTTTTCAGGTTAAAACCTTCGCAGTATTTACTTGTACCAAGATGGAAAATTTAGTAAACACTGCTAGTTGTATCCTTAATTTAACCTGTTCACCAGCGGACTAAAGATGAACATGAGACTATAGCTCAATTTGGCAATATATCTTTTGTTGTTGTGGCAAATATTTTTTATTATTACAATATTTTTATTATTGTGCCCTGTACCTTTTGAATAAACAACTTGTGACATGTGGAAAACTAGATTCTATTTACCCTATATTTCTATGTAATACGTCTTATGATCTTTGTACCTCAGGATGTTTGGATTTACAGGGTACATGGAGATGTGGTATGGACATTCTTGTCAGGTCAGGGTAGGCCAAGACCTTCTCAGGCCTTGGACCAGGACCAAAGTGATAGCAATGTGATGTGCTGGAGCTGGTCCATTGTGTGTTATGGCTCAATGTCAGGCCTGGTCAAGACTGGTAAAACACGTGTGGACGCTGGTAATCTATGTGCGGCCAGACTCACCTCTTCTAAGAAACTGAGTAGGAACTCCTTTCCAGCTGCATTTGAGGTGTAGAAACCAGAGATGGCCTTGTGCAGCACGTTGAGGTTGAGTCTGCGGCTGGTGGAAGGCAGCGCACGGAGGGCTCGAAGCACAAAACGGGGCTCCTTTCCTGACACGGCCTTCTCAATCTGCTTCACATGTTCTTTGATATCTTGAAAAGGGAAGAAAGGCGTTAATTCAACATTCAACAAAAGTCATCGGCATGTGCACAAAGGTACAATTAACAAGCTTTTGAACTTAAGTCATTTAGTTCAACAGCAAGCCATTTGTCCACATACTAATAAACTTTGGTTGGCTTTCTAAAATAGTTTTGTTCGGTTCACTGGCACCAGTTCGTTGCCTTCATTTTTACCATAATGCTTCGGCATTGTGCAAGCCAGCTGCCCTTATGTTTACCCTATATTTCCTAGCAGATGACACAGCTCACAACAAACACTACTTTCTATAAACGATTAAGTTAACGTCAATGGCCAGTGGAGAGCTAAATCAGAGGCGTTGGTTAGTATCTGTCAGAACGGTAACGAGTTAACAACACATTTAGTTTCAAATGTCACTTTAGTTGTCATGTTGTTAGCGATCGCAGGAAACCTGGGTAAAGACATTAGCTTGCAAATTCAGCGAATGGTACCACGAAGGCACATTTTTTTCTGTGGGGTAGCTATGCAGTTCTGTCACCGCGAATTTATATGATGCTTATTGTATGTTAAATTATGTTACCTTCAAGTGTGAGGGTGTCGAGTTCCTTGTGGGGCTTTGCTCCAGCAATCCCGTTTTCCTCCGGCATCTCCACGTCCTGCGGCTCAGGGCCCGACTCCTTTTGCTTCTCGGTTTTTGAGTCCTTGGGTTTTTCACGGCGCTTTGCTGTAGTTTCCTTCATTCTGGCTATTCAGTAAAATTTCCTTTTCAGATAATCTGTAAAGTTAATATCTAAGTGTTAGCTATTGATAGCCAACGTTACTTTTGTTTACTGAGGCGTTAGCTCATTCAGTAGAATGACTGGCAACTATGGTCGAATCGCAGGTATTGTGGGAAATAGGCAGTACTAGTCAAGTGATCATTGTAAGCCAGGCCAGGGTGCAAGATCGCAGATAGACCGTCAACTGGCTCACCGCTGTAGTTTCTGTCAAATTGAAAATTGCATAAACAATTGGAAAGCGAGGATAATTCCGAGGAGAACCAAAATCGTTGTTCATGGCCTTGACTTCAGTTAATTACCATTTTTAACAAGTGTGTATTTCTCACAAGGCCCATAAACTAATCATTTCAGCAACACATATTTAACTTTTTTTGAAACTCTAAATTATCCCACAAACATTCTCTGTATCCAATTTTACAGTGCTCGCTCGGTGGGTGAAAAAATAGACGATAGTATGCTAGACTATAGCTGAATGAATTATGACCATGCCTCAGAGTCAAAATTTTTTGGTGGTAGGTATTTCTCCTACTTTCTGGCTGTATCAGGTTTAATTTCACAGTGGTATCAATTGCTGAACCCATAGATAAGCATACAACGGAAACAAAACACTTTCTCAAATCTTTCCCCCAAATAGATTAGTAATGATTTCTAGGTAGTCTCTTGATCAATATGCTTTTACTGAGCCAGTCCTTTTAGAGACAGTCTGATATTACTTTTCACTAAAAGGGGAAATTATCTTGCTATCGCTCTTCCCCTTCTCTCTCCAAGGTGAGACCATTATGATTGTATGAAGGTCTTGAGCAAAGGTCTCAGGCTTGGTCTTGTCAAGACATGAGCACAGTGGTCTTTGAGAAAGAGAGAGTACGATGTGCCTCACTGTTTGCAATCAAAAACAATGCATGTAAATTGTGCAAGCAATACATTATAGAGAGTATTGAGAGAGAATAGCAGGCTGTTAAAATGAGTATTAATTGTACAGTCTGTAGCCCATCAGCAGAGTTACACAGGTGGTGGACCATAGTGTGAAAAATAGCAGTGGCTAGTTAGCTGTGTGTTCTTTGATGGTGACAATATATTGCCTCCTTCAGTTTTACCTGAGGATGTTCTAGAGAAGAGAATGAGTTCTTTCCGCCCATTCGGAAAACATTGCAGCTCTAGAGAATGCTATGGACACTGAAGACATGCCCTTCTTGAAGGTAAGAACTTTTTTAACCTGCAGTGTCCAGGGTTTACAATGAATGGATCTGTCACAGGAGTCTATCATTCAAGAATATCACACTCTTACTGTACAATTTCCAGAACTCTCAGGCTTCAGCCATACCATAAATCAAATTCACAGTCCAGTCTTTCCTCCTTCGATTCTTTCCCTGTGAGGATAAAAGCAGATTATGTTTCCCATATCTCGACACATGCATTAATCTGAATCTACTGACTAAACTCTCTTCTTCAGTCTCATTACCTTGGTTACACTCATGCTGAACTAGCTCTTCTCGGGGACACACCCCTTTTTTTTTGCATCTCCGTGCTGATTTGTTACCTGTGGTCTGTGCATGTTGTCTGTTTAGGTTTTGCTGTCCTCCAGCTCAATATCTACACAGCGCAGCAGGTAGATGACACAATGGCTGCTGATGCTTTGCAGGACGCATGTACCAGTAATAAAAATACAGAATGTTGTTGATGAAAGTAAAGCAGTAAACAATGCATGTTTTGTACAGTCTATGTGTTTTATAACTGGAAAGTAAATTGTCCCAGAAACCAACACTAAAACCCAACACTGGGCTGGAATTGCAAATACACAAAACATTATACAGCTTTTGTTATTCTCTTTTCAGACATACAGAAAAACCAAAGAAAGGTATGTAGATTCTCACCTTTTTTCCTCTTGTCCATTTAAGGCCAAATCCAAAATCCACATCTTCAGTGACCTTAATTCTGTATTACAGAGCCCACCATCACCTGCAGGATCCAGATCTGCCCACAGGAGCACCGATAGATGTGATGTAACTTATGACAGTGCAGTGCTGGGCCGTCAGGAGAGGACTCCGCCAGTTCGTTCCCATTTGAGACGGGCTGTGCACCATTAGCTAGGCCAGGACTCATCGGGACATCATCAGGACCAAATCCTGTCCAGGACAGGGATAAATTTAGAGACCAGTCTGTCCAATGAGAGGCCCTGTTCAAAGGCCATGACATTTCTGGCTGGAAATGACCATATATTAACTCTCTGAAATCAACAGGATGTGACATTTTGACATCAAGCTGGCTAAATATAAGCATACAGAGTGTGAAGACTAGGGTTTCATTCCATACCTTTTTTAAGGAGCCAATAATTGCCAATATTTCCATATCTCTCATCATTTCAATTAGTGTCCTTATGTCTGTCCACCTTCTGCCGTAATTTGAATGCCATTGAAGTCTCAGCACTGTCAGAAAAATAAACATTGTTTTTGACTTGTGCGATTTGCACAAAAATGCAACTTTTTTCTCCATTTATCTACCTTCCCTTGGCTATCAACAACAATAAAGTATTTCATGAGTGTGCAGAAAGGCTTACTCTTTCATTTTTTGGCCATAGGTTTGCCCATATGTTCACTTTTTTGTCATTTTTGTTTAGTTTGCAAATTATCATATTTGTAAACATTGCAGTGTTTCCCTTTGATCAATGTACAGTGGGGACACTTCAGTACTAGATTTGCATAATGAGTTAAGCTGTGTGAAAATGCAGGTGGCAGCAGCCATATTGGACAGGACTATTCTGACAGTGTGTTAGAGGCTGATTTAGGACAGGGCTATGAAATCCATATCATACTCAGTTCTGTATTTAGCACAGTCATTCTTGCAATGGCTAGTTTCAGTATGAAACCTCAGTTCATTAAAATGAGTTCATTTCTTATTGAACGTTTTTCTTGTTATATACTGTGAGTACTTTGTTTGTAGTACATGCCAAAACAAGATTCATTCTTCTGCCCAGTCCAAAGGGAATGACTGAATCTGTAGAATGGTGGAAAAGATTCTTTCTCTGTTTGAGCACTCTGTCTGCTGTGGCATTTTCATGGGCTCTGTCATTCTGCAGCCTGTTATAAATACTAAGCTAAAAAGTGTCCCGTGTTGAAAACATCATTATTGTCATTTCATTAATATTATTATCACTTGTCATATGAAAAGTACAGCAGAATGAAATGTGGTTTTACTGAGTGGCATAACTTTTGATCCCCTTCAGGGATCCTCCCATTCATATTTCTTATAAGTTACCCCCTGATTTAAAAACAAAATACAACCCTAGTCAGACATCTTTAATTGCTTAAGCTCAAGGCCCCGTCTGTCGTGACTGTTCTTCCTGCAGATACCTATTGCTTGTTTGCAGCATGAGCTCTGAGTCTTTCAGAGCTCATGATGACAACACATGTCCTGTTATATTGAGCACACACAAGCCCACAAATGAGTTCTACTGCATTACATTGATTTCAAGCATCACCAGCTCCTTTCAAAAAGGGACCTTGACCTTGAAAAGCAGAAACCTACTCTGAAAAGATACCTGTTCACATGAGAGTGCAGTAATCACACCACCAGGCTAGATGGCGACAGTGCACTGGATCTAATGACTTATAGCAAATACCACAGTTGTGGAGCCCTACGCCTCTATTTGCATAATTAAAAATAAAATAAATAAATACAAGCAATGCAATTCTCTTTTGTAATGTATAAGTGGTGTTGTGCAATCCTTTGTAAACTATCTGACACAATAATTTGAACTCTTTTTGAAGTAAACCCTTGGTATTTGTTTACAGACATTCCTGAACACTTTAAAATCACGAACACTTGAATTCAGTAGCAGGTGCATTGATACTTCAATATTTTAACAAGGAGTCATTTTTATGTAATGTTAAATTACCCTGTGTTTTAGCCCTGTATCCATAATAGTAATAAGCTGAAGTGGTTTGGAGTTTGTGGTGAGTGATGCATTTATTCAGTGGTCTTATAAACAATTGATGACACGTAAAACACTTCCTGAACTTTTCTTTTAATCTCATGTTTTCATTGACTGCTACAAGGCATCACGGATTGTAAACATGTGATATTTCTCCTATCTTGTAAATAGTTATTTGATGTTTATGTTTTGGGCCTTGACATGCCAGCACCTGTTGCCTTTATGCACACAAAGTTAAAGTAAATGTGCCTTCGAGATATGAGTTTTATAGTGTGTTATCTGTATTTCCGCAAACATACTCTCAGTGTGGTTCCTCCAGGAATTACATAAATTTAAAGTAAAAACCGTGTGGTTATGTAATAACAACTACAGTTACTGTGAAAGATGGGGTTGAAAGGGGAGCAGGGGGGTTGTTACCATGGAAATGGGGAGTGGGTGTTGGGGGCATTGGCATGCGTGAAGCTGCGAACGGGGAGATGAAAGGAGCAGATCATAGTATTCGCTTCGAGACGGTAAACGTAATCCCACACCACACGGGCTCTTTCTAGCACGGGGCGCTCGCTCACTCCAATTAAACGGCACAACTGCTGTGAACAAACAAGCCTTGCACTAAGCAGGAGAGCCGCCGAGAGGCTTTCGCCGATACCCAGTCGCGGGAGCCGGGTGGGCGGCGCATGTGTGCGGACATGTGACCACAGTTACTTGAAGCGGCCGGCGCCGTGTGTCACATGATCAGTTGGTTGGCAAGGACCTATCTGGTGCTGAGAAGCTAAACATGACTTGCTTAGCTATCCTCCAAGGTAGCCAGATTGATGCACGTCTTGCTAAGTGGAAGCCTGGGATAAAGTATATGGTTTTTATGGTTTAATGTACAATAATGCTCCAAGGAGATGCACAGTGATGATACTTGACCATGCTTCCTTTACCCTAACCACAACATTATGGCATGTAGCATTATGGGCTAAACCTAAATCTGTACACAGATCAAAGGCAACAAATTCAAATGTATCACCATCACTATGTCTGGAACAATCACTAACAAGTGAGCTTCAATGTATGGGAAGGTGCACCCAAATTTTGAAACACCAATGATCAGTACTGTGATGTAGCTTCTGAATGGTTTGAAGTCAAAGTGGCAAGTTGTAAAACTGTTTTTTTGTGACTACACCTCAGTGCAAGGTCATTTTGAATACAGTTTGCACAATAGATATGATTAAAACATTTTTTTCTGTGATTAAAGGTTTTTTGAGAAGAATGGTGAAAATGTGTGATGGATCCTCCCTGCTTTCTCTCTCTGCGTAGACCTTTAGCAGCTGCATAACCACACAGCTCATTTTCCCAGCCTCCTCCTCACCATCATGTACTGTCATGATGTACTTTACTGTCTATGCCCTGATAAGATATGTATTTAATATTGTGAATGTAAAGAACCCGTATCTAACACCAAAACAGGGGTTTGACATATGAAGCAAACTAATCAGTAGTACTTCATAAGTAACACACTGTTTAGAATGTTACATCCTATACAATGTTGCACCTGTATCCTATAGACTGTATACACTTATGTTCTCTTACATTAAGTCGCTCAGGATAATACTGTCTGCTAATGCATATAATGTAGTATGTAGAAGTGTTTAAACAGAAGTTCTTTATATCATTATCTGTTTTTGATGTTTAAAATGTCTTATGCACTAGTTAATTGAACATGAAATACTGCTTAATGGCTGACATTCTTTCACATCTTGGACATCTTCCATTTGTTCAATGAATGATGTGTAGCTTCACAGAACAATATAAAGGGACTGCTCGGTCTTTATATGAGTATGCATGTATTGAATTTAAGTGTTTAGAATATGTGTCTCATTCATTTTATTTATGGAGTGTCCTTGAGTGCAAAAACTTCTCTATGTATCAGGCCTACCTTTTATGCCTTAGATGATATGCAGAAGAATCCTGTGATATTCTGTAATTTAATCTGGAATTAACATGGTCAGATCATTGTGTAGTAAAAACAATGCTTCAGAAAAAGTTCACATTTTTCAGTAAAAACATGTCAAATGAAGGTACATGTGAATGGCTGTTTTCACCCAACATATGTGCAAATCAAAGAGAGCTATCCATTTGGATAATGTTAACATGCTTGTTTGGTTGCTTGTTGTCTCCATTTTGACTTGCTGCGCTTCTGGAGGGAGATTGGGGGTATTGAGCCTGGAAGTCGTGTCATGATGGCTACTGTGGGGAAAGGGAGCGCTCCTCCATGCAGCCACCCCCATCCCCCCAACCACCCACCACCAAGCAGGCAGAGCAGGAAGCGTTCGGCCCCCGCTCTGCCAAACACGATCCGCCCATGGTGTATCTTAATCCGCAACCCTAGCTGGGTGGAGGCTGTGCTCCGCTAGAGCGAATGCGCCACCCTATCTGCCAGCCTGTGTCCCATTACCCAGCCATGGTAATGCTCACACCAGTGTGACATGTTTGAGCGGGGGTGGGGGGGGGGGGGGCGGCGCAGACAGATCCGCTCTTGCACCTGCTGCAATGTGAGCTGGTCTGACATTTGAATTAACTGCAGCTAAGTGGTGGGAACAATGGTGTTAGGTTGCCAGTGAAACCACTGTTTGACTGGATGCTTTTTCCTTTTTTGCATAGCTATTAACACACTTTAATTTTGGGTCACAATGTCAACCCAATCAAACCATATCATTTTGACAGTATGCTGTTTTTGTACTGTTGTACATTACAAATTGTATTATAACTAATATAACAACAAAAACAAATAGAACGTTCTCCTGACTGAATTAAAAATCATGTCTAAGTAGATGTTCTCATCGACTTGTGTTATGACACAACACAAAGGAAATGGTAAGTCCCTAGATAGCTGTGGGACAACATGTGGTGTGGATTATTTTTTTTCTCTTTTTTTTTCCTATAAAACAAATACTTTAATATTTGCAATATTATGTGTTTTTATTGAATAGTCATATGCAAATTATTGTACTGAAATATAGACAAAAGTTATTGTTTGGCCTAATAGATGGCATGACACTGCAATGAAGTATACAGTTCCATAATATTCTAGTTTGGGAATTAGTTCAGGGCCTGTAACCAAAAAGCATCTTACAGTCAAAGCACTGTTCTAGGATCCCCTTAGCCTTTCATCTCATCATGGATTAGGTTAGGATAGAGGCAGGGGAAACCTGATCCTAGAACAGCACTCCTACTCATACTGGCTACTCAGAGGAACAGGATTCACTGACCTTCACTAAATATACAACAGTGTCATTGTGCATGGACACAAACCTTATCACAAGCTACTGTTTAGGGACTGAAGAGAAGAACAGAGACAAAGGATATCCTACAAGAGACAAGAGGTACAGGGAGAGTGGGGGGAGATGGGTGATATGAAAGCTAACCCAAGCATGACGAGCAGAAATGTTTCAGGAACAGGAGAGTCATCGTATGGGATGTAA
This sequence comes from Albula goreensis, assembly GCA_022829145.1. NCBI lineage: Eukaryota > Metazoa > Chordata > Actinopteri > Albuliformes > Albulidae > Albula > Albula goreensis. Next base: position 8,555,957 of record CM040762.1, read on the forward strand.
TGGACCCCCTCGCATTGCACCCCAGGCAGTGCAGATCAGGGGGGCCAGCTGAAGGGTTGCCCACTTCGAGGTTGCACGGGAAAGGTTGTCATTGGGTCTACATTCAGCCTGCCGGGTGCTGCATGGTCGCAGGTGTTTTTTCAAAAGGGAAGGGGGGGGATTGGGGCGGGTGGGGGTGATGGGGGCCCCTGGGCATGACCGGCGCGGGCTGGGAGCCCAAACTCTGAGGTGAGCCGAAACGCTGTGGAGCTTGGATAATTGGCTTTGAAAGTTCTGCCTACAGGGAACCTGTGGTTGTTTAAGGGGAAAAAAAGTGATGACACTCGGCTTTGTAGTCTTTGTAATCTAGCTGCACAGCTGGTGCTTAAATCTCCAGGCTAAGGGGGGTTGTTATGTTCCCCAAACTTGATTATCCTTGATCTATTTCTTCATCAAGCACATGGACAAGACTTCTCACAAAAGCAACTGATTGGTCCTAAATACAACATTTGTTAAAAATCTGCATTAGACAGTAAGTAGATGTACAGAAAAGCAGTCAGATGTAATACAAAGGTTTTTAATTAAATGAAAGATATCATTACTTCCCACATGCAATAACTGCTCAGTAGACTGCTTTACAAGGAAATTGGTCCAGACTGGTATTCTGGATTCTAGCTTGTAAGATTTGAATTTCAATAAAGCTCAGCTCTAAGCAAAATTAACTCTGTATAAAAGTTAAATTGGGATGTACAAATCGCCAGGTTATAATAAAAATTTTCCTCAGAAATGAATCACATTTTGTAGCATATTAAAAACACTAAGGAGACAAGGTTCCCAGTGGTGTTTTCCATTTCTATCCAGTGGGACTTTAACAAAAGAATGTTTTGGGTGGCTCATCCTGCTAAGGCAATATTTCAGTGCAGTTTTATCAAACCAACCACTGCTAGCAACTCCACAGGATGGGTTCAACACAGCTTCTCTCAGGGGGAATCTCAGCTAGCCAGGTTGTACCTTGCTCATCACTCACCAGCGACTTCTGTAGTTGACTGGGTGGCTTCTGTTTGCTTTCCTTAGCCATGCCTGAAGAGTACTCTTCCAACATTATGACTGCAGAGCTCAAATGGTGTGGCACACCCAAGGGAATGTATGGGCTTTCCCAATTTAGAGAAAAAATACTACAGGACAGTGGGTTGGTGCATCTAGTAGAGGCACTGCTCATTCCATTTATTCCTACCAAATCATTACTACACTAGTGTCAGCTATGGTTAGAAGTACAACTGGGAAATATATTTGGCTACAGCAACATGCAGGTAAGGAAGGTTTCTGTCAGGATGGTACACCCATTCTCACCCTACAAAAGCCACTGTCAGAAAAAGCTAGTGCCAGTGTGTACCCTCAGAAGGAACAAGAGCAACAGGGCAAAGCTTTATTATAAATGAAAAAAAAAAAAAACTAAATGAATCCAGACTCTGGTCTCAAAACATATCTTTAAATCTCTGGGTAATGAATTTTTATTATGAAACTGTCTGAGAGGGCAACACATCAACACCACACTTGATACAATGCATGGTGAATGCCAACGATGACCCTGTACTCCTCTTTCTCAGGCACATCAATTCATGGTTGTCCTGTGCAATGCTTTCAATGTCAATACTTGTCATTCAACAGAATACATTTCAGTAGGAGAAATATTTTTGAAGTGCATGCGTATCTAGGTAATATGAAGCAAAAGGCCTGAGTCAATCTACCACTGTGGTTTTTCCAGGGACCAACAATACGTGTCCTTGAAGCTCAGTTAGGAAAGAGTAGAAAAATATTGGAAGGCAGGCTTGCTAGCTTATACCATTAAAAAAAAAAGAATCTCGCATCAACTCTGGAGTTAAATCTCATCTCATAATCCCGAATGCCATTAATTCATTTTACGCACAAACTGTAAATATGTCGAAAGGTCACGTTGAGCTGCTAAATCTGTAAATATATGCCATGACATTGAAATACCTCTGAACACAAATAGTCAGGCTTCCCTTATGGCTCAGTTTTGTTCCCATCATTGTTTGCTCTCCATCTAATTTTATCCAGGATAGCGAGGTATAATCTGGCGGTATCACTGAAGAAAACTAACGGTAGGAGGAAGACAATGTGCTGAAAGCTAAGCAATGCTACTCCAAGGCACCGATACCCTTTAAAGCTACTTCAGAATGGACAGCATTCAACAGCCTGAGCTCTACAGTAGGGGACCCACATCAGATTCCAAAGGTAGTATTACTTACAGGCACAGGCCTCTGGATAGAAACACACACTTTACTTATAAGACGCTGTCACAATGTGTTGATTTAGTAGATTCAGCTTTACTCTGCTGTAAAATCAAACCAATTGGAAATATAGGGGAAACAAAAAAATGCAAAAACATTTTATCATCTAAGGCAGATTCATAGTGAGATGGTAAAAATGTTTCAACTGTTTGACATTCTTCAGGCTTAATTTACACTTGTGAAATTAAAAAATAGATTTTTTTCAGAGGTATTATATATTGGGTGACATTTGCATTATAACCCCATTCAAAGTGAAATGGACATAGACACTGAAAAAATTAAAGGGCAGTTGAGACTTGTGATTTCAATGAGATTTTCAGAGAGATGAAGAGAGAGAGAGAGAGAGAGAGAGTTTGCCAGCGAGTAATTCCAGAGCGCGTCTCTAGTTTCAGAATGACAGGTGATGGCAGGGCTGTTCTCGGACACCTGTCTACTGTAGGGCCATCCTGTGTCAGCTGTGCCCTTCACACAGGTACCGAGAAAACATTATATATTTAATGCCATTACAGACCCAGTGCAGGTGCTGCCCTCCACACAGGTACAGAGATGGCCAAAGACTGGCCATAGAACCTGCACAGTGGCATACATTTCCCTTTGCAGGTAATGTAATTTTGACCTATTAGCCAGTGTGATAATGTGTGTATGCATTTGTATGCATGTGTATCACTGTCAATGCCCATGCTCTTCCCTGCATGCCTCACTTTAAGTCAGCATAACTATTCATTGATTGAATAAGAATGCGTCTTTGTGGGTTTGTTTGTTCCCATGTGCTTGCCCATATCACTTGCGGTAAGTCAGCATATCTGCATTATTGACTGAAGGAGACTGTGTATGGGTGTATCAGTGTTCATGCCCATTCACTTCTATTTGTCATTCCTATGTGTCCATCTAATTGTATTAGTGATTGAAGGAGGAAAAATGTTTGTCTGTGTGTGTATGCATGTGTGATTTAAAGCCAATGAGAGAAAGAGTGAAAGAGAGAGAAATGGGCCCAGCAGTGCCAAGGCAAAGAATGTGAACTGAGACTGTTGACAGATTCCACCCTCTAGCGTGAACACGCACAGTAGAACTGTGTGCACTGTAAGATAGGAAAATGAACCCAGGGTCCCTCAGAGCTGCCTCAGTCTCAACAGTGGGAGAGAACACAGTCAGCCCGAGATGGGAGGGGTTTCCTGCAGAAGCCTGTCACTCCAGCTTAAGCACTTAGACAAACACACAGTTCCCAGATAAGACCCATAAAAATCGGTTTTATTCTATCCGCAGGAACGGGGCGAGGGCATTATATATTTATTCACTCACAAAGCCAGCAGTAACTCCTTCAAGACTGGCATGAAACAAATTCTCAAATGCTGCTAAGAGCTGGAGGAATAAAACTCTAACCTTATTACTCTAATACATTCTGGGGATAGTAAGTCTTATGAGGCCATTTCGTAAATCTGTAGAAGTTGGCGACTACTCTGTGCAAGTTTGGCCCTCAGCTTATATATCATTACTTTTACAGGAAAACCTTTCAAGGAGATCAAAGGCTTTTATTTCAGCAGAGAATGTCAAACATCAAGGCTCTTGAAAAATAAATGAAAACCAAATACGTTCTTGTTTCTCATATAACCAGAGCGGAAAGGCCATGAAAGAATGTGATATTTTTGACGAGCAAATTGGGTGGAGCTTGTGTGCATGCCAGCGGTAAAATCTCCTGGACCAGGTCTATTTTTGTCAATTCTGAATAGAGGATATGCATTTTTGACTATGTTTCATTGAGAATAAGGAGCTCTGAAGTATCAATTACATATCTGGATGTTCTACCACATGTACACTGCATGGAATATGCACCCATTCTAAGAACATTACCTATATACATATAAAAATAAGTAGATGAAAAAGTGATTCCAAATACACATTCAAATTTAAGATTTTGTATGGTTTTTTTATTTCATTAAGTGAAATGTCCAAAGAATACTGGATTCAAAGAGTTCAAACAAATCCAACTTTAACATGACAGATGTAATACATTTATTAGCAGGACAAAGGGTTGGTCTCAATGCATTCACATAGATAAGAGACTGGACATGTTCATGAGTTTACATGCATGGAGTTAAAGGTAAATGAATGACTTTGAGTTTTGCAACGCCCCCCCCTCGCTATTATATGTTCCTTGTTCAAGTGAGGTGGCATGTGCATTCATTGTCAGGGATGTTAGAGGTGCCGTTAGATGACCGGGTGTTTTAAGGGCCCCTCGTTTTTATTTATTCCACGGATGGGCCACTCATGCAGCCGTGGCTTTTAGCGTAGCACTCCTGGATGAATTATTAAACTGGATCCAACCACATTCCATGTGGGAGCAAATCCTACAGGCCCCTTTCTCCTGCTCTGGTGCTGAGGTAAAAGATTTGGGTCCCCCTTGAATGTGTATCCCAGGTCTGATCTCCACACAATAGCCCTGCTGTATCCTGGGCCTCACCTGGCCTCCTCCACCACAGACTGCTGACCTCTCACACCACAGTGCTGAGGGTGGAGGAGTTTTCTGACCTCCCCTGTCTGCTGGGTAGAGACTTGAGGTACTCCAGGTGGCGCCGAGCGTCCTCCTGGTTGTGCCGGACATAGTAGACCAGGTAGGAGATGACCATGGTGAACCAGCCAAACATGGTCACCAGCATGGCCACGTCGGTGGTCTTCCTGAGACCCACACACAGGTCAGCTTCGGCCGGGTCCAGGATGAGGGGTATGCCCTGGACCCCGGCATCCTCGGGGTCTGAGGTCTTGCAGACCACGCCGGTCAGGGATGTGGGCTCCAGGTCCAGGAGGGGCAAGGCAGTCTGCAAGTTGCAGTCACAGTGCCAGGGGTTCTGAGTGAGGTTGGTATGGGCACGCAGGCCATCGAAGGACTGGGGATTAAGGGCCATCAGCTTGTTTGAGGAAAGGTCCAGGAACTCCAGAGACTCGGCCAAACCCCGGAAGGCCCCCGGCTCCAACTGGGCCAGGTCGTTGTGAGACAGGTCAAGCTCGCTGAGCAGGGAGAGGCCCAGGAAGGCATCAGTGCGAACAGTGGTCAGGTGGTTGTAGTCCAGGTAGAGGTGACGGGTGTCATTTGGAAGGTCCCGGGGCACTTCAGCCAGGCGCAAGCTGCTGCAGCGCACTGACTGGCCTCCCTCTGGGCTCTCCGAGCAGTAGCAGCTCCTGGAGCAGTTGGAGGTTGCTCGGTGGACGCAGAAGGTCATCAGGACCAGGCATGTCACCACCCAGTGGCACAGGAGCCAGTCCCCTGGCAGCAGCATCATGGGATACGGGCATGCCCCCTTGGAGGACCAAACTGCTGACCATCAGAGAGAGGGGCAAGGCATGGCTCAGGTCATCTTCACCAGCCAGCCTAAATGACAACTAAAGAGAGGAGGACAACAAGTGATCAATCACATCCTGAAACATCCAAGGGTCAGCTACAACCTGAACTGTCACAACAGTGCAACTACATAGCGATTACATGGACTATGTTTCTGTATTGACAATATTTAAGGAGATATCTAGAGGGTTCATACTTGAAATATGTCTGTCATTGATTTCATAAATGGAGCTTAATTCTGGGATCAGGAACTTTCTCAGTGCATTCATACCTCTGAAAACTTTTCAGCTACCTCATGCATCACAACGACATCCAGACATTGCTAACCTACATTTGAATTTTATATCCATGATCTGGTGGGCATAGACCCCAAGTACAGATAAAAACATGCTACTGAAATTGCTTTACATTTTCATATGTTTATATATTTCAATCTATAAAAAATAGGTCAAGATATCATTGGACTGTCTTCACACAGTGACTGATGACAAAAGCACTTCTGAAGCAGGCTCTGTTTTGACTTTGTATTATATTGAATAACTAGAGTATAATTTATGTGTCAGCAAAAAGTATATTTCATAGCAGTTTAGAACGTGACTGCTCTGGCCACATAGATGATGCATTTAACCTGTGCCACATAGTAATCCAGCAGGATGATACACCGTTTTGACTGTAGGACCACTGAAATGTACCCCAGGGTGCTTCACGAAGCTGCAGCCTCCGACCTCTCACAGCACAGCCTGCAAACAGTTGGCTCTACTCAGCTGTAGGGCAGTGACGAACAATTGCATCCAGGCAGGTAATAAGCACCAAGCCACATGGCCTCTGTGAAGCACATTACTGCAGTCACATTCACAGCTCAGTCCTATTTCAGTGTGGTGTTATTACAAATTAACATAATTCCAGCTTTGATTCAGCATGACAGGGGGATCTGCACTGAATATTTTGGTCACAGACACTCCCAACAGAGAAAACGACAGAATCATTTTATTAGCGTGGATATGTTCCATCGCTTCTGTCTCCACATTGGAACTTTATCTGGTTTAAACTTATTGTTCACACCTCAAGAAATCTATTTGAGAAGCAGCTATTTTGGACATTATTTGCACAAGGTTGAGGTTAGTCAGTCAGCCTTGTCTGACTATTCTGGTAAGAGTTATGTAATCTGCAGATCCCCTGCTGAAGCTATTTGGCCTCAGTATGACTGCATGTCAAGACAACTTGTTTGTTTGTACTGTAACTTACACGTTTTCATTTTGCATGTAAAGAATTTGTATGGAAAAACAAATGGCTAATCTCTTCCACAAGGACATGGTTCATTAATTCCTAAAAAGGCCAGGTAGAGGCCCATAACACCTGGCTATTGTGTTACTGATCGTCTTAACACTTTTGAAGGCTGATGTCAGCAACATCACTCAACACAGGTACAAGGTGCAAACAAAAAGCTTAAGTTGCATCAAAACACATCTCCTGAACTGTTCACAACTTCCACATGCTTTCACTGTGTTGGCAGCCATTTTAAAAGAAAAATAAAAATAAAAATGAACTTTCCCACTTGTAAAAAATGACTGCTGACCACAAGGGATTCACTTACCAGGATTAAAAGTGAAATCAATATCAAAGAAACTCTCAGTATTTAAATGACCGAAGAGACATCTGAGGAGAACATCTAATTATGATTCACGAGGTAAAGAAACGCCAGGGAGTACCCTTCTTTAAAATTAGCATCGGGGGGGACGGAGCCCAATCAGACTGAAACCGCATTAAAACAGCCATATCAGCACAGCTGAAACTCTGCCTGGAGGACATGGGATGTTCATTGGAAAATGTTCATTTAGACAACACATAAAATGGGCTAATTTGATTGGGAGATGGTGCATGGAGGATCCGGGTGAGCGGGAATTGATGAGACTGAAGGCAATTAGTGTGTGTCACGATGTTAGCAATCCCATAACACTCAGGTTCCCATGACACAAATTATGATCTTGATATTTACTCTGGATGAGGGGGAGGATGGGGGATTACTATGGGGTGGGAATATTAAATCAAGACAGCGGGTTAAAGAGAGAAAGAGAAAGAAAGATGGAAAGGGAGGGGGAGCACAAGAAGATGAGAGCAACACTACATTTCAATCTGAGTAGAAGCACTAGATCTTCAGTAATAAAAACATAATAATATTTTTCTCAGTAAAAATCAGGGGAAAAAATCTGAAATACACCTTGCACAAACAGCAATCAGATTCATAAATATCATAAAAGACAATATTTCCAGAAAAACAAAATTGGGCGAAAACAATAATCTGAAATACAAGCCAGTAAATTTGTTTAGTTATGTTCAGTCTCCACGGAAAATAATCTGGCAATAATCAAATAAATAACAGTGACCAACTATATGCCTCCTTTCTCTTGCAGTGACATTTTTGGAATTATTTTACAACCGTCTTGTGCCACCTTCCCAAATCCCTTTCAATAAAAGCCTGCTGCAGTCTGGGGTACACAGAATAATTTACACCACACAAAAAATGTCAGAAAAAGCTGTAAAAATCCTGTATTATTGGTGCTATGCTGTAGTCTTATGTTGATTCAAACAAACTGAAGCCTGTTAGCTTACTGCAGTAAAAGGCAACATTTGAATTACTTTGTTTTTTCCACTCACTTACTTCACTGCTTCTCTAACAGTAGTCTTTCTTAGAGAACTCATTTGATGTCCCATGAGTGAGCTTTATTTCATTTTCAAAAATGACTTGAGGGCTTTTATCATTCAATTGATTTTTAAATTTACTTCAGATATTATTCACTATTCAAAACACCCGCTCACACAAATATGCTGAGCCAAACATCATTTTCTTTACATGATGAGCCTGTTCCCACTTTTCAAAGGTCCCTTTTAAGTTATGCTTTATTTTCTTCATTTCAAACACGATCATCTGGCTGATTTCACAACGGATAACGCTGTGCTGACAAATGTCTTGGCTTCCTCACAAACGTTTGAGCACGAACAGAATGTCCAAAAAGCCTTGGGCTGCACCCCACAATCTAGTAGAAGAAAAGGGAGCAGAAACAACACACAATGTGTACGCGAACCATTGAATGTACACAGCATACAGGCCACAGTAATGGCCTCACATTCCTGGTTCTGGATGTTCATTTTCATTAAACAGATGTTTATTGTTGAAAAAATCAGTAATGTGCCATAATTCCATTTTTGTAATGCTTCAAGTGGTTTAATTTTGGAATCACCATGTAGATTCAACAAAGTCCTTCATGGAGGCACCCCCCCAATTAAACACCATTGAAACTTTGCTATGTCAAGATCCATATCTGGATCTTGCTGTTCTTTAAGATGAATTTGTAACTCAACAAAACCACAGGAACATAACATTTCCAAAAAAAAATTTTTATTTAGCTATCTGAGCAATGAAGGAGCGATGAGGCATGGAAGCTTGGGCACAGAGGACCCACAGATGAATGAAATAGTGTGCAGAAGCTGACAGAGGTACAGCGATGGGAGGGAAATGGAGATGCTACTGATGGTGTCATTAAGTCATACAGGCTGCAGGGCCATTGGCCACCCACACTAAAGACTCTATGGAGAGCTGCTGTCTAATAACATTCCTCACACTTCTCTGTTCCCATCCACCCACTGACCTCAGTGAGCCTTGGATTTCAATTCATGCTGAGAGAAGACATCTGCCTTTGCAATAGGGTCAAAGGTCAGCTGGTGCTGTCATTTGGGACAAAAAGCAAGTGTATGATTGAAAACTCAAAGCTGAGTGTAGGCTTTGCACTCAAGTGACAAGACAAACACAACTCTCTTGGACATGCTTAAAGTGAGTTATTAACTTGTAACTTCAATGACCTTACAGTGGCACCTATACATAGCTGCTTCTTTAATATATCAGGAAGATCAATTATGGACAAGAGCATGTAATTATAGGGTTTGATTGCTCTTCCACAACTGCCTGGAGGCACAAGACATGCAGCCAGAGAAGAATCTATTAACATAACCCCCCAACTGACAACTGATAAAAGAAAACCTTTCAACTTTTGATCAGAGATATTTCCAAAGAGATATGCAAATGCCTTATGTTAGGTTTAAAAAAAAACAAAAATGTTGTGATTTTCTCAAATGCTGCTAGGCATAGATGCATGGCAGAGCATGAGACAACGGTTTCTTGGAGCTGGTCTGGTGGTTAGGAGGGAGCCACATTCACAGGCCCCTATGGATTCATGCTCTTCAGTTCTAGCTCTCTCAGGATGAAGGTGGCTCTGTGATGTTAGAGGCCAAATCCTAATAATCTGGCATGAATGATCCAAAGTGAGAGATCACTGGTGGCAAATATGATCATTAATGAAGATCAAGGGCACTCTGGCTACAAAAACTGCAAGCTGTATGCAACACAAGTGATGGCAATATATATATATATATGGCTCCAATTCTGCTAATTTTTTGAACCAGGCTAACAGGTAACTCTCTCATAATGTGTTGTTGTTGCATGGCTTGGAAACATTGCAAGAGGGTTACATGTCTGCAATTGTGTGTAGGCAAAGTGGCCAGGAATTCAGTCGCAAAGCTCTAACAGTTTAAATGATGTATACAATGTAATTGTAGATCGATTTTTCTCCTCTCAGCCTTAGGTATCTCCCCAAGCAGTGGAGTTACAGAGCTTCCCTTACACCAGTCCTCCCTCTCTCTCCACTTTGACTTGTATTACTGCTTTTCAGGGCTGTGAATGGTGAGGGTGACTGGGAATCAATGCTGCTTTCACCTTTAGATAAGGTAGAGGACCACTCATGGAAGCCGACAGAGGCAACAAATTCATTTTTATTTTCTGTTCAAACCAGCTACATCCTTATGGTACATTACGAGAGAGACGTGTATTTGAATTAATTAAAATGTGTTAATTAAACCACCTTAATTTTAAAGTTATATATCAGTTTATGCATCTTTTAATCAAGCATTACATTATTACATTAAAGGCCATTTGTTAGACGCTCTTATCCAGAGCGACTTATGAGGCAAAGTGCATAAGAATGGTACAAAAAGTGCAAAGGTAACCCTAGAGAGGGGTAAAGTCCCAAGAGCCAAAGGTGATCGAATAGATTTGGAAGCAGAGACTGTAAAGAGGATTAATTTCAAGCCTTCACAGCTCCAAATAGACCACATACCCTCAAACACGCGGCTGTTCAGTCATAGCTAGGAGTCCATCATTCTAGTCAGCAGTAGTATACAAACACAGTATGCTCTGTATGCATATTCGTATAACAAGGTGCCATTTGCCCCTGTGGTCCTCCGTATTGGCCTAGGAGGAAAATGTTAAACTGATTCATGATTAATTTTAGTTGTCAGTCGATTTGAATGCCACGAAGCTACAGATCAAAAATCATAATTGGCTTCGATTATATAATAATAATAATAATAATAATAATAATAATAATAATAATAATAATAATACGGATGACATCGAATACACTTAACTTTTATTTTCTGGCACGGTAGCTTACTATATTGTTTTGTTATAAGTTCAATACAGCATGCATGCTAAAGTGAAGTAGCTTCTACCTTACCCGAAATGTGATGCGGCGGGGATAGCCACCTTTCCAGAACACCCAATCCAATGCAATTAGCTCTTTCGAGAGTGTACTTCCTTGTTCCAATAGAGCTTCATAGAAAAAGTGAAAAATCATTTAAAAAAAAAAAAAACTCTACCAAAACAAAATTCAATCACACGATCAGTTGAAGATGGATGCTATATCTACGTTTAAACCGGTGTGGCATCCCTTGAACTAGAACTGGGCGCAATACGAGCGCGCATTGAGCTTCCAGTTACGATCCCTTAGAAATACTGCTGGTAAAATACCCACTGCTCCTAAGACCCATATTCACGACTCTCTCCGTTCAGCTCATCTAATTATTAGGTAACGACAATTTACAAACAACAACAACTGCAGACTATCAAATTAATGTCTCGTCCGTGTTTGAATTATGCGAAATAAAGAAGCTGAGCTCCATTTCTTCTGCTGTGTTTTCAGCTTTAGGACAGCTTCAGTTTGTCGTAATTTAATATCTTTCGCGACTTCGAGAACTACGATGAAAGCATTCTCACAGTTTTGTCCTCTTCAACTTCTCTAGTACAAATGGTAAAGGCGTTTTCGATTTCGACGATATTCTCCACAGCCTGGCGGCTCAGATCAGCAATCGTGCGTAACTTTCAAGCCTCAAGGATTACCATTACCATATCTATACAACACTGTAAATGTCTGCTGTCCTTAGTTTCCTCGCAACTAGCAAACGAGTCACCGCGGACGTAGCGCAAACAGAAACTGGAATGAAAACGAAGCCTCTACAGCATATGCTGTCCTCCGTATCAAGCAGTGCATATAGCTCAGACGATGTGAAGAACCTTAGACCAATGTTTTACTGACTGTGTTAGCAGAAGGAAAACACTTTTTTTTTTTTTTTTTTTATTAGGAGTGCTACTACTGGGAACGTTGTCACGTTGCTGACCATTTCAGTTCTGTCTCTTAGAATAATTTAATTAGCCTACATGGTGCACTGCCCTCCTGCATATATTTCCACCCTGAGAGTTCTAATGTACACAATATAATTGGAGTGAGGGTTTACGTTTTGACTATCTCTCGAGGGAGCTACGCGGAAGTCCATTAGTGAAGAGCAGTTAATCACCAACTGTCAGTTAATAACGTTCCGTTGAAATTGTGGGTGTGTGTGTCTTGATGGATCCCCATTTGTCTTAACGTGCGGCCTCGAATGCCCTGACAGATTTGATCTTGTGCTTGAAGGTCAAATTGTAAAAAGGTCGGTCCACATGATTTGTGAAGCATTGGGTCAATAAGCAAGTCAATCAACTAATTAGAGTCCTCGGTGTTATTTGCTTTGTGATCAGCTCATCTGTGAAGGTGGATTATAGGTACAGTGTTTTGGGATACCATAGCTGAATCCCACGCCCGAGTAAAGCATACTGACCTCAACTGGACTACCATAGTTTCAAGTATTTATTGTTATACATATATTTTAATAGTACTTTGGTTTTAACAAAAACACGAAACCTTCTCAATCAGCCTTGTGACCCTCAGGTCCACAGATACCCTATGAATAGACTCTTTCCCTCTGTCAGACCGTCTTCCACGACTCACGCCTGTGTGAGCGTAACTGGTGGACTGAGAATTTGAAGAAAGCAGTGAAAGATATAAACATTTCAGTGTGAGCTTGACTAAAAAATAATACATTGATGTTATTGACAGTTTACATCAAATGATTTCTAATAACTATTAAATTAAAATGGTTAGTAGTTTTGGTGTCAAAATGAGAAAAATAAGATCCTGAGTTGGTTTCCAGTTTAATATCCTCCTTAAACAGGAAATTGGTATTTTTGGCAATGCACTCTGAAAGGGGTGAAATGAAACAGAATACAGCACCATTTGAAAATGATTACTGGTTGTGCTATTTGTGAACATAAAAGATGTGCAAAAGTTCAAAAAGGATTTTCCTGCTGTGTTACGTTTTTACAAAGGACTAAAAAAAGGATGTGAGTACGTTTTTGCACTTGTACAACATTGTGTTGACATTCTTTTGAAAATCGCCCCTAGCTGACAACATGTTAAATTTGTTCTCCAAACTCTTCATACATTGCAGGAGCAAGTGTGTAGCTATATATGTTTCAAGGGAATTAAACATGCATATAGATTCAAAGAAACAGCAGCAGAAAATGGGATTATTTTTCCATTAGCAGCAGTCAGAGAAAAGGAAATCAACCAAAGCCCTGCGTTCTTGTGAGCTGGAGACTACATTAAATGTCCTCTTCAGTTGCCTTTCCAAAGTCATGTCAAATACCAGTTCACACAGTGTCAGACATTGTCCTTCAGTGTGGTCTCTGAATAGGTGCTACATTTTACATTATTATTTTTCTAGACTTTTTGACTGAGTATATTGTGGATAGTAATTCTGAATGTGGAAGGCCAGCCTGTATGCAGCTTTTGTCTCTACCCATGAAACCTAGTTCCATTTCTACAGCTAACGAGCAGCATAAATCAATGCTGCTTCCGTCATAGATTAAGCCTCCTCAGAACTTTCATGTGTGGACATGAGGACAGGCTTAACGTATAGCTCATGAGCACACCAAGAAAATTAGTTTGAGTTTCAGACCTCATAAATGATGCGGCTGCTTAAATCATTAAGAACAGAAGCTGGCATGACATTCTGAAACAGATAGGGCAGTCCTCGCCCACCCTTGGAGTTGGCAGTGTTCTGCCCTCACTTCATGTCTAATTGAACATAGATCAAATAAAAACAAAACCCAAAAGAGCCCTCTCAACCAAAACCTTTATCAATTTTAAAAAATATAAATATGTTGTTCTTTGAAATGATCAAATATATTTCTCTCTGCTACTTACCATTCAGTTTACTGGAAAACATTCTGTAATGCAATTCTTTCTGTAATGTCCTCGACCATAAATAAACATGTATTGCAGTCTGGAAAGATGAGACATTCAGGGAAAAGCAAATTATGGGTTGCTGTTCTTCCTGTAAAATTGAATTATTGATCTTGCCATTGCGATGTTAAATGGCTTATATTATTCAGGACAGTTGTCTGCACACACATATGCCATGAAATGCCACATTATATTTCTGAACTTCCTACAGAAATGACAAACATAGATTGCCTATTAAGATGTCTGATTTGTTTTTGTTTACTGGAAGGATACTGTTTTTCCACTTGTGTAAATTGTGGTTTATATGGTTATTATTTTCACACACATATTGTGGATTCGTGGAAAAAAAAAACTACAAGAGGAATCAAAATGGATACTCTATAGGGAAAACTGTGACTCCTTGTATGTGGTGTACTGTGGAAAAACTGGGGCTGATATGCCATGTTAGTTTGGAATTCTGGGAATTGTAGTATTTGCAATCTCACCACTGACAATTTACAGCCAGATGATGCCACCCACTGGTCAGTTTGTTATGCACATGTCAGTATTTTATATAAATGTTATAGAGTAAAGTGCTTTGGTTCTGAATGCAAACATCTTTACAGGCTTACTCACCACAGTGTAATAATCTCCTTATTCATAAGTTCTGCTAAGTGTTATCTGGCTTGTCATCGTCTTTCTTATCTTTCAGATATCATTGCTTCTTGTAAACTGGGCAAAAAAGTCCAATTCACTGAGAATTCTTGTTTTTTTCTTTTCTGTGTTGGGAACATATGAGGATATATATCATATATGCTCAGAACATATTTGTTAGTGTTTTCATAGATGTATCCTCTTTTTAAAGTGTGGAATGGCATTTTGCCATAATTCAGGTGCAAACCCCAATCACAACAGTGGGACTAGATGTGCTTAGTCAGACCTAAAATAATGCTTAAAATTGATGACTTAATGCTGAGCATACTGTGTAGACAAAGAGCTGATTCATATCCTGGTTTTAGCGGTGAGGACAGTAAAAGCTCATATCAGCTTAGTCATTTAGATAGCCTAAATGACTGAGCTTATAGGAGCTTTTACTATTACATTTTTACTCTGTAATGTAGGAGCATCGTCTGTATCCTGTTCTCCTGAGTTAGCCTTTTCATGCTCTTGGACCCTCTCCTGAGTTAGCCTTTTCATGCTCTTGCCTCAGGACACTTATGTGGGTGGGCCCACAGTAAGGAGACAAAGACTGGACCCTAGGGAGGCTGAATCTCCCACACTCTCATCCAGTCTTACTGACACAGAACTTTAATCCCCCATCAAAGAGCCCCAAGAGTACTGGTTTTGTAAAGTTTTTTTTAAAACACTCCATTGCCACTCTTTTCTTCTCACAAATGTATATTCTCTACCAAAGAGGAAATTACACTGATTCCCAAGGAGCGAAGAGACACCTGCCACTCCAGCTTCTGTAGCCAAAAATGGCTATAGATATGGCTATATATAAAAATATGGCTATATATAAAAATACTGAGATAAAATGAATTTTCTACACAGTAAAATGTTCAGTGTTAAACACATAAGAGAGGCACCACCATATGTACTTTATCAGAGTTTACTTAACACTGAAAGGGTTATCGATTTTTAAATTTAAATGCAAACAATTTATTTTTGACGTTAAAACTGGAATAGCTTAAGGGTACGATCACACATACGCGAATGCAAGTGAATGACCATCGCCTGCTGAGGCGAAATTCGTGTCTCGCGGTGCTGAACGTGCGCAGTGCAGGATGTGACGCACACGGGAATCAGTTTGGTTTGTAGTCCGTTGAGTGGTTGTAATTGTTAGTCACACATGAACGGTTGTGATATAACATGAGCAGTGGTTGGTTTTGCGACGAGAAAATGTATACCTAAGACCATTGGCAATATCGTACAATATCGGCTGATTAGAAACAGCAAAAATCAAAGTCTCCTCCATTCAGGCTTACCGAGAAAACTATAGCCAAGTACAACCAAGTGGGGTGAACCACACACACTTCTTTGCTGTTGGTTGAGGCTGCGAATTCAGCAGAAAAAGTTCACCAAAGTTGAACTCCAACCGAAGCGAGGGTACTACTCTGCTTCACCACCGGCAACGAATGTTGATTCGCACAGAATGGAAGTGAACGGGAGGCGAATATCCGACAATGGAAATTTAGCGTATGTGTGACCGTACCCTAATGCCGAAATGCTTTCTAATTGGTTTCAGGTGTACTGGAGCTGTTAAAGACTAAACACTACTGCAGGGTTGGCCCCAGGCATAGGCGTTATTGGTCGTCGCGATGGGCGCCAAACCATTCCAATTGGCGCTAAGCCACGGTTGTCGCAGTCGCTTAATTTACAATTTAGCTTTTGCAGAGTAGGCCTACTCGTAGTCGCTTAATAACTAGTGGGAAAAAGTCCAACTTGTGGGCCTCTACCCTGTCCTGTCACTAAGGTGATCAATAACGGTTTAACGTCGCGCACAAACTTGATTAAATGTGAATGGTCACAGAAAATAAAGATGACAGCCAGATGACCCAGACATTAACGAACTGGTGGAGGAGAGAAGACCTTTGCACAATTTACATACATCATGGAACAGAGATCTTCTGGTGCACAGGGGAGGAAACAGAGAAGGGAGCAAGACAAAAAAGCAGCACAACAGAGGTATGCCATCACTGTTTTACTTATTTCCGTTTGGATAGTTGCTTGACAAGCAAAGATAACACATCTTGCTAATCATCGTTCAGTGGTCTTGTCAAGATGGGATAGCCAACAGTGGTGTAGATTTATGTTAGTGGAAAAATAAAATTTTTTGAAAAATAAAAATTTTGGAAAAATACAAATACAATGATGTTGTAATCCAACAGCATGGATATGTTATCCTGTTCTATGTGCTTGCATATGCGTGAGCTTGTTGAAGTTCTAGAGTTCTTTTTAAAACAGAGATTGAGGAGAAATTGATCAGATTAGATTGCTTAACCACAGTTTAGGTTTGGACAGACCGGATAGATATGGTAAGCAGATGTAAATCTTTTCCTGTTCGAAACTAGCTAAAATTACACTGCATAGTAAACATGTATTACAATACATTTCGAAAAACATTTGAAATAATCTATTTTAAATAACAGAGGCACTCGTTAGAGTGCATACCTCCACCAAGGCCAGCAGGTGGCACAAAATGTACGTTGCCCACTACAGAGCATAATTATAAATACTGCCGCACAAGGGCAAAGTGGAGTAACTCTGTATTTGGTCAGAATTATCGCTAGGTTACAAGGGCACCAAATAGGTCAGCTCGGGCCCTGCTGTAATGTTATGGGCTCTTAATTAGGTCACATCTCACCCACATGACATGGAATTTTATCGTAAGAGGGCACTCTAGGATATAAAGTCCCAAATGATATTAGATTTCTGGCCTGATTTACGGTTGAGGGAGTTTGCTCCAATCACAAATAATATCACTGAAATTGCATGTGCAAATATTTTCGTGTGCACAAAAGGCTGTGATATATCTGGCCCTTGGTGTGGAAAGGCATTTTTAAAAAGTCAAAAATATATTTGCAGCCAATGAGATCATTTGAAAGAAGTTTATCTTGTTTTATCAGTAACAATTATTTTATAAATTAGTGCAAAATAGATAAAGGTAGTGCCAGTTCATCTTAAGGGAACTTAGAGAGATTGAAATCAACTTTAAAATCAGTATATAAATAATAAATATCAAAACATGATTGGCAATGGCCAAAATCAAAGATAAAAACCATTGATATCTAATTCTCATGAGCCAACTAAAATATTGATTTACTAATTTGGTTAATAGAAATCTTGTTATAAAAAAGGAATTTGGCATACTGAAAGAATCAAAATGGCATTACATGTTATGCAAAACTGGACAGATTGTCTTGTACATATTAAATGTGGAATTAACTTGAATACAGAGAACGAGATTAAAAGACAGTGTGAGCAGCAGCTGTAGAGATGACAGGAAATAACCGGGGAACAAGGTGGTGTTGTCACAGAGGGTTTGTAACGATTGAGGGAACACAGAATATTGTCAAGGGGACTTGCCCTTTGTGTTGATTGCCTTTCAGGCTTTCTCTGAAAAGCTTTGCCAATGTTGCATCATGCACATTTCATGATATAATAACCCAATTTTGACAGAATGAATGAGCTCATTATGTTAGTCTGTTTAACTGAAGCTGGAAGGAGATTGAAAAGGATTTGAGAGGGAGGACAGGATCAGAGTGAGAGGGGAGCTCTTTGTGGGGAGGATTCTGAAGAATAGCAAAATTATTCTCAAAAGGCTCTTATGGATAGGGCTGCAGGGTGGCTCTTAAGCCACTGTTTCAGTATATGAATTAGCTTCAGAGTATGACATCTGATATGACTGTGCCAGTGCCCACTTTGACTGGTGGCTCTGCAAGGTGAAATGTGATTGGTGTTTGTGACTTCCATGAGCATAGCTCCTAAAAATGATAATACAAATATATATATAAAAATGGGGGAATGAATAAATTGGTCTGATCGCAGGGTTCATACTTTATTATAGTAGGAGTGTGTTTTCAGGCTGAGCCACCCAGAGACCCCCTGATTCTGTTTGCCAGAGTTTGCTGTAAAAAAGGAGGTTATAAGTATCAAAAGAATAACCTCAAGCTTTAAGGGTCTAATTGTCAAGCTATGACCTTGGCTAATTTTCTGCTCTGATGTGTTATAACTTAGCCTAGCACCACAGATTTTTTTGGCTAATAAACTAATGCCCTGGCTCCACTTCTGAGGAAAAATGTAAAATGCCTAAGCCAACCAAATCCACTATCAAAAATCTACCGCAACCAATCCTGATGCAGGATGAATAGGTTGGACAAGTTCTCCAGGTGCTTTTTCTGAGACATTTGGTTATGAGACTATTCAATAAATGAGCCATACAATCCTAACTGAAAGAGTTTGAGCTCATGGATTTAAAAGATCAGGCATCAAAGCAACAGTTGTATGGGCGGGCTAGCTCTTGGCCTTGCCATTGTTCTGTTACTGCTGTTGAGTTCTACAGTCAAGCAGAGAACTGTGTGTGCTTTCTGTCCCACTCTCTTGATTGCACAAGACAGGCCCATTGAAAAGCAACTTGTTAAATCTGCGGGGCCTCTTGGCCCCTGGACGCCCTGCACCGCAGCCCCTGCCAGACCTCATTAGCCTCTGTGTGGGCACTGGGTGGAGATGAGGCCCATCGCCTGCCAGGGTGCAGATATTCAGCGATGCTGCCTCAGAGCAAGGTGGAAAACCTCTGCAGCGTGGGGGTGGGGGCACAGAAGACATGAGCAAATTCTGCCTATACAAATGATTATGTGCGTTTGTTTTTTGTGCGATTGCCAAGTGTGTTTTTGTTGAATCTTTTTTACAATCATTGTCTTTTTGGATCATAGCACAAACACACATGTATCACAGAAGTTTTGAATCAGCAGCTCCAACTCACTGGTCCCAGGTCTGTGGTTTTACAATTTGGAGTTGAGCTGTTGATGATAATTGGTGGAGTCATTTGGTGTTTCGTCAGTGATGTGGTGGAGAAGAATTTTCAAGCTAACACCGTGGGCTCTCCAGAACAAGGGCTAACAGTTCAAGCTTGATATTTAAAAAAAATGTGTTTGAAAGAAAGGAGATTATTTGTTATCAACAGTGTAGTATGATTCTATGATTTTGACTGCCTTCTGAAAGAATTGTCACCAAAAACAGAGTATGCTTTTTATACTCCCTACAGCCAGACAGGAAGTGTAGTGACTTCTGGTCTGTGTCGAATTCAGTTTCCTCATAATTGGTGCCAAATCAGACCAGCCATTTTCACTCTCATTCAATCATGGCAGGTGGAAATAAAGGCATCAATAAGTAAAACAGTACTCCAGGCAGCAGGGAGATTAGCCATCTTGCCATGTTACTGTCAGGCTTCAGCAGCAATGGAAAGGTAGCTATTTTTGGACCCTGGCCTGAATATTTACTGCTTGTAGTATGATAGAATTTCTGTGTGTTTATCTTATCCCTTCCTTGAAAGAATATTTCTGTCCATCTTGTGATTTCTATGGTCAATGAAGTCCTGCCTCAATTACTAGAATTTCCATGGAATCCTAAATATTAAGTGATATTCTTATACTGCAAGGAAGTCACCTGACACACCAAATATCATGAAAAGAATTAAAGAATTCTTAGCATTCTTTATCCTGAGGATGAAGAGTACCAGTGATATGAATAAAAAATATTAAATGAATGTAGTGGCTGTAGGTTACTTCCTTACTCTGTGTGTGTGTGTGTGTGTGTGTGTGTGTGTGTGTGTGTGTGTGTGTGTGTGTGTGTGTGTGTGTGTGTGTGTGTGTGTGTGTGTGTGTGTGTGTGTGAAGACACACATATTTTTGGGGTTCCTTTTTCTGCTGTCACAGTCAAAATATAAACCCTTCAGTACAGTGGCAGTTTCTAGTGAAGATAATCTCTGGAACATGTGCACATGCACAAGTGATTTTTCACACATATAATGTGACAACATTTAAATTATATGGACACTATGCACTTTTATTTTAGGTAGTGAAGAAATAGGTAGGAAGTAAAGAAATAGCAGACATGTCTACTCAACAAGGGCTGTTGCAGAGGATGATCTTATATAGTGGACAAAGGCTGCCTTTCCCCAAAAGAACATCATCACTAGGACTGGACTGTATCTCTCCATGTCTTTAGATGTCTTTTAAAAATGAATGAATACACATTCGTTTTTTGTTACATATTTCAAAAACAAATGAGCAAAAAATACAGCTGTGGGATGGTGAGGTGTACCCATTCCTACACAGCACACAAATACTCTCACTTAGAAACCTTGTCTTCTGTACCCTCTTGACACACAATTTACGTAGAACTTCATACAGCCACACAATTACACAATTCAAATGTACATTTGATTCACATCAGAAAACAGCAACAAACCGTTCACAAAATATCACTACAATAAGTTCAGTTGTAACTGTGTTGAATCATTTCCTTTGCAAATATCCATGGTAGATGGATTAAACCACACTGGTCTGTGTGCAGTGTCATTTACCATGAATATCTGACAAAAGCTCAAAATTCATTTTCAAAAGTAAGTATTGAGTAGCTAAAAATTAACCCTAGGGGCCATGTTTATTTGGAAGTATAAATCTTCTTAATAAATAAAAGTAATTCCGGTATGCAAATCTAATGATAGCCCTGATTTTGTTTTGAGTTAAACACTAACCAGTCAAAAATTAATTTGCCCTTTTTCTCTTTATTTTACATTCAAACATAAAACAAGCTTTCCTGTCCTTTACATTCCCTTTGATTGTCACAGTCATCTTTCAGTTCTCAGTTGAGCTTCATGCAGAATGTCTGGACATCATCGACATTGTCCTTTCTGGCACCTGAAGCAAAGCCATAAGTTAAAATTTGTATGATGTAGGCCAATTAGTCACACATACTCAATATGAAAAAGTTAGAATAATTATGATTTATAAAATTCAGTTATACTAAAACCTTAGCTGTTTTGTGCCAGCACATGAACAATTGTGGTTCTCTATGGGGTGATTTCTGACTTGGGAACACTAATGTGTTTTTTTCCATGGAAATAATTATGACAAAAATATGTATTCATATTCTGACCTGGCTAATGCAAAGTAAGAGGACCCATATAGGATCTTGAATAAGACTAATTCAGCCTGGAAAATGACACACCCCCCATTAGAACTTGATGGCCTTGTAATGTTTTCACAGAGTTATGTTACCTAATACTAAGAGTCTGCTGCATAGCAGAGAAAATTTAATTTTGAAAGCTGATCAGACAAATGGGTGACACAGCCATGTGCAAACTCTACATTGTAATTCATGAATTTGGATAGTTTCTGCTAAAATTAATTGGCTTTAACATGTTGTCAGATGCAATAATCATATTTTTAAAAAAATCATGCAGTGCGTAAAGCTGAGTAATTTAGTGAAATGTAATTATTTGTTTTTAATATATTTAAATCAATTGGATTTCATTGTTATCTGATTGATCTGCTTAAAATATACTTATACATGACTTGTCAAGACCATATACTAGATGTAATACTAGTGGGAATACAATTAAAATTTTAACATGCACTTTTGTGAAGTAGCAGTAATGCCAACAAACATGATTGAGCACAAATTGCAATGCTGGATATTGAATGTAAGGAGAACACAGTTCCTGCTCTTATTTTGAATTTCTCATAGCCTATTCAGCTGTAATCAGCCTCTGAGTGCGTTCCAGTACTTTTTTCTTGTCTCCTTCTCTCCTCTGCTTGTGTTCTACCCTGGAAGTATGTGGAGGAAAGGAGGGGAGGAAATGAGTGAAGAAGAAGACGAAACAAGGAGATGAAATGAAAATTGGACCAGCTCGTCCAATTAGCCCATCATCATGAAGTTGTGTAACTTTGACTGATTCTGCAGATACCAAAGCCATTCAAAATATTCTGTGGGATGGACTTTTAATCTGACTGGTCGTGAGCAAAATGATGTCACCCAGAAATGTGAAAAGACATCCACGGTAGTATACATCGATGTATCCTTTGTTGGAGGAGGCACAGATATGTTTCCAGGGCATTGATGAGAGGAAGAGACAAGTGGAGGAGATGAGGGGTGCATTCCAGTACTTTTTCTTTTCTCCTCCACTCATATTCGCCCCTCGCCTCCTACCCCCAGAAGTATGTTAAGGAAACGAGGAGGTGAAATGAAAATTGGAACAGCTAATTTGATTAGCCCATCATCAAAGTCGACCTTGGCTATTACAAGTTTCTGGGGCACGGAGGAGAGGAGGAGGCGAGTGGAAGAGACAAGGGGTGCATTCCAATACTTTTTCTTGTCTCCTCCACCTAATATTTATACTGTATAAAATTATTATTAGGCTTGAGTTGATATCTTCAAACAGTTGCATACAGTACTCTCATGTGACATTTTTAGGTGACTTAAAGTTTATACATTTTAACCCATATTCCCTAACTTTGTTCAAACCCAAACTCAGCCACATTTGTTGACCTCTCACCCTGGGGGTAGGCTTACATTTTGCTTTAAGAGCAAGTCTCTTTACAGATTAAGACACCCAGAAGCCGAAACTAAACATATTAACCACTATTACATTATACAGCAATTTATGTGAAGTACAGAGCTGAAGGGTACAGTGGAAGTGCTCCCTGTTATACTGCACTGCCACCTAAAGTGGCTCAAAATGCTTGCATGTTGAGTCCTTACCTCTGACCACAAAAGACAGCGGCTCACTCTCAGAAGACGTGAAGCTGCGGATGGACACTGTGGTCTCATAGATACAGCTGTAATTCCCCTGGTGGGAAAACTCTGCAGCAGGAAATATGAAGGAGGCTGAATGATTGACGGCTGCCTGAGTGTCAGTCATGTTGGACCCTGAGAAGGTGAGGTGGAAGGATCCCTCTGGGTACTGTGGCTCAGTGGAGCAGGTGATGGTGAAGCTGTAGCCCCTGATCACCTCTGGTCCCTGGTGGCCCCAGGTGACCCCTCCTGCAGGAGAGCTGAGGGAGATGTTGGGCTGCAGAAGGACAACTGCAACAAAATTAGGATTAAATACTGAGTATACATCAACATATATGTACACTGACATCCAAACACATTCACACTCATAGAAAGGGTGAGGGGTTCCTTACCAGAAATATGGACAGAGTCACTTTGTGGGGAAGTGAAAGGGCGATTAGATACCAGTGTGTTATACTGACAGTGGTAGATGCCATGATCAAAGGCCACGGCCATTATGGTGAAGATGGCAGAGGTGTAACTGGCAACTTTAGTGAGTGAGCCTGAGGGCTTTTGTAGGACAAATGTTCCCCCTGAGTGCTGTGATGGAGCAGGTGATGTCAACTCTGTGACCCCAGGTAACCTCTGTGTTACTGACAGAGATGCGTGGCTTTGGCAGGTTCAGTAGAAAAGCCAAATTTGCAATTTAGAAATGTTACAAGTTTCCTGCAGTCATTTCATTGGCAATATGCTTTATAAATTGACTAACATTTTAGGCTTTGTACAAAAGAATCCTGCGTGTAAACATTTTCCTTCATCATGTTTTTATTTCATGGAGCCTAACCAAAATTTTAATTTCGTCATGGTATAAAAAGGTTTTTTTTCTAAATTCAGAGTATGAAAGAAGGGGAGGGGGGTTAATCATAATATTAAAAAAGGCTTCACTCACCAACACTGATGGAAATGGAGTTGCTGTTGGGAGAACTTCTGGAGTTGGTTCCTTGTGTGCTATACATACAGCTATAGCTGCCCTGATGTGAGGTGTCCAGGTTAGACACAGACAGTTCCACACTGGTCTCTCTGGACTGAGTACTCTGGGCCACTGGAGTTCCATCACCGCTTTTGTGCAACCTGAATTCCATGGGATCACAGGAACCACCTGGGGCAGCACAGCGGAAACGAACTTGCTCTCCGGGAGAGAAAGCAGAATAGGAAGAGACCCTGGACAAGGAGGGCTGCCCCATGGTACCTATCGCACCAGAAACAATACCAAATAATCACTAAATAATCAAGAGTAACTTGAATGATTCATTAAAAACCACATTGTTACAATATCTCAAAACCTGTCCAACAATTGTCCTATAGGACCCATAAATAAGGCAACTATGTTTGCTGCAATGCATTTAATTTAGTATATTTATTTAAATATAAGTTATGTTGTCAAACCAGCGGACTGAGCATTCCAAAGAAGATAATGACTCCCTTACCTGAGCACACAACACCAGCATCCTCACCATGACTACAGTTGTGTGAACCAAATCCACTGTGTGAGCACTGTGTGAGGGATCTCTCACTGCCTGTGCAACCAACATCATCCATCCAGATTTGTCCACTCCCCTGGCCAAAGTGAGCACTACCTGGAGCAGATACAGCAGTGCCACAGCCCAGCTCTCTGCACACCACTGCAGCATGATTCATATCCCAGCTATCATCACACACGGTTCCCCACTGCCCACTGTGATAGACCTCCACTCTCCCACAACAGTGTCCATTCCCATTCACCAGTCTGATGTGGAAAGCTGTTACAAGAAAATATTCAAAGATCAAAATCCACTTCTCTCCTCTTATACTTCTACAGTTTAAGGATAGCATTCAAGACTCACAACAGAAAGTATTCAACTGACATCACAATGGAAAGTGAGTTCACACATTTTATGAAGGTTTTGGAGCAACATCTTTAAATATTCAACAGATCCATTTCAGGAATCTTCAAGATCCTTTCAGGATGCGTCTGGATTATGATGGCATTGTTGCATTTATCAGTGTCAAGTGCATATTTCTTATTGTTCAAGGTTTAAGCACAGTTTTATCGTGTCATGCATGTAACTTTGATATGTACATATACAGGCTGTGATACGTTGCTCTTGCCAAACAGTATAGACATGAGACATCTGATTAGGTTTGGTGAGGAAATTTAGCTTCCAAGTCTTCAGCTGCAATTTGTCAACTTGTAAGGGCACAATCCACTAGAATCACTCAAAATGAATTCACACTTGTTTTATTTCAGAAAAGTGTTAATTCATATGGAACAACTGAAAACCTGCTATGGCATATTGAGCAAAAGAAAACAAAATGGCCATGCCTGTGATTGTGTTAAAAATCAGATGTATAGGAAAGTAGAAAAAAAAAATCTTCCTCACCTGAGCACACAACACCAGCATCCTCGCCATGATTACAGTTGTGTGAACCAAATCCACTGTGTGAGCAATGTGTGAGGGAGCTCTCACTGCCTGTGCAAGCAACATCATTCATCCAGATGGGCTCACTCCCCTGGCCAAAGTGAGCACTACCTGGAGCAGATTCAGCAGTGCCACAGCCCAGCTCTCTGCACACCACTGCAGCATCAGTCATATCCCAGCTATCATCACACACGGTTCCCCACTGCCCACTGTGATAGACCTCCACTCTCCCAGTGCAGCATCCATTCCCATTCACCAGTCTAATGTGGAAAGCTGTTACAAGAAAATATTCAAAGATCAAAATCCACTTCTCTCCTCTTATACTTCTACAGTTTAAGGATAGCATTCAAGACTCACAACAGAAAGTATTCAACTGACATCACAATGGAAAGTGAGTTCACACATTTTATGAAGGTTTTGGAGCAACATCTTTAAATATTCAACAGATCCATTTCAGGAATCTTCAAGATCCTTTCAGGATGCGTCTGGATTATGATGGCATTGTTGCATTTATCAGTGTCAAGTGCATATTTCTTATTGTTCAAGGTTTAAGCACAGTTTTATCGTGTCATGCATGTAACTTTGATATGTACATATACAGGCTGTGATATGTTGCTCTTGCCAAACAGTATAGACAACAAACATCTGATTATGTTTGGTGAGGAAATTTAGCTTCCAAGTGTTCAGCTGCAATTTATGTCAACTTGTAAGGGCACAATCCACCAGAATCACTCAAAATGAATTCACGCTTGTTTTATTTCAGAAAAGTGTTAATTCATATGGAACAACTGAAAACCTGCTATGGCATATTGAGCAAAAAGAAAACAAAATGGCCATGCCTGTGACCTTGTTAAAAATGAGATGTATAGGAAAGTAGAAAAAAATCTTCCTCACCTGAGCACACAACACCAGCATCCTCACCATGATTACAGTTGTGTGAACCAAATCCACTGTGTGAGCACTGTGTGAGAGAGCTCTCACTGCCTGTGCAAGCAACATCATTCATCCAGATGGGCTCACTCCCTGGCCAAAGTGAGCACTACCTGGAGCAGATTCAGCAGTGCCACAGCCCAGTTCTCTGCACACCACTGCAGCATCAGTCATATCCCAGCTATCATCACACACGGTTCCCCACTGCCCACTGTGATAGACCTCCACTCTCCCAGTGCAGCATCCATTCCCATTCACCAGTCTAATGTGGAAAGCTGTTACAAGAAAATATTCAAAGATCAAAATCCACTTCTCTCCTCTTATACTTCTACAGTTTAAGGATAGCATTCAAGACTCACAACAGAAAGTATTCAACTGACATCACAATGGAAAGTGAGTTCACACATTTTTGAAGGTTTTGGAGCAACATCTTTAAATATTCAACAGATCCATTTCAGGAATCTTCAAGATCCTTTCAGGATGCGTCTGGATTATGATGGCATTGTTGCATTTATCAGTGTCAAGTGCATATTTCTTATTGTTCAAGGTTTAAGCACAGTTTTATCGTGTCATGCATGTAACTTTGATATGTACATATACAGGCTGTGATACGTTGCTCTTGCCAAACAGTATAGACATGAGACATCTGATTAGGTTTGGTGAGGAAATTTAGCTTCCAAGTCTTCAGCTGCAATTTATGTCAACTTGTAAGGGCACAATCCACTAGAATCACTCAAAATGAATTCACACTTGTTTTATTTCAGAAAAGTGTTAATTCATATGGAACAACTGAAAACCTGCTATGGCATATTGAGCAAAAGAAAACAAAATGGCCATGCCTGTGATTGTGTTAAAAATCAGATGTATAGGAAAGTAGAAAAAAAAAATCTTCCTCACCTGAGCACACAACACCAGCATCCTCGCCATGATTACAGTTGTGTGAACCAATTCCACTGTGTGAGCAATGTGTGAGGGAGCTCTCACTGCCTGTGCAAGCAACATCATTCATCCAGATGGGCTCACTCCCCTGGCCAAAGTGAGCACTACCTGGAGCAGATTCAGCAGTGCCACAGCCCAGTTCTCTGCACACCACTGCAGCATCAGTCATATCCCAGCTATCATCACACACGGTTCCCCACTGCCCACTGTGATAGACCTCCACTCTCCCAGTGCAGCGTCCATTCCCATTCACCAGTCTAATGTGGGAAGCTGTTACAAGAAAATATTCAAAGATCAAAATCCACTTCTCTCCTCTTATACTTCTACAGTTTAAGGATAGCATCAAGACTCACAACAGAAAGTATTCAACTGACATCACAATGGAAAGTGAGTTGACACATTTTTTGAAGGTTTTGGAACAACATCTTTAAATATTCAACAGATCCATTTCAGGAATCTTCAAGATCCTTTCAGGATGCGTCTGGATTATGATGGCATTGTTGCATTTATCAGTGTCAAGTGCATATTTCTTATTGTTCAAGGTTTAAGCACAGTTTTATCGTGTCATGCATGTAACTTTGATATGTACATATACAGGCTGTGATACGTTGCTCTTGCCAAACAGTATAGACATGAGACATCTGATTAGGTTTGGTGAGGAAATTTAGCTTCAAGTCTTCAGCTGCAATTTATGTCAACTTGTAAGGGCACAATCCACTAGAATCACTCAAAATGAATTCACACTTGTTTTATTTCAGAAAAGTGTTAATTCATATGGAACAACTGAAAACCTGCTATGGCATATTGAGCAAAAGAAAACAAAATGGCCATGCCTGTGATTGTGTTAAAAATCAGATGTATAGGAAAGTAGAAAAAAAAAATCTTCCTCACCTGAGCACACAACACCAGCATCCTCGCCATGATTACAGTTGTGTGAACGAAATCCACTGTGTGAGCAATGTGTGAGGGAGCTCTCACTGCCTGTGCAAGCAACATCATTCATCCAGATGGGCTCACTCCCCTGGCCAAAGTGAGCACTACCTGGAGCAGATACAGCAGTGCCACAGCCCAGCTCTCTGCACACCACTGCAGCATCATTCATATCCCAGCTATCATCACACACGGTTCCCCACTGCCCACTGTGATAGACCTCCACTCTCCCAGTGCAGCGTCCATTCCCATTCACCAGTCTAATGTGGGAAGCTGTTACAAGAAAATATTCAAAGATCAAAATCCACTTCTCTCCTCTTATACTTCTACAGTTTAAGGATAGCATCAAGACTCACAACAGAAAGTATTCAACTGACATCACAATGGAAAGTGAGTTGACACATTTTTTGAAGGTTTTGGAACAACATCTTTAAATATTCAACAGATCCATTTCAGGAATCTTCAAGATCCTTTCAGGATGCGTCTGGATTATGATGGCATTGTTGCATTTATCAGTGTCAAGTGCATATTTCTTATTGTTCAAGGTTTAAGCACAGTTTTATCGTGTCATGCATGTAACTTTGATATGTACATATACAGGCTGTGATACGTTGCTCTTGCCAAACAGTATAGACATGAGACATCTGATTAGGTTTGGTGAGGAAATTTAGCTTCCAAGTCTTCAGCTGCAATTTATGTCAACTTGTAAGGGCACAATCCACTAGAATCACTCAAAATGAATTCACACTTGTTTTATTTCAGAAAAGTGTTAATTCATATGGAACAACTGAAAACCTGCTATGGCATATTGAGCAAAAGAAAACAAAATGGCCATGCCTGTGATTGTGTTAAAAATCAGATGTATAGGAAAGTAGAAAAAAAAAATCTTCCTCACCTGAGCACACAACACCAGCATCCTCGCCATGATTACAGTTGTGTGAACGAAATCCACTGTGTGAGCAATGTGTGAGGGAGCTCTCACTGCCTGTGCAAGCAACATCATCATCCAGATTTTTCCACTCCCTGGCCAAAGTGAGCACTACCTGGAGCAGATTCAGCAGTGCCACAGCCCAGTTCTCTGCACACCACTGCAGCATCAGTCATATCCCAGCTATCATCACACACGGTTCCCCACTGCCCACTGTGATAGACCTCCACTCTCCCAGTGCAGCGTCCATTCCCATTCACCAGTCTGATCTGAGCACCATCTAAGACAAAGGCATCCACATGTTCAGATACAAACTAGCAGTACAATAATGGGGACTGTATCGTAACTGTCAGTAAAGACAATGTACTCACCTGCTGGTGTACTGATTCTCAGATGGTGTACTGCTGGAGTGAGAATAATTAGACATTTAAAGATATTTGTAAAGTGTGTTTTACTTTGGAATCCCTAACATGACAAATGACATTGATATGATAGCTGAACTGTTAAAAAAAAAAAGCAAACCTTTTTATTCTATTCTTTCTTTGTGTAACAACTCCAATATGGACTTGGACAAGGACGTGAAAATAAGGGCTTAATTAAAAAGAAAAAGTCCAAAATTGTCATCAGAAGAACAGGCAAGGGTCAATACCAGAAAGACTTGGCAAAAGCACAAAATCTCACACCAGGTAGACATGGCAATCAAAACAAAATCGCAATCCAGAAACATGGAAAACTAGAGCAAACTCACAGCAAATAGAAGACAAGGCAGGGTATAAACACACAGATGAGCAAACAAAAGAAATTGGCAATCAGGTAACAGGGCAGGAGGCAGGGCAGACAGACACAGAAGGACAATGAAAACAAAAGCACATGGACTGAGGAAACGGAAAAACCAAACAACCGAACAGAACCGACAACACATGAGATCACATCACTGATAGTGTCCAATCGAAATGAAGGTCAGGGAAAGGCAGGGTCAAAAACCAGGAAGTCATGGCAAAAGTACCAAATCAGAAAACCAGAAAACAAGGAATGGTCGAAGTACAAAAACTAGCCAGAGAATAATCAGAGGGCCAATCCAAAAAAATGAAGTAAAAAAAACAGGCAGGCAGAAATAACAGGAACAAGGCTAGTAGCAAAAGAGACAAAAACACACTGAGACGAACTGGCACCAAACAAGAGAACAAACAGGGTATAAACGCAAGGTCGCAAACGAGACACAGGTGAACAAGCGGGCAGGTGAAACAAATGATCAATCAGGTAGGAATGTAACAAGGAGACAAGGAGGTGGAGAAACATGAGGGTAAAAGAAAACAAAAGCACATGGACTGGGGAAATGAACAGAAACAAAAACACACAAATACAGTTGAACAAAACCAAAAAATAAACATGACAACATAAGCAATACTGACACATACAAAAACAAATGTGATACCTCAGGATCTGATAGGGATTAATATTCTAGTGGGGTGGGCATATGATCTCTTCATGGCTTTTCTGTTTACCAATGGATTACATGTCAGGGTGTAACAGAGTGGCATCTGTTTTTCAGATTGAATTTAGGATTTTGATATCTAGTAGGTAGCAGTAATATGCTTTGTGGCATTCAGACTGACATTGAAAGAAATACGTTTTTTGTTTTTATTTTAATGTAGACTAAAATGAGTATCAGAAAATGATTGCTCCACACTACATAACCCACTGGTGAATGTATATTTGCCTTTATTACAGAAGACTTGTGTCTGCTTTCCCTGGGTGCCAGACTACAGTAAAATGAACAAATTTATTCTATCCCATTGTCTTTTATTAGTTGATACCAGGTGTGACAGAAATACATAGTACAACACATGCAAGGCCTGCACTAATTTACAATATTAATACAGGAGTAGCGAAACAATTGAAAACATAGAGATATGTATTATTTAATGTGGATCTTTTGTAGAGAATGTAGTATGTTTTGAGGCAGTTGTTTCGTTTTTACTAATCATCCTGTTTGTAACAACTTTTCTGAAGTAGTGTTTACTTGTTTAACTACTGTTTCTGTGACTGATACTCCTGCAGTTCAGACACTAATGATGTTATGCTTCACTTTGATGTCCCATGTTATTGTATAAATGCACACATTAACATATCAATTTCAAAATATATTCTATAGGGGTGCACCAATGAGCAAGATAGGAGTAAGATGTCTTTTTCAGAGCTCCTGCAGAACTTGACATTAAATGTATTTAAATGGCCTTGTTCACATCAAAACCAATCTCATTTTATCAAACATCTCAAACATATCAAACACCTCTCTAAAACAACCTTAAAGATACCAGAACCTAAATTAAGTCGGGGATATCGACTTGGATGGCGGCAAATCTCTGAAAATATATAAATATAACTTGGCGAGGGCCAATGAAATGAATATCATGTATGTGTGACGACTAGTCGACTAATGACTTGAACTAACGACTACTAGTCAACTTGGAAAATCTTTGGTTGGGGGCAGCCCTAGGTATAACTCAGGATACCTGGAAGGAAATATGCACAGAAGAAGCCTAGTTACAAATTCAAACACATGGAGGGAATTCAAATGGAAAGTAATCATTTGATATTTCCGAATGCCAGAGATAGTGCCAAAGATGGGTCCAACACACACCAATTCATTTTGGAGAAACTGTGGAGCACAAATTGGAAACCATACTCACATATTTTGGCTATGCCTGAGGTTAAATATCTTTTGGAAAGAGGTATTTGATGCTCTTAATGAAGTGTTCCAGCAGAATATACCACAAGATCCTATGGTGGCACTTCTGCGTGTAATACCTGATGGTCTAGATGGGAGATCTAATAAATATCTACTACTAATACTACTTACAGCAGCCCTGAAATGTATTACAATTAAATGGATGAAACCAGACTCCCCTACATATAACTTATGGAACCAAAGGTATGGGATGTGTACCAGATGGAGCAAATAATATATTTATTAAGGCTAAAAAATGTATGTCTATTAAGCGATGGGACCCTGTCATGGATGGACTAATATCTGGATGGATGTAGTAACTAAGATTAAATTTTTGTCCACACACACGGAACAACATGGCATCATCTAGTATGCAACAAACAAAGCCATTTCAAGATGTAACTTGCAAATTTCCTGAACCCAATGAAAAAAAAATGGTAATAGGTATCACACAGAGATAGAAAGCCTTGAAGTCAACATAGTCCAAATATCTACCTATGAAATAAATATTAGTAATATTACAGCCAGTGAAGTGTATGAAAATACACTTATATATATCTGCAATGAATATTAACACTTTCCCATAAAAAAAGTTTAAAGGAAATTACAATCATCCTTCTTGGGAAAATATACAGTTAAAAAGTGTTTTTCTTTTCTGAAGATATATTTCGCAAGATCTGCGGCACTCAATTTTTTATGCTGGACCAAATAACTTCTAGATGTGATAGAACTATATTAACACTACACAGAATAAAATTTGGTTGCAATACAGTGGAAACTAGTGGAGATATTAATTTTTGAAAATGAGAGATTCTTTGTTCAGGTATGTTTTATTACTTTTATTACTGCAAAACATTCAGCAACAACTATGTACATGAATACATGTTGCAAATTATCCTTAGGGTTATCCTTGGATGTTCAGTACAAATTTCAACCCAATCCACTGAAAAATAAGCAATTTGTGAGGCTTTGAATGAACATACAAAGAATCGCAAAAATGCTCAGAGGGCCAAACTTCAAAAATTCCTAACTTATAAAGGTATTTGGAGTAGAGCTACAGGATTTTGCAAGGTCCCATGAATTTAATGGAATTTTTCCTTTTTTTTTTTTTTTTTTTTGGAGAATCCCTGACATGAACTTGGGGTCCTAGGCGAGTTGGCATGGAATGACCCACAACTATTCTGTGTTGCATTTTCAACAAAATGAGGTGAAATGCGTTTTTCTATTTTTCTGATTACCTACTGGGACTCCTTCATGGAGCCCCGGAGGTTACATGGACTCCATCTGACATAAGCAAACAAATCGATATAAATTCTGCAATGTAAAAAAGAAAAAAATACAACATATTCATGTATAATCCATATAATTGGGACCACAGGTGTGAAAAAATTAAAAGAATAGGAGCAGGTGAATTTATTCATCAAAACATTTTAAACACCTGTTAAAAAGGTACTTTGTCTGCCATAGTCACAATAATGCAATACAACTGAGCTATAATTTACCTATAAATGCTTCATGATGTTAATCATGAATTGTTAAGGGAAAAGCATATTTATGAATTGAGAATGGAAGATGACAGTATTTGGAGTGCAAAAAGACACTTATGATGTAAAGTCATATTCATTCATTATCAATTATTGATCTAAACAACATTGTATTTGAACTTAGTACAACATCAAGCATTACTTTTCAATTTGACATTTTCCATAAAATGAACAAAATAGGAGCACAGAGGTTGAACATACTGTTTATGTACTGCTCTGACATAAAAGTTAGCACATCACCATGCTGTCAATCTTGACTGGAAACTGAAATTCAAATTTGTCACTATTAACTACAAAGTAGGAAAATAAACACTCACCAAAGGCAATGAGAATAATTTCCAGCATCCTCACTGTAAAAAGCACAGTTGTGCTCAGACACTGTGTATAACTGAGATGTAGATGATTCTTGAGGAACTCAATGCTAATGTGAGAGAACACTAAAAATCTTTGAGATAGATGTATCTTTTTCTTGTTCCTGTATTTCTCTCAACCCTATACAGTCTGGTTTTGGCTTCCTCTTTTCAAAAGAAGATAAGGTGGTTTGATGATGGGGACTGTTTGCCGTGCTATGTGATGGTTAACCACTCCATTATACACTCGCATGTGAAAAACTCTTGACACGACTGAACTGACAAAAAAAAAAAATAAATAGGCACAATAATACAATATAATTGAGCTATAATTTAGCTATAAATGCTTAAGGATGTTAATCATGAATTGTTAAGGGAAAAGCATATTTATGAATTGAGAATGGAAGATGACAGTATTTGGAGTGCAAAAAGACACTAATGATGTAAAGTCATATTCATTCATTATCAATGATTGATGTAAAGAACTTTGTAAAAATGTGGTTATTGCAGTTCATGGTTCCATTCAGAGGAGCACAACAGCAACTTTTTGACATTTGAGCCATTAATTGCAATTAAAAAACGCTGGTCTTGGAAAACTGGTAGACTGCAATAAATTTGAGAACTAGGTCATCCATTCAAAACAAATTTGCTCCTCAACTCTACTGATTACATTCAATATAATAAGAGTCTTGCCTGCCCTTAGCCATAGTTTTGATATATATTTTCTTCTGCATGGTATGCACCTCCAGACTGGCTTATATTCTCATAGTCAGCTTCGCTTCCATCGTCTTCCTCCTCCACCTCTTCATAGTCCTTGGCACAGGCTACGTCTGCATTAACATAGTCCTCCTCCTCTTCCTCATCTTCCTCCTCACTCCTCCTTTTAGCATAGGTGTTCATGACACCTGAAGCAAAGAGGTGTGTCAGCATTTGTATACTGTTGGCCAGTAATCACCCATACTAAATATACATAACCTGTGAAGTGTAACTATAAGAGATGGCCTCTTCAAAAGATAATGGTAATACACTAAATATGCATTATGAATGAATGAAACTTGATCAGTTCAGGCAAAATTCCAGTTTCAGTAAATTATTATGTAGATGAGCATTGAGAATAGAGGTGGAAGCAAAAACCAATCACCTAAACCCTAACTGTAGACACATAGACAATATACTTGCCTTATGTGTGTGTTGTCATACATTCTTCCTACATTATATTACTAATGGAGGATGTTAGTGAGGACCAAGCATGAGTGCTGGATATTTGTTCCTTTGCAATGAGGAAGGTACTTACATGTTCCACTGACTCTCTTCTGAGCTTGTTCTTGGCTGTTATGTCTCTTCTTCAACACCAAAAAGATGACAAGAGGCACCAGAACCAGGAGCACAACTCCTCCTGACACTCCTAAGCTGATTGGCAGGACCAGGGATGCTGAGGATGACAAAAATCAACAAGAACTATCACTGAGTCACACAGAAACAAAATGATGTACAATGCAAAACAGCATATCAAACTTGTTGATCTCCCACCCACAACCCCACCTACTGAAATCTAATGATGAAGAGCCCTCGTTTCTTTTCATATTACCCCCATCATTCCCAAGTGTAGCTGTGTCAATTGTTGCTTCACCAGGGTGGACCTCTGGCCATCGCTGCCAATGGCGCAACCAGGACTCAAACCCCTATTGCTGGGCTCACACTTTGCTTTCAGAGCAAACGTATTTTCAGCTTAATACACACAGAGGCCAAAACTAAACATATTAAACACTATTACTTTATCCAGCGATTTATGTGAAGTACCGAGCTGAAGGGTACAGTGGAAGTGCTGCCTGTTATACTACACTGCCACCTAAACTGGTTCAAAATGCTTGCATGTCGACTCCTTACCTCTGACCGCAAAGGACAGCGGCTCACTCTCGGGAGACCTGAAGCTGCGGGTGGAGACTGTGGTCTCATAGATACAGCTGTAATTCCCCTGGTGGGAAAACTCTGCAGCAGGAAATATGAAAGAGGCTGAATGATTGACGGCTGCCTGAGTGTCAGTCATGTTGGACCCTGAGAAGGTGAGGTGGAAGGATCCCTCTGGGTACTGTGGCTCAGTGGAGCAGGTGATGGTGAAGCTGTAGCCCCTGATCACCTCTGGCCCTTGTGGCCCCAGGTGACCCCTCCTGCCGGAGAGCTGAAGGAGATGTTGGGCTGCAGAAGGACAACTGCAACAAAATTAGGATAAATACTGAGAATACTTTGAGAATACATCAACATATATGTACAGTGCATTTGCATTTTACGTGAAGATGTGGTCCTGAAAAGGCTCGTGTAAAGCAAAATCGCGTAATTCAAGTCTAATATCCCCATTTAAATTAAGGAAACTTAAATTAATGGAAATGCTCAAGATGCGTTCTGCGGTTGTGTGACATCGACTTACTTACTCAGAAAATTCGTAAAAAAAATAGCAAGAACTACTGGAAATCTATGAGAGAGAGAGTGGATATCGTATTGGTAAAGGGGATATCGGATAATGCTAATGGTACAGTACATAATTACATTTCTGCTAAATAAATTCTGTACACTACTTTCAATAACACTCGTAATTTACTTTGCCAATTCAAATATTATTAAATATAATATAAAAAATTAAATATATAATATAATATAATGTTGCGTAAAGCGATAATTTTTTAATCGTGGTTCAAGGGGCGTTAAAGCGAATTCACGTATTTTAAGTTCGCATAAAAAACGAATGGACTGTACACTGACATCCAAACGCATTCACACTTATAGAGAGGGTGAGGGGTTCCTTACCAGAAATATGGGCAGAGTCACTTTGTGGGGAAGTGAAGGGGCGATTAGATACCACTGTGTTATACTGACAGTGGTAGATGCCATGATCAAAGGCCACTGCCATTATGGTGAAGATGGCAGAGGTGTAACTGGCAGCCTTAGTGAGTGAGCCTGAGGGCTTTTGTAGGACAAATGTTCCCCCTGAGTGCTCTGTGGTGATGGAGCAGGTGATGTCAACTCTGTGACCCCAGGTAACCTCTGTGTTACTGACAGAGATGCGTGGCTTTGGCAGGTTCACTAGAAAAGCCAAATTTGTGATTTAGAAATGTTACAAACTTCCTGCATTGATTTCATCGGCAATATGCTTCATAAAATTACAAACATCTCAGTCTTTGTACAAAGGAATTCTCAGTGTAAACATTTTTCTTCAGGATATATTTGATGATGTCCAAATATTGAAATATATAATGATCAGAGGCTAAATAAGCATTACAATTAATGAATCTCTTTCTGAAACTGTGTGTAGAAACCAAATGTGTGCTGACTTAGGCAGAACAAGGTATGTTTTGTACAGTGACAGTTTGCCGTCACATGAATCCAAGGAGTCCCATGTTCAAGCTGCCCCCTAGTGAGCCAGTTTATCTGAATTCGGAGTAGGGAGGAAGGGGGGGGTTAATCATAATATTAAAAAAGGCTTCACTCACCAACACTGATGGAAATGGAGTTGCTGTTAGGAGAACTTCTGGAGTTGGTTCCTTGTATGCTATACATACAGCTATAGCTGCCCTGATGTGAGGTGTCCAGGTTAGACACAGACAGTTCCACACTGGTCTCTCTGGCCTGAGTACTCTGGACCACTGGAGTTCCATCACCGCTTTTGTGCAACCTGAATTCCATGGGAGCGCAGGAACCACCCGGGGCAGCACAGCGGAAACGAACTTGCTCTCCGGGAGAGAAAGCAGAATAGGAAGAGACTCTGGACAAGGTGGGCTGCCCCATGGTACCTATCGCAGCAAAGAAACAACACCAAATAATCACCAAATAATTAAGAGTAACTTGAATGATTCATAAAAATCCACATTGTTACAATATCTGAAAACCTGAGCAACAATTGTCCTATAGGACCCATAAATAAGGCAACTATGTTTTCTGCCATTTATTTAATTTAGTATATTTATTTTAATATAATTTATGTTGTCAACCCAGTGGACTGAGCATTCCAAAGACGATAATGACTCCCTTACCTGAGCACACAACACCAGCATCCTCGCCATGACCACAGTTGTGTGAACCAAATCCTCTTTGTGAGCACTGTGTGAGAGAGCTCTCACTGCCTGTACAACCAACATCATCCATCCAGATTTGTCCACTCCCCTGGCCAAAGTGAGCACTACCTGGAGCAGATACAGCAGTGCCACAGCCCAGCTCTCTGCACACCACTGCAGCATGATTCATATCCCAGCTATCATCACACACAGTTCCCCACTGCCCACTGTGATAGACCTCCACTCTCCCACAACAGCATCCATTCCCATTCACCAGTCTGATGTGGGAAGCTGTTATAAGAAAATATTCAAAGATCAAAATCCACTTTTCTTACACTTCTACAATGAACATTCAAGTCTCACAACAGAAAGTATTCAACTGACATCAAAATGGAAAGTGAGTTCACACATTTTTTGAAGGTTTTGGAGCAACATCTTTAAAGATTCTATCAGATCCATTTCAGAACTCCTCAAGATCCTTTCAGGATGCGTCTGGATTATGATGGCATTATTATATTTGTCAATATCAAGTGCATATTTCTTATTGTTCAAGCTTTAAGCACAGTTTTATTGTGTCATGCATGTAACTTTGATATGTACATATACAGGCTGTGATATGTTGCTCTTGCCAAACAGTACAGACATCAGACATCTGATTAGGTTTGGCGAGGAAATTTAGCTTCTAAGTCTTCAGCTGCAATTTATGTCAACTTGTAAGGGCACAATCCACCAGAATCACTCAAAATGAATTCACACTTCTTTTATTTTGGAAAAGTGTTAATTCATATGGAACAACTGAAAACTTGCTATGGCATATTGAGCAAAAGAAAACAAAATGGCCATGCCTGTGACCTTGTGTAGGAAAGTAGAAAAAAATCTTCCTCACCTGAGCACACAACACCAGCATCCTCACTATGACCACAGTTGTGTGAACCAAATCCTCTTTGTGAGCACTGTGTGAGGGAGCTCTCACTGCCTGTACAACCAACATCATCCATCCAGATGGGCTCACTCCCCTGGCCAAAGTGAGCACAGCATTGAGCAGATACAGCAGTGCCACAGCCCAGCTCTCTGCACACCACTGCAGCATCATTCATATCCCAGTTATCATCACACACGGTTCCCCACTGCCCACTGTGATAGACCTCCACTCTCCCAGCGCAGCGTCCATTCCCATTCACCAGTCTGATCTGAGCACCATCTGAGACAAAGGCATCCACATGTTCAGATCAAAACTAGCATTTCAATAACAGAGATCAGTATCCTTCAACTTAAGTATCAGTAAAGATAATGTACTTACCTGCATGTAAACTGATGCTTAGGGGATATACTGTTGGAGAGAAAACATAAGGACATTTGTAAAGTCTGCGTGATATCATCTCCAAAATAATGTCAATGGAAAGCAAGCATTCAGCTGTAAATGTGTCATTTCTTTTGTTTAGCATCGTTTGTTAACGTAATGTTGTACATTGCATACCACTGTAACAGTGTAAACAATAGCTACCTAAAATGCATAGCAGATATGATGGTTACTCCTGGTAACCATCATATCTGCTATGAGTGACATTGGTACATGTAGTTGCAGCAGTGCATCTTACAGAATTTCAGTAAAGCTGTTGTGGTGATGTTTTTTTTTCTTTTTTTTTTTTGGGGGCGGCGGTCCTGATCGTTCCATTGCAAAACGTCCTGCCTATAGCTCAAATCAGTATTTCAAAAAACACACTCACATTTATTGGGAGATGATTTGTGGTTGTAAATTGGTATTTTAGCATGCAAATTAAACTGAATTCATGGACATATAAGTTACAGATTTGTGAGTCTTTTTTTTGAGCTGTTTATTGTACAAGCTTGAGTCATAAAATTGCAAGTTTGTGTATTGTGATTTAAGCTACAACCTTTTAACTGATGAAGTGGAATCATGAACTGATAAAATGGATGTTAGCAGTAAATAAACACAATGTTTGCCGTCTCCACAGGATTTAAAAATGTTTGTGCATCTTCTGTATCGCAATGATACAGAAGTCAGTGTGGTCAATGTGCTAAAACCACAGGATGGCTGTGTCTGTGTTTTACTGCAAATTGTCCAAAACTGACTGCCTATAATCCAGTGTAGATGCTGAACATCTTCCTCTTCTCTTAAAATGTGCAAAAATGTTCTTTTACTGTCTCTAAGTGATACTTCCTCTTCAGTACATTTTGCACTCTCAAAGCATGCGGTATCTGTATGGGTGTGAGCTTGCATTTGAGAAAGCACTCTTACTTAGCCTGTATCAAGGGCTTTCCAACACACAGTACTGGAATATCTTTGGATCTCTCTGGATATTGTACATGATTATTTCCTAAGTCCAGAAGACACCCACATCTGAAAAACACTGCTCAATGAATCAATCCTTTGAAAATCTTTGTGTTACTTTGACATGTGGTGTGGTGTTCTAAAATTAGTTTTACATCCCTTTTACACCAACAACCAGGGTGTAACCCTGGGTCAGACCCGTGTCGACCCCATTTATACAAAAAGACTCACACTTGTCTCAATTTACACAGGACACAGTGGCCCTCCCCTGATGATGACCATTGTTAACCAGTTAATCGGTTAATTGTAACCAGTTAAAGTTGGCAACACCTGTGTCTGATTGGAACCAGGTGTAAATGAACTGGTGCCTTGCCTTGCACATGAAAGTGGCAGTGGATAAGGAGAGGGAAGAATGGAAGGGGTGCTGCTAGTTTGTGCTTGAGTTTTTAAAATAAATTATTGATTTTACCACATTTGTTTTTAAGGTTTTTTTAAATATATATACAAACATCTTTGTGGTAAATGACTGCTATTAGACTGGATTTATTAACAAAATAGCAAACTTGATATAGACTACCGCCAGAATATCAAACATGTGTTTTCCTTGAACAAACCATAGACTCAGACGACTTCACTTACTGAAAATATGGTCATAGGTTGCTCATTTATTTAGCCATTTAAAAGCTTTATGCAGTTTTCAAATCATTTATTTTTAAAATTTCATTCAAATAACTTAGAAGCATTGCGCATGTACATATTTCAACCCCAAAAGAAAATAACTGTAGAAGATCATTTAACTTTGGTAGTTTAGCACAGCTTAAGCAGCTCAAACTTGACAGGTTATTATATTATGAATTTAGAGATGCCACCACATTAAAAAGAATGAAATTTGAATATGACATACTGTATGAATCAGTACTCAATAAAAGTAAATAAAAAAATTCAAACATCAAACTGTGGGCTGCTTCATACAATAA
The DNA here is from genome assembly GCA_022829145.1 of Albula goreensis. Taxonomy (NCBI): domain Eukaryota; kingdom Metazoa; phylum Chordata; class Actinopteri; order Albuliformes; family Albulidae; genus Albula; species Albula goreensis. The sequence goes on from CM040762.1 coordinate 8,597,417, forward strand.
CACCAATACTTCCAGTTTGTCTCCTCAAATAACAAGCCTAGCAACATTTCGTCTTATATTCTGAATAAAATATTTTGCCTCATATGAGCATCAAATAATCACAGAAACATCATGCAAATAAATAAGTACATTGATTAAGCCACCAAAGAAAAGGTAGACGCTGAAACCTCATGCAAGCATGTGCCATACTCCTGTATATTGTGTAGATGTAGTGTATATAGGATAATGTGTAGTAATTAATATGTTATTGTATGTAATAAATATGTTATTTAAAGGAGGGAGGATATGCCCTTTTGAGTTTTTTTGTTTGTTGGGTGACTGGTTTTGAGTGGATGAGTAGATCCTATGGCCTATGAGGACCACGGCATAGCACAACATTACGATTAGCTTCATACTACTAAGGGTGTGAAAACAGGACCAGGTTTCTCAGGACCAGGTGGTTTTAGACAATGTGCATATTTTAAATAATCAGTAAAAGTAATCTGTTCTATAATCATACATGCTGTGTCCTTCCTTGAATTTAAAAAGTAATAAAAATATTCTCAGATATAAATGACATCAGTGGGACCAGGGATGCAGCAGGCACATGACATGCCAAATGATCAGATAAACTTTATTTACTGGCCATCAGTAAGTCAAGCAATTACTTATTTGACTTATTGAGTAAAATGTTTATGAATGAGTCTACTTGCTTACAGTGATAGTAGACTATTTTTGTGTTTAAAACAGCAGAAGTTTGCATAGCATTAAAATCACCGAAGTGTTTCAGTTTCATGTTGACAATAGATGAGAAGTGAGGTGTGGCAATATATTACCTGTGTGTATGTATCCCACTAAAATACATTGTTGTATGTTTTAGGCCACGAAACTGAACTCACCAAATGCCATAAGAAGAATTCCGAGCATTCTGCTCCTGACTGTACTCCAAAAATAAAGTCCGAGTTGTGAATATACGGAAATGTAAAACTCAGCACATGAAAGAAAGCACAATCCTTCTTTTGAAAAAAAAGAACTGAGAAAGAATTGCATGAGTCCTTCTCTTCAACTCATTTTCACTATTGATAGTTACTTCCTCATTTTTTTTTTACTTTTTTTTAAAAGCATTTCCGGTTTCTGGCTACCTACAACCAAAAACATGCATTGTTGCTATAGTGTAACAGATTTGTGCTTTACACACATACTTGTATTGCATGGTAAGATTCACACTTACCTTTAGATGTGTATTTTGCTTTGTTTAAATGCATGATGTATCACAATGTGAAAAGTAATAGACAATGTAAAATATATATTTTAAAATATACAGTTTTATATAATAGCTGCCAACTTTCCCTCCAGCTTCGCTGACATGTATAATTTGTAACCCAGAGACTGTTACATGAGAAGTGTTAATTGTTGACAATTGAAAGATAACAGAATGTGTGCTTGATCGAGAGAGATTGGTTGCTCACCCTATAATAGAAAAGGAGGAACCAGGATTGGAGGAGAGCTGTCCCCTCTGATATCTGGCAGGACAGCAGAAATGTCTGGAGGATGTGGTAAAATAACACTAAAAGTGATGCTGTTTAAGGACTCAATGTCAGAAAAACACAAGCCCAGGAGTAAACCCCAACATCACAATTCTCACGGACACATCTACTGTCTGTGTCCGAAGAAAAATACAGCTTCACAAAACTGTTTACTGCGTGTATCTACATTTATTTATTTTCTACACATTTAACACATTTCATGTCATTTTGCCATTATTTTCAGGTTAGAAATGTGCACTTGTGTATAATATGACTGTGTAGTGAAGTGAAGAGAATATTCTGGAGCCCTTAAACACATGGTGGCGCTTTTGGACAAGGGTGCTGAATGGTTCCAGATAGATTTTACTCATGAAGTATGGCATTTTCATTTGGATGGTTTTTTTTTGTTCAGATTTCTTAAATTTAATAATTAGGGATAATGGGTCATGCCACTGTGGTAATTGTCTATGGTAATATCTAGTTATATATTTAAATCATTTTCACACGGCTAGTACAGTTCATTTTTATTGTTAAATCATGGTCTACTTATTTAAATCATATTATTCTATGAAAAATATGACAAAAAGTGTATTCAAAAAATGAACACAAGCAAACACAAATAGGAACAACTTTTCAAGATTGTACTCAAAATTAAAGAGAAATCCTTTTATAGAAAACATATGAGCCATTGGTGATAACATATATAATTTGCAAACAAGTGATGACAAAAGAGAAATACTTTCAATAATAATTTGAAAATAAATATTTGAGATTTGCAAATTTAAGGAGATATTATGTCACAGCTGATTCGATAAAAAGACAAATGACATTTTGCAAAATATAGTAAAACTATGGTCAACAGTGACCTGGATCACCACATCTAATCCAGTGTGCATTCAAATCAACATGTACCATGTGCCCTCAGCCAGACATTTCATATATATTTTCATCATTTGGGTATTCATCTTTTAGTAGGCTGGACAAAATTTGCATAGACAGCATCACTCTCATCAACTTCCTTCTTCATTGCTTCTACATTCATATAGTTTTGCTCCTCCTCTTCCTCCATATCGGGCTCCCCTCGGCTAGAGTAAGTGTTCATAGCATCTAAGGAAAATTAGGTGAGGGTTGGGTATCAGGACATTAGTCAATGCAATGTGATGGAATTGCTGATCTTCACATCACTGTTGCTAGCGTGAGTGCTGCCTCATCCTCAAGTGAAAGCACAGGTCTTCATAGAATAGAGCACACATGGTCAAAGAAGTATGCTAGCCCATAAATCATGATGCCAATTATGCCTGCACTTGCAGGAGGAGGGTTTGACATTTAGTTCAGAGGATAGGAGAAGGCAGACGATTATTATTTCTTAAAAACACAAATGGAGTGTGGTTGTGACCTCAAAAATGTAAGAGTGAAGGTTGACGGGTAGCCTCTAACCTCAAATAAATTTGTTATTACATTCTTACACCATGTAAATCCTGTTCCTGAAAAGCAATTTTAGTGAAAAGCACCCATTACAGATGTGTTTGTTCCTCTGTTATGATGTTGATACTTACATACGTTACTGACTCTCTTCTGAGCTTCTTCTTGGCTGTTATGTCTCTTCTTCAACATCAAAAAGATGACAAGAGGCAACAGAACCAGGAGCACAACTCCTCCTGACACTCCTAAGCTGATTGGCAGGACCAGGGATGCTGAGGATGACAAAAATCAACAAGAACTATCACTGTGTCTCACAGGAGCTAGGCCTATCACTGAGTCCCACAGAAACAAAATGATGTACAATGCAAAACAGCATATCAAACTTGTTGATCTCCCACCCACAACCCCACCTACTGAAATCTAATGATGAAGAGCCCTTGTTTTTTTCATATTACCCCCATCATTCCCAAGTGTAGCTGTGTCAATTGTTGCTTCACCAGGGTGGACCACTGGCCATCGCTGGCAATGGCGCAACCAGGACTCAAACCCCCGATTGCTGGGCTCACACTTTGCTTTCAGAGCAAGTGTCTTTTCAGCTTAATACATACAGAGGCCAAAACTAAACATATTAAACACTATTACTTTATCCAGCAATTTATGTGAAGTACCGAGCTGAAGGGTACAGTGGGAGTGCTCCCTGTTATACTACACTGCCACCTAAACTGGTTCAAAATGCTTGCATGTTGAGTCCTTACCTCTGACCACAAAGGCCAGCAGCTCACTCTCGGGAGACGTGAAGCTGCGGGTGGAGACTGTGGTCTCATAGATACAGCTGTAATTCCCCTGGTGGGAAAACTCTGCAGCAGGAAATATGAAGGAGGCTGAATGATTGACGGCTGCCTGAGTGTCAGTCATGTTGGACCCTGAGAAGGTGAGGTGGAAGGATCCCTCTGGGTACTGTGGCTCAGTGGAACAGGTGATGGTGAAGCTGTAGCCCCTGATCACCTCTGGCCCCTGGTGGCCCCAGGTGACCCCTCCTGCCGGAGAGCTGAAGGAGATGTTGGGCTGCAGAAGGACAACTGCAACAAAATTAGGATAAATACTGAGAATACATTGAGAATACATCAACATGTATGTACAGTGACATCCAAATACATTCACACTTAGAAAGGGTGAGGGGTTTCTTACCAGAAATATGGGCAGAGTCACTTTGTGGGGAAGTGAAGGGGCGATTAGATACCACTGTGTTATACTGACAGCGGTAGATGCCATGATCAAAGGCCACTGCCATTATGGTGAAGATGGCAGAGGTGTAACTGGCAGCCTTAGTGAGTGAGCCTGAGGGCTTTTGTAGGACAAATGTTCCCCCTGAGTGCTCTGTGGTGATGGAGCAGGTGATGTCAACTCTGTGACCCCAGGTAACCTCTGTGTTACTGACAGAGATGTGTGGCTTTGGCAGGTTCACTAGAAAAGCCAAATTTGTGATTTAGAAATGATACAAGTTTCCTGCATTCATTTCATAGGCAATATGCTCTATAAAATTACAAACATCTCAGGGTTTGTACAAAGGTTTTCCTTCATGATACTGGGATTCATTTTAGGGAGCCTAACCAAAATTTTGATTTGCATGATGTCCAAATATTTAAATATGTAATGATCAGGGGCTAAATAAGCAATACACTAAATGAATCTCTTTCTGAACCTGTATACCTCCTACAGATTACATTTGGCTCTCAGCCAAAAGATAATATTTTCACATGTAACTTCCATTTTCTTTTCTTACTGGTCACAGAGAAACTGACAGAGTCACTGTCAGGAGAGGTGAAGCTTCGGCTGGACACGCTTTTCTGATACTGACAGCGGTAAGATCCCTCATGAACAAAGTCCACTGCAGTAATGATGAAGGTTGCAGAGTTGGAACTGGCACTCTTTGTGTCTCTATATGATCCTGAGACCTTCTGCAGGACAAATGTTCCCCCTGAGTGCTCTGTGGTGATGGAGCAGGTGATGTCAACTCTGTGACCCCAGGTAACCTCTGTGTTACTGACAGAGATGCGTGGCTTTGGCAGGTTCACTAGAAAAGCCAAATTTGTGATTTAGAAATGTTACAAGATTCCTGCATTCATTTCATAGGCAATATGCTTCATAAAATTACAAACATCTCAGGGTTTGTACAAAGGTTTTCCTTCATGATACTAGGATTCATTTTAGGGAGCCTTACCAAACATTTTCTTTGCATGATGTCCAAATATTTAAATATGTAATGATCAGAGGCTAAATAAGCAATACACTAAATGAATCTCTTTCCGAAACTGTATAGCTCCTACAGACCATATTTTACTCTGCCAAAAGATAATATTTTCTCATGTAACTTCCATTTTCTTTTCTTACCGGTCACAGAGAAACTGACAGAGTCACTGTCGGGAGAGGTGAAGCTTCGGCTGGACACGCTTTTCTGATACTGACAGTGGTAAGATCCCTCATGAACAAAGTCCACTGCAGTAATGATGAAGGTTGCAGAGTTGGAACTGGCACTCTTTGTGTCTCTATATGATCCTGGGACCTTCTGCAGGACAAATGTTCCCCCTGAGTGCTCTGTGGTGATGGAGCAGGTGATGTCAACTCTGTGACCCCAGGTAACCTCTGTGTTACTGACAGAGATGCGTGGCTTTGGCAGGTTCACTAGAAAAGCCAAATTTGTGATTTAGAAATGTTACAAGATTCCTGCATTCATTTCATAGGCAATGTGCTTCATAAAATTACAAACATCTCAGGGTTTGTACAAAGGTTTTCCTTCATGATACTAGGATTCATTTTAGGGAGCCTTACCAAACATTTTCTTTGCATGATGTCCAAATATTTAGATATGTAATGATCAGAGGCTAAATAAGCAATACACTAAATGAATCTCTTTCCGAAACTGTATAGCTCCTACAGACCACATTTGACTCTGCCAAAAGATAATATTTTCTCATGTAACTTCCATTTTCTTTCCTTACCGGTCACAGAGAAACTGACAGAGTCACTGTCGGGAGAGGTGAAGCTTCGGCTGGACACGCTTTTCTGATACTGACAGTGGTAAGATCCCTCATGAACAAAGTCCACTGCAGTAATGATGAAGGTTGCAGAGTTGGAACTGGCACTCTTTGTGTCTCTATATGATCCTGAGACCTTCTGCAGGACAAATGTTCCCCCTGAGTGCTCTGTGGTGATGGAGCAGGTGATGTCAGCTCTGTGACCCCAGGTAACCTCTGTGTTACTGACAGAGATGCGTGGCTTTGGCAGGTTCACTAGGAAAGCAGAGACTCCAGTTTAGACATACAATACTGAAATTCTTATCTATTTTAGGCTGTGTAAGAACAACACTTACATTATAAGTTTTACTTTTATACTTAACGATGAAAAGAGAGTTTTTGTTAACACAAATATGTGGATGATTAACGACACAAAAGTTGATTTGTAAAGTTGATTTGTAGAAATTATACGATAATATTTTATGGCACACTCGGCTTATATTTAAAACGGTTGACAGTCACCCTTCACTGAAACAAAAAAAGAATGGTTTAACAGAAAAGACTTCAAAATTTAACAGTGATCTGATGTATAATCTAATAAGATTGCAACTAAGAGAAATTTTCCCTCTCACATCAACCGATAGATGTTGTATGAGGTAGATGTATGGAATATCTGATGTTATTGTGCAAAATAATCATATTAATCTGCAAATACTATCTCAATCTGTAAACCCTCTTGGCAGAGAAGTGGAGTTTATCATCATCTTGTTTTTAGAATTTACATTTATGGGAAACACTGAGAGGGCAACCAAGAAGTGTAACCATCGACTGCTGTTGTAAACTGTGAATTTCGCACATACACACCCTGCATCAACAACTTCACTTTAGAACATGCACTGTGTGCTGAGTACAGTTTGAAACACAGAGAAAAGGGTTTATGACTCGTATTCTATGAAAATCAAATATAGTGTAACTTAATATCATCCTTGTTATTTCAGTGAATATTTTTGTGGATTTTGAAATTAATTTTAAAATTTCTGTAATTATAATAATCTACAGCTTATTAAACTAAGTAAACATTAAGGACTGTACTGCTGTTCTTTTAACGTAAAGCAGGCGTGTATACATACACATGCATATACATTTGACATACCCTCTGACTGGGTGCTGGACTGCCAACCATGCCTTTACCAGCTATGGCCCGAGGCTAGTATTGGAAAGACAACAACTGGCCCAGCCTCGCCGAGGCATGATACTAATTAACCCAGTTAAATTCGTTAGTCTCATCACACTCCAGTGGACCCTCCTAATTGGCCAGTGTACAAACCACTGTACAAACTGAATGTGTGTTTACTTAGGCAGGATAAGGTGTGTTTTGTGCAGTGACAGTTTGCCGTCACATGAATCCAAGGAGTCACATGTTCAAAGTTGCCCCCTCCTGAGTCAGTTTGTCTGAATTCGGAGTAGGGATGGGGGGGGTTAATCATAATATTAAAAAAGGCTTCACTCACCAACACTGATGGAAATGGAGTTGCTGTTAGGAGAACTTCTGGAGTTGGTTCCTTGTATGCTATACATACAGCTATAGCTGCCCTGATGTGAGGTGTCCAGGTTAGACACAGACAGTTCCACACTGGTCTCTCTGGACTGAGTACTCTGGGCCACTGGAGTTCCATCACCGCTTTTGTGCAACCTGAATTCAATGGGATCGCAGGAACGACCCGGGGCTGCACAGCGGAAACGAACTTGCTCTCCGGGAGAGAAAGCAGAATAGGAAGAGACTCTGGACAAGGTGGGCTGCCCCATGGTACCTATCGCAGCTAAGAAACAACACCAAATAATCTCTAAATGATCGAGAGTAATTTGAATGATTAATAAAAATCCACATTGTTACAATATCTGAAAACCTGTTCAATAATGCTCCTATAGGACCCATAAATAAGGCAACTATGTTTACTGCAATGCATTTAATTTAGTATATTTATTTAAATATAAGTTATGTTGTCAAACCAGCGGACTGAGCATTCCAAAGAAGATAATGACTCCCTTACCTGAGCACACAACACCAGCATCCTCGCCATGACCACAGTTGTGTGAACCAAATCCACTGTGTGAGCACTGTGTGAGGGATCTCTCACTGCCTGTGCAGCCAATATCATCCATCCAGATTTGTCCACTCCCCTGGCCAAAGTGAGCACAGCATGGAGCAGATACAGCAGTGCCACAGCCCAGCTCTCTGCACACCACTGCAGCATGATTCATATCCCAGCTATCATCACACACTGTTCCCCACTGCCCACTGTGATAGACCTCCACTCTTCCACAACAGCGTCCATTCCCATTCACCAGTCTGATGTGGATAGCTGTTACAAGAAAATATTCAAAGATCAAAATCCACTTCTCTTACACTTCTACAGTTTAAGGATAGCATCAAGACTCACAACAGAAAGTATTCCACTGACATCAAAATGGAAAGTGAGTTCACACATTTTTTGAAGGTTTTGGAGCAACATCTTTAAAGATTCTATCAGATCCATTTCAGAACTCCTCAAGATCCTTTCAGGATGCGTCTGGATTATGATGGCATTATTATATTTGTCAATATCAAGTGCATATTTCTTATTGTTCAAGCTTTAAGCACATTTTTGTCGTGTCATGCATGTAACTTTGATATGTACATATACAGGCTGTGATACGTTGCTCTTGCTAAACAGTATAGACATCAGACATCTGATTAGGTTTGGTGAGGAAATTTAGCTTCCAAGTCTTCAGCTGCAATTTATGTCAACTTGTAAGGGCACAATCCACCAGAATCACTCAAAATGAATTCACACTTCTTTTATTTTGGAAAAGTGTTAATTCATATGGAACAACTGAAAACCTGCGATGGCATATTCAGTAAAAGAAAACAAAATGGCCATGCCTGTGACCTTGTTAAAAATCAGATGTGTAGGAAAGTAGAAAAAAAACTTCCTCACCTGAGCACACAACACCAGCATCCTCACTATGACCACAGTCATTTGAACCAAATCCTCTTTGTGAGCACTGTGTGAGAGATCTCTCACTGCCTGTGCAACCAACATCATCCATCCAGATTTGTCCGCTCCCCTGGCCAAAGTGAGCACTACTTGGAGCAGATTCAGCAGTGCCACAGCCCAGCTCTCTGCACACTACTGCAGCATCAGTCATATCCCAGCTATCATCACACACAGTTCCCCACTGCCCACTGTGATAGACCTCCACTCTCCCAGCGCAGCGTCCATTCCCATTCACCAGTCTGATCTGAGCACCATCTAAGATAAAGGCATGCACATGTTCAGATACAAACTAGGAGTGCAATAATGGGGCTGTATTCTTCATTATTACTGTCAGTAAAGATAATGTACTCACCTGCTGGTAAGCTGATGGCTAGAAGGTGTACTGTTGGAGTGAAAGCATAAAAGCATTTGTAAGATGCGTCAGATCTCATTTAAGCAAATTGATCGATTGATTGATAGAAATGGTACCTTGTGAATCCTCCAAAAGAATCCTGAGTTCACAAAAATCATACATAAAAATAATTGCATGATTTGCTTTGATTAATCATGATTAATCATAATTAAGAAGTTGGTAAAAATGTTGCCCCAATTAAAGATGTATTTGGTGGAAGGTGTTACATATTTTAATTAAAAAGAAAGAGAATTCATAAATGTATAATTTGAATCTCTTGGTATGAAGAAATATTCAAATTTCTAAGCTCTTGGTCCATTGACATTATAGAATCGGCCCTGTACTGCGTTACACATATCCTCTGTTTGTACATGTGCCGTTGAGGTACACATCTACTTCAACTTAAACCATCTGGATGGGGTGACTGGCAACCAACTCATAAAATGAGGTTAGTCCATCTGCTGTACATAGTATGCATATAAATGTATCTGTACAGTGCCCATGGACAAGTAGAAGGGTCCAATCAGAAGCTTAAATATGATAACCATTTTTTATATGTGAAAAATAAAGATCCCATTTGCTCAACTGTGTGGTTTTCAAAGTAAGGTCCAACATTTCAAATCCATACTGATGGCACGGCAAGAAAAATAATGACAAATATGGGTGAAACAACTTTCTTAACTTAATTCCCATCATCTGTCTATTCCAGACAATGTTCTTCTATACTGAAGGATACAAAACAAAACTTACCAAATGCAATAAGAAGAATTCCCAGCATCCTAGTCTTGATTGTGTTGGACACACAATGAACAGAACTGTGAAAAGGACCCAGTGAGCAAAGGGAAACACCAAAAATGCGGCAAGCGTAAGAGAGCAAAATCTTGCTGTTCAAACAAGAACAAAGCATGAACTGCAAATTATCTTTCTGTTCACTACATTTCATAATCAATGTGACCTCCCCATTTCCTGTTTTTAATGTGTCAATGCCATATAAGACCAAAGCAGTTTCTATCGCTTTTCTATAACAAACCATTTTTGACTAGAATAACATCTATGTGTGTGGTGAAATGCAGTATCACTTGTCCAATGAATTTGTTACTTGTAAAGACTGCAAATATTTTGCTATGTGTAACTGCAAAAACATATTTGGACATGTTTATTTAAAAATATCATTCAAAACAGTTTATGACAATCCCTTGTGCCCTGTGACTAATTATTTTCCCATGTAGCCTCATTTTTGATCAGTATTTCAATTTTTTATTTGCAAGTTGAAATACCGCTGGGCAATTGTTATTTGCCCAACTCTGACTACATAAAGTTTGGAGTTTTCTTGAAAAACATGATTGGTTTTATGAATTTCATAGGGGCAATTGATGTGAATAAATTGTTAACACCCTTTTGGTGAGTTTAGACTTATATGAGCTAGACAGGAAAATGCAGTTTTGATAGCTGTTCAGGGGGCAAAAACTGTGTGGGAAGGCAACATAATCAGCGCAGCAAGTGGGTGTGTCAAGGGAATAAAAGCACATAGTTGGATCATAACTTGATACTGTGATAGTTGAGGAGCAGGTAACAGAAATTTCACAGAGGAATGGGTGCTACCACACATGAGATATTGCCTAGTGTTTATGATGTGTAATGAGTGGATAATGAATGAATTTCAGTGCAGTTTCCCTCTTGGTTTTTCCCCTTTCATCCTATAATTTTGAACGTGGGGAATTTGAACACACCTCCAGAAACTGACCTATTCATTTATTTTTTGCTGCTTCAGTTTGCTGCATAAGTCAACATTCAGAATGCACTGTGAAATGTAGGAAATTCAATGGAATTAAAATCTGAGTCCTCTCCAAGACATCTGAACTTCAACTGAGAAGGAACTACCAGTCCTACAGTCCTAGATGTTGCTTAAAATGTTAGGGGATGTTTCGCATATCCCTGATTATTACGGAGCAGTCTTGACCTACACACATTAGATGGCACAAAACATTATTTGTTTATACGTTTCTTTTAGCACATACGAATGCTATGTAAAACATCAATTTCTATTACTGAAGTGAAGACCTAAAGCAAAGCGTTTGTTTTAAAAACCAGCTAGTTTATGAATAACTCCCATAGTATTCCATAGTGTCAAATGTAGTTGTTTGTGGCCAACGTCCACAAATATATACGGCTTTCTCTACAGACCTCACAATGTGGACGCTCGTAGCGTCAGCATTGAACCAAAGCCATGAAGTAACGCCAGAAATTCTAATCTAACATATGGTTGGTCAAAGGATCAAAGTGGGTGGGATCATGTTGGCAAAGAGTCCGTTCTTAGATGTCATTGGTTAGTTTTTATTGACTCCTCCTTCACTGTGATGTGAGTGGCTTCAGTTAGTGGAGGGAATTGTGATTTTCAAAAATTTGAAAAAGCGCCGCACTCGCAGGTCAGATTGTTGAGTCGGTTGTGCTAGGGCTAGGGCGGCTAGATAGGAAACGTAGAACGAAGAAAGATCAGTCTCCGTAGTTTGCATTAAGGTGAAAATATTTACTTGAAATTTTTAAACTTTCCTTTATAAATAACGTATCTAACTAACGTTTACGTTATTGAATCATAAAAATGGCAGCTGAAACCGAAGGACCATTGAAGGTAAGATTTTAAAGTGTTGCTAATAAAGCTAACATTAGCTAACATTCATTATCTAAGTAACCATTAGTTCTTTGACGTTACTTCAAAGGCTTGTCAGTAGCTAACGGAAAGCTTAAATTTCGGTAACTCAAGTAATGTTTGCAGCGCATTGCTATGTAGCCAGCTCACGTTCGTCAGCTAGCGATAACGTTAGCTTTGTTTTGAAACCTTGAATAGCGAGCATGCAAGAGGAATTAGTCGTCAGTAACGTTAGCCAACTTCAGCAATTACTGTCACGTTATATTTGTTTCATCAGGAAAAATCAGGTTGCATTAACCGACAAGTCTTTATACTTTTAAAGAATAAACTCTATGTCAATCATATGTATGTCCATAGTTCCAAATTATCATCAAGATTGTTAGCGACAGGAAGCGGCCATGTCTGGAGTTTTGGAGGGAAGGGTGTCATGTGTACATTGTTGGATTATTCGAATGGAACACAAATTAGTGATATGACTGGAATATAGCAATGATATCTGATATGTTTCGAGTTTATCGGATCCATGATATCAGCTAATGAGAAACGCAAAGCACATCTGATAGCCTAATACAATGCACCAAAATTATAGCAGTCTCAGAACTGGTCTAAGTGAAAGCTCGGTGTTTTGCCTGCACCCCTAAAATTCAGTGTCACTTAGGCGAAACAATTGCAGTCTGGCTACCCCCGAAGTAATGACAGGATTTTTGTAAATAGCAAAACTTTACACCATGTGATTCTATTTAATGAGTCAAATGTAATGGACATTAAAAATGACTACTCGTAATGCTTACGATGACGGCAATGTATTGCAACATTAACCAATTAAAAAAATCTGGTATTACATTGCGATTGTTTGAATGCAGAGCAGCTTGAAGGGAAGAATGATCCATTTGATTGTCCTGGCATTACATTTACATTTTAGGGCAACTTAAACATTACATTCTTGCACAGCTGGATATGTAATATTTACTGAAGCACTTCAGGTGAAGAGTTTTTGCTCAAGGGAACAATGGCAGTGCACAGACTGGAAATTGAACCTGTAACCTCTGAGTTACAAGCCCGAATTCCTACCCATTATAATACACATTAACGGCTTGTGCCATTTGGCAATATGAATCACATTGACATTTTAATGCCTTACCACTCTACTTCAGGCTCTGTTTGAGAACAAGGCCGTGAACAAGACTAAGAAGGATGACAAGCGGCTGTCGGTGGAGAGGATCTACCAGAAGAAGACCCAGCTGGAGCACATTTTGCTCCGTCCGGACACTTACATTGGGTCTGTGGAGCCTGTGACTCAGGTGGGCACACAACTCATGGCATTATGGGACTAATTTGTCCTTGGAGAAGTGGAATAGTCTGTTTCTGTTGGCTCTTTCTGGATACTTGGGGGTGATGAGTCAAAATTGTATTAATTGCTTAACATTGCTTATCATCAACCATTACAGCTGATGTAGAATTAATAAATTAATTATTTACACAGCTTGATGTATCCAGTTGTTTACACTATCAGTGCTGTGCTAAGGAAGCCTTTTTTCTTTTGGCTGAATTATTATTACTCTACTAGTGAACATCGTAACCTTTTTAATTGGGTGGTGTTGCTCATAATGTGTTAGGACCTGTAAGAATACTGTATATCCTTGGAAAGATGTCATTGTAAGTGTACACATGACTTATTGATCAGGTCTTTGTTTTTCCATTCCCAGCCAATGTGGGTTTTTGATGAGGAAATAGGCATTAACTGCAGGGATGTGACCTTCGTCCCTGGTCTCTATAAGATCTTTGATGAAATCCTGGGTGAGTAGATTGACTTGTCTGACATGGTGACAACATGAATCTGTGTGTAATACAGTAGTTCTCAACTTCAAAATGTCTGTAGGTGGGGGTACGATGAACTAACCCATTGTGTCATGGCAAATATATAGGAAAGCATCTATTGAGTCATTAATTTTTTTAATTTCTGTCTTTACAGTGAATGCAGCTGATAACAAGCAGAGGGATCAAAGCATGTCCTGCATCAAGGTCAACATTGATCCGTGAGTGTTCGAGCAGTTTCTTATTGGTTTATTTGTTAAGGGATCCAGCCTGCAAATCCTATGGGCTCTTAGAGGTGAATTGTATGAAAGGTTTTGAGACTAGAAAGATCTCACAGCAATGTCATAGAATGGTAGATGTGTAACAAGGTGGTTAGAGACAACAATCACAGCAGTCTTACACAAGTTTAAAACTGGACTCAAAAGCATCTGTATGGAATGGGAAGGGGCATGTGATGACCGTCTGCGCCTCTGTGCACAGGGAGAACAACATCATCAGTGTGTGGAATAACGGGAAGGGAATCCCCGTGGTGGAACACAAGGTGGAGAAAGTGTTTGTGCCAGCCCTCATCTTTGGTCAGCTGCTCACGTCCAGCAACTATAACGACGACCAGAAGAAGGTCACAGGTTAGACAGCGTGCCGTTACACAGCATATTTTCATACAGCTGTTCTGACCGATATGTGTCCATCTCCTAAGAAACAGTTTGTGAACTATAAGGTCTTATTGTAATCGAATCCATGGACTGTGTGTAGGTTAGAATGATCAGTTGCCTGTGTATGCCCCTCTGAGTAAGAAATTTATTCTAGCAATCCAGTCTAGATCATTCATGCTGATGTAGGATTTTTAACATCACATTAAATTGATTTGGGATGTACAAAATTAACAATTGAGGAGCTCAATTGTTAATGAGCTGAATTTCTCCCCCGTGGCAGGTGGACGAAATGGTTACGGTGCCAAGCTCTGCAATATCTTCAGCAACAAATTCACTGTGGAAACGGCCTGTAAGGAATCCAAGAAGTCATTCAAGCAGGTAGGAGGTGCAGTCTGGTCTCTGGGCCTTTCGCTTGAAGAGCTGCTTTCCTACAGAATCACATTTGTCCAGTGTGATGGTGTGGCTGTTTTACAGTGCTTTGAATAGGTACAAAGTACACTGTATTGTGAAAATAGTTGTGGATCACCACAGTCTGACTGAAATTGCTTTCATGTATGGAGAATTTTTGCAGAGCTCTGTAGGGTGATCATTGAGGACATGCTGGGCCTGTCTTGGCTCCATGTGCAGTGTTCTCATAGTCCACTGTCTCCAACAGACCTGGTATGATAACATGGGGCGGGCTGGTGAGGCCAAGATCAAGCCCTTTGTTGGAGAGGAGTACACGTGCATCACCTTCCAGCCCGACCTGTCCAAGTTCAAGATGCAGACCCTGGACAAGGACACGGTGGCCCTCATGACTCGCCGCGCCTATGATGTCGCTGGCTCCTCCAAGGGCGTCCGTGTCTTTCTCAATGGCACCAAGCTTCCCGTGAGTACAGCGCCAGTCTCAGAACCAGATCATCACTTCTAGAGAAACCTCAGTGCACTTGCCTTTCCATCTCACTGCAGACTGTATGTAATGTATGTGTGCATTGTTTTATATTAAGTTTGGAGGTGTTTTGAGATTGCACCAGACAAATGTCAGGCAAAGTAGTCATCTCTCCCCTTCTCCCTCACACCCAGGTGTCTGGATTCCGCAGCTATGTGGACCTCTACCTGAAGGACAAGGTAAATGAGGTGGGCACCCCACTGACGGTGATCCACGAGGTGGTCAATGAGCGCTGGGAGGTCTGCCTGACCATGAGCGAGAAGGGCTTCCAGCAAGTCAGCTTCATCAACAGCATCGCCACCACCAAGGTACCTGCACCAGAGCTGAGATCCAACAGTCACTCATACACCAGAGCTCGTACTCGCAGCCACCCATGCTTGTGTCTGTTGCCTTAAAGGAAATAGGTCCTCTTTCTGTCAGGATGTGATGGATCACTTTGTATTTGCACATTTTCATGGATCCAATCCCCCTCTGTGTATCAGGGTGGACGGCATGTTGACTATGTAACAGACCAAGTGGTGACCAAGCTCATTGATGTTGTGAAGAGGAAGAACAAGGCCGGTGTGGCTGTAAAGCCCTTCCAGGTAACTATGAGCCTGATCAACTTTCAAGTCTGTGTTATATCCCCTACCCAACATCTGGGGAAATGATTTGCTAATAAACCAGTGGCCAGTTACTGCTGCTGATGAATCTCACAGAAGTTATACCAAATCTACCTGTTACTGAGAAGGGTGTGTTGGTTCAAGGTGGGGTGGCCATCGCCATGGGGTGTCGGTTAAATCACAGGAGGTCCTTTCCCCAGTTTATTAGCAGGTGGATAGATGGGAGCATGCGTACATAAGTGGCTACAAAGAAAATAATACATAAATCCTATTACTTAAACTGCACAGGTACTGCAATACAGTACAGGGATAATTCAGTAATTGTACTATATATATGCATGTTCAGAACAACAATAAACAATCGACCATCGCTTTACTCGTAAGTATATCGTTAATTGTCAATCACACCGTGCTTCTATAAACTAAACATCTCATGAATGGTGCGGGTTGGTTCCACTAATAAATAACTAGCCAGCACAATTTGTTAACAACTAACAAATAATACAATCTAAATCGCTTTAAAGAAACTAATTTAGCTCTCAACATTATGAGCTTTATATGTAGCAGATTAATTATCAACATAACGTTAATATTCCATGTGTTCTACCGAAATAACAAGTAAAGGAAAACGTAACTGATATTGACAAGTTTGTTTTTCGGTGGAGTACAAATTAAGGAATATGAAACTTACGTTATCTTCAGTTACGCACTATAACACAACTTAAAACTTCACCATTGCTGAACTATATAAATAATAGGAGATGACTTGCTGGCTGTTTCTGTCATCTCTCGGAACTTGCTGCCTGCACTCGCTTCCTCTGAACACTAATTGGGTACGTGAACAGTGAGTGCGGCACTCATGGAATCTGCATGCACAGATGTTGCTTTCGTCACAGAGTCTCTTGAACACTACCCATGGAATTTTACTGGCACCAGTCAGATTTCAGGATGCCTAGGTTATGACAGTCGAAGTTTACCAGAGATTGTGAAATGAGCCGTACGTTACTGTGGGCTCATCCTGGTGAAAAGCATTGTCACAGCCCTCAATGTGTAGTCAAGCCCTCCACTGGTAGCTGTAAGCCCAGTCTGTGTCCCTCTGTCCCCAGGTGAAAAGCCACTTGTGGATGTTTGTCAACTGTCTGATCGAGAACCCCACTTTCGACTCCCAGACCAAGGAGAACATGACCCTGCAACAAAAGAACTTTGGCTCCACCTGTATGCTGAGCGACAAGTTCATCAAGAGCGTGAGTAAACAGGCCCCTTCCTTGGTGCTATGGTCCTGTAGACATGAAGAGTCTTAGAGCAGCAGTACTGATCTAGGATAAGTTTTCCTTTTGCTAATTATGGAGAGTTTTTAGATCTGGTCAGGGGAAACATGTTTCTAGATCAGCACCGCTACACAGACAATATAAATACCAACCTGGGTCTGTTACGTCATGTGTGCCACTGAAATCTGCATCCTGTCCCCCCAGGCCATGACTTGTGGTGCGGTGGAAAGTATCATGAACTGGGTCAAGTTCAAGGCCCAGAACCAGCTCAATAAGAAGTGCTCTGCTGTCAAGCACACCAAGATCAAGGGCGTGCCCAAGTTGGACGATGCTAATGATGCAGGTGAGGCCCAGCAAGGCTAACTTTGTGTCTGGCTGATTGAGATTTGCATCAGTATCCTGGACTCTGGCAGGGGCTAGTTGGAAAAAAAAATTGTAATGCTGTTTCCTCACCTCCTTCCATTTTCACCATGAGAAAGCCCTTTTTGTTGAGGGAGATTGAAATTTACATATTGTCATTGTAGTGGATTGACCCACTGTACCTGCATGTGTTTGCATACCTGTGTGTGAGTGTGTGTGTGTGCTACACAAGTGTAATTTAACATCTGGAATGGGGTGACACATGGAATAGCTTAGATAAGAATGTTCTCATTGTGGCAGTCATATGCCTTTGACAAGCGTAATTGTTCTATGAATTCGATTGTGTGTTCTTGTTATTGCTGGATTGCACACTAACATGATGTGGTGTCTTTCTGTCATTAGGAGGTAAGAACTCTTCATCCTGCACCCTGATCCTCACAGAGGGGGACTCGGCCAAGACACTGGCCGTTTCTGGACTGGGGGTGGTGGGCCGCGACCGCTACGGAGTTTTCCCCCTGCGTGGTAAAATGCTCAACGTGCGGGAAGCGTCCCACAAGCAGGTGAGTCCCCTCCCACGTGCTGTGCATGGATGGGTACACCGCCCTGTCTCTGAAGACTTGGCCTGCATTCATGCATCATTTCCTCTCAGGGGAACTCATGCATTTGTCATTTATAGTTATGGCATTTGACACAATGACAGAGTTGTAATTTCCTGTCACCTCATAATACGTTAAGAGCATAGTAAAAATATGTTGTGGTATATTGTCGCTTGATATTTGTCCAAGGTGAAAAGTCCTCAGCAGTTTAGAATTTGGTTTTTATCAGACATACAAGTTTGATATGAATGGAGTTGCAATTTATGTTTTGCTAATACAATGCATGAAAAGGTCATGTTTATTTTAAACATGCATAGTCCTGGTAAGAGAAACATGGCCCCCACCTGTTCTCCCTGCAGATCATGGAGAACGCAGAAATCAACAACATCATCAAGATCCTCGGCCTGCAGTACAAGAAGAACTACACTGACCCCGAATCCCTCAAGAGTCTGCGCTACGGCAAGCTCATGATCATGACAGATCAGGTCTGCACTCCCTCATAACTGAGGTCACTCCAGCCTGCCTGCCTGTCCAAGTCCAAGAATACGTGCAATATTTTGCCTGTCTCTTGTAACCTTCATTTATCACTGATAAAGGTTTCAGGTAGAACTCTTTACAGATATGGCCAGGCACGGTCAGTAATTTTATTAAATGCCTTAGGTGGGTGTCAGAGGATTTTGAGTTTGTTAGCCATGGTATGCTTGCAGTCAAACAGGGCTGTATTGTAGGTTGATAGCATTTACTTGTCTCCCCCTGGTGGACAGGATCAGGATGGCTCCCACATCAAGGGGCTACTCATCAACTTCATTCACCACAACTGGCCCTCTCTTCTGCGCCACAAATTCCTGGAGGAGTTCATCACACCTATCATCAAAGTATGTTTACATAGTGTGGTATTCCTGTGGTAGATTTTGAGTATTTAGGTGTTTCTGAGTTTAGGTTTTGAGTGGGAATTCACCCCCCCAAGGTGTCTCATTTTTCAAGGTTCATTCACAAATGTCTTTGTGGATAAATATCAAATAAAAAATCAATATTGTTCTTGATTTTCCAGTACAGGGGGGTCCTCCGGTTAAGACGGTCTTGAGTTATGTCGTTTCGTGGTTACGACGCACCCCCAAAAATTATTTAAAAAACCTAGTTTCGACCTAAGTGGTTTGGTTTGTAAATACGACCACAGAAATAAAGATAAGAAATTGTTTCATTTAATTACTGTATTTTATATGTCCTTCATGTGTTGTGTGTGCAGTGTGAGTGACTTAAGGTGTTAACTTAGGTATAATTTAGGTGTAAATTCCGACTTGAGTTGAAAATCAACTTACGACAAGTCGTAGGAACGGAACTCATTCATAAGTCGAGGACCCCCTGTATAAGAAAGGGGGCCTGGCCAGTTTGGTACAGGAGTTTATTCTCCTCGGCACAACTCTCAGGAAGATACATGGGTTATAGGAATTGTATCTTCCCCATTTCTCCATTTTCGCAGGCCTCAAACAAGAAGCAGGAGCTGTCCTTTTACAGTATCCCCGAATTCAACGAGTGGAAGGATAACCAGGCCAACGTCAGATCCTGGAAGATAAAGTACTACAAAGGTTTGTCTCAAACCCCTGTGTGGTAGTGCAACCAGCCAAGTAAGCAGCCTCTTTCAATCCACTCTGCTCATATTTGCTTATGCTCTGGGAAATGTATGTAGCTTAGCAAGATTGTTTTAAGATTTAGCTTTTTATTGTGGGGTTATACTTTGGATTTAGTTTTCAGCTCCCCCACAGTCTAGTCTCATCAGCATTCGACATCTGGCTAACCAGGTCAAAGCAGCAGTTTCAATTCAGTTGAAGCTGAAAGGCTGAAAAAAGTAAAATAAAAATTGTTTTGAGTTGGCTGCTGTAAATGAGAATGAATGTTTTGTGTCAGCCATGGTTTTTAGAGTACAACTTTACAGCAATAAATCAAATCCTGCCAAGGTTATGTACAGGGAACTTACTTGAAGTGTGCTTAGTCATTATGCCTGTATGTCATAGGGACCACTGTCTTATTGTCATAAATGCATTTGATTTTATTTAAAAAGCTGTTTTGAGCGCATATGAGCACATTTCAGTTCCTGTAAAGGTTAAGTCTTTATAAAGATGCGCTTCAAGTAAAATGCTCTCCTTTTACACTCTGCACCAATCTCACCTTGAATATGTGCCGTATTGGAGAATGTACAGCCACTGTTATAAGCCTGGTAAGGCCATCTTCAATTTGGCACAGCACCTTTGTTTGTCTCATGCAGTGCACAGCTGTATATTTTTTAGATACAATACAGTGTAACTCTGCTGCCCTCTGTCCTTCCCTTCACGCAACCCCCCAGGTCTGGGTACCAGCACTTCGAAGGAAGCGAAGGAGTATTTCTCTGACATGGAGCGCCATCGCATCCCCTTCAAGTACAGTGGTCCTGAGGACGACGAGGCAATCACCCTGGTGAGCAGGCCTCCTCTAGATTTCTGCATGGTGGCCTCACAAACCCAAGTATAAGCCTGCTGTGTACTTTGTCTTTCTGAGTGGGAGTATAACTGCACAACTCCCTGGAATGCGCTCCACTAATGAACCAATGCTCAGTCACTTCATCTGATGAATCCCAGAAGAGATGCTGTGTGAAATCATGAACCATCCCAATATGCCCTGCAAAAAAATTTTGCATGCAGCCTTTATCTAAGCCCCTCCTGTCCTCCCACCAGGCCTTTAGTAAGAAGAAGATTGAGGAACGAAAGGAGTGGCTGACCAGCTTCATGATAAATCGACGTCAGCGTCGGGAGCACAACCTGCCTGAGGTGAGCTACTTCTGACCCTGTCACCCCTGACCCCACACTGGGCTTGCCTCTTGTGGCCCCAGTGCTAACTTTCCTGCCTCTGTTCTGCCACAGGACTACTTGTACGGTCAGACCACCAAGTTCCTCTCCTACAACGACTTTGTCAACAAGGAGCTGGTGCTGTTCTCTAACTCGGACAATGAGAGGTCTATTCCCTGTTTGGTTGATGGTAAGATCGCAACCTCAAAGTTTTCCTTCATTTTCATTGTTTTCTCGAAAGAATGTTAGCGGCACTGTGTCATAATGGATCCTTAAGAGAGCAACAGTGGAAGATAAGAGGGTTTGATTATTAATTATACAATGCAGTGGACTTCCTCAATGAACATAATTATATATTGCACAACCCTGGCAAAAATTCTGTGGAGGCCACTGACTTTATTCTGCAGAACAATTTGGAATTCTGCTAAAGGTTATCCTTGGTATGATTAGGTAAAATTGGTGGTTGATCTCAGGAAGTTAACCTGCAAAAATCTTAGTTTTTAAATAAGTCTCTCTACCTTTTCTCAGCCAGTAGCTGTTCCACTCTTATTCTGTGAGGCAATGACACCCTCTGTCTGACTTTGTCAGGTCTGAAGCCAGGCCAGAGGAAGGTCTTGTTCTGCTGCTTTAAGAGGAATGACAAGAGGGAGGTGAAGGTGGCCCAGCTGGCCGGTTCTGTGGCTGAGATGTCCGCTTACCATCATGGAGAGGTGAGCGCCCGGCTCAGGGAGCCATTTTACTTCTTAAAAGGCCTGACCCATCTGCAGCACAGGTAATGCATTTATTCCCACTTAATTCACTGAATTTAAATGAACAGAAATTACCTCAACGTCTTTTGAGCAGTATGTGATTAAATGGGCACTATTTCAATAAAATACAAGAGGTTGACAAAGTGAGCGTTTACAAATGAACGTTGTAAGTGGAATTTCTCCCTTAGTTATAAAACCAAAGAAATTAACAAATTTGTCATTGAAAATTATATTCAGGTGATTGAGCACAGCCAGACTTGATTGCAACTATCTCCACTGTATGTATGAAACCTTGTCATCAAAAAGAAGTAGTCACCTCAAAGTCTCAAGGCACACAATGCCACGATCAAAGGAACTCCTTGAACAACTGAGGAAAAAAGTTATGGAACTGTATAAGTCTGGAAAAGGTTACAAAGCCATTTCTGAGCCTCTAGGACTCCAGCAAACCACAAACTTCTGAAGAACTGCTTGCCTCTCTATCATCAGCTAAGATCAGTGACTACAATAAGAAAGACACGGGGCAAAATTGGGCCTCAAGAAGTGGCCCAGGCTCAAACTTCTGTTCTCCTAGAAAAACATGAAGGGCCCGATTTTCGTTAGCATGTGCAACACCCTACAACCAATTTCAAAAGTGCCATGACCACAATGACACTTGCAGACCTATATTTGGCAACAGGCCTGCAGCACAACAGGAAAAATGCAGAAGCAAAAAGCCACTTGCTCCTATGACATTATAAAGAAGAGCTGGGAGTGTTCTCTGAAAACAAATTTAGGTACCATGCAAATTATGGGGTGCAATTTTCGTCGAAAGTGAAACATAAAAGCAGGTCTATTCTGAGCGCAAAACTTGAAGGTAGCCAAGTAAATTGTAGTACATTGACTCGGCTAGAAGATGTCATAACGAGGCTTTGGAGATATTACCGAAAGGTAATAATGGTCAAAATTCCATAATGACACAAATAACCCAATTCCCTACGGTCTATGTTAACAGAACTAAGGAAGCCAGGAAATCGTGAAACCTTTGCTCTGTAAATGTATATTCTTGCAATGTTTGGAACATGATGGATGCAGACTATTAATCTTGGTTGAATTTGACATGTCTGTTTTGCTGTTGATCCCAACAGTGTGAAATACATAATTGCAAAGAGAAGGCAGCATTACTTTTCTACAATGACTTCTCAAACAGCGGCAATCCTTACTTAATATGACTGATCCTACATTCACACATGAGCGGAATTTCCGCTCAGCATTTCACAAGTGAGAGCGCAGAACATAGAACAATGTCACACTAGGAGTGGGCGATGTAGCCTTAAAATAGTGTCAGGATATTTCATGAGTAATTTGTGGTAACGATATTCAAGACGATTCAAGATGGAGAAAAAACTACTGACCAATGTTTAATTGTATGTTTTATTTTACTTGAAATAGTTTTCCATTGCAGATTTCAATGAAGTGACGCTTGCTTTGACAGTTTTTCAGTCTAGCGCTATGCACGGATTTTCGCCTTGAACTTGTCCACGAATATAGCTTTGCGCTTTTGCTCCTACAATTCAGATTGTGTGTGCAGTAGCTGCAAGTGGAAAAAGACAATATGGTTCAGCAGTGTACTTACTAAATCGTTAGTGCATTCCTAGATGATGATACTTGGTGTGCTGCTGAGCACATTGCCCCTTAGCCACGCTGTCCGTCTCTCCCTCTGGCTTGCAGATGTCGTTGATGATGACCATTGTCGGCCTGGCGCAGAACTTTGTGGGCAGCAACAATCTGAACCTGCTGCAGCCGCAGGGTCAGTTTGGGACTAGGTTGCATGGCGGCAAGGACTCTGCCAGCCCCCGATACATCTTCACTATGCTCAGGTCAGAACCTTCTCCCAGCCACACACGCACAGCCCTGAACACTGCACAACCACTGCACCGCTGTTCCTTTAGTGTTTAAGGAGTTGGGACTATATCTGGTGTCTCCTGCTCTCAAAACCCTTCGAGGTAGTGTAGGTGTACCCTTGAGCCAATGTCCTTAACCTGGCGGAAGTGTAATATGTTAGAGAAATGGTAGATGCTTATTATGATTGTGGATGCTAAGCTATAGATTAAAAGACCTATGTAATATGCAGTATTCTATATGTTATAAATTGAATTGCGACTGAAACTGTGTATGAGGGTCATTTTTTTCCAAACTTGATATCTGTTCTCAGATATCTCATATCAGTATTTAGTTGAAAATGTAAAATAATTCATTGATTTGGACACAAGATTTGGCTGAACTGATAGTGGCAAGGACCTTTGGCACTGACTTGAGATTTTACTGAATAAAGATCCAGTGCTGGTCTTGGCAATTGTGTGGTCACACTCTTTGATAGATAAAGCTGGCTATAGAGAAGAATTCAGTGCTATTCTGGGTTTACCACACAGCCCGCTGGCACGCCTGGTCTTCCCTGCTGTGGACGACAATCTGCTCAAGTACAACTTTGACGACAACCTGCGGGTGGAGCCGGAGTGGTACATACCCATCCTGCCCATGGTTCTAGTGAACGGATCTGAAGGCATTGGCACAGGCTGGGCCAGCCGCATCCCCAACTTTGACGTGCGCGAGATCGTCAATAACATCAAACGTATGCTGGACGGTGACGAGCCCCTCCCCATGGTGAGTCAGGCCAAGGGCTGAGTGGGGCTAACTCACCAGCGATTCTGGAGGGTTCTTCTCATTCATCTTCCCTCAAAGTTTAACAGTTCTTGCTGTCTGCTTTGGCCTAAATTTTTTTTTTTTTTTTAAATCATGTCAGTTAGCTGAAGTTTTTCTTTTAACTAAGACTTCTATTTAACCATTATTCATTATTTACTTAATACTGACATGTGCAATTATGGATTTTTGTGAATAAGCTCTTACTAATTCATAGGAATTCTGACTTTTTTTCTTGACTACATATTTAAGCGCTTTGCTTCTTCCATTAGCTTCCAAACTACAAAAACTTCAAGGGCACCATCGAGCAGGTGCTGAACAACCAGTACCTCAATAGCGGAGAGGTGGCTATCCTGGACTCCACCACCATTGAGATCTCTGAGCTGCCTGTCAAAACCTGGACACAGGTTGGTGGCCACAAAGTGTAGCTCATAACCACAGTCTTTCTGAGTTCAGAGAGATCCATTGGGGCCTGACACATGCCTATTTGTAATTGTGTTTCCTGTCCCCTCCCTATACCATGCGGCCCTCAGACCTACAAAGAGAACGTTCTGGAAGTGATGCTCAATGGCACTGAGAAGGTGCCGCCCCTTATCACCGACTACAAGGAGTACCACACAGACACCACGGTCCGGTTCTTGGTCAAGATGACCGAGGAGCGTCTGCGGGAGGCAGAGGCGGCCGGCCTGCACAAGGTCTTTAAGCTGCAGAACCCCCTCACCTGCAACTCCATGGTAAGACACCTGCACAAGGTTTCTTGTTAGAAAAATGATGCCTTTATGAGTCCAATGTAAATGCTTGTGGGATGTAGTGTTAAAACTGCTAAATGCCATCTCTTTGACCAGGGAAGCTCAACAATGTTCCAGCAGTGGTCTACAGATTTTCATAGTTGCTCATGCTTGATCGATCAGTGATTCATTACATTCATTCATTCGGCACATCTTACCTGGTGTCTTGGGCCTGAGCTGGTTTAAAAAGAAGTCAAAACAGCAAACCGTAGCCCAACAGAACCAGGGTTGAGAATTTCTGCTTTAGTAGGCTTTCAGTCATTCAGGCTTTCATTATTTTGTTCTGTAAATGGTTGTGCTGTAAGATGCTTTTTTTTTTTTTGTGAGTGAATCATAATGATTGTCATGATAGAAAATTCACGTAATTCCCACAGGTTCTGTTTGACCACGTGGGTAGTCTGAAGAAGTACGAGACCGTACAGGACATCCTGAAGGACTTCTTTGAGCTGCGGATGAAGTACTACGTCCTGCGAAAGGATTGGCTGTTGGGCATGCTGGGGGCGGAGAGCGCCAAGCTTAGCAACCAGGCCCGCTTCATTCTGGAGAAGATCGAAGGAACCCTGGTCATTGGTGAGTCGCCCTTGCTAACTCCCTCTACAGTGGGTCCAGTGAACCCAAGGTGTGTAATTCAGGATTTGCTAACTTTAGCAGCATATTCTTACTTGCTTTTTTTCATAGTACCTCATAAACCAGTCAAACATATAAGGCGGTCTGATAGAGAGGGGGTAACTAGCCATCAAGGGTATCATGTTTTAAAGACCTATCTGCCTTCTATGGTCCCATGGGTCTATGGTTTTTTTTTTTAGCTACCTCATTGTTCTAGTTTTCTATCAGTGTCACTTCAGAAAACAGCCCAGTAGTGTGCTTCCTGTCCTGTAGTAGTGCTGGTAATCAGTGCAGTGCTCTGATGAAAGATTTCTCTTGCCCACACAGAAAACAAGCCCAAGAAGGAACTGATCCGCATGCTGCAGGAAATGGGCTATGACTCTGACCCAGTCAAAGCCTGGAAGCAGGCCCAGGAGAAGGTGAGCTATGCTCTCACACCACCACCCCACACCCCCCTCCCCCACTCCCCACGGGCAGCCAGGTCTCTGACACAAGGGTTTAAGGTCTTCTGCCTTCATCTCTAATTTGAAGCGCAGACACAACGCTTCAGTGTGCCATTCATTATTTAGCCCAACATGACCTGGATTCCCAGCAAGTTACTCAGGCTGTGTGGGAGAGCTGAAGCAGGGTTGTCTCAGGACACCAGTGTAGGGTCATATGAATGAGCTGAAAAAAATGACCAGCTGGACCTGTGTTTCTCAGGCATCTGAGATGGACGACTTGAATGAAGGGGAAGATGAGGAGAAGGAGGAAGAAACTTCAGGCCCAGACTACAACTATCTGCTGAGCATGCCCATGTGGTTCCTGACTAAGGAGAAGAAGGAGGAACTATGCAAACAGAGAGACCTCAAGGTCAGGACTGACTTCTTTCTATTCTTCCTGCCATCCCATGAATCTCTAAGGCACCTGTAACATGGATGTTGCATGATATAAATTGGTATTGTGTTTGAGTGTGCTAATTTGAATTTAAGTGCCAACAGTTTAGTTGAGCTCCATCTTAACTAGATTCGATGTATGGTCACATACAGGTAGCTGTTAATGTAAGGTGAATGAATCAGGAAAGTTTTGGTGCAGTACGTTGAGATGAGCTCAGACCTTACCCAGCTCCCCACTGTTACCTGTGTGCAGTTGACAGAGCTGAACACCCTGAAGAGTAAGAGCCCCCCTGACCTGTGGAGGGAAGATCTGGTGGCTTTCACTGAGGAGCTGGAGGTGAGTCGGGGGCAGCCGTTACACAGGGAGTACAGCAGGGTAACCTACCTGCAATGTGCAAAGGTGCTTTCTGTCACTCCGTAACTCAGGAAAACAGGGATTTTTACCTAATATCTTAGCATCAAGGCCCCCTGAAATGATTATGTACTAGTCATATCAATCATGCACACAAGGCATGTAGTGATTTATTACAATATAAATATTTAACCGTAATATTCTCAATATTATGACAGATAACCAACTGGGCAAGGTATATTCAGCATGGGTATTCAGTATACAAATGTAATTTACAGTTTATGGAAATCAAATATTTAAGAGAAAAATGTGTTCTTAGCAATGTTGAGCCTCTTGGTCCCTTGATCCTAAGTTCTGAGCAGAGCTGCATTACAGCGTTCTCTTCTTAAACGTTATGAGACCGCGGTTCAGACTGGTTCTTGGTCCCCTGTCCCCAGCGTGTGGAGGAGAACGAGAAGGCGAGCATCTCAGTGGGGGTGAAGGGGAAGACGGGCCGGACCAAGGTGGTGAAGGTGAAGGAGGAGACCATGCCCACCCCGCAGGGCCGCCGTGTTGTCCCACGCATCACCAGCGCCATGAAGGCCGAGGCCAACCGCAAGGCCGACGTCAAGAAGGGCGACAGCAAGAAGGGCAAGAAAGTCAAGGTCAGTCTGTATGATGAGGAAGCCCCAGGATCTGCAGCTCCTGGTGAGGGTTTGCACTGCAAAGGGCAGGTCAGACGAGAAGGTCATCAGCCTACAGGGCGGTATGGAATGCTTTCACGGCACATTTGACTCAGTGTGACCTGCCAAGTTTTGGAAGGGTTGCTGTAGCCCCTGAAATTCAGCATTTTTCATTTGGAGTCCAGAGTTAAGATCAGCCTGTTCCACACAACCAAATCAAAGTGCAGTTGTGGAAGCTGCTTTTTTTAAATTTAGCTGTTATGTTGGTGTGGACTGCATTACCTTTACCTGTAATTTTTTCTTAAATGACAACCTACCATTCGTGTCTGTTCAGTCAGGTATAATCTTTACCTGTTGCTGTCTGCTTTGTGTGCATAGGAGCTGCGCAGATGTATTGTTCTGTGTTGAATCTACGCATAGCTTATACCGTTGTGAGCGTTTATATCTGTGCCTAGTCTGCGTGCAAAAATAGTTGGCGGTTCTCGATTAAGAGAATAATTATTCTGATTTTTTTTTTTTTTTTTTTTTTTCTTTTCCTTTTTCTTTTTTCTTCTTCTTAGACTGAAGAGGACCCAGTTGTGATGACGATGACCTTCGAGGAGGAGGGGGGTGAAACTGAAAACCTGCAGGAGATGGGCCTGGCAGCCAGGCTGGCCAAGACCAAAAAGACCCAGAGCAAGGAGAAAGGTAACACTTTAACCATGAGTGGGCCTCCCAGCTGGGGGTATGGGCCCTGAGACTGACAGACAGCCCATGTTTGTAGGGCGATGCTTGAATCTCTGTAAGCCTCTGGCCAAAACCAGCAGTGTGGTTAATCTTCATCAGTGTCCTAGAAGAGGCAGTGTGGGTGCTGGGTTTTGCTCCACCCCACCACTAATTCATCCAGTTCATTTAATCACGGTCTTCATTCAAGACATTACATTGACATATTAATGCTCTATAAGATTGTGGTTAGTTTCATTTGTTATTTCGGTGCCCCCACATTGCCCTCTCTCACATTAGAATGGTTGTCTACAGTTTTCCCAACCCCCAAATTATCAAAATAAATTCAGTCAGTATTCAAAATGAGTATGTGGTACTCATGACAGTGTCCGTTTTCAGGATCAAAGAGTGGAAAGCAGACCACCTTGCAGTTCCAGCCAATGAAGAAGAACCCGTGGTCTGACAACGAATCTGGCGATGATTTCTTTGAGATGGACACAGCCCCCAGGGCCAAAGGTGAGAGGTCTACTTGGGGTTCAGTCTCTCAGTTCTAAGTGTTGAGTGCTGAGCACTCTCATGGCACCGCTGGGTGCGGAAACCACCAGAGCTGCTGTATCACATTTTTCTTTCTTACCTTTTTATTAACATGGCTCCAATGGGCCTTACTCTTTTTGTATTAGAAAAATAAGGCCTCTATCATTCATTCTGTCAAAACGGGGAAAAGACTTTGAGAGTGCTTAAATCTACATTTATGTGTTCTGTAAATTAGTTAGCAGTAGTTGAAATTTGGGAATTTGAACCTTAAGTCATTTAAAAACTTGAAGTTGATTTTGAGGAAGGTGTGGATTGCTTTGGGCTGTGAATGATTTGTATGTAAGATGCTGTAAAGATAACATTTTTGGTGTCAACTGGGATACTGAGCTATCAAAGTTTACATTTTCCTGCTGTGAACTTTTCCCCAAAAAAAGCAGTGGTGAAATGCAGCAGTGAGGGTGAGGCTGACGGCATGGGGGGCGATGGAGAGTCATTCACCCCTGGTACTAATGACAGTGACCACAACAAGAATGCCAGTCCAGTCAGTGCGCCCGAGCCCAAGTGAGTCTGTCCTCAGTTCGCCCCTTCAACCTGAGTATCACTGTCATGGTTAATGCGAGCAGCCATTTAAAGAAATAATTGAAAACAATTAGGAATACATTCTCTGAAAATGCACACAGCAGAAGTTTTATTGTAGCTGGATACAAAAGAGAAGGTTTGGTCTTCACATGGCCTCTTAGCGTTTTGGATGTAAATTTTCTACTGTTAAGGGTCATATTTTGAGTAAGTTGCCTTCAGTACCTTGCATGTTTTACTTTATTTCTCGACTGAAACTCAGTTTCTTCAAATTCTGTACCTCATACATAGGTTAATATTGGACAGATTATTCTGTTAACCAAAGTCTTGAGTTTCCTTGTCTGGAAATAACTGCATTTCTGTGTACATAAATGTGTTTCCCCAAATGAACCGTTTCTTATAGCAATGAATGCTAGATAATCTACTACTTAACTCCTTTACAAATCCATACCTGTGTTGAGCACAATTCCCATATGACAGTAAGTCATAGCAGTGCATTACAAAAATGCTTAATACCTGTATTGAATGTTTGATAAAGTTCTTAAAGTTGTGTGTTCAGGCTTAGAGGGGGAAGTTAAAGAAATATTTATTTCACAGGAAAAAAGCTGTGAAGGCCAAACCAAAGAAGACTGAAAAGGAAAAGGTGAAAAGCAACGTTGACTGTAAGTGCAAGTTTCCTAACCAGGTTAGGTTTCTGAAATACATCTGCAGTCTTTAATGGGAACAGGTAACCTTACATGAACATGCTTTTGTTGTGCAGCTCAGTCAAGTGTTGATGAGATGACCATCCCAGCCAAGCCCAAAGCTAAAGAGCCTGCTGCTAAGAAACCTGCTGGCAAGAAGAAGCTCTTAGGTAACGCACGCTGTCGGACAAGCAGACAAGACGCTGCATCGTTATCACATTGGCTCGTTAGAAGTTAGATTTAGACATCCATGTTTATGTCTCATGGTCTTTTGAATAAACTTTCTTTACTGACCCGAAACAGAAAAGATACACCAGATACTCACTGCAAACATTCTATTTGTTGATTTAAATGCTGGTTTGTTCTGATAATCTATTGTCCAAGCTGAGCCTGGTGTAAATACAAGAATGAGGTGTGGTATTTTTACAGTGACCATGGCAGGCCTGTATACATTGAGTGTACACATGTACATCAAGGCTTTAACAGAACCAGTGGTGTAGAACAGGGAAATTCTCAACATAACCCCCTGATTTTCTCTCTCACAGATACCAAGCAGCCCTCTATCTTGGATGCCCTGTCCAAGTCAAAAGCTGCCCCTAAAGGAGGCTCCAAGTCTGCACCTAAAGGGGCCTCCAAAACTGTCCCAAAGGAGGAGTCCAAAAGTGCCCCTAAAGAGGCCCCCAAGAAGGCCTGGGTATTCTCCAGCGACTCTGAGGAAGAGCAGACAGCCAAGGCTGCCCCGCCCGCTAATGAGAAAAAAGCCCCTAAGCCTAAGGCCAGCCGCAAGAGAAAGCCCGTGCAGGAGAGCGAGGAGTCGGACAGCAGCTCAGACAGCAGCAGTGACCTCATGGCCCGCATCAAGAGCAAGAATACTGGAGGCAAGGTGAGTACAGGCCACATACACCGTTACTCCTCTCTCACTCCGCACCCTGTTCGACCCTTTATGAGTTCATCCCTACGCCTGGCAGTCCCACACCCTAGAGCAAAAAACGGTAGAGCACTCACCCAAATTTACTGGTCCCTTACACCACGGACACCTTAGGCAGCTAACCCGGTCTTCAGCCAGCAGCCAGGCCAGTTCTGCCCGCGTTTGTTCAAAATCGAGTTATACACAATCAGGTAGTGGTATATGTAGACCCTCCCCATATGTGTATATGATATGTATGTTCCGCTTTTACGGCTGTAAATTTCCTGAAGAGAAAGTCTAGATATGTTTCTTTACCAGCAGCAGTTTCCACTGTCCAAATCCTGCTTCCTTTGCTACAATTGACTCAACTTCCTTTTCAGAAAACCAAGTGGGAAGAGGACGAAAGTTTCCAGCTTATTGCTGATGTAAGCCCTTCTGACGAGGAGGTGGCCCCCAGACCCAAGACTGGACGGGCCAAGAAGCCAGTCACCTACAAACTGGATTCTGACTCTGACGATGACGACTTTGGTTTTTAAAAGGGTCCTGATCACGAGCACGATTCACAATGCCTTTCAGCGCTTAGCTTCTCCCAGTCAAATTTAGATTCTGACACAGTATACATCATGGAACGGGGAACCTAAATGAACCCACTAATCACACCTCGCACGTTTCTGAGGGTGGGGAAAAACATCAATCAGTTTTGTCCTGCAGGTTTTTTGACATGTCAGCTGAGTGCTTCGTGGACATTGATCTTCCTTTAGGAGAGCACATTAATGTTGGAAGTGAAAGTGCCGGCATTACAGTGCCTGTGGTGCTGTTTTTATTGCACTCATCAGTTTATCCTCATCTTTATTGTAATATTTAGCAGCTCCCAATGTACAGCAATACCATGCTGAGTACTGTGCACTGCAAACTCTACTATTTTAATTACAGTAGGTTTAGTTTGCTTTGTTAGTATATACTTCTCTATTATTGTAGATTTTTGAGCGATGAACATGAAAAATGTATGTTCAGTGTAATTCCGAGAGATGTTTTGATCATTGTTTTTGTTTGAACATAACAGCAAAGTTTTTTTTTTTTTATCAACACAAGACCCATTGTGTTCTACATAGGCTCATCTTAAGGATTTAACTGCTGAAGTGTCTAAACATTTTATGAATATGGAAGGCACAAATGCTAACCTGACATTTTTGAGTTTTTGCTTCTTTCATTGTAGGTCCACATTTTGAACATCAGAGTAACTAATTTTACCGCTCCTTGTATTATATTTATATATGTCATTTTCAATGCTGTCTCTCTTTGTAAATATTTTCTCAATTTTTTAAAAAACCTTTCTCTCTGATCTTGTCTTCAATAAACTTGTTCTGTATTTTGTTTAGTTTTTTTCCCACTACATTGGTTCTTCATTGTTTGGGTGAGTACAACACATGACTAAATGTGTTTTGAAAATCCTTTCAACCCAAGTAAATTGGTTGATTTTGTAAAGCCTAAGATATTTATGAAAGTCTGGGGGAGTCCTATGGAAAAGCACTGAGTGAGTTTTGGAATGATGTATTAAGGGATACGGAATGATTATATGAATTGGTTGTTTTACGTCCATGATTATTTTTTTTTTTTTTTTTTTTTTTTTTTAATAGAACTGCACTGTTAAGGTTTATTAGATGTACAGTGTTAGTTTTGAGCTTGCAATGTTCTTTCCGTGACAGCAGAGGGCAGCCTTGTATTGGTGCTTTTTGTAGGCACTTTGTTGTCAGCTGTGATTTCACAGTGGCTGAGAGGAGAATTGGAATCAAGAAAATATGCTGAAAGAGGTATTATTGTAAGCCAGAAAATATGTGGCAGGAAAATGGTGTCTAACCAGCACAGGCTAAGATGGAGATATTTATTTTGAGACTCATGTACCTGCACAGGTAATCCATCCAGGACCCCCCCCCCCTAAGTAATACAACCATTGTTTAGTGAAGTGTGGGATCCTTTCAGTAGCCATTCAGCACCGTTCGCAGCAAGATCGCCTTCCATTTTGGGAGGCTGTTGTGGTTTGCGGTTGTTTCTAGGCTCCTATTAAAAGGGGCCTGGGTTTCCCCAGCTTTAATCTCAAGGCTCCTTTAACTGTCTTCTGAGGTTGCCCACCCTATGATATGTTTGAGACTGACTGGATAATGCCCAGTGCAGATCATGAATCATTTCCTATTTGGCTGCATATTAAACAGACGTATGTCTAAAATAGCTTATTTTAGTGTTTCAGACATATTTATGGATGTATGTAATGCATAATGCAATTGCAAAGATCACAAATGCCATGGGCGTATCCATATTTTGTCTATGTCAAAAATATAAACAAGAATTCAACAAAGTACTTTTTATAAGCGTTTTGCAGAGGACCTCTTGGCATTTCCAAATCCCAATTTGGGGATAACTGGACCCATATTCAAAAAGCATTTTCGCAGAAGTGCTGGGATCGGGTTTCCCCTGTCCATATCCTGATATTATCTATAATGTGCGAAAAGGCAGTATGGGTCCTAGGTCTCTTAGCCTAGTCTGGGATACTTTACCATACAGGAGCAGGTATGAATTGAAGGCAGGCTCTGGTACAGGAACACCGCACCGCCAGGGGAATCTGAACGTCAAATACAGAATATTGTTTGCCCTGAAACAGGATTAACAGCATGTTAATGTACTCAGAGTTACCTTGGAACTTTTTCGCAGTCCCCTGCAGCTCCTGTGGATCGGGGCTGTCAATAGCGAATGTAGGTCATCCGTGTGAGTGCTTTTCTCACTAGATTAGACACATTGGGGGATTGCATGGGTCCGTTTCCCGCTCTGGTTCCCCCGAGCCCTCGCTCTGGCTCTCGCTGGCCACCAATGATTTCCCCAGAGGGCAATCTGGGCCAGCGTTCGCAGGAGACCCACCACTTGTAGCACGGACGTTCCCAAACTGGGTCTGGTCCCGCTGCCCGGCCGTGGGAGGGGAGTAGATGGGTCGTGGGATCCGCATGACAAAAATAACTTACTGTATATAATGCATTCCAATGGCATTCACACGCAAATTCAACACTGCACCGAGCTTGGTGTGAGGGCTGAACCAGTCACAGGGTACAAGCAGTTGTTTTGAGCTTAAAAACATCTTCATTTTCTATTGAAATATGGTGTATGTTGGGTAATGTAATAATTGAAAAGAATTGTATTTGATAATTATGTAGGTCAGGGGCCTCAGATGTAGTGTAACATTTCTCTGTCTCTCTTACATACATAGCCTACATATTATTGCCTGTTAAAGATTCATCCGCCATCACTGAGGTGGTATGGTAGGCCTACAATGGTCCAGAAGAGCTGCGGGAATGAAACAAAACTGGGCCGTTTAATTCACGGAATGATCTACTGATTTAATCAATTGAACCACCAAGGTTGGACTCCACTGCTGTTTGGGGTAATTCACCAGTGGTCATGCAGGTCTTAAATCCACATTTTGGACTGAGTCTGAAGAGAGTTGGGTCCTGAAGCTATTCTGTGCTGTAGCTCACCTTCCTTTAGGATGAGCTGCAGGATTTTCAGGTAAAATGTTTTGTGCATGCATACACAAATACCAAACAGGAGAAAATGACTACAGTCAGTGGCTGGAAGCCCCCTTCGCTGAATTTTCATTACCGTGACTCATTGACTAGCAGGTTGTGCTGACATTTGTGCCATTGAAAGTGTGTCCCCATGTATGTACTGCATTATGCTGGCTTTTCCATGCCAAGCTGAGATACTCTGCTTATATTTGGCTCTGATACCTTCACCCTTGAACTGCAGTCTTAATGTACCAGAGCCAACATGGCCACTGTGACCCTCAGTTTCCTCTGAAAGTATGGGATTAGAGGCAATGTTGATTTTAGAGTTTTGTCTGTTGAACATAATCATACAAATCTGCAAAATCCATCGGCTGCATTTTAATCCAATTTTCCCCTCATAATTCTGCATGCATATATGAACAGACTGAAAGTCTGTTTGTGTGTACAGAATTTACTCATGTATATAGTCAGTTAACTTAAGGACAAGTCTCTTTTCAAGCTTGTTATACTTTTAGTATGCCCACAGTGTGTGTGTGTGTGTTTGCATGCTTACACATATACTTGCGTTGGTGTGTGTCACAGTGTGCATGGTTTAGCTGCCCGTTTCCGTTCTCTCCGCAGCCTCTAATGCGGTGCGACGGGGCAGAAATACCACCGCCGCTACCCCCCGCCTGTCTGCCGACTCTGCGTCACGCTCGCCCTCCCATTGGCCGCCCGCGACGCTCCCGTTCTGCTCGGAGACAAGCACCCGACCTCGCCCCGTCTCGCCGCCTGCTGTCCGGCTCCTCATGGCACACACAGTCACACACACTCATATGTGCGCACAGGCCTAACGCAGACGCTTCTCCTACGGCGGTCCCTCTGACAAGACAATCTGCCATCTAATCAGGTGACATCACGATGCATGTCATGGTTTCTGCGTCGTGCTCACAGCTCCATGCTCCCGTGTTAATCTTGCACTGTAGTAAATAGAGGGGACATTACAGTGGATAGCTGTGGGCGAGACGTAATCACACAGGGTCCTGTAGGGCACCAGCGGAACGCTCTCCATATCTTTAGCATCATGGTAAGAGGGGAATTCAGCAGGGGTAGATCACATCAGTCCTCAAGGGCAGACATATCCCAGCTTCTCCCTTCTCCCTCCTTGCTTGTGGCAAAGCCCTTGTTCTTGCTTTCTCTCACTCTCCGTTTGCCCATTTGTGTCTGTATGTCTGTATCTACAGGGACAGGACTGCCCCTAGGCTTAGTGTGAATAAGGAGGCCATGTGAGTGTGGCTCTTTAAAGCATTACATTCATCTGTTTACTGTGATGAAAATGTGTGTGTGCAAGTGTGTGTGTGTGAATTCAAGTGACCCGATGCCTAAATATGTTTGTGTGTGTATGTGTGTGTATGTGTGTGTGAGAGAGAGAGAGAGAGGTAAATTTTCCCAGGATCTGTATCTCATATTAAGATAGTTAATACCATCACACAGCCAAATTCAAACCCCATTTTTAAGAACAGATCGTGGAAGAATGCAGTTTTTCAAAGACAGTATGAACTTTTGGTTTGATTCGTTTTCTCCTCATAAGAATGCCATAGTGTGACAGAAATGGAGCCCCATTAGACAGCGTCTTTCATAAAAAGATTAGGATCATGCATTCTCACTTTATAGAAAAGCTGCACTATTATTCTCCGCTTTGCTTCAGTGTTGAAACTGCAGGCTGCGTGGCACGCACTGGCTCTCTGGAAGGACAAGCAGTGAAATTCGCCCCTATTGAGACACAGTGGGTCAGAAGATCAAGGAATGTGGGGGGTGGTGGAGGGGGTGGGGCAGCCGATGGGACAAGATGGAATGCAAGTCATGTGACCTGCCCCGTTCTTGCCAGGGGCATCTTATCCCAGGCCTGAGAGGCATAGGAGGCTGCTTTCTGCTTCTCTGCCACTAGAGGCAGCGGACACTGTCTGCAGGACCTGCAGAGGTGGAGACTCTGTAGTGTGACAAGTAGATTGAGGCTGGAGCTTGGTAGACCACAGGCAGACTCCATTACATCATATCTCTATTTATTTTCTTAACGGAACCTTGTACCTGTCCATAGCAACACAGCAGCCATTGAGCCAAGGAGTGACTAGTCTTGGACTGTGCGTTCATGTTTGAATTGGCACCCTCTCACTAGACCTGGCTTCACTGAGCGAAAGTGATTGGTTAGAAACTATTGGTTGCATCTTGATAGTGGCTTTGTTTGGTCCCCTGAATCTAGCTGTATTATGTTCAAAGGTATTATGTTAGTTGAAAGGCATACTAGCACTAGTTAGCACTCTGGGGAAAGTAGGCACTAATAATGTACTAAAACTCTCCCTCCTGGGCAATACTGTGGCAAATTATGTGTCACTCAATGGGACTCCTGGACTGAGTCAACTCTAAATAGATTATGGACTGTACTGAAAGCCAATGCAGATAAAATCTAAATCAGGGATCTCAAACTCCAGCTCTGAAGTGTCTGAGTTTTTCTGTGGTTCCCTTTCAATCACTACATAATTTATGGCTTGTAAAAGAAAGGGGATTTAAAATAAACACTTGAATGTTATAATGCATGAAAAAAAAACAGATGCCATTGCCCTCAGGGCTGGGTTATGACATCACTACTCTGAATATTTGGTAAATTTGTTCCTGGCAGGTATGGATCTCTATCTAAAAACAGGCATTTTAGAGATCATTGTCCCTGATCTAGTATATAATTTCTGGTAAAAAGCGACAGTAACCACTTAATTGGCATTGAAAAAAATCTGTCTAGTGTCGCGTACATAAATGCCATTGCATTGTTTGGAGTTGCCAGAATGCACTTAACTGAATGGGTGGCCTTTATTTCAAAAGTAATGATTCTTCAAAAAGTTCACTTTTACCCCTTAACAGTCTCTATGGGCTGAGTGATTTACGAAACAACTATAAACACCTAGAATTTTCGTCTTAGAATGTCTTAAAATTCATTAGACGGAGCTCAAGGGAAATATTTATTTTAAATTCAGGAGACTGAAGTGCATATACAATTTATGCTTTAGTGTAATTGCAGTTTGTTGTGTTTGTCCTCTGAATGCTTTACATGTAGTGCAATTGATCACCTTCAGGCAGCTGCATTTCATCAAGGTACCACAAGGCGGTGCTGTTAGCTGCACTATACACTGTAATTGCCTCATCAGCCTCACACTTAGTGGGATCTGACACCATGGGATAGAAGTGGCAGGGACTTTGATTAAAAGCTGACTGTACAGCACAGGCCAGGATGATGTGAGTTTGAGCCCACAGACCATGGTGTGCCATGGGTTAGGTGAGCTATGCACCAGGACCTGTGGGTGGGTGGTGGTGGGAGAGGGGGAGGGAGGAGGTGACTGGTTCCCCTCCGGAGGCGGGGGCGATGTTGACTGTGCGAGAGCCTGGTCCCTGGACCAAACCCCCCCCCTTCACTGGGTAACCTTTAGTACGCGCTTGTCAGCGCAGCACAGCGAGTCAGGCAGAACAGAGCTGCCCTTTTCCCAGGGCTTTCTGGGAAATGTGATGTGACACAGAGGGAGGGGACGTGGCCTGCAGTCCCAAATCACCCCCCCAGCACCCCCTCCACACCAGAGCTCCTGGGTGCCATCTCTACCAGCTGATCATGTACTATCCCCTCTAGTTGGACTGAGAAAAGAGACCACAGAAAGGACCACAACAGACAATCTCTGGTCCCCACAATGTCAGAGTGTGCATTCCAAAACATGTGCATTCATCCAGTTTCCTCGACATACCTCGATTTGCCTGGAATGATTTTGCTGTTCCTTCTGTGACAGAACTTGCACGAAATCAAATAATTGAAAGGGCGTTTAGGGGAATTATCTAGGGAACTTTCCCATTCATTCTGTGGCTCCTGCTTGTAGCGCTTCTTTGATCCTGGATCAGATAATCCAGACATCAGCCATTTTGTGCTGTTGCTGAAACTTATCCAGGACCAGCGCTTGGCACAGTGTATCTGCAGCAGGACGTATAGCCCACCCAAACACACAAAACCTTGTGTCTACAGTATCACCTTACAGCCTTCCTTTTTCAGCCATTCATTGCTGAGTACCTTGTGCGCATTGTTTTTAAAGTATTACAACGCATAATTCATTTGACAGTTGCTGCTATCAAAGACAGCTTACAGCACACTGTACATTGAGTGTTTTTTTGTGAGAGGACCTGTAGTGAGGCAACAGAGCCTAACACCATTCAAAATGGTGCTTTAGTGGTTTACCTGGCATAAATACATTTAAACTTTTACTATTATAAACAAGATACATTAACAGTAATTCTTTCACAATTAAAATCTAAAAATCTAAATGTCACAAATTAACACATAATATTTTTGTTATGATGTTTTATGAGTAACTTTTTACTTAAAAAGGCACTTTAAAAACACATCAAGTGCAAATGTAAATGTTGGTATTTGGGATTAAGAACTGAAATCATGTATGCATGCAATGCAAACACACACATTTTCTGGTTTTATTTGTGTTTATATATGATCATGTTGCAATACTGATGTTTTTCAGCAGAGAAGATGCCTCTCTTCATGTACTGATCGTGCAGCTGGATCTACACAGCATCAGGGTAACTAGTTTTTTCAGAGATTAGTTTTATATTTTAAACCAAGCATTGCTTGGTCCTTTTGAACAGCTGAGTGCAACCAACCACTCGATGTGCACACACACACACACACACACACACACACACACACACACACACACACACACACACACACACACACACACACACACACACACACACACACAGATGACAGACACATTCACACAGAGCTGTAGATGTCAGCACTACCTCACACACACAAGTAATAAAGACAGTATGCACTTGTCTACAAATACACCCATAAACACATACAGCTTTAGGTATGCAAGCCCTATCACACACCCACAGGCATGCAGACACACACACACGCATTCACACGCACACATGCTCTGCTTCAAATGTAAGACTGCATTGCACACAGTGTTTGAGGCCTAGAAACAAACACACACATGCAGACATATGCACATGCATATATACATGGCACACACAGACACAAGCACACATATGAAAGCAGTAAATCTCACACACAGTGGCTTAAGATATGTCAGCACTGTTTGACACTCGCACACACACACACACAAACCCAGATGGTGGCGGTTAGGCAATGCCGGGTGGTACACAGGGTGTAGACACCACAAAGAGAACCCGGGGGGACGTTTGCTAACCCCCCACCCCCCTGCCACTCTGTTCCCCCCTGCTGCCCAAAAACTTTGCTTTTAGCCAAAAGTGCACCTTCCAGCAGCGAGCCATTTAGGGCACATTCAGATCAGGAGGAGGAAAAAGGAAAGGAGAAATCTATTAGTCTGACAGCTCTCCCGGAAAGCTGGGCCACTGAACTGCCCACCCCACCCCCCTTCCTCAACACCACCCCCCAAGGGAGGCATGAGGGATTAGCCAAAATCAGAGCAGCCACAGAGAGAGAGAGGGAGAGAGGGACTGGGACAATCCATGAGAGCTGACCAGGAAAAAAAAAAAAGAAACTGCGGTTTCTGTGTCCGCCTGTTCGTTTTTTCTCTACCTTATGGGGGTAGAGGTCGAAATCATAGATCACGCCATTCAAAGGCCTGTCTGTGGATGTCAATGGGGCGCTTCCTCTAGGCCTGGGAGATCTATACTGGGAGAGGGTGTGAAAGAGTGCCCTGTGCTCAGGCTAGTGTGTGTGTGTGTGTGTGTGTGAGTGTGTGTGTGTGTGTGTGTTGATTTTGGACACCAAGATATGGTGCATTTTATCACATTTCCATATTAATGAACTGCGACCATGCGCATTCATTTGGGACGAAGGTTCCTTATGAGCCTGTGTAGCGCTGTTGGCTTTTAAAAAAGAGCCTTTGACATGTGTAGCCTTCATGCTTTGCTTTTATTTTACAACAAGCATATCTGCCAAGCTAATGGCTGCTAATAGTGTAACCTGCGGTTTATTGTGTGACCTTCTCAGTTGGCGACTATACATGGAAACAGTCAGACAGGTCAAGGCCAGATTTTTCATATAAAAATATTTTTATAAGAATATTATAAAATATTGATATAAATATTCATTTCTGGGAAAAAATGGGACAGAGAAAGAGTGGACTGGGATAGGGTACAGATAGGGGGCTGGTGTATTGGATGATTGACTTTATTGAGGGTTAAAAAGAATAAATGTAAAAAGACAGAGGCATGTATATTTGAGGTGTGATGTCTGGAAGACAGCACATGAACGTAAACAAACTTAGAGGATGTATTTTCATCGCAGAAAGAAAGAGAAGTACGTTATTAGAAGAGACGGGGGCACGGGGACAGAGACAAACTGAGAGGAATGGAAAGCAATTGGGCAGACACATTGCGTGTGAACGTCTGCAGGGAGGAAGTGAGAGGCAGAGCAGACAGCCACCGCTGCCCTGTTTCACACACTGTCTCTCTGGCTCAGTGCCAGACACCGCCAGGCTTGCGGGGGGCACTCTCACCTGCTCTCTCTTTCTCTCTCTCTCAATTTCAATTCATTTTCAATGTGCTTTATTGGCATGACATGGGCTGTGTTGCAAAAGCAAACAGTACAAGTAACACAATTAACAATAACAGAACAGGGAGTCTGTGTGTCCTTCACCCAGTAAAATTAGTCTTTGTGAATTTTTGAATAATTTCTGCAGTACAGTATAGGAGGAAGTGTGCCTCTGTCTGCTCTCTCTGGAAAAGTCAATGCTTAAATATTGCACACACATTCAACAAGTAATCCAAACACCCGTCCAATGGTTTACTTTTTCCTTAATATTTGATCTCAAGTCAAATACAATATGTGACATATATTTATTTTTTTTCATAAAAATCAAAAGTATATCATAATACCTTTGTGGAAGCCCCATGTTTCACTCCTGACGTCACTCATTGTCCTACAGGTTATGGTATCTATCTACCCAATAGATTTGTAAAATTAAGTTATTTATAAATAGGACTTT
Source organism: Albula goreensis (assembly GCA_022829145.1). Taxonomy (NCBI): domain Eukaryota; kingdom Metazoa; phylum Chordata; class Actinopteri; order Albuliformes; family Albulidae; genus Albula; species Albula goreensis. The sequence goes on from CM040762.1 coordinate 8,639,143, forward strand.
TTTGTAGATATAATTTTATGAAGGTGCTGTCCCTTACTAGACTAATAGATCATTTGATGATAAGGATGTGCAGCTCTGATATGGCAGAGGTATTGGCCCATGTGTTCCTCACCAGTGCCTTCCTTAGCCCCGCCCCATAGCTCCACAGGGCTCCACCATCACTGCCCTCCAAGCCCGTGATTGGTCTCTTCACCTTCTGTGGTCTGGCGAGTTCAGGAGGTTCACCAGGCTTATGAAAAATCATTCATGTTGACCTTCATTTGTTTTGTGTTTTTTCTTCCCCATTTTCCATTCGTTTTGTTTGCCAGCTCTGTTCTGTGTTTGCCATAGTGATCTTTTTGATTCAATGTGCTGAAAAATCAATAGTTTTTAAGCATAATAAAAGGAAGACTCACTGCAATAGTAAACATAAGTATTTGTACACTAGTTGGCACATGCATTGCATAGGTTTGCACAGTCTCAAATTGAATGGTGTTTCAGAAATGGGACTGGCCTACAAACCAAAAATTGGCCAGCCCGGGATGAAAACAATAAAACCGAAGATAGAAAAATGAATAAAACAATTCAAAGTGGAAACTCACCAACACAAAGAAGACAGCAAAGCCGTGATCACTTTGTTTGAAATGAAAAGCTGACTGAGGGGGAATTTGAACCCAATGGCCTGACTCCGTCCAACCCACCTGCCCACTGCAATAGAGCCAAACTGCATACCTCCCCCTCCCCCAAAAATGTGTACCTCCATATCTGTCATCCTGTTACAGATATTCTCACACACACCCCAACACAAGGCTCTCAGGTTGGGGTCTGCCTGTGGAGGATTTGGCCCCTTTTTTAAGGAGCCAGACCAGTGGGGCTAACGATATCTCCCATTGCCCACACCCCCTGCGCCCCCATCCATCCGCCCAATTGAAAACAGCTGCTGACTCCTGCAGATGCTGTATGTCACTCACTCTGTGGAAATAAAACGGGCATTAACGACCCCCATGGACTGTTATAGGATTGAATTAGTGTGTGTGTGTGTGCCTACGTGTCTGCATGTTTAAGTGTGTGTTCGTACATGTATGTATGGGCATGAACGTGTGTGTGTGCGTGTGTAAGAATGCTTTTCCTCATGACTACCCACACAGGTAAAGCAGAGACAGAGTCAAAGCTCCTCTCTGAGTTATCTGGGTATCCTGCAGGCGCTGCTGCACAGAGGAAACAGCAGACACAGTGGGTCACACTTTTGAGTTTTGTGCTTCTGATTAACTAATCTGTAATTCTGCAGTGTCTCCAGAGTGGCCACATTATTTCATTCACTGATACATGGCTCAACTCTCATCTGAATTAATACATTTCAGCTCAAAATTATTTTTTTTTGTATCATTTTTGTATCATCATTTTTTTACATATGTAGAGCTCTCTCTGCACAAATTAAACATCGCCCTGACCTCAGTAAAGCTTCAGTAAATTTAATTTACTTGTGCAGCATCATATAATCGTTGCATCTGTAGTGTTACAATCTGCTCTGGTGCTTATATGTTTGCCGTAACGACCTTGATCATACCTTATCAACAACAACTCCTCCATCCAGGTCTGCTAATGTGTAACTTCCTTCTAATATCGCTACAACAAGTGCATAGGGTGGCAGTTTAATGTAACAGCTAGAGAGCTGGAGTGAAAGATCTGATTCCCGGAAAAGTCTATGTCAGGCACCTCATCTGAATTGCTTCAGTCAGCTGAATTAATGGGTAGTTTAGTCAACATGTTCTGTACGTCGCTTTGTGTAAAGATATCTGCTAAATGTAAATTTAACATTATGAGGGTGGTGTGATGCCCCCATAAAGCTGTGAAACAGGGACATGTGCGCACGAGGATGTTCCAGGCATGACAGAGAGAGTGAGGGACTAACGGGACTGTCTCACGTCCGGTAAAAAAAAAAAGGAAAAAGGCCATCCAGCTGCTGTCCTTCCCACCTCCTCTTCCCCCTCCTCTCCCTGGACTAAGATTTCTTTCTTCCTGAGGGCCGATGTCAGCCATGCACCGGAGCTGCGGCTCCAAGCAGGGAGAGAGGAGGATCATGGGATTGGGTTGGGGGATGGGTGATAAAAATTTATTTCGGTGCCCTTTCCTCCCTCCCTGGACACAGTGTGAGTGTGTGTGTCACCCTTCCTTCCTTTCTCTTTGTCACTGACAAGAGAGAGCCAAGGGAAGGGGAGGCACTGCTCCCGAACTTTACAGCAGTGTCACAAAAGGGCACTGATTACAGTATCAAACATTTGCCACATGGACAACAGCTGATTTCTCATTGCACGGGTGCATTCATGCGTTTTTATACTCTGTAACTCACACTGGAGCATTCACAAATAAGAACCATTACTGAGTTTACCCAGTAAACATTCCTTTATTTTCTAAGATGCTCTTGTTTTCAATAACAGGTGCCACCTGATCCAAACTCTGACCAGTTTTTCACTGGTTTTGGATGTGAAAGCTTGGCCCACTCAAAAACTTACGCCCATTTCTTGGTGTTCCCCTTTGTCTATGAAACCTGCCAGGGTGGTACCTCAGTCTCAGTCAGCACAGACCTGGGGGAGAGGCCTTCAGCTGCATCCATCTTGCCCTCCAGACAGCCCTATGTAGGGCAGACCCATTCCTCATTATCTGAGGCCCCTTTGCGGCCGAGTCTGGACATGTCCCACGCAAACCGCCCCTGCCCCCTCCTCCCCACCCCCGGGCTGGCACTCTCAGTTCAGAGCCACAAGTAACAGGGAAGCACGAGAGCCGAGGTTGAAATCAATGGGGCTGATTTCATTACTGTACTCAGTGGGTTAAAGGTAAGCGTGGTGAAACCGGAGCCGTAAGGAGTCGGCCATCTGCAGCTGATTAAATGTGAAGGCGGCGTTCAGATTGTTTTATTAGATTTGGGGAGATACCGGGAATGGGGGAGGGAAGGGGGGTGGCCAGGGGCTGGAGAGATGGGGTGGGTGAGACAGAGCAGGTGAAAGAGATTTGGCAGTTGCTGGAATGATGCATGCTGGGAGCCCGGGAATGTTTTGGGTGGGGAAAGGGTGGAGAGGGATTTGATGCCTACTATCAAGTTGGAGAATCATATTCCATAGTTCAGACAACTGGTTATACTAAGCTGGTCGATGATATCGTTTTCTCACTGTGGAGCTGGAACGATTTCTGCTCAGTCCCCATTAGTGGTTTTCATCTATATTTTTTACAAGAAACCTTTCCTTCTCGCTACGTTACATACAAGAAAGCTGTGGGAGGAACTTCATTGTTTCTATGATCCCGAAAAAAGATAACCAATGATGCATTTTACCATCTCTGACTGCTGCAAGCGGTCAACAAGGGTAGCTGCAAATGGGACTGAATGGAAAACAAACAGTAACGGCATGTTTTCTTATTCAAAAGGCTCAGCTTTCCATCGGAGGGCAAGTCCAGACAGTTCACAATGTCTGTGCTGTCAGCAGCATTCAGCACCCAAAATCAAGTATGATTCTCATATATGTGCACAGATAAATGGAAAATAGAAAAATGTGTGAAACAGTGCAGAAAAGTGTCAGGTAGGAATGTCTCCAGACTACATGTGAGTGCTGTGTGTGTGGCTTTAGTTCAGCAAAAGGAGAATCTGAGGGTATCAAAAAATCTCCCCCAGTCTACCCCAAACCCCCCTTCTCTGACTGACTTGTGTCATTACACTGTGTGTTGTCCCAAATAATCAATTGACTAAACAACCATCACAAACGCAAATGTGTTTCTCCATATAAAGGAGAACAAAGTAAGTTGTTTTACTGAGACCTGTTAATTTCCTGGTTTTGTCTCACACCACCGACATGCTGTGAATACTGAGAAAGAGTCTCCTGATGTGTCAACAGGACTTCAGTTCAGACGTGCCCGATGAGAACATGCGCACAGCCGATGATGCGGTCGTTCGTGGGCGACACCTCTCGCTCCGGATCCTCATCAAACCGCCGTCAGAACGCATGCAAGCGGGGGCGGTGCCAATGCCCTGCCGTGGAGCGCTGAGACGGACGTGGATTTTGAGTTTCACTTCCCTCTTCTCACGAAAACCGCACTCCTTTTTGTCACCACCACAAGTTCCCTTGCTAAAAACGTGTCTTATGTCCTCAGCCTCCCCCCCCCCCCCAAAGTCCCTCTGCCCACATTAACAGAAATGGCATGTTTGCTGGAACAAAAAGTGGGTATCGGATATCATTGACGTGTGACATTCGAGCTCGTGTTGCCTTGGCAGAGAAATGTGCACTTGTCGTGTTGCGCCATCCGCCATTGTTTCTGTGTTGTGGTGATGCCTGGCTCAGGGCACATGCTAAACGGTAATTCTAGGGCGTCTTGCCCCAACTCCAGCGAGAAGGGAGCACAATAGTGCCAAGTTGTGGTGCAACCAACGAGCAATGGGATTTTAGAGAAGGTCACGCATATAAAGTTACTAACCTCAGTCACTCATAGAATTGTCACAGATGACTGAGTTTTGAGTCCAAGTTATGGAGGAAAAGGATATGAAAGAGCAAATCTGAAGTAACATCTTTGAAGAAACATCACTACCAAGATGGATTTTCCCCAAATGAAATAGTGTTCTGATGGTTTGTAAAATCTTCATACTAAATAAAGTGATATATCTACTCTGGGGAAAATAGAAAGGTCTTTTGTTTCTCAGCACCCAGATATATCCAGCATATCACAAGAAGCATGTTGACATTCCTCTTGTGTTGTAATCAGTCTATAATCTTTGCAAATAGTTATTCATTATTATTACTGAGAAAGGGAACAGATGTCTCCCCTCCTGTTTTTTCCAAATAAAATAGTTGATCACAAATTAGGGATGTGTATCATACATACTTTTATATAAATAAAATGGCTTAACCATGAAGTTTGTTTCACAACAATACTTGGAAACTACAGTGTATTTCCTATTTTAAATTCATTCAAATTCAGCAAAGTGCTGCTTAAGTCTTTTTATTCATTCTTTAAAGGTCACTCAGCATACCTTGCCATTCAGAAAAAGGAACTCTTGTAAATATGGAAAACAGGGAAAAGCAGATGCCGATTAACTAAAGGTTTTCAGAAAACCATAAAAACATGTCCAGCTCTGTGTAAGTTACTGCCTCCATAGTTTCTGTTCATTATTAAGAGTTATGATTAATAACAGAAATTCACAACAGTCAAAAGTAAACATACAATTGGTTTGTTTATCTTTTGAACATTCATTAATACAAATGAAAATTTAAGGCAATTGGCAAAATGACATGACATGCAAGGTGGTTAAGCTCATGACTTCCCTTCCTGTCTCTCTTTCTCTCTCTCACACACACACACACACACACACACGGACACACACATTCATCAACCACAATTTTGAACAGCTTACAGCAAATGCCACTGAAACAAAGATGGGTACAGAAGTGTCTCCAGGACAGCGTTGCGTGACTGTGGCTAACCAAATCGCTGTCTAGCTGTCTCAGTCAGTTGGAAACCGAGAAGCACTGACAGTAATATGTCAACTACAGGGTGTTGCGTTAATTTGCCTCTGCAAGCAAAGTGCCAGCACACTACAAGTCACTCACTGCAGATGGTAACATAGACACCTCCTGCCTTATCTACCACTTCCTGTCACATTCTGCTCACAACTCTGACATCCTGTCAATCCCTCAGCCCGACCTCAAATAACCTCAGCAACATGCCGGAGGCAGAAGCCTGCCTGGGTGTTTAGCGATATGACATCATGCCCCTGAGGAATTAAAAAAAGGCTTCAACTCCCTCTGCTCTGCTCTGTTCCACTTACAAAATGTCCCCAAGACTCCTCCCCCTACAACGCACAACGCAAAACCCCACCCCACCCCCTTATATTTTTCAATTATCCCCCACCACCCCCTGCCGGGGGGATTGCTGAAATTGTGCCACGGTCCACTTTTGGTAAGATGTGGGACAGGGCCAGCGAAGATGAGAGAATGTGAGGCGGTACCTCAGACACAGCGGTAGCGACACCCAGTATAGTTTCATTTTTTTAGGTAGGGGAAACCAACAGGAAATGAGGTTGGGCCATGCGCTGACACAATAACCACAGAAACACTGCCCCAATAAAGACAGGGTCTCATCTCCTTTTGCAGAAATTACAGTCAGGCACATGGGGCTACTTTCTAGGGGGAATCTGTTGAACCGAACCTGGAAATGATTTTCCTCTACAAGGTTGTTAGTTAAAAAACAAAAGAAAGCTGTACATCCCACAAATGTCGTAAAAGAAAAAGACTTTTACATTACACTATTAATTTTATTTAGTGCACAAAATTCTGACACATTTTGGCAAACAAAGGTTTTTTTCCTTTACAAATATGGTGAGATCTGGCTTTGGCTCTTGGGTTTATTCATTTTGGGAAAGAAGAATGAAACAGGAAACAGGAAATGGAGGTGGAGCCTGAAGTGAGAAGGGGGGCTCTTTGTGGGGGCTTTATACGGTTGGTTTTAGCTACCAAACTCACTTACTCTTGTGCAATAAGTAGGCAAGCCAGCACTTGTGGAAGTTAAATGTAAAGAAATATAATAAAATAAAATATATTATGTTCATTGCATATATGATGAACATAACAATAAGTGGGCTAATAAGGAAAAAAACTGTTGTTTTCATATATTTCAATATTTAAAAAATACATTGCTTTCTATAATAATATATAATTTTCAGAATGTCCTTATAGCAACAGTATATTGCTCTATATTCATGTACAATGGTCCTAACTTCATCTCTGTGATGGGTGGGGCGATGTACAGTCTCCATGCCGCATTTGGGGGTGATTGAGCACCAGGGCCAACAGGACAGCCAGACATCCCGACATCAGACCCTGATCACAGCTTGCCAGAGCTGCGGGATTTGGGAATAAGCTCATTTACAAATGAACATACAGCCCAAGAGCATCCAATGCTCAGAGAGTATGCTGTCTTTGTGCAAACTCTAACCATACATCACTGATAACGTCCTCACATGCACTGTCCAATCCGGTGGACATACCCATCGCATTTAACTCACTCTGGCACGCATGAATCAACAGAACAGCGATACAGTCGCCTGGGAGTTCGCTGCGCCAGCAAATGCTCTTGCACATTTGGGAATAAGCTCATTTACAGATTATACATGCAGTACATTCAATGCAAAGTGAGCATGTTCTCTCCCTACACATGGCTAAGCCAGGCCATGCTGGTAACGTGCTAACCAACAAATACTGTCCTGTCTGATATACCCATACCCATAACATTCATCAGAATTGTGGCGAGAAGTGCAGTCAAGAATAAATAGTGATAGATCCACGTAGGAATACACTGTGCCAACTTGTGCGTAAACTCAAACCAGAAACAGTTTTGCCTGCTCCGCTGTCATTCCCACGTGTGCTCATTGGGAGACGGAGAGAGACGCAGAACGCTTCCCGTGGCATGGCTGTGCTGCGGGGGGAAGACGGAGTACAGCTGGGCGGAGGGTACTGCGTGTGGGGGCTGGACGCATGGAGATGGGGGGTGGGGGTGGGGGGAGCGGTCAGGAGGGGAGAGTACGGCCCAGCTGCAAGCGATCAATGGGTTATGGCAGGACATTAAACTGTCCACCTCCCATTCCAAAGCAGACGCACAAACCATGTCCGAGCCATAGATGTGCTTCTCTCTCTCTCTCTCCCCCTCTCTTTCTCTCCTTCTCTCCCTCTTCCCTGCATGTTTCCTGTTGGACTGGCTAGACTCCTTTGACAGATTTACTGCTCTGGGGCCAGAGTTTTCCGACAGCAGCAAATAAATCTTATGCCTCCCCCCTCCTTCCTCCTACACCCCCCCCCAACCTAAAAAACACATTCAACCAGCCCACCCCCCTTCCCTTTTAAGTCTAATGCGCCCTGCCCAGGAGAGCCAAGTGGGGGTGTGTACACGCAGGGAGGGGGGGACCCGCGATTTTGTGGTCTGTAGGAAGAATGCTGGACATTGATCTTACACCATAAAGTCCCACAGCTCCAGTTTCAGTCTCATTGTCTCTGCCCCTCTCCTCCCCACTGATTTTTATGTTACGGCTCAATTGTTGCGGTCCGTTTCTTTTCAGTTTTTCTCCACCAGATGGATAAAATCATGGATGGCCTTTATATCGATGGCTTGCCATCCCTCCCTCCCTGCCTCTTCTCTTTCCCTCCATCTCTTTTCCCAACTCTGGTTCGCCATACATGCATGCTCATTTCTCTTGAATCTGTCACTTTCTACCACGATAGTGTGGTCGAACATCTGTTTCTCTGGTATCTAAGCAGATGTGCATAATGGCTTTCTCACTGTTCGCTGCTGTGTTTTCACTATCTGTACACAAGTCCCTGTTACCGGGGCAACAAGTTAACCTGTGCCCCATTCTGTAGCAGGGCAATGTCTGTTACCTGATCTTCACTGCCCCCTCACACCCACGCCCACCTCCCTCTCCCCCCCACACCTGATGCAGGGGCAAGATTACACGCCCACATCGATGCAATCTGAGAATCTCGATCCCAATGTTTCTCTGAGCTGCCTTCAACATTGCATATGGGGCCGATCAGGCTCTGCTTCTCTCCTCTCCTCTCCCTGGTTACGAGACCAAAAATATCACTGCCCACTTTCCAGCAATGTTCTCACAACATTCCTTCAATGTTTCTGCGTGCATGCTAAACTCAGACAGGGGCCTGTGATGTGTTCCTCTGTGTGTCACTCTTTCTCCGAAAAAATACAACAAGTTAAGAAATAGGAGGAGCTCTTGTAACATTTCACAATATGAAAACTTTGTTCAGAGACAAAATGCTGTGAAACATCCAAAGTTGTCACTCAAAGAAAAGATAAAGGTAGGACATTCCATAATTAAAGCAAAAGAAAAACATATTACTTACATTATGCTAGTGATGCTCTGCCACAGAAAATCTGATCAAAACATAAAAAAAGTTTTGCAGGTAACAAGCCTACTTTAGGCTGTCTCAAATTTCTGTGACATGTACATATATATAATATTTTCCATTATCCATAAATGTACTGTATTTTGTAGCATACTCCATTTCTGTAAGGGTAGTTCCTGTTTAATAGTTTGTGTTTGAAAAGAGCCTGTATGGTTTTGAGTTTCTCTCCCTCCCCTGGATTTTCCTCGGCGCAGACATGACCTTTATGCCTTCCCTCTCACAAGTTCGCTTCAACGACGCCCAGGGCATTTCCCTGAAAACCAAAACCCAGGGAAAGTTTTTCTGGATTGATGTTCCAAACATTTATAAGCCTTGTAAAGGATATCTGCACAGGGGAACGGTCTGCCCTTCCCGGCCTAGCGAGTTTTAGCTTTCAGGAGGGGGAAATGCCCTTGCTGACCTTTGACCTCTGAGCATGGAGGGCTCTGGGAGGAAGGGAGAGGATGCGATGTGTCCCATCCGGACCGGCGGTCCCACCAGGCAGCCACACTCTGAGTAGGCCGCAGGCTCAACCGTTTCCTCTTTTCAATCGTTAGCCTGTGGCGACTCAACTCCGTAGTAGTGACAGACTGCCCCGAAAGGTCACTGACTGCACGTCACCCTCTTCGCTCAAGCAGGAACCGCCGTGCTTCACGGCTGGAGCAGGGTCAAAGTTCCTCATCCTGCGTCTGGAATAATGGCGGTCGCTTCAACCACAGACCTGCGTGCAGCGGTTCATGTCAGGTTTCACATCAGCACTCTTCATGACAGAAACCTGTCAGTCAGGGATGGGAAAACAAGGTTTCATGAACCCCAAAATGGGTGGAGCTGCAGAAGCACTGACATTTTTGAAAAATTTTTCTCTCCATAGCTTAATACAATCATTAGTTCACCCAACTCAGGCATTAGTAGCATAAAAGAGCCCTGTCCCTTTATGATAATCATGAAACCTCAGGAAGGTTAAAGACAGGTAAAAAGAAGGGTAAATTCCTGCATGTTTTTAACCCTTCAGCCAACATGACATCCATTTTCAGCCATTTTCCTAAACTCATTTTCACCTTTGCAGTCTTTACCACCAGGGTAGGTTACAAAATTAAGCATATTTGGACCTATAATCTATTGCTGTTCAGCCGAAGGGGGTTTGGGCCTACTGGCCTTTTTTGTGAAACATTAGTGCTCTTCAGCCCAACCTTGCTATGTTGATTCCATTGGTCCCTCATATAGTACTCAGCTCAGTTGGTTTCTTGTGTCAAAACTGGTCTGCTGATTTTCAGGTGAAAACAGGAAGCTTCACATCCCATGATTCTCCAAGACAAAGTTTGGCCAATCCCTGACAAGGACTGTCCTGTTTTCTTCATCATGACATAGACTATTCTGACTGTGTGCTTGAGAAGTCAGGAATTTCCAAGTTCCTTCAGTGAGGCTGGAGACGGCTCTTTGTTGTATCTAAACAATGATGCCATTTGCAGCGCACATTCACACAGCACCGCAGGATATTGCAGGAGCGCAGAGTCTCATGTGCTTTTGATTGTTCCTCACAAAAGCCATAAAAGAAAGCTTCTTACAGAATTCCCATTTATGACAGTGTAATGAATAGCTCCTGGGGTTTCTGTCCAGCATAAGCACGCTCTCTCTCACGCACATACATTTTTTTTTTCACAAAAGCAGATAAGATGTAAAGAAAAATGCAAGCGACTATAATTTGTAGATTTGAAAGGGGGAGAGAGAGAGAGAGAGAGAGAGATAGAGAGAAACCACCCACATGCCAAAAGCAGATTGTCAATTAAAAAAAGACAAACATCTTTAGCCTGCTAACATATAACGTGTGGCAGTGATGTTGAAATGCAATGATGCTGCCTTTGCCCGAATGTGACATTTTGGTATCGTGACACAAAAAAGTGGGTAGTTCTATATCTGTTTTGAAATCATGAGTAATGGTTTGCTGCATGCAATTTTGTTACACTGCCCAGCCATCCCCCTCTCAGCACACACACACACACACACACACACACACACACACACCATGTACGATCGATATTGAGGATTGATCTGGGCCTGGTGTTGGCAGCTTCCCTCTCACCCCCTGCCTGCTCTGATCAATTCTCCAGCGCAGTGTGATGGCCAAGATTAATCACACTGAGAGAGACAAGCACTATCCTCTGATTATTTCATGGTCCCTTAGGTATACGCACACGAGGTGTATGTGTGTGTGTGTGTGTGTGTGTGTGTGTGTGTGTGTGTGTGTGTGCACATGTGTACGTATATATGTTAGTATTTTCTAGTTTAAATCTATCTGCTCTATATCCATTACCGTGACAAGCATATAACCTTGAAAAACTGTTTTTTTTTGTATTAAATGCATATAATAGGTATATCCAATAGAATTAAACCACAGTGATAGCAGTGAAAGTGTATTTGGTCATTTATGTCCATTGTTGTGAGAGACATATAAACAGGTTTGTAATATCCTGCAGCGAAGGTGTGCTGTGGAATCGGTACACACTGTATATTCAGTGGTGTTAAATTGCAGCGATAGCATCTTATTAAGGTGAATGGGAAAAAGGTGAAATATGGGGCAGTCCTGAGTATGAAAGGTGTCATGTGAATCAGCAGCAGCTAAACGGTAGAAAGGAACATCGCATGGCAAGTTACTCTGATACAAAAACATGCCGTTTCTCAATAATATTTGATATGCAGCACAGAGTGCACACTGAAAGACTGTATATGCATAGATATAATTTTTTTTTCCCAACACAATTCATTTCTTCTCACAGAACCCAAAGACCCATTTAACGTCATCTTCAGTTTGACACATAGAATATACTTCAGTATGTTTCTCATATGCTCAGATTCAAAGGTCTGATGGAAGCTCGCTTACAATAAGACAATCGTTTTATTCATAGAGCTCCTTTGTCTGATCTCCAAAGCCCAACACATGAATAACCCTAACAACAGGATGAACAGCGAGGCGAATGAGCAATCTGAAAAAAAAAAAAAAAACCAAGATTCAAGGGCAAAGGATACAAAGTGCAAGAAGGATCAATTGTAAGCATATGGAAAGGCCAAAATGTAAGGATAAAGCAGAAAAAGAAAATGTAACTGATATTTAACACATATTTTACTGAGGAACCACAGCTATAGAACAATAGCGTGTTAGTGTTTTTCTGCTTACCTCTCTCTAGGACAGATGAGTGTGCCAGATTGTCTTTCCAGACTCCAGACTTGATTTTTGTCCATACAGGTCATGACTTTCTCCCAGAAAATTAAAAATCAGTGGATTTAGTTCAATCAACATTTCTCCTTAATTTGTATTAGAAAAGTTATCATTTTCTCCTCTTAAAAACGGCTGTGAGAGTTGGTTTTTTGTGGCTGCTGGACCTGCTGGAATCTTGTCCAGTGTGGTTTTGTAGGCCTATGACAGCATAGACTCTGGCTGGTGTGTTGGATGAAGGATGAAGTTTATGTATCAAAATATCAGGGTCATACTCATACAATAATTCAGCTTGTACTGTAGTTATTCACACAAAATTGATCAGACTGATAAAAGCATATTAAATCCTGTTTCCAGCATTAAAAAGAATTTTCTATCTTCAGTCAAATAAACAGTGAGGAATCATTCTGATAGAATTAGGAGATTTAATGTTCCCTGAAATCGCTGTTAGAAAACTCCCTTTTGGTCTGAGCACGGCTGCAGTATAAACGAACATTTTCCCGCCCTTTTGAGCGAACATCTATTCCTGACCTGAAAAAGCACTTCAAAGCGCCCGCATGCCTGGAGCGTCAAAACACGGCCCTCTCTTCCCAGCTCTTCCCTTTTTTTACGCCCAGGGAATACCAAACACAACCATTTAATAACCAGCCTTCTTCTCTCTCCCTCTGACTCTCTCCCCATCCCGCAAAGATGTCATTTTCAGAACAAGCCAGTTCTGGCGGGCAGTGTTTTTTTTTTTTTTTTTTTTTTTCAGTATGACCTGAGGTGACCTCTCAGGTTTCGTTTCTCTTTGGTGGCAGGCGCTGCTTGGTACCAATTACAGCGTCAGGATGGAGCAGCTAAGGCCAGGGCTTGGAGCCTCTCAACATCGCGTGAGAGAGGGAGAGAAGTGGTCTGGAGATGAGTGTGTAGGAGGGTGGATGGAGTTTGAGGGGAGGGGGGGCGGTAGAGAAGGAGAAGAACCTGGGGGTAAAAGCAAAATCGCTAACACCATGTGGATACGAGCAACAGAAGGAGCCAGAGTTTACCAATGAAATTAAAAGTCTGAGTGAGAAGAAAGAGCTTGCTTGATGGTGCGGACAGGGGAAAAACAGTGCTGTCTCATTTGAGTTGTAATGAATTACAGCTTCAAAGACCGATGTTTTGTTGTGTAAATTTGTTTTTATTTCTTGGATGATTCAATTTGATTCTAAGGGATTTTAAGGACAGAGACGGTTAACTGCTAGGTTTTGAGAAGCCGTTGATTCCAGGGTGAAAAAGATATGTTTGTGGAATTGTGTTTGTGAATTTTTAGATTCTTGCGTGTGACAGCGTTCTAGCTTTGAGTGTTTTCTCATATGCTAAACTTTATCATGGAATATGTCCTTTAAATGTGTCCTGGATAAAACACAGACTGCCCATAGAAGTAATAATGGAAATGTAAAACCTGAGTTCAAAAATGAGAATAAAGGAAAGAGAAAGAAAGAGGACAGAAATATTGACCATCAAACGTTTTCATAAGGCAGACACTTTGAAATGTCCTCTGCTCTGTCCTGCCCTTGTTAGTCCTCACAAAACTTTTTCATCTTGTGTGGTTGATGTTATTTTTTTTTTCGGTTCATTGAGGTGCAGAAGGACCCCTCACCCTCCACCCCCTCCTGTTCTGTCCTCTGGAGGCCCTGTGGAACAAGATTTTGTGTCCATCTTCCGGGTCTTTCCCTCCAAATGTCACTCCACTGCCAGCCTGCTCACCGTAATGCGAGATGACAGCTAGGCTTCATGCCTTCATGCCTCAGTAGGCTGTAGTCTAAATATCGGAAAGGGGGTAAGGGGGGGAGGAGGGGGGTAGGCAATGGCAGTTGCGGGTGGGGGGGGCATACATTGAAAAAAAGGCCAAAAAACTTTGTTTGAGCTGTGTCAAAGAACAGGTGGAGAGCCTCTGCAACATTCCCCAATTTTTGATAATTTGGGAAACAGAATCACGACAATGCACATTAACACTCCAGGGATACACTTTAGGATCCTCAGGGAATCAAAATGGAGTTTCTTTTGGGGAGCTTTTCTCTGTGGTTGTTTCAAAAGTAAGCTGGGGACCAAGGCTTCCATTTACAGAAGGTAACGGTTTCGATACTGCAGTAAAGATGAGGCTTTGAAACCAGTCTCTGCTGGGGCCGAGGGTGTTTTCACCACCTTGTGAGTTTGAATGCGCATTCTCTTGTGTACCTACAGGTGGAAATGTCACCCTGCCCTGCGCTTTCATGTTTTAGCCATGCCCACTCAAAGAAACATACTCCATGGGTGTTTCAGGCCGCTGTTTCTTCATGGCACTACAGTCTCGTTTGGCCTGTGCTATGCAACCTGGGCGATTTTCACACCAGCTTGCTTTAGGTCTGGCAACGTTTGTTGAAAAATTAGATTACAATCGCTGCTTGTGAGCAACACGCAGGAACATGCTTTGGCAACAGTGTTGCGCTTCACATAGACAAGGTTGTTGGATACTTCTTTTGTGTGTGTGCATGCGCGTGTGTCCATTTATGCTTGATTGAGGTGTGTATGGTTCTGGTTTATATCGTCATTCTACCTCAGCCTTTTCATGCCTGTTGCCATTCCATTGGTTCTGTTTTCAATGGTGGCACCATTCCAACCAATTAGACAGCAGGGCACTGTGACCTTAATCTCTCGCTGCTAGCCACATGTGAAGCCTGCAAAATATCCTTCACTTTTAAAAACTAGCGTGCTTGGCTCATGTTTTTCATTTAATTATGGAAACAGTACAGTAGGAATTTGCTGTTTGCATGCATAGCTGTTTTGTGTAGGGGTCCTTGGCTGAAACTGCCTGTCTTTCTCATGCCTGTCTCATGTGGTCTGTCTGTCCATCTGTTCACCCCATCAAAAGACCCTTGACCTCTCCAAGTGGGTCAGCTGCCACACTGACAGAAGGACAGGGATTTCGCTGGTGATCCCTGACCCTTACCCCCAATCTGAAATCATCTTGAAAACTGCCCAATCCCACAAACAACACGTGGGATTCTGACATTTCAAATTATTTTCTTTTATGTTTCGGCCAAACAGACGAACTCGGAACACCAGCCCTGGAGGCCCGAAAAGTCAACACAATATTCAACACAGTTCTAACAACTAAATACATTCACTCCTTAAATGAATGCCTTGCAGACCTCAGAAATAATTCTGTGACAAATAATCAAAATGTCTTACAGCAAACCTTGCACTGCAAACTAGGGCTTGTGCATTAGCCATCATTGTCAATTGACCTGCTTCAGCCATAATTTTGGATGTCAGCCAGTATCAAGCTATTCATTTTCTGCTTTTTTTTCTACTCTGAATTGCATAAAATATGCGTTGCTTTGCTAGAGTCCCCCTCATTCACCATGAAACCTTCACACACTGGACTTGTTTTCATTTTTTGCTCCATTCCAACATGACAGCTTGAGTTATTTTTGAAAACAACTCGCTAAGATCACCACAGGGCCTCACATAGCATTTTACAATACATGACAGAACATAACTTGTATAGTGTATACACATAGTCTAAGATTTGAGTTTACCTTTATCTTTTGTATTAATTAACCTGAATCACAGTACAATGATATTTTTGACATATGAAAGCCTGTATCTCAGACAGAGCAGACATTTTGTGCACATACTGAAAAGCCAGACTATAGATATTCTTTTCAGATGTATTTTTTACTGTATATGTCAAACTACTTTTGGTTGAGACTCTGCATATTCAGGTTTCCCCTCTGAAGCTGTAAGCTGAGCTGCATTAAAAGTTATCATTTTATTTAAGAAATGTTCTGAATTTGAGGCGCACTGGTATTTGTTGGGTATGTTACCCTCAGGACTGAACAAAGAGGAATGCTGCTAAATAATAGAATTCACAATGATGTCATCAGCAGGGTGAGCAGCACTGTGTGGCCCTAAGCCAGAAAAAGTGTAATCAATTTGCTAACATGTAACTTTCAAAACCCAGGGATACCATCTCTTTGACAATGATTTATTGCCTTACACCATGGAACAGCTTGTGGTCCGACTAATAGAGATGCCGCCCATTTGATTTGCCGCAGAGGAGAAAATACACTGAAAAAACCTTCATGGTCAGAGGAGGAAAAAGCTGTTTTGACTCTGAGGAGCAAATCATTTCATGGAATGGTAACAGATACCACTCATTCATACTTTCATGCACTTAGAGATGTGTTTTAAATTAAAGGCAGGTTGAGAAGCAACACTTAGACTGAATAAAACTTGTATTACGTGATAATACTTTCATTAACTCTTTACCCGTAGAAATTAATACTGACTGAAGCAAAATTAGCTTCCCAAGTTAAAAATCTCTCTCAGACAGCACCTCCGCGTTGCTCAAGCAGCAAAGGTGCTAGTTCCGAAAAAAAGTGTGGGTCCTGCGTTTGGGGGGCCAGAGTTTTGGTTGTGCCATTGCCAGGTATGACTGGAGTTCCACATTGGCAAAGTCAAAACTGGCTGATCCTCACGGGGGAATAAAAGGGGGTAAGCTAGCTTCTTCTGTGTGTATCGTTACTCTCTATAAGTAATTAAATAAATAAATTTCCTCATGTTGAATTCATGTTTGTTATTCTGCCATGTCCACTGGTCCCATCCCCATCGTGTGCATGCATGAAAACTCAAAGCAAACCGTGTTCACCATAGCGTGAGATACTTCTGAGGAGATACTTTTAAGTTGACATTATAAAAAGCTGTGTGGCTTTCCAGGACCACGTGTCTGGTTCCTCTGTGGTAAAGCCGCTTGGGGGAGGGTAGCAGTAGGGGGTGTATTAAAGGGGAATTGCTGTGCTTCTGGCAGGCTGATGCTATCAAGGCGCTATTCATGTGTGTGAGCAGGCCCCATATTCTAGTACTGAGTCTGGGCTGAGCCAGTGCCCACTGTGGCTGGCAGTGCATGGGCCGCTGCGTTAGCAGTAAGTTAGCCGTAGTGTCGATCAGCGAGGGAGCCATCCAGATGCTCATGTCTTACTCCTCACCAGCGACCACCTTCGGGCCACAAAGGTTCCCGGTCCGCTTGCACAAAGCTGTACATGTGAAATCTCACGTCTGTGCAAGACTTGTGTCTGTTCAAGCTCAACTTGTGGACTGCAGTGTGAGAAGAAGCAGATCACATAACGTAACATATTTTGGATGAGAGCGTGTGCCTGTCTACGCTCTCCCCAATTAACGGGCCTGCTGCAGTGAGTGCAGCTTGTGTATGCGATCAGGCATTCCAAAATGTTAGAAAAAGAGAGGAAAAAGATGTGAAAAGAGAGAGCTGGTTCAGCAACCTGGTACGATTTCAGCAACATTAGGCCCCAGCTTGCCTGTGCAAGACCTCATCCTCGCGCTTCTGTCAAAAAACAACAACAGAAACGATGGGTTTCACTTCCTGTCTGCACGGGGTGGTTAGGCCTCGCGTGTCTACTTCCTCTTTACCTCGTTTGGCCGATGCCCCACTCAGGGGGGTACACGTGACGACCACGTCAGACCACGCATGGACAGAGCGAGAGACACGCATGGGAGCTCTTAAAGGCATTTGCATGTTGTGAATGCATTACATAATTTATTTTTATTCTTGATGTTCCATTATTCATTGGCTGAGCAGGTGCACTGGTCCAGGGCGACCCAGGGCCTGCTGTGTAACAACGCATTAAAGACGGCCGGGTTCTTATTAGATCTGTTTAAGATACATTGCAAGATTTTCTTTACTATGTCCTATTATCATTGTATTTCCTCTTTTTTGTTTGTTGTATTTATTATAACTTAATTACCTATACTTATAATATAATATTAACAACAGTGGAGAATATTTATTAGAAAACATGATCTAATGCTGAATCCTATGTACTGTGATTAACATATTGTTATCGATTATTTCTCTTCAGTTCATTGATCAAACCTAAAACCTGTGACAGAATGAAACCCCCATTAAGGCTGATCATAAGAAGGGTACGTGGGGGGTACCCCTGGTTGGCTTTTCCAGCTAAGGCCCTACTCCAAAGTGTGGAAGTGTCTTCATCCTACTGACATTCACCTCAGCTGAACTTGTGGACTGTGGTATGAGGAGAAGTGGGGGCTGAGAGTTTTTACATGCTTCCCTGAATTGATACCAGAGGTTGAACCGATTAAATTTGGAGAAAAAAATGGGAAAACATTTTAAAAAGAGTACACTGGTCGTGTCTTATACATAATTTGTTAGCCTGCACCCTTAGAGGAGTATAGTTAAATCTTGACCTGGCACTGCATGGATCTATTTAGAGTCTCAAGCCTATGAATTAATAGAATGCTTAGAGAACTGGGTTTGTAATTTAGAGGTTGCAGGTTCAATTCTCAGAAGGGGCACTGCCATATTACCTTTGAACAAGGTAATTAGCCTTAATTTGTTCCAATAATTATCCGGCCATATAAATGGATTGTATATATAAATGCATTTGGGTAAATGGCCCTGGATAAGAGTGTGTGCTAAATGCCTAAATGTAATGTAAATCTACTGTAATGTGATGCTTCCCCCCTCTGGATGCATAGGACCATTTGAGGGCAGGCTGTAAAGGTGAAGGTTTGTCTCCTGAAGTCTCTGATCCATGATACCACAGGGATGGTTAACATCAACAAGACAGCTCCCCATTGGCTACGCTCCTGCATCTCAGCCAAAGTTATCTTGTTGCAACGTTTCCCACCCCACCCCTCTCCACTCCTACTCCCCCCCCCCATCCTGTGACAACTAGTTCTGTTGCTAATGCTTAGTGCCTAAGGCCCCCTTATCTTGTTTGCTTTCCATGTTCCCCACCTGCAAGCAGCTGCAATCGATACACAATTAAAAATGGTGGTGATTAATTATCTTGGTTCTGCTTCCAGGGTTAGAGGCATTCAGCATCGAGCATTACAGGACCCAAGGCCAGAGGTACTCAGACCAGGGGAAAGGTCTCTTGCACAGGTGTTGAGGCTACATTTGCACATACTCTGAATTTACAGTGTCTTTGTGTGCTGTGGAGAGGTCTGAGTTTGCATGGAGGAGGAGCGGGAGGCAGAATCTAAATCTAGATCACACTGAAGGGCTCATGGAAAAAACGTCTGATATATTGAGACAGGAAAAAGCCATTATGACATACATCCTCTTAATGGGGCAGCAAAGAATGTGTGAGAGACTTCAATTGGCAGGATCTGTTAGAGAGACAGCGGCTGCCAACATTGTACTCCTCAGATGAATAGAAAGGTGTACCTCATGGTCTGATTCTAGGTCCTGCTCTTAAATGGTAAAACATGATACCAAGAGCCGAGTTCTGAAATGAATATCCCCACTGAGCAGTTTAATATAATTTCTGGTAAAATTTTTTAAAGACCAGCTCACAGTTCTGCATGCCAGAGGCCTCTCGTTTAAACTGTATCATTTTCCTCCAGACAAATCTGACTGGAACGGATAAGCTGGCCGGGAAAATGATTCATTTATACCAAAGAGGACGTTGCATCGTTCAGCCGGGATTACATTGCACGTTCAGCGGGAATCTGCAATGCTGCCACCTATTATTAAAGCGTGGGGGTGTGGAGTGAGGAGCGGGCTTGGCCTTCCTGTCTCCTTGAATGGCAGAATGCTGGCACTTACCCTCTTTTTAGTGTACTTACCAATAGGAATCATCACTTGGTTGACACGGAGATCCTTTGGGCAAAGGCAGAGGTTGTGGTGTTAAATTAAAAGAGCTCCCGGGCCACCGGCCGAAGTGACGGCGCTGGGGAGGGCTCAGAGGGGCGGGCACGCCGCATCCTCAGCCCGATGCTGACAGGCAGCTGTCCGCCACCAGCTGACAGGCAGCTGGGAAAACGTCCCTTGTCAGTCAGTCAGTCTGCGGGCTCAGGCTGGTGGACGGGCGAGGCTTGGGGACAGTGCTCAGAGAAAGGGACTGGAGGGAGAGGAAGGAAAAGAGAAAGGGAACAGTAAAGGCGAGGGGGGGGTGACAAGTGGTGGGGGAGGGGAGTCCTGGAGGGAGAGAGAAAACAGTAAAAAAACATTTAAGACAGAAAACGAAAAAGCTGGAGAGAGCTAGACGTAGGGAGTGAAGTCAGCTCAGTGAATTCCCCCTCTTTCCCCCTCCTCCTCCTCTATCCCTCTCTCTCTCTCTTACTCACACTTTCAGCTTTTATGGGCTGCCATTTCCACTAAATTAGTGCCCGGGGTTTTAATTGCAGTTTATGAAGCCCGTTTACTGGCACGCGAGTGTGTGTTTGCGTGAACTACTGTCCAGTGGGGGCCTCTCTGGGCCCAAAGCCCACCCTGCAAATTTCCTTTCATTTTTAGTAGTTTTTTATTATTTATTTATTTATATTTCCCCGGCTTTAAAACACCAGAATTCCAATGCACACAGTCGGTCCGGCTGGCATTTTTTTGCGAAATGGGGCCACTCTCCTCATGTCACTGACCCGCCAGACTGCTCATGTTGCCATACCATGCCATGGCACAGACTGGTTTGTAGTGATGCCACATTAAATAAGACCATCAGTGGCTCACGCACATTGGCATGCTTCCAGCATATGGAAAAAATTCATTATATTCATTGAAGTGGTAACAATTGCAATATATATATATATATATATATATAGTCTTCATCAAAATCTATAATAGAGATGTTGATGATCATCATGTTGACCCTCATCATCAACATAGTCATTATTATAATTATGATGATATACCTAGCAACAATTTCTAATTGAATTGATATGATGACTTCCCTCCACTATAATGCGATTGATATGTTAAAAAAATACTGTATTAATGTGCATCAGTTATTTTGTAACATCCCCGAGTTCATATGGGTTTGCAGAATGCATGATCTTATATGTAGCTAAAATATTTTCTGATATCAGTTTGTATTGTCCAAAAGTGGGTGTGTAAACTATTTTGTTCAAAATGAAGACACATTTGAGAGTGCATTGAGATGTTCATTTTTTTTCGGGTAGTCTGTTTTTAAAATCCTGCACTTTCCTCCCATCCGCGCCCTGTCCTCGAGACGAGACCCTCTAGAGGCTAATTAGGAGGTAATTAGATTTGTTTGAATTGATTTGTGATTTAGCCCGGCTTCCGCTGTTCCAGCTCATTGCCCGGCGCAGAAATTTCATTAATACGCCATTATTTCCTAGAGCCGTCTAATTAAAAGGACAGACTCTCTTGATTAACGGTGATTCACCGGCAACCATGGAGCGCAAAGGGGGCACATGCAGGTCTCGGCCCATAAGATGTGTGTGTGGGGCCGTGTGGGGGGTGTGGTGGGGGGTTTGTCTTGTCAGGGCCTCGCCCCTGAAATGTGGGTGTTGAGCACGTTTCCCTCATGGGCCTCACCCTCGGCTCGGGCGACCAATCCGTCAACATCTGACACAGAACTGGATTATGGGTACCAGGGAAGTGCATTCAGGGTAGGCAAGGTAGGCACAGGGAATTGCTGCCTTCTTTGTGTCACCTGATTTCACTCACATCGGTTTACAGTAAAATATTAGCGCATGTGTAACCGAGGGAGAAGAATCCCATGGGAGAAGCTCATGAAAACACAAAGAGCCTCTCTGCCCGTGTGTCCTTCCTAGTGTCTTCAAAAACACCTCATCGCTCATTACTGGTGTCGATATGACACACTAACATTAAGAGCATGCAGAAAATGGTGCCTTCTGTGTCTACCCTGACCGAATTTCGCTGACGGGTACCTCAATGTGAGCCAGGCTGCATCCGGCCTAATGAACTCCAGCATTGTCTCCTCCGACAGGCTGTCGAGCGACAGAGGCTAATGTTTATGCCGCAATGTGGGTCGAGATACGGGGGAAAGAAAACAGAAGACACTGAAGCGCGTTGCCAGGTATGCTCAATTATTCATCCCCCCTTTTCCTCTGTCAACACCTCTCCCAGACTCCTCTAGCCCGGCGTATAACCTGTCATCGCTGCCCTTTCTTTGCTCCAATAGATGATCTCGTCTGTGCCAGTAACAGCGCACTGTTCTCAGCTGCGGAGGCTTTCAATCAATCAATCAAATTTAATTCAGCGTCAGGCCCCCTTGTCGGCTGAGCTCCAGCTGAGGGCTCTGAGAACTGGACCTCAGCGGGAGGGGTGGGGGGTGTGGGTTTAGTCAAAGGACCGAAATACAGATGCGCCTTCGAGGAGAGAATGTATAAGGGAGCGTCCGTGGTCAGAACTGGTTTTGGTGTGTGTGCAGGGCCAGGATTTGACAGGTTCTGTGGAGCAGCCTAACCAATTAACTAACAGCTCTGCCTGATTGGTTCTTTCCTCGTATTGTCATGCTTCATGTCATCCTCTTCTTCCTCTGCACATACACATTCTCTCTCTCTTGCTCTCTAGATCACACGCACACACACACACACACACACACACACACACACACCACACACAGCTAGAGGAAAATAGGGGAATCTTATCCAAGAAACCTGAGCTAGCTGTCTCCTGCAGTGCTGGACAGACACTGGGGCAAATTACAGACACACAAAGAGAAGCTCCGCAGACACTTAACCTGGACAGTCTGGACCCTGGATCCTCACTCCCAGAGCAACTTGTCTAGAAAGATGTCCTTTGTGCCAGGGGTACGGGACAGGGGAGTTTGTGTTACAGGGTGAGCGGCAGAGCCGTTTCACTCCGCCTCTCTGTCTCTCTCTGTGAGGAACCTGCTCCTCTCCTCCACTTGACATTTCCATCCGGAGTGTTTCCGGACGGGAACGAGAGGATACTAAAGGGGGCTCCATCCCACGTGGGGCTCTCTGAAGCCAGCGCTCTGATCTCGTTTCCCTTCCTCGTCTCTCCCTATCTCTGTAGGGCTCCACTCCGAGCCCCAGGCCTTCACGGTCTGACGTTCATCCTCCTCTTTTCCCTACATATTTGTTTCTCTCTGCTGTTATTAGTCTGCGGAGCAGGCTCCGTTCCAAGGCCTTGTCTGGCAGGCTGACAACCATGTTGCTTTCCAGCTTCATCTGGCAGAACAAGGGCGGCGAGAGAGAGAGAGAGAGAGAGAGAAAGAGAAAGAGAGAGAGAGATGAGAGATAAAGCATATTGAATTGAAATTGAATTGAGACAGTGTAATTGAACTGAGAGAGAAAGAAAGAGACAGAGAGTGAGAGAGAGCATGTGCAAGAGAGAGAGAGAGAGAGAGAGAGAGAGGAGAGAGAGAGGGGTCACTTCAGTTCATCACTGGTGGGGATATCAATCATCGCCCAGCCTCCACCCAGCTCACTATCACTCTATTACCTTACCTCTCAACCAACCCCCCCGTCATGACAACCACCTCTTATTGCCCTAATAAAAATAATAATAACAACACTATTAAAAGATAATAGCTGTGATTTTAAGTTGCTATGTTATGGCTGTTGTATGTTGGCCAGAATTTGTTTTTTTTCATTCATAATTCCTTGCACAATTTTATTGTTGTATCCAGCTAAATATTTTAAAGTAAAAGCAAGGATTATTGATTATTTGATGCCACAGAAACATCGGAGTGTATTCTCTTAGGAATTGTATAATAATAATAATAATAACAATTGTTATCACCAAAATAATAATCTTCAACATCATCATAATCACAAATGTATGTCATCTCATTAATGTATTGTCAGTTTCTGGAGAAATAGAACATGAAACATGCAGTTTGACTGGGCCATTTCTTATTGGAGGGGAAACTGCAGGGGTGAGCCAAGAATATGAAAACAAAACTAAAGCAAAACATCCCTCCAGGTTTTCTTTTTTTCATTTCTGCATCTTACTCTTCTGCATTTCTCCCACTCTCAGATGTGGCAAAAGTTTCATTTCCATGCATCAAACAGATGTGCAAAGCACACAAAGTGCTTCCATCACTGTTTATTTCCTTCCTTCCTTCTCTCTTTCTTTCCTTCACCTCGCCTGCATTTTCTTGCCAAGGGACTCAGTGAGGGGACGGTCGCATACATTGTCTGTGAGTGATGAAGCTCTTACCCATAGGGTGCTAGCCCTTGCTCACTGGGCTACTGTGCTTGGCCGCTCCTGGGAGGTAAGGGGTTAAGTCCGTCTGCAGACCACATCTGGGACTCATCTAAAACATTCCACAAGGCTTACCACATGTTTTCAGATGGACTCCACTCCACAGAATGGCTCGGCTGTCAAGGGCCTGAAAAATGATTTTGTGTGTGTGTGAGTGTGTGTGTGTTTGTGTATGTTTTTTGAAAATTAAACTGTGTCGTACCTTTTTTCTTTGGGTGCTGTGGGGGGGGGTGAGATGTACCTGCGTGAGTGCATTTGTGTGTATGTGCTGGGGAAGGGTGGGGGTGGTGTTGGTGGCCGTTCAGGGGCAGTGAAAGATGGAGGTGGGGGCGTGGGGCTGTGAACATGCCTTAAAATCGATTTGCAGGCCTGTTTTCCTTTACGCGGTTTATCCTACTTCAGAGGACAGATCCCAAACTGAGATAACCTTTTCCAGCCCATGATAAGATCTCTTCTGGCCTGTGTTTTCCCTTACTTAGCTTGTCCATATGGATCTGAATACACAGGCACACACATAAAGAGAGAAGGAGTTATATAGAGAAAAGAGGGAGAACTTCCAAATATAAACACACACATATGCAACTAGCCATGGATGGCAAGAACATCCAACTGCTTTCGTGTTGAGTTTGCTACAACTTTCATTTCCAGCCAAACGTGGTGAGCTAAAGTTTTCCGTGCTGTGTCAGAGGCTTGGTGAGGAATGGGGGTGTGTTGGGGTGCAGGGTGTGTGCAATGGTTCTGCCATGTTATTGGGCTGCAAAGATTAGGATATTCAGTCAAAGGCTCCTTAGGGGCTGTGATCACCGGCCTGTTGAAAATCGACAACCAATGCCCATTCTCGTGCCACTCAGTGTGCTGCCCTCCCAGCCAATCAGCTGCAATCGCCACAGCCTTGAGGGCCCAGACTTCCCCTCAATATCCGTTCCGATACTCAAACCCGGTCCCTCACTGGGTAAGGGACTTCGCAGGTTGAAGCATTGCTGATCTCCACACACCTCCACCCCCCCACGCCCCCCACCCCCCACCTTTCCGTGAAGCTGGTAGAGTTTGCATGGCGACAGGGAGAGATACCGAAAATATTTTTCTTGGGAGGGTCGAGCTATGTGTCTCCTCCTCTGGCTCTGACAAGTGACCTACATTAGATGGGGCTGGCTAACGTTGCACTGGAAATAGGCCTGGCTCTGAGCCCGCGCGGTAAATAGTCCCAGGAGTTTACAGGAGGTAGTGGGCTGGGTAAAGGACACCTGCTGGGACTCCGCCAAGCACCTAGTAAAACGTAAAGTGAAGGAGGGTCAGTTTTCCACCTGTTCACACACGCACACACTCCCACCCGGGATGGATTGGTTTATGGCCCGTACTGCTCTTACCTCAAATAAGTACAGACTGGTGCTTGGAGGTGTATATTTACAAAAGCTCCTGGTCAGATCAGGATAGCACAGCAGTCTTTCGTAACTGGCTAATTTTCTTGCCTTGTAAAAGTTTTGTTTTCCGCAATGGAAGGAGGCACTTTTACTGTGTGTGTGGAATAAAAAGTTGATCTCCCAAACAGCACATAAAATCTGGGGGTTGCTGATATGAGTCTATTAATATTACACTAAGGCCTGGTCAGAGGAATACAACAGAGCCTGATGTAGATTAATTCCTTAAGCGTGCTGAAGCACATAGTGTTATTAGCTCATAATTACAAATTAATAGCACAGCTACTAAAGTGCTATATATGTATCATAATCTGGTTAGCATTCTGAAAAAAAAAATAGTTCTGAAAAAACATGCTCTCTCGGTTTCATAATTTAACATCCATGTCCAACATGCACTTTGTTCCCATGACAAACACTACATAAAAAGTTTAAATTGATATAAAAATGAATGGGAAAGTTTCTCTTTGGGATTACCAGGGACACACGCTGAGCAGATGGCCATGACAAAGATTTCTTGAAAATTTTTGGTACATCCCTTCATACCAGCTCCGGGTGTAATTTAGCAGCACAACGCCCATGGGTGCTTAAGATGAAAGGCTGGCTGGTTTCGATAAGAACAGGGGTCCAGGATGCAGCTGTGGGGGCTCCCCTCTGGGACCGTCCCTCTTGTGAGAGAGAGAGAGAGAGAGAGAGAGAGCTAGAGAGAGGTGTGGTGGAAAGGGGAAGTGCAGAAAGCAAGCCAGAAGATAAAGTCAGGCTGCCTCTCCAAGATCCTGAGAAAATCCCCCACAATCCCCTTTCCTGTCTGCCTCCTTCCACTTAAAGAATGTCCTCCTCAGCCATAATAAAAAATAAAGCTTCAAGCTCCTAACTGTCCGTGACACCCTTGTCCTGTTTCCGCCCCTCCTGCTGAGAGAATCATGGAATATCATGGGCACTGGAGCTCAGGATTCAATTGCAGCAGCTAACTGTCAGCACCGGGGACGGCAAGCGATGGCGGATCCTGGACGCCACGGCAGCAGTGGAGCACAATCTCCTTCCCGTAGACTGTCATCTGCAATTAGCCAATTAGCACTGCTGGGACGAGGGTTGGGGGAATGGGGCGGAAATGAGTGAACGGGGGAAGCGAAAGCAAGGTTGCTGGGGTGGGGAGAGGGCTGGATTGATGCGGGCGGAGTCGAGGCAGCCTGGTTTTCAGGTGCGTACCTCAAGAGCGTGAGCCTTCCTCCTTGCTCCCGCTTTTCAGATAGCACACAGTTTGGCTCGAGTCACGGGGATAGAACCAGGCGAGGCATCCGCCCTTGAGTCTCGGGAAGGGGCGGGGGGGAGACTGACACTGTCTGTGATCCACACAGTCCAGCCCGCGTCAGGGTCTGGCCTCCCTTGGCTCTCCCCTCACAGGCAGCGGGCAACAGATCAATTAAAGTATTTATAGCAGGGTAATGGATCGGGCATGCCAAGATGGATCACGGAATGGGACTAAAGCAGTTTTCAACCAGGGCTTCATTAGTTCTAAATGACACAGAGATAGATCACACTCTACTAGTGTGGCTCCACAGTCAAGACCCTCTCAGTATTTGAAGTTTATATAGGTAAGCATTGAATATATCATCATAAGCATGAAAATAAAAACCTTTTTGAGTCTGATAGTTAAATAAACTCTTGCATCATCATTTTAGTGCCATTAATATTTCACTGTGCTGTAACTTATAAAGTTTATTCAAATGACCTATTAAAAGTCAAGTAATGTAATACTTAAGTCATTTTTTTCATTTCCTAAAGTGTCACCTTGGCAATAATTGTTTTTTCATGAAAACAACAATATATGTAAACAAAGAACTCAATTAGCAAATCAGTAGCATCAATCAACTAATTTACATGTAGTTTAGGCGAATGTAAAATATTTCTTATGTAGGCTCAATAACAGTCTTTGGCTGTCATTCTTGAGCTTATCAGGAAAAGTTAGCAAAAATGTCTGAATATGTAAACGGCTGACGTAATAGAATAATTAGGAATAGAAATTGGCATGAAATCCTGTAACAGAAAAGGGCCCACCTCGCCAGCACCTGTGCTAAACTTTGGATGTGAAGGGAATGAATCCAGGGTGGCTTTGGTCAGTGTGAGAAGATAAGTAATGGTATTCATGTGCCTGAGGAAGGAGGCTTGCTGTACCTAGAACCCACTCCTAAAAGAATATATCATACTCCATTTTGTGGAAAATTGGACCGTAAAGGTCGTCTATGACACAAAACTGTCACTTTTGAAGTTTAATGGCCTGCCGTATTATAAAGCTGGTCTCATGCCCTTTGCATTGATAGGTCTGGCTATAATGACGTCAAGAGACCAGGTTGGAGTGATCCTTTGCGCCTTCTTCCTTTGCTACGCATTTACAAACGCTAAGCCCGTCTTGATCAAGCCCTCAGACGTGTGTTTTTTTTAGCTTCTTTATAAATGTGTATAAATACACAGTTGTATATCTTATATTCAACAATAATGTAACACATATACCTTAATGGAGTGTGAAATACATTTGAAATCCTCCCGAAACCCATGTGTTTGAAAGTAAATCCCGCAGAGGGTGTTTTAGTTGGATGTTCCAATGCCCGCTAAGCATATGAGACACTCAGGAATGGTCAGCAGGCCCAGCTAAACATTTACTTGTGGTTTTATTCTTTTCATGACACCGCCCTTGTTTCCTTTTGTGAATCCCATGGAAACTGTTGGATTTTATCTGAGCTTTGCATTCTTTTTCAATGTAGAACTTATAATTTGATTGTTATAAAAAGCTTTTGTTGCCCCAAGAATTGAATGACATCTCGGATATCTTCCCTCAGACGCAGATGAACAAAGATTTGACAAATAATACCCAGTGACTTTTGAATTGGATGAATTGAAGCGTGATAAAGGTTATTTCTTATGGTCATGCTTGTTAAAACATACGATAAGTAAGTGACATGTGGGATATCACGTCCTAACTTCCTCAGAGACCACTAAAAAGATTTTACAAGGCATTTTATTCACACTGGGCAAAATGTCTGTGTTGAAAATCAATTGAATAAATAAAGATTCTGAGCCTTGATATTTTAATACTATTTTCCCAGTGTTTACATTTGTTGATGGAATTATGTATGCCTCAATGTCTACAACATGTATTTTAGGAGATAAGAAAGGGGTAGTTTCAAAAGCCGATTGAAGGAAAGGTTAACACCGGCTTTCCTTCAATTTTCTGAGAATATTTATATAATGGCTAAGAGAGCATCGCCTTTACCTATTCCTTTTATTTGCACTTTTATTTGGACTTTTTATGTGTATCTGATTTTAAAACATTTGTGGGTCTGTTCTCAGTTTTTACAAGTAAATATTCAGAGCCTCAAAAGCAGTTAATTTTTCTGTGTTGTTTCTATGACAACTACCAAATAACCATACCAGGTGAGTACTAAAGTGAGACAATTCTAAGAAAATGGATCGAACATGTAAATGTAAATATATAATTTATTCAACATGCAATGTTTTCCAAAAACTTAAATCGTTCATGAATGATTTAAGAGTTCAGACGTGATCTCTCTTCCACTGCTCTTATCCTCTGTATCTATTAGACACATTTTTTTGAAGTTCTTGGGTTTTTCATGTCTCAAAATACATTATGAAGGTCATGATGTGGATCAATTTGTTTTTTCTAGTCACATTTTGTACCTGTCCTATCTGAAAAAATAGGACATTATAGTTTTTTTACTAAAACAATGGGGAGAAAACCATTACTTACCTCTTTAGGGATTCATTTATTTATTTCACAAGGTGACAGAGCATTGGTAAAATACTAATGCATTCTGTAAAAATACAGCGTCTTGGTGGGTTACACACTATCCCTCATAAGTTTTGTGACTTGGTTTGTCACCCATTTTTACAGTATTTGTTACGCATGTTTTTATTCACAGTCATAATCTATGTAGGCTTTAATGTGGCTGTAATATTGTGTGTAATGCAATGGTTGTTTGCTGAAATGTTATGGATATTCTAAATGCTAAAAACATAAAGTATAGAACGGGGTCCGTAGGCTCCCTTCAATGATTGGCACAGCGGATAAGGAGAGTGGGTGGAGACGGCGGTCAGGGCTGGTCGGTGTAGGTTTCACCAGAGAGCACATGACTGCAATGGCTGCTGGTGCTCGCGGGCGCAGTGGCAACTTCTCTCCTTGAAAACCTGTCACGCGTGTCTTCAGAATTCAACAGCTAGCGGGGGAAGACGGGATAATCTGTCTTTGCATCCCCCCTCCCTCACTCGGAGAGGAAAAGAACTTTAGAAAAAGAAAGACCACCGCAAACAAACACCGGTTGAACTTCAACCAACCAAGAGACCGGTAGGAGGAGTCAACAGGTCTCAGGTATTCACACTTTCCGTTTTCTGCGACAATGTGACAGCCCGCTAGCCAGCTGTAATTTGTCTCGGTAAAGTAAAATATAGCAATTATAGCTTGCACCGTTCTAACTACACAGTAAGGTAATATGTCGGGACTTCAAATGCACCGGGGCATGCTGCAGTTTGCCTCGGCTGCTGAGCCGTAGTAGCTCACCCCAAACCGAGGATCTGCGGATTGCTGTTATGATGTCGTAGCTACATAATGAAGCGGTGTGATATTTTGCTTTTTGTATGGATAAGTTAATAATAAGGTTTGCCTGACTGTATGCTACTCGTGCTGGCTACAATGTGTGTCTTTGAGATTACAAGGCTGTTTTGGTGAGGCTTCCCCAGGCTCTCTCTTTTGTAGCAATCTCGCCCCTAGAAATAGCGATGCCAGATACAATTATTTTTGTGCAGTTCTGCTTTTCATTTTTGGTACAAAAAATGCACAGACCACCAATAATAGTAGCTTGGTAACGATGTATTGGGATTCATGACGATCCTCGAACGCATAAATAGAAACATCTACCTATTAAACGGCTGCTAGCTGAGTCCTGCACGCACACGTTTGTCATCGCGTTTTTCAGGACAGGTCTGCTAAATCGATAAATGCTGTAATTAAAACGACAGCTAGCCAGTTTCCCCACACGGCCGCGCACTCACAAGCACTGAGTAGTATTGTGTAAGCCATTCATACATATGCTATATTAGAATGGTATTGAGTAGGGGTTGAATCGAGTGAGAGCTTGTGGTCAGTTCCGAGAAGCGGGTCTGCCCGTTTCGTGTCATAGACTTTCTCACAGACTGCTAAACTGTCACGTCTTAAATTAAAGTTCTTAATATAATGCGCTCCAAAGTAGCGCACATTGATAAATTCCCGAGGGCACCATGTCTCAAAAGGAATCATTTCTAAAAGCGTATTTAGCGCAAATTCTTTGCATTAATTTCCCGTAGCTCTTATTTAACCTGAAAGGTCAAGAATATCATCCGTTACAATGTCATAAAGTAGGTCTATGTCTTGGCCCTAATCATTTCTACTGCAAGTTGTAGATACTGTCACTGACGTACCTGTATGTCAGTTATACTGTTGCAATGCAAAAATACTAAATTTTAGCTCTGAAAAATGAGTCATTCAAATGAGTTGATGTGTTGGAAACAAAACCACTCTGCTTTTTGTGGCATTCCTGGAAATAGCTGTCATGACTACTGTTCTTTTTCAGTCATAGTTTTAATCATTGCATTGATTATTGCAAGGAAACACTGTCTGAATGTCTGAAGAGTTTTTGGTCATTTCAGCAGTGCTGAGCAGTGAGTACTTCAAGGGAAAGTTTTTTCAAGCCATACTAGTACTACATTACTCTTCACCCAGGAGTTTTGTAGAAGCTATAGTCTGTCTCATATATAACAGGTGTTATCTATTGGTCCACCCATTCCATAACTTTATCACTGAATTGTTACTGTAACTGAATGCACATTAGATTGTAAGATCATAAAGATTGTTAGATCATATGGTTTCTGCAATACAGTTACCTCATACTATGGATATGCATAGTTAAATCAATGACCTTTTCTCTGTGTCGATACAGGAAACTCCTTTGATCAGTGACATATTATGAAACATCCAAACAGCAAGACTGTCATAATAAATTCACCTATATGCGTCATTATAAACACATACATACAAGTACTGTCTTTTTGCTATGGTGATTTCTCCCTTTCTTCGCTGTGATAATTATCATCATATCTTACATTTGAGGGTGAAACCTTGAGGCTTTCCAGGTGTTTGTGTGCTTGAGAAGTTTAATGTCACAGGGTGGATTTTCCCTCTTGGTCACCTTCCTCCTCAGAGTGACAGAATGAGTCACCAAAACTGTGCCAGCAGTGAGTTGCCTGGTCAGGTCTGACACAAGGGAGACATGCTTCCTTTTTTGGTGTGAAATTGTTTTGTCCTCGAAGGTTTTCCACAAAGTTATTGCTGCACTTGGGCCCTTTTCGCAGCTCCAGAACGAACAGAGGGCAGACATCACTGGTCGAATTCAAACAAGAGCCCTCTCCCCCTGGATGTGGTTGCTGATCTGAAGTTTGGTTCGGACTGTGTGAAGTGCTGTGAACCCAAAAGTCAGTCACGCTCTGATCTGGACCAATTGGACCATCTGATTGGTTCAAATAAATTGGTTATTTACAACCCATTGTGACTCCACCCATTATGGGGCTAATGAAACATTGTTTCCCATCATTAATCCAATGGCTGTCTCCATCTGTATGTGTGCTGCTTGGTTTTGTGATGATAGTGCACTTCACTGAGATAACTGTGCAGACCGCAGGGAGGAGTGAAACTTGTTAACCCACTTGTCTCTTATATGATGATAAATGCCTGCTGTGCATTGATTGAGTGGGTGAAAGGCTCCCAGCTTTTGATTGGTCAGCCTTCATGTGTGACAATCCACAGCACAGTTACTGGGAGATATGATGTCAGCTTTGGTGCACAGACAATAAGCAGGGCTACCAGTCTGGCTTACTGGACTGGCACTTCATCTCTAGAGAATGCATATTTTAGTCACTCCCTAGGTCAGGTGTGATGGTGTATTGTAATGGTTATTGAACTGTGCTTGTTTCTTAGACGCAGCTTCAGTTCCAAGGTGGGGCACTGTTTGTGTTCCCTTGAGCAAGGTAATGGACTTAAATTGCTTCAGCAAATGGATTTCATGCTCAAAATTAAGTCTGTATAAGGATGTTTGCTAAATTTGTACATTTAAATGTAGGTGAGTTTGAGTGAAGACCAAAAGTAAGGTTTGACTAGGGTGGCACCAGGACACAGAATGAATCATTCAAAGGGCTAGAATCCTCTCACTTGACTGGACCCAGCAAACACTGAAAGGACACTGTGGATTTTCTGTCCCCACGGTGATTAAAAAAACAAATCGTCCTTCTTTAAAGGAAGTGCAGATTGGCTCACGCCGCGTGGAGACAGGGCTGTTTCACTTCTCGTGCCTGGAGACTGGCACGTGTTCTCCTCTGACTCACTGAAATCACTGGGCCTGTGCTGCCTCATCGCTCAGAAGCCTTTGTGCTGATGTTTTCACGGGTGTCTTAAAAGAAGCTTCTTAAGTACTGTAAAACACCCTAGTGACTCGCATCCACTGAAAGTTGGTTTCCGACTTGTGAGTGATTCTGGTTAAACACTTTAGGTTCTGTTAATGGTGAACTACCAGTATCTTCAGGGCCCTGTGCATCTCTGACTCCCTGAGCTTCTTCTCCTCTTCTACCCTTTAAACCAGGGATTTTTCCAAACCAAAAAGCCAACATACATATTTTGTGACCTAGTCCTTCTTGAAATGTAGCCTAGAAGTTATTCTCAGATACGGACATTGAATAGTTTTTGTATATTTCACAGACCACCTGCATTCACACTCATCAGTGCTATGCTTAGTATTACTTTTATAACCTATTAAATGGGTATAACATATTGTGTCACATGTATAATGTGTATAACACCCATATAACACCTGTATAACATGTATCCTGTAACTCATCTCTCATTACCTGCCAGTGGGTCCTAACCCAAAGTTTGGGTTACAACAGTTGAAGTATAATGAGGGGTATCCTTTTTTTGTGATTCACAGAGGACTACACTGTTAGGAAAAAAGTGCTTTCTAGACCTTTAAACGTTTTTCATTTGTCCTGCTGGGGAACCCTTAAACGTTCATCTTAGATACAGATATCTTTGAGGGGTTCTTTATATAACTCTCAGAATAAGGTTCTACAGAGAACCTGTGAGTAAAATCCATATCAAAGAAGAACCTTTAAGGGCTCCCATAGCAGGACAAGTGAAGAACCCATTTGGAACCTTTTTTTTCTAAGTGTAGAGGAATGACTTTGTTTCCATAAAACATGGGAATGACTCAAAATCTCCTGGCCGTTGCAGTATCTTTTATTTCTCAAGGCTTGACATTTGATTTTTACTGCCCGCTGTTACGGGTTTGTGCCAGATCGAACAGGGAAGCCAGGGAGGAGCGGCGGTGTGCGTAATGAACGAGCGCATTGTCTGGGCTCAGCCCAATGTGACCTGAGACATTTAAGCTCACAGACAAGTGGTGGTTAATGTCTGGGGCTGACCTTTCTGATAAAGGTTGCCCTCAGCGGCTACGTTTATGCACTTATGTCGGCTTCTTATTTGCGTTTTTCTGTTTCTGCCTCTTCATAGTAATACAGTGCCCAGTTGATAGATTGTGGTAGATTAACAGAGCCAGGTTGTGTTGCCAAACGCAGATGTGAACTAGGCCAGGGCTATTCTCTGGGTCCTGAGGACTGCAGTGTCTGCAGGTATGTGTTCCAACTGCGCTGCACACCTCCTGATTTCACTAATTACATTACATTTTATGCATTTAGCAGATGCTCTTATCTAGAGTGACTGACACGGCTGAAGTTTTTACACGCAATGTATTTTTACAGCTGGATATTTGCTGGAAAAGCGGTTCAGCTGAAGCACTTTTGCTCAGGGGTACGATGGCATCGCCCCATCCGGGAATCATACTGCAGCTTCAGAGTTTCAAGCCCAACTCCCTAACCCTTATTCTACATTGCCACATGATACCTCACTTCCTGGACCAAGGAGGTACATTTAATAGTGAAATCAGCTGGTTTGAAAAAGATGGTTTGAGAAAATACCTGCTGCCACTGATGCCCTCAAGGCCTGGAGTTAAATAAACCTCTGTGAGTATAAACAAAAGTAGATAAGGCAAAGCGTTTTGTCTCTTAATTTTACGTAGAATGTAAAAGTACTGAAATATATAAAATATCTGTCTGAAGGTTTTTATGAACTGTAGAAGCTAGTCTTGGTCTAGTCAAGTATAACTTATTTGATGTACTTTTTTAGTATTGAAATATTTGATTACATGTGTGGATGGCCTAGTTGAAGAAGAGGATTCTGGGAAAAGGTCTTTGAGGCCAGGTGCTGTCACTTGCTCACGAGATTGCACTCCTCAGCAGCTCTTCCTACGCTGTGGTGGCAGATGCATTTGGTGCCCGACAAGAGCGGGTCAAACCCACAGGTTGCAAAGCTACATACCGTTCTCGAAATGTGAACTGAACTCTTCAACCGCCCGCCCCCGCCAGACGCACCAGCTGTGTGGTTTTCGAACAAGAAGCAAAGGTCACAAAACCACAGTCTCAGACTCCGGTTCACACCAACAAACTTAACAATTGAACTGTGTTTTTGAGGGCAGGCTGATGCTTTGAATGGTCGATGATTTGATCTATGAGATGAATTTTGTTTGTTGTTTTTTTTTTTCAAAGGGTGTCATTCTGTCATTTTCAGACAGAATGTCGGAGGGGGAAGGAGGTTCATTGCGAGGTCTTGAATCATGCATGTTTCTGTGAAGTTTTTACTGGGTGATTATAGTGTGTTTGTGTAAAATGGAAACTGGTGTGGTTAAGACTTGAGAGTACTTTATGATCCAGCAAAGCTCCAACAGTGTGCTATTTATAACAAACGACCTCCATTCTTATACAGTTGTCTTTCTGTGTTGGTATTCTCATTGCTGATCAATTGCATGTTGAGGATGCAAAAAGGCTCAGGGAAGCGTCTCACATCTGTAGGCTGGTGGTGACATGGTTCACCTTGTCACTCTCCCATGAAATTATCTCCATTACCATCACCATGGTAACATGTACAGCCATCACTGACTGTATCTGGATCTACTCATGAGCTCTGTGAAGAGAATTGTGTCCTACTTTCTGATTGACTGCAATCTTAGGTGAGGTTTAGAAGTGTTGGGGTGGCTCCCAGTAGTTGCTGTAGGTGAAAAGACATGACCTCTGCCGTGGCCCTTGCCTTGTTCTCACTTTCAGTTCCACAACCAGTTCAGACACAACAAGCCAGGTAAGGTAAGCCAACTGTTATGTATGAGCACACTAATGTGCAGACTAACCACGAAAGTCAGACTACCCTGTGGATCCCCTGGACTAAGTCTGAGGACCACTGCTCTATATAGGGCAGCCCATGCAATCCTTCCATCTGGTAGCCTTCCATATAGTTGCACCCATGTATAAATATTCATGAGGTGCATCAAGTTGGAATGGACAGAACTTGAGGGTTAATAGTTAAGAACTATCCGTTTGATTGGTCCATAGAATCTGTGATGCAGCCACATGTGCTGGTCACAGGAGCCTGAGTAGAACTGCGCATTCCATGGGTTACTGCCCCCTGCTGGACTGCACAAGGGACAACACAGAAAAATCTGTTCCTTTTGTTTTTGTTTCCTTGTTTGCATGGCTCTGGTAGTGTTAAATAATCTTCCTCTTGGTGTCAGAGAGCGAGGTTGCCTACATTTGATTCGCAGAGTGCAGTTAGGTCTGGGAATTTGATTTATGCCTTAAAGGACCCCCACCCCCAGGGTGGAATGCGGAGCTTTCCTGGGGTCAGCCGGTGTCACCCCAGCAGTGGAGGGGTTGGGGGAGGGGGTGTGAGGTAAGGAATGGCAGCGGTCACTTAAACTTATCTGCAATCGAATGGCAAATAGCCTAAAGTATGGATCTTCGCATACAATATTGTTACTTTCACTCAGACTATAGCTATAGTTCTGCTGTACCATAGCGGGCCCATTGCTATTCATTTCACTCATTCCACTAACAGACTAAAAGAGGGAATTCCAGTTGTGGGAGCCGGTGGGAATATATTTTTCCCAGAGTATCAGTTAAAAGAATAAAATGGCGGCATTCTTTAAAACTGTATGGGTTACATTTCAACACTTTGTGCCAAGCGGAGATTGAGCGTTTTTTTAATTGTGTTTACTCGGTTATAGTTTGAGAACTCCAATAAATCAGAGAACTCTGTAATTATTTTATTACAATTTTTTTGTATTCAACTTTTTTGTTCTGTTTTATTGTATGCTTGCAAAGCAGCAGCAGCAGAAATATCAACACATTTGGTTTGTTTTTCATGATGTGACAATGTTAACAAATTATTGTTGCAGGAAACTTTCTTACAGTTTATAATGAAAACGGTATATAGGCCCTAAAGTCTTCTGTGCAGAAGAATCGTAACCGAAAAATCTGACTGTATCCCACATTTCTGGAACTGTGTTTGCACTGTAACCTCGGCAAAAAAGCGCGACACTGATATATGAATGAACAAGCTCCATCTTGTCACAGCCTTACAGTATTAAATGTGCCGGGGCCCATCCTGACAGTAATTAAGCCTGATAACATTTTCAGTGAAAGAGGCCCTTGTCAGGAGAAATCCCCCCTCTCTCTCTACGAAACAACAATATCAAATGCCATCCCCCTGGACTCATCCGGGCCCTATCGTGTGGAGTCAGCCCCTTCACCCGACACGATAAAGCACTTCCCTCTCTCTCATGTACTCGTGGTATGGCGTGGGCACCTCCCCCAGTCTGCTACTTTACCATTATCTCCCTCGAGCTAGCGGCGAGCTTTAATCTTGGTTGGCCAGCCACCACCTTTTGGGAAACTTGCATATAAGTAATGGCTGTGTATATATTTATTTTCTCTAGGCAGATATCAGCAGGGAGATGGCAGTCTTGGCTTTGGATGCCCCCAACCCCCAACCACCACATGCTCCCACCCCTCCACCCCCCCGCCTAAATGAATGGGTTCCATTCTGGTTCCCTTCATTTTCCCGGGGACAGCACCATTACGTTTGACAGATGATGTGCTCCTCCTTTGAAACGGTGATCTTAAGCACATTGTCATTGAAAATCTGATTCACGCGGCGGCTCCTCTCTCTCTCTCTCTCTCCTTCCTCTTTTTCTCCTTTCCTTCTCTGCACCCCCCCCACCTTCAATGCCCAGAGATGCACTTTTAATATTCCTGTGTGAATGTAGGCTGCAATGTTGCGTTAGAAGGATTAACCATTGCCTGCCAACCACCCCCCCCCCCCAAGGACTTACAGAGTAAGGGCACACTGGCAGCCTGACCTTCTGCAATGTTGTATGGTGGTTGCTTTGTTACTTAGAGGTTGCAGGTTTGATTCCTGGGAACGACACTGCCATTGTAGCCTTGAACAAGGTGCTTCTCTTGCATGGCTGAAGTACATATTCAATTGTATGAATAGATTGTGTATGAAAATGTGAACTGTGTACGTCACCCTCTGCAAGAACATCTGCTAAGTGTCTACGATGTAATATAATACTTGTTTACGTCCTAATGTAATGGTAGGGAAAACATTGTCTTTGTGATAGAAGACATGCATGCTGGCAGCTGCAGAGGGCAGGAACCAGACATAAGGCTTGGTTTTGCATTTTTGGATTTGCATTTGCTGAGTGCAAAAAAGCTCCCTTTTTTTCCTCCTTTTTCTGTGATACATGAATTGAAAGTTTGAATCATTTGTACACTGTTCATGTTTCATAGCTGTGACTAATTGATTTTATTTAGCCACCATGCAACTTACACTTGTCTAATATAATCTAATGGTTAGTTTTAATTGTTTTTGGAAAGTTTTACCCGGGAGATACAAGATTTTTTTTCTGTTTTGTAAACAAGCCATTGGATTTTCTGTTGGGGCGGGTCTGGGGTATGTGGAAGATCAGAGCGTTTAGTTTTTTTTCTTGGGGTATACAGACTCGGTTGAACGGCACCCTGCTTGATTCACCCCCCCTCTGACATACAGAAGCTGCTGGCATCTTGGTTGTTGGTTGTGTGTTTGATCACAGCATCAGAATCGGACAATGACCCGGAGTGGGGAGGGGGTCCCCCCCAGAGTCTGCCTGCTCCCTCACCCTCAGTGCTCTCTCACTAGCCAGGCTTTATTTTTCACATTTTCATTTGCAATTTTAAAATACCAAATTGAATAATGTACTTAACCCTAAATCATGTTTGCAATCCTTGTTACCGGACAACAGTTGTCTAGAAATGTCAGGCTTTTTAATCGTATATATTTTTAGAAATTGTGTTGTCTTGTGGAGACATACTACCCATTGAAGACAGCTTAATAGAGTTCTGAGGGATGGCAGCACTGACAGGCAGTTATGGCAGCAACTGAATGTTGGAATAGCAGGAAATTTAACAAGCACACTGCTGGGGGATGGGCGGCACTGTAAATCCTGCCCCATTGAAAAGAACGGCTACAGTGGGTCGGTCTCCATGTAGAGAAACACTTCAGACAATGAGGTGAAGCTGATTAAACTGCACTGAGACATTTAAACCCAAAATCTTTAGTGACAATTATGTGTTAACTTTGAAGCAAAACAAAAAAAAATCCATCGTTTTCATGCCATGTAATCCCGAGAAAAAAGTTAATTCATGCGGGAAAATTCAAAGTCTGCTGTGATAAATTAGGTTTAAACAGGTAATATGGTATTTTTGGCTGCCTCAGCTATTGGTAAACCGTATTAGAGTGAATTGGCTGAGATAAATATCATGCAGAACTCTGCAGTTAGTAGACGCTGTTGTCCAGAGCAGCATATATGGCTTGCCTTAGCCAGCACACTGCTTTGAGTTCCCTTCTTTTGTGAGGAAGCCACTGCTGCTACTGTCATCTGTCGTCGACACAGCAGGGCCAACTGAAGCCGCTTCGTTCAATCTCTGTACAACGACCAATGTGGGACCACACTGGCCCGTTAGGAGCCAAAGCTGGTCCGAGCCAAGAAAACCCGGAACCCTCCAAATGCGGCCAGCCGCCTGCCTCGCTGAGCCGGGCCATGTCCCAGGACGGGAAGTTAACTGGTCCATTTCCTGTCAGCTGGGTTTCCTCTGTGCGAAAGCCTCTCCCAGCACAGCAAGCATGGCTCTTTATGAGATCAATATCAGGTTACATTACCAGCCTGTGTGTGTGTGTGTGTGT
This sequence comes from Albula goreensis, assembly GCA_022829145.1. Classification (NCBI taxonomy): domain Eukaryota; kingdom Metazoa; phylum Chordata; class Actinopteri; order Albuliformes; family Albulidae; genus Albula; species Albula goreensis. The sequence continues at coordinate 8,678,876 of CM040762.1, forward strand.
GTGTTTGTTTTAAAATCTTTTGGACAGTACCACTGTAGTACACGGGTCAACATATGGCTACTATTAATACTCTATTATATACTTTCCATTTGCTTTGGTAGCTGTGAAATGTACATGCAAAGCTAATATCTCTGAATGCTGCTGTCTCCTGTAGCTGTAATGTGCGGTAATACCATCTGAAGGGTATCAGTAGCTGAAGAGAAACCGAGTGCCTCATATCAGGAAGTAGCGATCTCCCAGCATTCATCTCACCCCTCGCCCTGCACCAATATAACCAGCATTTGCAGTCTCTTTTCAGCGACGATACCCTTCCGAAAATCAACGCCCCCTTGTCCTCAGCCTATTAATTCATAGTGCCGGGCAAGAAAAAAAAATAAAACATGTTGATAAATACTAGGGATAGTTATTCACCGGAACCGTGAAGCTAAATGGCGCTGAACCGAGACAGATGTGCCGCAGTAAATTAAACAAGCAGCCTCCTCTGGCTTGCGGCGGCACGATGGCGATTGGAGCTCCCCGCGAGCTGCCACCGTTATTTATGTCTCCAGCATCGGCCCGCTCGCAGTTAAATAGACCCACAGTCCATTGACTGGGGGGGAGTGGGTGGGTGGGTGGCTGGGTGGGGGTTGGCAATCACAGACGCTGGCGACGGTGAGTAGATGGGGCTCGTTTTCCATTCCGGGAAATCGTGTTTTCATGGAAATGAACGAGAGATAGAGAGAGCGAGAGTGGAGAGATCCAATCTTGCGTCACCGCGTGCAGTATATAAATAAAAAGTGTTTCGGCGCTGGCCGTCTTTTTCCATTTCCTGTCGCTGAGTGTCGCTCAACTCACCTTACACCCCTTCCCCCCCGACCCATGCAGAAGAGGAGGGGGTGGAGGGTGGGGGTTGGGGGGTTCCGGGTTTCTCTGTGGCGGCTATACTCCCCTGTGTTCCGGCAGGCCGTAGCACCATACGCTCACAGCCTGGTAACTGCGCCGGCTTAGTGTCCTTGTGCAATTAATCACTCCAATCCTGTGGCTGGAGAAGCTATGGAGACCCAGGCTTGGGCAGCAGCAGCATGGTGCAATTCTGCTGCTACATTTACAGAGCCACTCCTCTCCTAAGCCAGCAGGCCTGCAGCTCTGTGGAGGCTGGGCTGGGTTTCCAGAGCCTTCCGGATGCAGTGTCCTGTCTCCTGTCTCTGGGATGAGGAATAAGCTCTCAGCTTTCTTAATCACGTATTCACAATCCGCCCAGATTGATTCCAACCCTGTGACCTGAGACGGGCGCAGTGCCAGCACGAGCAGGGAGCCCCGGAGATGAATGTCTCTGTGATGACTAGGGCAGAGAGAGAGAGAGAGAGAGAGAGAGAGAGAGAGCAATGGAGAGGGAAAGGGGGAACGAGAGAGGGAGAAGAAGAGGCAGAAAAAAGGGGGGGAGAGAGAGTTGGGGGGGAGGGAACAGAGAACAGAGAAAGGGAGCAAGGGGAAAGAGATTGAGGGAACAAGGGAAAAATGGTGAGGTAGAGGTAGAGGAAGAGGAAGCGTGGGAATGAGAGGCAAAAAGAGAAGGGAAAAAGGAGGGGTGTATTTGTGTATGTTAATGTGTGTGTGTGTGTGTGCATGCCTGTATGTGAGTATGTGTGTATGTTAATGTGTGTGTGAGTGCGAGTATGCATGCCTGTGTGTGTGTGTGTGTGTGTGTGTGAGTGTGTGTGTTCATTTGTGTGTGTGTCTATGCATGCCTGTGTGTGAGTGTGTGTTCATTTGTGTGTGTGTTTATGCATGCCTGTGTGTGAATGTGTGTGTGGCTCAGTGTGCTGTGCTCTGTCATACTTACTGCACCATCATATCTGTTCCCTAATGTCAGCGTTCTCTGTCTCACCCACGATCCTCTTAAGAGAGAGCTACCCATAACAATCACATACACTCATTCACAGGCCAGGCTATCATGTCTGGTGATTGACATTGCTTTCACCAAAGCAGTAAAGGAGCATTCAGATAAAGTGGGACACATGCAAACTGCAAATGGACACCACAATGATCGCACTCGTGTAAAGGGGAGAGAAAAAAAAAGCAGCAGTATTTGAGTTGAAGCAAAAGCTGCCGACGGCCGATTGGGCTCGCTCTAATGATTCAGAACGCGGGCTTCTGTATCTCCAGACGAAGGTTGTTTTCCCTCTGCTCTCTGTTCATTTAGCTCAGTGGAGTTAAGACCAACTGCATTAAAGTTTTATTCCCCTGAAAATGTTCCATCCCTTCACAGTGAAGAAAAGACACAGGATGAAAAAAAAAAAACCTTGTGAGATTCAGGGCTGTAATCTTTTTTTTTTTTCGGAAACGGCCCAGGACCACTCGTCAGTGTCAACAGTTATTCCTGTTTCTAATATGGCTTTCTTAATGGAAAAAAGAGAACAAAGCACAGATGAGAAATGGTCTACAAGCTTTAAAAAAACTGCAGTATTGATTCAATGAGGGATTTCATCAGCCAGTTTTTTTGCCTTCAGTTAAAATAGGATCGTCCTTGGAGTTGTTCAGAAGAAGGTTGTTTGGGTTTGGAGGCGTGGGTTTTCTGCCAGCTCTAGCTGCAGCCGCCTGCTCTGGAGTAAGGAGCACATCTCTGCAGCTGCTTAATGCCGTAATAAAGTATATACAGTAAGCTAGAATATATTAAAGTAAGTGTTTTAAGGGCGCCAAAGCCAAGCTGCAGCCCTTAGAATGTTAAGATCGGGGGGCGGATTCAGATGAAATGTTGCCATATAACGGGTTGGGGGGTAAGTGGGCTGTTGCTTTCGCTTTTGTGAAATAAAATGACAAAGACTCGAAAAGTTTATTTGTGAGTGCTGGCTTTCGTTCACTTCATTGCAGCATAATGGCTTCTTTTAAGATGTGATAAACACTCAGCAGTACAGATACAGACACCAAACACAAATCAGCACCAGAAGCGTGGCCACACATTTATCCCCATCAGTGATTCATGGCCCAAGTTGGTTTGGACCTTGAAACCCGAACGCGCTCTGGCCGGATATTTCCGCGGGGACCAGGTCTCCTTCACGGAGAGCGCACGGGTTGTTTTTGAATCTCCGTCATGAGAATTGGACCGTCAGATTGCTTGCTCAGCACACAGGCCTATCTTTCAAATGTCCATTCATCGCTCTGCTTCTGTAATTAATCACCTAATAACCTCCTCCTCGCAGCCACCCCTGACACAAACGGCCCATACTTTTTAGCAGGAAACCATAGCAACCAGGGACAATGTGGACAAAATCAATGTTGAAAAATTGGGTCTGAGAAAATAATTATTTTTTTCAATACTCAATACTAAATAATTTGATACGAGGGATGCACACACATTTGAGCATACTCTAAATCTCTTCTTAATGATACTACTGCAAACGAATGTGGACCCAAACATGAAGGTAAATAGATGAGAAACATTTAGTATGTCCTGATCGTTTACAATATTTAGAAGCACCACTTTCAAGGCAAGTTGATTAGATTGGTTCCTTATGTTTGAATGAGGATATAATTTAAATGTGAAAATATTGCACAATTGAAAATGTATGATACATTGTGATTTAAATGATGCTGTACCAGCATACATCACATTTTTGTTGCCATGGACCAGTGATTAAAAACAAACACAAAACCATTTTCACATTTTTATGCGGAATTACATAGGTGGAGGATACATTCTTATCTGAATTATTGAAGTAAAAGTTCAATCACTTACCAATCAATGACAAAACTCATTTAATTTTAAAATCATTTTATTGGGGACTTTATGATTTCTTGGAATTTTGATTCAACAATTTATTCCAGGTTCATGCTTCAGAATGTCCAATTTGGTTTAAAGTAATTATTTTAACTCATAAAGCAGCATATATATCATTGTAATTATTTCCAAGATATTATTGGCAATAAAGTTTCTTGTACTTGAGAAAATTGCAGTAATACACTTTACATTTGCTCATAGGTTCTACACTTGGTCTTGATGTCACTTTAGATGGAAACTTTATGCTGATAAATGATATCATTGCTTTTGTTGCTCAGGGCTGCTGGTACTTTTCCGTTGCAAGTTTGGAATACCTTCCTATTACTGATTTCTGGAGATGTGGTTTCAGTGCTTTCAGATATCTTTTTTGAACCGGGTTTGATTTTGAGCATTCTTCCGTCGTTAACTTTTTATTTTCATATTATGAGATATACTGCCATAGAATGAGTAATAACATAATTTCCATAATAACAATCATCATCTTTTTTATGATATAACGTTTATAAAAACCGTTTCCAGAATAATATTGTTTTTAACACTTCTACTTATATGTGTGTGAGCCTGTTTAAAATGACGAAATAAATATTATTATGTATTGCTTGTACAATTATTGCGTTATTTGATATTGCTTTCTCGTTTTAGACTGTGAGGCAATACGGATTAACGAAAGAGCACCAAAAACATACCTGTAAAAGCACCACAGCACACAAAAGCTCAGCTCGTGCCGTAGACAGGAAAAACTAACTTGGCCATCTGTTATTAATGAGGAATACTTGGCCATGTCACGAGCTTTGCATATGTTGCGCGTATCGCGGATACGAATCTCCATGTACAGTACATTGCATTTCTGCGGCTGCTGAGTTGCAGATTTTTTTTCCTCCCTCGTGCACTGGGGTTCTCGTCAGTGTGTTCCAACACTGTGCTGTGAGCTTTGAGTCAGCCTACATTATTACAGTTAAGCGCAGCAGATGTGTCCAGTGTCTGCTGGCCTGCGATTACTGTGCTTAGAGACTCTGTCAGATGCATGCATTCTTTATGAGGACACTAAACCTGACAGGACCGCAGATTATATCATTTTATGCGACGCATAAAAGTGAACGCGGGGAATTTTTATTGCCGTTTTGGCATTTGCCCTCCTAGACGGTAATGGCGACAAAATATTCGTGTTCGTGATTTGTATGCCATAAAGAAAATACTTATAAGGGCATCGCAACTGCACTGCCGTTAAAACCTAGCCATGCCTGACGTCAAGCAGGTGGAGACCGTAGTGCAGAAAGAGGGCGACCTATTATCAGGTGCATTAAAATACGGATTTGACAGATACATTTCTGATTGATTTTACGTTGATGGATCATTTCATATAGGATTAGATGTTTATAAACCATTAGCAACAGGATGACAGCAAATAAGAATTTATATGGCACCCACACACAGTAACATTGTAACACTATACTTAAAATGATGGCCTCTTCTTTGATGAAATCGTATTGTTGTGAATTTAAATTATTTAATTTCTTGCCTAGCTTTTTGATTACATGTAACTGTCGCTATAAGCAGTCTGAAACGGAAATTTATTTCTGCATCTTCTCCCACACATTGAAAGACACTGAAGATTTATTATCTTAATACAACCGTTTAGTTCTGGTGGCCCTCTAATTGTTCTCATATATCTTACTGTTTTTCTGATGGTTTATTTTGCACCCCTCCCCCCTCCTCCCTTCTCCTAAAAAGTATTTATTTTTAAGTGGTACAAGAAAAATCTGTTTTAACTACTATCATAAAGAGTATGTGGGTTTGTTATTGTGATTGGCAGGTATTTAAACATTTGATGTAATCCAGACCACAGTCATTAAAAATGGCCTACAGCTATATTTCAGTGCCGAAGAGCTTAACACTGACGTGCCATGTTTTTCCATATAGGGATTCCAGCCCTTGTCTGTTTTATTTACCAAAGACATCTGGGTGCTTTAATTTGGTGTTCATTAAGGTTTACAATCAGACAAGAGGCAAATTATCGTGCAAGTAGTGTCGCCCTTAAAAAAAAGTAATGAGTTGACAGAATGTCTTTGGCTGGATGTGTGTAGAGAACACACACAGTAAGGGTGTGTTTTTACTTTTTGTAATTAAATACTTTTGCTACGTTTGACTTGTAAGTGATCAACTTTGCAAAAAGGAAAAAAAAGAAAGTTTTTGGTCAGAAGTTTATAAGAAGTTTATAAATAGCTTTGAGGAGGGTTGACTCATTCCGTTTGGTACAGTCAACCATGTAGTTTCTCAAGGGTTCATGTTCACATGCTTAATAATACTTTGCAGAAAACTATAACAATTATGTTATAATCATGTTATATAACATGAATGCATGTTATATTAATTGCATATACAAGTAATGATTAATAAATGTGTTACAACTATATAGTTAATGATCTCATAGTTAATTTTAATGTGTCCTGTATGAAGGATAATGTGCTCATTATACCCCTGTTACAGACATAAGCTGAGTTTGGTGGTAATGGCCTGTTTTTCACCTCGAAGCAGAGAGAATGTGGTGATAAGGGCTTTCAGGTGAATATGAAAAGGCCTGCGGTGGCAGACTTGCTATCTTCACCAGTTCTCTCCCGCTCAGTCTCTGCCATATTTCTCAGTAACTCTGTTACTTTCCACCATTTTCCCTTTCCTTTTGAACTAAATTTCTTTCACCACAGTAATCTCAGAGATTTACGGTTTCAATATTCATGTTCACTGGTGTTTTTTCCCACACTATGTTCTGTATGTGTTCACGTAAAACAATGTGGACAACCGCTGGAGGTTTTGGTTTTAAATACCTCCATTTTCACTTTGCTCACTTTTTCTTGCGTATTTCTTCTTCAGTGTGACCCCACTGATCTCTTGTATTACTTCTTCTCGCATTTGGTCCTTTTCCAAGGAAACATGTTAATGGGAAACTGCAAGGTTCCGAAAATGGATCTGTTGTGTGAATTTGGAGGGGGACGAAGAGGAGGTTGGGGGCGGGGGGAGTAGTACAGTTGGAAATCTGTTCTCTTCGTGTTTTGTGTCTGCAGTGCAGGGAATGTAAAAATTCACCATGGTGACTTCAACTAGGGGAGTGAAGATGTTTTAAGAATAGATCTTTGCAGCCAGTAGTGGTCAGAGAGCTTCACAGACATGGATGTGACCGGCAGATGAAGGCTAACATACAATATGTGTAACAGTAAACATAGCAATACACCATGAACCTTTTGAACTTAGCAAAAATTGTAACTGAGGTGTTTCCTCAATCTCCAGCTGTTGGCTGCCAATGTTAACACAGTGTAATAGCCTTATTAACCTGATATCAATGCGGTATTCCAGTAGCTTCCCCTTGCCAATCTGTCTGGTCTGACTGGTGCATGGGCCGCTGTTGAGTGCAACAGCTTTAAACCAACAGTCCCTGCCTGCCTTTTCTCCAAATAATGTAACTTTCCCAGCATTACCAACTGCTTGTGTTTCTGCACAGCCAAAAAAAGGATAAAGATCCTTATGAAACTGGACTTGTGGGACACATATGTATTACTAATGATGAAATCAGTGAATGCATTACGTCTGATATAATTATGATTTTACCTAGAAGGCACAGTGGTTTCCATAATTCCCATAACTGGACACACATCAAAACTGGCTTTCCTTATTATCTCTGTACAAAAGTGATTTTTAGCTGGGAACTTTTTCACAGGGCTCCAGTGGTTAGCTTGTAGCATATGTGGCGCATTTTCTGAATCAAAAGTCTACCTGTGACAGTTAGTTTACTCAAGCCTCATTGGTCCTGTTTGTCCTTTCCAGGATGAACCACATGCAATTTTGGGTGGGACAATTTGTTGGAACACGGGGTTACTGAAGGCTACCCAGTTGGGATGGAAATTAAAAGATGGCAGATCACACACATGTGAAGTATGATGAAGCTACATGCTGAAAGTGCATGAGGAAGATCTTAGAGAAGTCACCAAAGAGTAAAAGTACCATTTAAACATGTTCGCATTTGCATCCATAACCGTCTGACCTAAAGCTGATACTGTACACTTCAGTTTAGCTTTTTCCTCTCAGGATTGATCTATCAACATACATATACAATGAATCACAGCAGGGATTTAAACTGTAGTCATAACAAACTACATTGTATGCTTGTTTTTGGTGTGTTTCACCTCTTGAACTGTATAATTTAAGTCATTTATTGGCTATAGAATCCACACATATTGTCTCCAAGATTTTGAAAGGATGATTGAAAGGAAACCACAAAAACCTGAAAACACTGCAGTTGTCTTGGACTGGACTTTAACAGCCCTACATTAACCCCAGTGCTGAAAACAGTGAACATGAGAAATGTGCCAAAAATAAAAAGCAAGCAAGAAGAGCTTTGCTGATTCTTCAGAAAAGCAGACAGCAGAGGAAAGCTCATCGGGGTTTATCCCAGTTGGTGACTAAATGAGTCCAGTGGCGGCTTCCTTCTTGTGGGGCACCCGGGGTTTTCTCTCTTTCTACTCTAATCCAATCTAATTGTGCCGTAGCACTGTCCATAGCCTTTCCACTCCCTGCATTTCCTATTATACTGGTGTTGATTCCAGACACTCACCTGTTAACTTTTCTGGCCCAAGCTTTCTGCAGTCTGAATGTTGCCCACAGACTTCTGTGGGTTTGTGGATTTTGTTGGCTTAGGCGGTTTATCATTTCACGCATTCACTCTTTTGTGGGATTCATTAGAAGTTGGAACTTTCCATTGGTTTGTTAGCAAAGAAGATGCCTGGAAGTTGGGCAGAGATTACACCACATCGGAGGGAGAAATTAGTCAGGCTATAAGCCTGACAAGTGGGGCTACTGTTACAAAGGCTCAGAGAGAGGCCGCCCCTGCCCGCCCTCACATGCCTGAGCTCAAAGTCCTGCTTCATACGG